>NC_061158.1:34864487-35296987 GCF_022113875.1 Hydra vulgaris | reverse complement strand
GATTTTTTAAGATTTTCACTACAATATAATGAAGTTTATTTACCAAATTTTTGTCTTAAAACAACATGTGGCAATAACTGTGTTAAAATAGAAAATGAAATTTGTTTAGTGAAAAATATTTGTGTTTTTGATGATATTACCTATATTGTATACTGGTCATTTTTGACAAAATCAAATTTTTTTACTTATCCTTGTGATTCAAGTGTGTTAGGAATATTTCTAGTATCACATTTAGATAAAGTGGATCGTATTGCAATTTTAGATGACAAATTTCTCAAGTGTGTCTTGTTACAAGTTGACAATGGTTTTGTCGTGTCACCCTTGCTTCACTTGTTATAATTAAATTTGTTGGAATTTGTTTATATATTTTTATTATTGATAAAAAAATAAATTGTTTTATTATTTAATAAGTGTCTATTTTCTAATAATAACAATATTATATTAATATTGTTTATAATGATACGTTTGATAGTTAATAATTTAAATGTTACGTGATGTGTATTTTGTATTTGTTTTCAAATTTTATTTCCTTTTTATTTTTTAATTGCTTTTTGTATTTTTTGCTGTTCTCTATTTTTAAATTTCTCAAATTTAAGTTATTTTTAATTATCAACCAACACTTAATTACTAACTATAATATGTCAATAATACTACCATATTTAGTCTATAATTTTCTTCTAAAAGAACAATGGATAAATTGTATCATATTGTTAAATTTATTGATGAAAAAGATTCAGTGGCTGTTGTTCCCGCTAAATGGGTAACAAATGGTATTTGTCTATGGCCCTGCTCATATAAGACCGAACGCCTTAACAGAGCCATTAAAAAATGTGAAGTTCCTGGAGATGATTGGACTGAATATGACATAAGTATCATGTATAACTCTGGTTAGTAATTTCACAAAAATTTTTAAAAGTTTATGTTTTTTTAAATTGTTTTTCTTTTTGAAACAATTTTTCACTATTTTGATTTCTAAACCCCAATTTTTTTTAGTATCATATGAAAAAGCGAGAGAAAAACTACCTATGGCAGAAGTTTCATCAGATTTTTTCTCAAATAACGAGGGTGAAGATTCAATTAATTCAGAAGAAAATAGAATTCAGAAGAGTCTTCGCCCTACCAGGTGATGGTCTTTCTCATGATGATCATTATGTGATTATATGTAATTTAGATGATGATCATCATATCATGATGTTGATTTTCTTTCATTATTTTACAGAGATGTATCGTATCATAACTTTGACTATTCAAGTTCAGAAAGTGACACTCAACAGTTATTAAAAAAACAAAAGAAAGTTATGAATAAAAAAAAAAAGACACTTGCTCCAGCTCCTCCAATTCATCCTTTAACTTTATTTAGTACTGAAAATTTAACTCTTTCAGATCATTTAAAGTCAAATAAAAGGCAAGGTTCTGTTTTGGAAGTGTTAGAAGAGAAGGTACTTTTAATACTATTTTCATTTAAATATTTTTCAATTAAAATGTAACTGAATTCCATAATGTTCTCAAGTAATCTTATAGTTGGCTTTTGTAAATAGGACACAAACATGCATCCAAATTTACCAAGTGTAGTTGATAAAAGTACTTTATGCGAAAGCAATCCGTTGTCTGCACCCAATTCTGTGGTAATTTGCTATATTCATTAGTATATTGACTATGTATGTATATATATATATATATATATATATATATATATATATATATATATATATATATATATTATATATATATATATATATATATATATATATATATATTTACATATATGCATTTAAGTTCGATTCCCACCGCGTCCTGGTAGTACTGCGCTTAACTTGTTTCTCCGCGCAGCGGCCTTGTTTGTCAAGGTTCGTGTTTCAGAGTTATAGAGTTAAGAGAGGGTTATAACCATAGTCTCCTTCTCTGTAGTGGCCTTTTCGGCCTTGGGTAGGTGAATTACAAAAAAAAAAAAAAAAGAACCTATTAGTAAATTGAATTAAACTGTTCAATTAATTATTTTTTTTTAATTCTAGTTTTTAGGATCTTCGTTGACATCAAGTGGATGTTCAACTGTGAGACGGATTCTCGCCGAAGTGAGCGAAGGAACACTTCATTGCACTGGTTAGTCGTATGCATATAATTGAGATACTGAGAGTTATTTTTATAATGCTCATTTTGTTTGTTTTTTTTTATAAATTTTAAGATTTATATTTTATCACATTATATAATAGCGATGTCAATGCTCATTGGAGAGTGTTTGACACGATACTCTTGGCAGCGATTGCAACCGAGGTAATAGCGAGAAAGAGTAGTAGCACTTTTTTATATAAGAAAAGTCACCGATAGTGTATGCTATTATCTAACTTACGCAAATATTTAACTTTCTTCAAATTATGTAAAACTAAAAAATATATCAAGTTTTTTAGTTTTACTTTCACTTGAAAAATGCATTGCGGCAACAATTCCTTTAGATTTGATCTGTAGCGCTTAATTCCGTTTGATTAAGATTTTATTATTTTATATAGTTTTAAAATTTTTCATAATCGTTGAGATGGTGTAGCCTAATATTAAATATTTTTACAGCAGTTGAAAAAGAGCTTCTTATTTCAGTAGAGAACCTGAACAAAAAGTTAGATACAAATAATGCCTTAATAAGTCAACTTATTGGAATGCTTAAACAAAACAGGGAAGCAATTTTGGTTGATGAACCTTTCAAAATTCCAGTAAATGATGAGTCAAGCTTACTCAAATTAAACGAAAACATCGAATCAGATAAGAAAGTTATGAATGCACTGGTAAGTGTGAGCCATACATTTATTCGTTGTTTTTTTATTTCTTTATACAAAACATTTTAAAAGTATTTTTATTTTGAATTTACAGTTTAGTATTAAATAAGTATTTTACAAAGTTAAATAAAATTGTTGATGAAAGACAAAGATGGTTATCATGTATAATGTGTATGTAAATTTTAGAGCATGAAATTGGCATCCCATGGTGGCTCAACAATTAAGAGGACTGTTTGGAATTTAATTCCAATGGTGATTGGCACCAATATAGAAAAAAAAATAAATTGGTCAGGAGCTAACAATAAGCTTGCTTTGAAAACAATGCCTTTAAAAAATGTTTTATTGGGTAAGAAGAAATTTCATTCTATGTATAACATTTGTATAAATATATATATTATGCTGATTCAAAAAACAACTTTTTTTTATATAGTCCGTTCCTCAAACGTAAATGTATTTTATATAATAAAAAACAAGATTTAAAATTTTGGTGCTGGAAAACAAATATTAATCATTCTATATGCAAATTATTTTTTCAAAATTTACTGCACATAAAGTTAAAAAAAAAATGTTTTTTTTTAACTTACAAGATAAAGTAAATGTTAATTATTTTTAAATCTTGTGTTTTATTATATATTTATTTTATCTTGTGTTGATTATAATTATTTTTAACATTTAGTTGTGCATCTTTTGAGTACTGGGCTGACATTTTGATTTTTTTCCCAATAATATTAGGAACTCGGTACTTTTGCAACCCCTAAAAATATTTTTTGTTTAAAAAACTTCAAATTTAGCGTTATTAATGCCATAAATTATCGTGATTCAAAAGCGACTTTTTTTAAATAGTCCACTGTTCAACCTTAAATGTGTTCTCTATAATAAAATTTTATTATAGAGAACACATATTAGGTTGAACAGTGGACTATTTAAAAAAAAGTCGTTTTTGAATCACGATAATTTACACAAATATGTTTATATGTATAGTAATATATATATATATATATATATATATATATATATATATATATATATATATATATATATATATATATATATATATATATATATATATATATATATATATATATATATATATATATATATATATATATATACATTTATATATATATATATATATATATATATATATACATTTATATATATATATATATATATATATATATATATATATATCAACTATTTTATATATATATATATATATATATATATATATATATATATATATATACATTTATATATATATATATATATATATATATATATCAACTATTTTATATATATATATATATATATATATATATATATATATATATATATATATATATGTATATATATATATATATATATATATATATATACATATATATATATATATATATATATATATATATATATATATATATATATATATATATATATATATATATATATATATATATATATATATATATATATATATATATATATATATATATATATATATATATATATATGTATATATATATGTTTAATTATTTACTAATGTATACATAAATATATTCCATATATACAATGTAGTCACACTGTTTAGATGCTGTTAAAATAAATCCTTCGACTTCAGGAGCAGTGTCTGAAGAGGTTGAACGTTGGATAAAAAGATACTTTCAACTTTCCGGTGATCGAAATGGCGGCCGTAAAGCTCGGGAAGATCTTAAAAATTCGTTGCAAAAATAAATATTTGATTCATTCAACGTTTTTGTTTTTATTATTTCATTATTAATTAAAACACTTTTGGTTTACAATAAATTTCAAATATACTTATTTGTTTGAATTTTATGGAATAACGCATTTTCACGGAAACGGCTAATAATAACGTGCTAGTGTATGTAGTAAAAGTATCTAGTAAAAAGTAACGCTTTAGAGCTGACACGCAAACACGAAAGATTGTTGGAAAATGATCACGGATCAGTACTGTCAACAGATGCTGGCAAGCGATCGCGGGCCAGTGCTGGCAAATAATCGCAGGTCAGTGCTGGCGAACGATTGCGGGCCAATACTGGCCCATGGCTAGCGGGCCAGTGCTGGCCCAATGGCCGTTTTGATGCAGGCCCGTGATCGACGGCCGTCATCGCGCCGTAGTCGCAAGCGGAACTGGGCCAGCATTGGGCCGCTAGCGGGAGGCTGTCTGGGTTAATACCAAAAATTGCTGGTATCCATGTTCATGTATCCACTAAACATGTTCATTAAAATAGTTATTCCATAAAATGTCACTCATCATTTAAATATAAAAAATATATATATAACCCTAACCCTATTATTTTTCATCTAAAGATAAATTGTCAAATTTCTTTTCTTTCTTTTTTTTTAACATTTTTAAAACTTTAATTTCTTATTATAAATTTACTTTATTATAAATATACTTGTATGTTTTAGATAATTTAAATATCGTAATGCTCATATTTAAAGTAAAATGCACTTTTTTACTTTAAATAAAAACTTAACTTATAATACATATTACAATGCTCATTAGTAAAAACGAAAAAGAGAAACAACGAAGAAAAGAAACAACGCAGAAGAGAAACAACGTTAATTTTAAGTGATGAAAAGCAGTGTTTTCAAACAAAAAAACAAAAAGTGGCACACTTTCTGAGCACTTAGGTAAGTACAAGTCAAGCGAACCTTTATATGTAACTACTAAAAATTTAAAAAGAAGTAAAAAATTTAAAGAAGCAATTTATAGAATTTACACAACAGCGCTTTTCAATGTTACTATTTTTTTATACCCATCATATTGTTTTTTAAATAAGACTAAAAATAGATGCTATCCTGAAGACATTCAGATTATTATCGGGAGGGCACAAAAAAATCCCGTCAAGTTTAAATTGAGATTTCTTTAAAACCGCAAATGCTTTATAATTTTTAAATTTTTTTAAATTAAGCGTTACTTCCTTATCTTTAATTGTGTTGATAAACTTTTGTTTACAAACCAATGATTTGCAAAATGTTTTCGGAAACAAATTGAGGTGCGTAAAAAAGTTGTGAATTTTTTTTGCAAAAATCTATCGACATCATATCGCTTGATTGCCAAACGTAAAAATGTCCCAAAATCTACAGTCATAGATATTATAAATAAGTTCAAAACTACTCAAAGCTTCAAAAGAAAACCTTGAAATGGAAGAAAGAAAACTTTCTATAAGTTTAAAAAGGTAAAGTGGATTTTACGGATTTTGTTAGTAATTAATCTAAATATGTTTGACGAGAAAAATTTGCATCCAAGTTCCTTCTGTGGCAAGAATTTGTAGCTGTGGTACGCAATCCTCTTTTTATGTTACTAAGAAGACCTTGACTACCAATCTCTACATCAAAGAATGCCTCCAAAAAAAACTTTTGCTATTTATTAAATTTGTCTGAGATAAAAATTTGTACCTGACTTCTCATTTAAAAAGCTTGTTTTGATGGTGCCATAAGACAGTCAACAATCAGCAAATAAGTGAAGAAAAAAAATGAATAGCCTATGTGGCTTTGAAAAAGTTAAAGCAAAAAAAGTTAATAGTGCTGAATTGTTTTTATATAATTTAATTAGTTTCTCAAAAAGTGGCACACAACTAAAAATAAATAAGTTTTTAAAAATCACATTTAGCATTTTTTGGTTTTTTGGTTTCATAATCATTCATTCCTGCAACATTCAATTTTGGTATTTTGATTTCACAATCATTCCTGCAACAATTAATGCAACATTCAGTAACAAAATTTATTTTCAAAAATAGTTTAAGTTGATCTAACGTCATTTTAGTAGATGACATAATAAAAAATTTCCCTAAAGACGCCTTAGCAACTACCAAACATTGGAGGTTTTTTGAATTCAATACGAAAAAATACCACAAACTTGATTTTAATGTTTTTGAAAGCAGGCTCTTGTTAGTTTTTCGTTTTTTTTTTTTTTTTTTTTTTTTTTTTAATTTTGCTTACATTAAAATGTCAAAGTACAATTATATATGCCATATATATCGTGTTACAATTAAATTCGTGTTACAACATTTATCAACTAAATTAAAATAAGAAAAAACACGGACATACATATATAAATATAAGCATATATACACATACAAATGCGTAGATGCGCACATACATAAACTGTTTACAATGAAACATAAGCTAGGATCTGAAAGAAGATCACAAGATCTTGTCATCAGAACCTTATAAAGCACAAACAAGCAAAATAAATACCAGTATAAGATACTAAAAAATAAAGTAAAAATTAAAATAAAGTACTGAATTCAAGTTGTATAACAATTTTCAAAATATTAGAAGTATCTGTGTATATTATCAAGTGAAATAATACATTTTTTTAGATTGAGCTTGAAAAGGTAAAAGGAAGTTGGTAAATCAAAATTCTGCAAAACTATATTATTCCATAGGTGGGGTCCACGATAAGCAATGCAAAATTGATTAAATTTTGTGTGACAAAATGGTTCTTTTAAAAAGTTTATGTTTCTCATGTCGTATTTGTTGTTAGGTTTGAGTTTGAAAGTATTATTAAAAACGGTAGGGGATTGATTATTTCTCCATAGATATACAAAACATAAAACTTTAAATACATTGAGTTCAAATAAATTTAACAATCTCATTTCAGTAAAAAGAGGTTTTGTGTGTGTAAAACGATCGGCATAGTTAATTATGCGGATCGCATGCTTTTGACGACGATAAAGAAGTTTTAACTTACTTTTTACAGTACTCCCCCAAGCAGTGTTGGCATAATTTATGTAAATGTGGATAAAAGAGTAATAAAGTTGTTTTAAGCTAGGTAGTTACGAGCTTTATATAGAATTTTAAAAGTCATACTTCAAAACTTAATTTAAGAACAGGAGTGTTTTTGGTCTGGTAATGTCAGTCTCCTACACTGTAACATTTTCCTTATTTTTTACCAAATTATTTTAAAATTGATTTTAATTTCATTGATATTGTTTTTAAATTGATAAACAAGTAAATAAAAGAAATTTATCACGAAGATTAAAATTAAAATGGGTTTGCGTTGTTACAAATAAAAAAAACTAACATCTCATCATTTTATAAACAGCATATAACATCTTATAAACAGCTTATAAAAATGTTGTTATTTTTTATTGAATAGATGTCGAAATCCTTACCAGTATTTTGACATCTCTCCAATAAAATCTGAATGTGTGGCTCATGTGCAAAAACGATTGGGTAAACGACTTAGAAATTTAGTCACAGCACACAAAGGTACTAAAACTCCCTTATCAGGTAGAAGTAAACAAACAGAAAAATGTATAAGTTCTATGCAAATGACATGGAAATTCTTCAAAAGTCACGCATTTGTTTGTAAGTCTACAATTAAAATGGAAACATATTCAGCAGCGCTACATAATAATGACGGTGTAAATGGTTTATTAGAATTTTTAAAGTATTTTAGCTTAATTAACAAAACTAAAATTCGACAGATAAGGTCAAAGTCAACAGTTAAAAGTAAAATACAAATAATAAAAAAAAAAGTTAAAAATGGTTTTATAGATGGTCAGCATGTAAAAGAAACAAGTGATAGTTACATTCCTGATGGATTTTGAAAATTTTATGTTCTTTTTATACATTTTTTTCTGATTTTCGTTTTTTTGGCAAAATGTCTTTTTTGAAACATTAAAACACATTTTCTCGTTATTCGAGTTCTGCTTAATTAATAGGTTTTGAAGTTTTGCTTAAAACACAGCTTTTAAAATACATTTTCAGCCATTATGATTTTTTTTTTTCAACAAAAAAAATTTTAATTTTTTTAAATTTTTTAAAATTTTGTTTTAATATAAATTTCTTTTCTTCAAAAAAATTATTAAAATTTAGAATAATTAAAAACGACAGACACTGTCACCAGAAATAATATTGTTAAGGCAGCCCGGCGTAAATTTGAAGGGATCTATCTTAATCCAAATCTGACAGAAGCACAAAGAAGACAAGATAGACAATTACGAGACGAGTTGAAAAAGAGAAACAAGCCTCTCAGTTTAAAAAACAACTGGGCGATGGCAAGCTATTACTAAGTTATTCGTAATAATGCTGTGGTTAAAGTAGACAAATAGCAGTCAACAAAAAGTAATTTAAAACCATATAATGACAATTGAATCTAAACAAAATTCCTTTAGAGCATAAGTCACTTTCAACTATCAGTCTGCTACAACAGTCAGTTTTCCATAAAATACCATCCTGTTATACCAATGCTACATTCCTTAACAATAAAATGCCAGAGTTTCTAGCATTTATTAAGACATACAAGCCTAAAATAATTTTCATTACGAAGTTTCGTTACAGAAACGAAGGCATGAATCATCGATAACTAACATTGAAAGCTATATGTTATTTAGAAAAGATTGCGTGTCCAGTAGAGGAGGTGGGGAAACGAAATTGCTTTATTAGATTCCCCTGAACAAATTTGGTGCGAAGTATCGTATGCTTCCGAACACATCCTTCTGGGTTGCATATACATGCCACACATGCTAGATCCACTCGAGAATATTGAAGCGTCCATTATTAAAGCAAATGAATTTCTGTCTAATATATATAGTGGCTTGTTGATTTGTGGAGACTTTAATTTGCCAGGGATTAACTGGGATTCGAGCAGTATCCCAACTGTCAGCAACACAGATAGCCTTTCAAGTGATTTTATTGACATTTTTATTGCCGAGTCGTTTTTGATACAATTTGTTACTAAGCCCACTTTTCCACTTGATGAAATCACTTTGAATAACACTATTAATCTAATTATAGCCGAAAATGAAAATTGGGTCCTCAATATTATTCACTGTGCACCTTGACATCAAGAATGAAATAAGAGCTAAAAATAAACTATGGTTTTGATGTCGCTCTACATCAAATGACGTTAACTAAAATGACGTTAGATCAACTTTTATACTATTTTTGAAAATAAATTTTTTTACTAAATGTTGCATTAATTGTTGCAGGAATGATTGTGAAATCAAAATACCAAAATTGAATGTTGCAGGAATGAATGATTATGAAACCAAAAAACCAAAAAATCCTAAATGTGATTTTTAAAAACTTATTTATTTTTAGTAGTGTGCCACTTTTTGAGAAACTAATTAAATTATATAAAAACAATTCAGCACTATTAACTTTTTGGATATAAAAATCTTAAACTAGTAAACGAATACAAAACGTGATATACTCAATTAAAGAAGCTCATTTATCAGCTCGTTGTGAGTTTGAACTTGATTTAGCGATAAAATTAAAGCAAAGATCCTGTTCAAGTATGTTAATAGCAAACAAAATGTTAGAACTACAATAACAGCATTAAAAGGAATCAATGGCGACACTATCACAAATCCAATAGAAATTACAAATCGGCTGAAAAACCACTTTCAAAGTGTTTTCAACAAAAATGAAGATGATGAACTGCCATATTTTATAAAACGAACTGAAGCCATCTGCAAATACTCGCAAATAACACAAGATCTGTTTAAAAACAAGCTGAGCAGTTTGCTTGTGGCTTGAGGTATTTAATGGCGTCCCTCAAGGGTTTGTCTTATTTCCAATACTTTTTATCATTTTTGTGAACGATATATTCTATATTGTTAACTACCCATGTAAAATGTATGTTGATGACACAAAACTGCTGGCCCGTTTAGACCACCCATTAGCTTCACAAATGCTTCAAACTGAATCTACAACATAGCCGATTGGTGTAAAACCTGGAAAACGAAACTTATTCTCGATAAATGTAAAATCATGTACATAGGTAAAAAAAAACAACTTTTATGTCTACTCAATGCCAGCTAATAACAATAACAGTGTCAAAATAGCATCAATTTTAGTCGAACGTGATTTAGGCATCATGATTACGCCAGACTTAAAATAGCATAACAGTTCAACTTTTGCAACCAATAAAGCCAACCGTGTATTAGATATGTTGTATTGAACTTTCAATTACATGACTCCGCAACTACTTAAAATTCTATACACAGACTTTGTAGGACCAGCCAGCAATCAATCATTAAGAATAGATATTGATAAAATCGAGAAAGTACAAAGAAGAGCTACCAGTTTAATACCTTCGTACCGTCATATGTCATACAAAAATCGTCTGAGTATAATAAACTTAACTTCTTTAGAAACCCGTCGCATTAGGGAAGATCTGATACAGGCCTATAAAATTATTAACAATATAGACATTGTCTCATGGAGTGAACCCCATGTTCTTTGTGTTGGGAAATCAAATAAAATAAAAACTAGAGGACATCATCTAAAAATGACTAGAGAATATGTACGAAATTGCGAGCAAAGGCACCAGCTTTTTACTAATCGAATAGTGAATCATTGGAATGCATTGCCGTTAGAAGTTGTATGCGCTTTATTAGTTAACAGTTTCAAGGAAAAATGATAAAGTACAAACTTATACTTCATACTATATGTCTTGTTGTACATTTTTATATATTGATATGAATAAAATTAGAATATGAAGTATAAGGCTGCCAAAATCTGTAGTTTTTTCTGATAAGGCTGATAAGGCTGCCAAAATCTGTAGTTTTTTCAGGGAAACCTGTTGCAGCATTTTTTCTACTACTACTACTACTACTACTACTACTACTACTACTACTACTACTACTACTACTACTACTACTACTACTACTACTACTACTACTACTACTACTACTACTACTACTACTACTACTACTACTACTACTACTACTACTACTACTACTACTACTACTACTACTACTACTACTACTACTACTACTACTACCACTACTACTACAACAACAACTACTACTACTACTACTACTACTACTACTACTACTAAAATAGTTTTAAAAAAATTAATAAAAAGAAACCTGCTTTCAGTTGTGTGCCACCTTAAGCTAAATCGTTTCAAAGATAAAAACAAGTTATTTGGAGAAATTCGAGAGAATACGTTATTTGTAAAAATTCGAAACCGTTGTTAACTAGTCACTGTAAAACAAAAAATATGAAATTGAGGAAAGTTAAGGTTCGATTTTAATCATTAAAAAAAAAAGGGTAATGTCACAGACCAATCAAAAGTAGTTGGGGGTAGTTACATCAAGTATAGTAACACAGCTCACATTTTATTCAGTCACACAATGTCTCAGCCAACATTATGACCATGTGGTCATGATATTCAGGCGTGGACTGGCCCACCAGGAAACCGGGAAATTTCTTGATGCGCACCATCATCCTTGCCGCCCACCTTTACAACACTATATTATTAACATTATTAATAATATTATTAACTATAAAATTGTTATGTAATGCCGTTTTATGAGCAAATTCATAATACTTTAATTTCTGACAATCCAATTAAAGCATCATGTATATACTAAACGGCTTTGACGCTTATTTATGCTTCCAAAAGCGTGTCACATAGTTTCTTTAAATGCAAAATTGTTTGCTTTAATTTGAATTAACTTAAGTTATTTGCTTCTTTTCGAAATTATTCTAAAGGGAAATAACGCATGAAGGACGCTACAAAAAACAACGGATCAAGAATAATTTCATAATTTTGTGATTATTTAAAAGTTTAGTTTTAAATGATCAAGGTCGTTCAACTTTAAAATTGTTTTATTTTTTAAAGGTGAGCGGTTTAATCTAATTTTTTAAATTTACAATTAAAAAATTACAACATATTTATACAATTATAAAATAAAAATTTTTTTCGCCAAGCGAATTCTTCAATGTCTAATAAACATAAGACGGTCGCTACAATATCTTACACATCATCGTGTAAGGTTAGGAGAAAGTCTATTGGTGCCCAAGGAAGACAAAAAAAGAAAAGGCGTAATTTGCTTCAATCAGGCCATGATCCTAAACAACACAAGCTGCTGTTTAATAAAGAGTTTATTAATAATGTTATTAAAAAAGCAACTGTTCCCGAGCCAAACCCAGTGTTAATTAAGAAGGATGCATTTTCATCAAATATAACGCCTGAAGTAATTGGTGAAGTAAGTACCTTGTCAAACACAGTGTCCAAATACTTTGGATAATTGCAAGAGTTGAATAGAATCAAATCGTGGCTTTTTTATAATGCATGAATGGCATTTTTAAAAGAAGATTTTAGTTTATCTCTTTTATTATTTAAAATGTTCCTAAACCAAAGATTTATTCTTTGGTTTATGAAGATCATGAAGAATCTAAATCACTTTAATTAATAAAGGTCTAGTGGAAAAGCAGAAAGTGCAAGTATTAAAAAATATTAAAGTACTGAAAAGAATTTTTGCAGCAGTTATTTTCATTGGGAAGCAAGCTCTTCTATACAAAGGTAATCGGGGTGAATCTCTCTACTGTTTGCACGATAAATCTATCGATCACAGGAACTTATTGGAACTAATATTTCTGATAGTAGAGTTCAACGTTTCTGTTAAAAAATTATGCAGAAAAATTAATTAAGGTAAGTCCAAAGAGGAAAGAATGTTTGATTCGGAGAGGAAAGCGAAACTCATGTGGACGTGAAGGCTTGGTAACAATCTTGTTAAAGGCTACAGTTAACAATATTCAAGCTGCTATTTCAAACTTGATAAAGAACGTTATAGTCAAGGAAATTGCTGATTAGAAATTTAGTGTACAAATAGATGATAGTTAAGCTACGTCGGCGATTCATCAGGAGACGATAATCT
Organism: Hydra vulgaris; assembly: GCF_022113875.1. Classification (NCBI taxonomy): domain Eukaryota; kingdom Metazoa; phylum Cnidaria; class Hydrozoa; order Anthoathecata; family Hydridae; genus Hydra; species Hydra vulgaris. The sequence goes on along the minus strand of NC_061158.1, from coordinate 35,283,573 downwards.
TGAAGTATGTACATGGACAGTGCGTGAAAGAGCGATTGCTTGCTGTAAGAAAAAATATAAGTGCAACGGGTGCAGGACTATACCAACTATTGAAATCTGAAGAACTGTGAATCTTTTGATTGAGCAGCAAAAAGTCATGGTGAATATTATTAAGTTTAACTTTACATCACAAAATGCTGTATACATATGGTGTTACGCCTACGTCCTGAATTTTTTTCGAAACAAATATTGTGTGTACAAGCTGTCAAAATTTTAATTGCTCTCTTGCAGAGCAAAGTACCTTACTTTGCCAATTCTTGCAAACGAATGAATATTTAAACAGATGTTCTTATTGGGCAAGGGGTTTGATCTGCAAAACTGAAAAGACAGCAAAAAATTGATAAAACATGCTCCTGGTCAAAACAGTGGTGCTTGAAGAATTTTTAGAACCTATGATGCTCCACAAGTGGAATCTTTCTATGCTCTTTGGCAAGTTTTTAATTGCATAAAGATATAATCAAGAATTTATGCAAAATCAACATTCGAAGCCACAGTATTGCATGACAAATATTGTCAATTCAAGGTACTTCTTGCAGCTTTTCTGCTACGAGTGTACACTATTTTGCGACAAGCTTCAAAATATTTGATAACAAGAGGTCTGGGTTATTTAAGCGTTTAGAATATAATAAAGTCAACAAAACAAAACTGCAGACAATATCTATCGAAGATGTCCATTATACAATTGCTGTTGAAGAAACCAATACTCTCCATGATGCTAGTGAATTTGATTCAGAAGTTGAAATAGAGTTGCGTATAATACGAGTGCATTAAAAGAAAAGTATGGTAGGGAAAGTTGTCTTTGACGACATACTAGAGAATCCTCTTGATCGTTTCAGAGTAAAAGTTATTCATAGAGTAATTGATTAGGTTATTAGTAGCATAGATAAACGTTTCTTAGTTAAAAGGAACATAATTAGAAACACTTCATGTTTAGATCCAAGACGTTTTTAAGAAATTGTTGAAAATGGTATTCCAGAAAACTATTTTACAAAAATTTCTCAGCTAACTAATCTGGTTCCAACAGATTGCGGTATTAATTGAATAGCTTTGCTATAAACTTTGGTAGGCTCTCCAAAACACAACATGATAAGTTTTTAGCAAGCTTTTGTGACGGCGATTCAGAAGAAACAAATTTATTCTAAGAGTTGGATTGAATTTAATGCAGCCGCTTATTCAAATCTGTTTCTGACTTACGAATATCTAATAACACTTTTTTTTATTAATATTATTATCAACGTCTACATAATTATCATGTGTATTAATTATTTCATGCATAAGTAACATGACAGAATGTAAGCCTGAATGAACTTTGAACATTTGGAGTGTTTTTTTATTACCATTATTTTATAATATATTAAATCATTTACTCATTCATTAGGAATGTTACCTAAAAATCCTCAAGAAGCTACAATAAAGTGTTTAGGATCTTTTAAAAAGGTTTAACGAAAAAATGCGGTCGCAAAAACAAAAATTAGACCTGTTTTATTGTTTATTATGTGTATGATCTCATTATTTACACACTTTGTGAAACGATTTAAAACAATAAAAAAATTATCGTCGGGTGTCATTGAATTAACGAAAAAGCTAACGACGGAACATTCTACGTTAAAATATTATCCTTCTTGTTAATTTGGTTGTTAGATAACAAAATTTTTAAAAAATGGAAAGTTTGCAAAATAATTTTATAATGTAATGTTATAAAATTTAAAATTATTTTTTTGCTAATTATTTTTTTTATTATAATAAACCGTTTCTAAGAAAAAATTAATAGTTAAATTTTTTATTTTTGTTGGGTGGACAGAAAATGTCACTTTGACCCGGTTAAATTTTATTATTAATGTACGTATTTCATTTTGTAAAGGTAATTGTCACTAAATTTATTTCAAAATGTTTTTAAATAAAAGTACTAAATACATTATTATACAAGTGATTAAAATAATTTAAAATCTATTTATTGTTACAATACTTGTTAACTTTAAATAGCAGAATAACAAATAAGGGAAGTAATTTAATATTTATATTGGACCTAGAAGAACCAAGCTCTGTTTGTTAAAGCTATGGCTGTTGGTTTAACCGCAATCTTTTATACGTTTGTGTTTCGTCCATTACGCAGCCAACTATTTTTGCTGTTAATTTCAAAGTCATATTCATCTAAATTTAAACTATTGTCTTTTAAAAGGTTTTCATCATAATGGTTAGTACCATACCAAGTTGTAGGACGGGCTCGGGGAGGCTTGTGTTCATCAATACTTTTATTCCGCAATCTAGAAAATACATTTTGTAGATATGGAGGTGCTGCTTGTTTAAATTCGATTTCATTATTTGGTATTGGTGAAAGATTATCTCTAGAAGGAGATTTTATATCCCAAGCTCTTCTAGAACTCCCATTTTGATTTTTATGTAAGTAAGTTTGATCAGATATTTCAAAAACAGTAGAAATGTTTGTCAAGGTATCATTTTCGCTCATATCATATGATAAATTAATAAAACTACCAGGAGAATAAGACCTATTGTTGCTTTGAAGTGGCTTGATGTGGGCTGTAATTTTTTGACTGTTGTTAAACTTATTTGGTTCTTTTTTATCAAATGTATCATCGGTTTGTGTAGCTTGCGGTTTTCGGTCACATTTTTGCTGTATCTGTTTCTTGACATCAGATAAATGATTAGTAAATACATTAATGTGAGATAAATCTTGCAAAAGTTGTAAGTATTCATGATTATCTTTACGAACCTGTTCAATTTCAATTTCTAACGCTTTGCAGTTATTTTGCAATGCTTTGCTTTCCATTTCAATTGAAACGAGTTTTCTTAAGTCACCACTTGTTTCTTCTCGGTAATTTTTTGTCATATCATCCTCATAATTGCGATTTTTCATGTATAAGTTAAATGATTCAGTATAAGATTTAGAATTATTGCCAGTAACTGAAGATTCTCCAAAACCTAATAAAGACGTTTTACCTGAGTTCGGTTTAGACGAATACATGTTAAGCTTTGATTTTAAAGAATCCAACTTTGTTTTCCGATCACTCTGAACAAGACCCTCGATTCTATCAAGTGTGGAAGAAAAGTTTAAAAATATAGATTTTGTATCTTCTATAGACAGTGGGTTATCTAGTATATCTTCCGTTGCAATCTCTGTGACTATTTTTTCTTGGTTTTCCACTGTTGTAGTAAGTACTCTTTTAGGTGACAAATAGGCAACTGGCTCTAATACATTTAAAGTGCTAACGTTATTATAACTTGTATTTTCAGTTGTTGTAACAGAAAACGGTTCACAGCTTGAGGGATTTGCAGTTACTGATTTAATATCTTTTTTACTGACTTGTATACCAACACTGTTTGTAGTTCTTTTAGGGCATTCGCTTGTTTGTATTTCCACATCTCTCATAGTGAAATTAGTTTTGTCTCTATGTTTAGTAAAAGAATCTTTTGTACTTTTTCCCTTTAATTCATAATGATTTTCTAAAGTGGAATTAGATTTTATTTGAGCAATTTCGTTTGATAAACTCTTGTTGAACTTTGATAAAATAGAGTATTCAATTTGGTAAGAAAAATGTTCAGCAAATGCGATAATTTTCTGAAGATAGCTTTTCAAAAAATATTTGTAAACCAACTGATGAAGCTCTACAAAAAAATCAAAACAATTTATTTTTTGATAAACACATTAATTGCAAAGTCTAGAATTTTGCATTTTTTTAAATTTCGTTACAACTTTGTTTTATACTTTGTTAAATTAATTTTTTACCGAATTCTTTTATTATTACCTCTGCCGGTAGTGTTAAAATATTCGAATTAATGTTGAAAATGAAAGCAAGTACGAATATTATGCAAATATTTGTTTTTAAAACTCGTAAGTACATCTGTTATAAGTTTTTAAACAAATTGGTGGGCAGAAAATATACTCTTACATTGAAGCAAACGTTTTATCTCATTAGTGCCTATAAACTGTTTTAAAAAAATCAATATTAAAAACTAGGAAACTCATACCTCTATAAGATTCATCAAACGCAGATACGATTTTGAGTAAACCGTTTAAATTTTCCTTTCCATCAAATAGTTTCTGAAGTAATATACCTTTTTTTTCAGTTAAAAGGTTGTTTTCATTTTTAACGGCAATTAAACTGCGTTTCAGACGTTCTAGAGTGGAAACCATTATACTGGGTTGACTAGAAAGTATCGTTTCAATCTCTTTGATATGTTGTATTAAAATTCGAATAATTTCAAAAAAACCACCAATGTCTTTTTTTTTAAAAACTTCAATATGTTGTGGCATACGGAAGCCTTCTAGTATCGAATCAACATCAATTCCAGCTATTACCAAACGTTTTTCATTTTCCATTTGATCATTCAAGCTTAATATGTAGTCTTCATACCTTACAACTTCATTTCTTTTTAAAGATAGTTTTTCCTCCAATGCTGTAATTTCTTTATTTAATGCTGTTGTCTAAATAGATTAGAAATTTTAGGGTTTTTTTTTTGTCGTTATCAACTTATTTAAAACTATTTTTTCACTAAAACTATTTTCTAACTGTATTATTTTTAAGGCTTGGTTGAAGGTGTTAAAGCTTGACAACTAATAAATACTGAAATAGTATATGAAATAAAATTTAATCTTTTTTTTTTTTTTTTATAAAAAAATTGTTTTTCATAAATGGAAATAAATGGGAATAAATCCTATTTTTATTTTCAAATAGAAATCAATTACACTAATTAGATTTAAGAAAAAAAACAAAAATGGAAAATTCATTTTGACACAAATTATTTTTAGAGGTACTAATTTATAAATGTAAAAAATATTTTATATGTAACAAGACCATTAGGTTTTTTAGTGTACCTGAAACAAAAACAAAAAAAACTATTAAGCAGCCGTGGTGCAGTGATTAGAGATTCGTGGTTTGATGCCAATAAGTGTCATTGGTTAGAAAGGAGGTGGAAAAAAACAACATCATGACATTATTATTTAACTTTGATTTGATTTGTCAGAACTATGTAAAAACAATATTCGTATGATTATTTCTACGTATTAGTAAATGTTTCCCACTTAAGTAGTAACATACGTAAAAGCAATAAAAATATAATAGGAACAATAAAAAAAATGTTTCCAAATATTTTTTTGAAATAGTAACAGAGGATGAAAATACGAGCCATTATCGCGGCAAATTTAATTTTCGACATTTTAAAGTTTAAAACGTCAATTGACATTAACAAAAATGACAAAAAGTTGGCACTAAAATGGCAACAAATAGTTTTTTTCATAAAAAATGTTTATGGTCACAACAATTGTAATTAATTTAAGTAAATAAATTACCTTATCTTCAAAATTTTTCTTATGTAGTTTCATTTCTTCACGGTGATCTAGTTTTGTTCTTAATATTTCTTCTTGCAAATGGCTACACTTAAGTTGTATTTCTTCATTACACTGCCGGCGAATTAAATCAATTTCTTCGTCTAAAAAAAAAAAAAAAAAAAAATAAGAAAAAACAACTAGTTTTTCAAATTATGCCTACGCAGCAATAATTACATATCGCATAAAATAATTTTATATATATATATATGTATATATATATATATATATATATATATATATATATATATATATATATATATATATATATATATATATATATATATATATATATATATATATATATATATATATATATATATATATATATATATATATATATATATATATATATATATATATATATATATATATATATATATATATATATATATATATATATATATATTAACCTTTTGCTTCAAGTTTTTTAAGAAGTTGGTCAGAAAGACTTTTGAAATCAACTTCCATATTTACATAAGCAGTATTTTTAACTTTCATTGCACGTTGTCCAAAATTCAAAGTGCATTTTGTTTCTTGTAAATCTTGAAAAGCAGGTGAAATGCAAACCTTAATATAAGAGCAACATAATAACTATTATTTAATGTAAAACCAAAATGCAGTCGTAAAATTTAAAAAATCAATTTACCACTAAACTTGTTTTACAATTTCCTCCCAAACTTTCTTGTAGTAATCGAGTAAGTACAGAATTTCGAAAAGGAATATGCGATGCACTTTCATCAGCTAATGCAGCAATCACATTACTTGAAAAAAATTTTTTTTTTTTTTAACAATTTATGTAAATATTTTTGTCGCCCAACGTTAAAATAACGCCGTTTTGACATATGAGTTGTTTGAAAATATAAAATGTGTATGACTATTCGTCAGCTGAGAACCAAGTGGCTGCATGTCTACATTTTGTGTTTTTTCTATTTATTGTAAATAAATATTCGTCAACCAGTTGAGAGTGTGTACAATAAATCTGGTTAAAAAAATAATAGAACATTAAAAAATATTTAAGTAATTTCTAGAACTTTTTGGCAGAAAGTCTTTACATACTAAAATCTAATTTAATCAAAACTCAATTTTTTTGAAAACACAAATAAGGCCTCTTAATTCTCCGCTGACGCATTGTTAGTGAAAACAACGTTTTAACGAACAAATGTTTTGAGCAAGTACTGATAAGTAGCACTTTTTTTTGGAAAAAAGTAAGGGAAAAAAAATTCATGTAAAACATTTTGTAAGTAAAAAATAAAATGTACGTTTTACCCTAACTCCAAGAGCGATGAATTTATATGTTGAGCCTCGTTCAATCTTTCCCCTGATACACCGGTGCGTTTAATCCTTTCACTGCCTGCTAAATCACATCTAAATAACAACTTGTAATATTTATTTGTTTTTTTTGCGCAAATTGCATTCTTAAATGTTTTGTATAAAATGCTTACATGTGTATTTTTCCTTTTATAATGACACCTTTTCCAAGTAAATCCAGATCCAAACTAAAAGATGAGTCCTAAAAATAATTTTTTTTTCAAAATCAACAGATTTTTAATTTAAATTTGATTGGTTAGGTTTAGAACTTATTAAATTTTTTAAATATATTTGTTCTATACCGTAAAACCCCCTAATTCTGGATGTAACCTAATTCCAGATGGTTTTAGTAAAAAGTTTCATAACTCGCCTAATATAACGAACTTATGAATTATTTTTTCTAATTAATTAACGTCTATACCAGAAAAATCAAACAATATAAAAAAAAAATTATATGAAATAATGCAATTATGAAAGATTTCAATTTGAAATGTAACATAAATAAATTAACAAAAAAAAGAAAAAAATAACTTAAATTTGCAATGAAATAATTAAAAAGTAAAAACACTGTTTTATGCAGAATTTTATGCTGATCATTTGAGTTAAAAAAATTTTTTTATTACCCTTTGAATTATTTGAAAAAAATTAAAAACAAATTTACTACCAGCAAAAAAAAGACACCTACATCCGGATAGAGGTAATTATTATTTTATATGCCTGAAAATACTAGCCATTTTTTACAGCCATTAGATGTTGGCGTTTTTAAAACAATAAAAGGCGAATAGAAGTGAATAGTCGAAAGTTATTTGACTAAAAATCACTTTCAAAGCCTGACAAATCGACATTTTCCGGCCACGTTTAAGGATCTCATCCAAAATGGTGGGTTTAAACCTGAAAATGCAACAATCCGTATTTTTGGCGTAAAGGTGAGTATCCACTTCCATTCCCTTTACTGTTCCACGGAAAAATAATCACGTGAGCATGCGTAGTTTTCTTTTGGACAAATAAAGATTTCTTATTTTAGCAGGAAGTTTGTTGTTTAATTTCAGCTTTAGCGTTAAGAACTCTTTCGCATTTACAGGATGTCATTTTACGAATAAGCCTCAAACTGGATTATGCTTGTGGACAATGTTACGATGGTGCAGGTGCTATGGCAGGTAAAAAAAAGAGTTGCAACAGTAATAAAAATACTAAATCGAAAATGCTTCTATACACATTGCTATGGGCATGCCTTAAATCTTGCTATAGGAGATTCCGTTAGAAATGTTAAACTGTTGTCAGAAACCTTTGGAACAATAAAAGAAATTTGTAAACTTGTAAAAAAATCTCCAAAAAGAGAAACTCATCTAAAAGAACTCCGTGAATTAGGCGAAAATGAAAACCGTAATGTTCATGCATTTTGTCCAACTCGCTGGACTATTCGTGGGGAATCATGCCAAGCAATGATCAAAAATTACGATGAGCTGATGTTTTTATGGGATAGGTTGTTGAAAAATGTAAAGGAAACTGACATGATAGCGCGTATCCGCGGTGTTATGTTATACATGCAACAGTTCGATTTTCTTTTTTGTTGTCTTTTAGGAAAAATGATTTTAATACAAACAGATAACAGATAACTTCTAATACGGCGAAAACACTGATGTCAATTAGAAACGATCAGCCATTTGAGGGATTTTGGAAATATGTAAAATTCTTGCAATTGTGATTGTAGTTTTAAGATCTTTTCATTCCAAGGACAAAAAGACGTCCTGCTAGAATTGAAAGTTGTTATACTGGTAATACCACTTGCTATCCTGAAACAACGGAGGAGATATATCGAAAGATTTATTACGAAGGTCTTCATAACTTAGCTAAAACGATAACAACTCGTTTTGATCAGCCAGATAGGGTTGTTTACCAAAATCTGCAACAAGTTTTCATGAATAACAGAGAACTCGATGTTGTTTTCGAGGTATTTGAAAATGATTTTAGAAAAGGTAAATTAATTGCTCAATTGCAAAATTTTAGGTTCTACTTGAAAGAAACAGTCGTCAGTGACTTAAAAGAAACAGTTAGTTAGTGCAAACGAATTAGTTTCATTTTTACAAAACTTAAGTACGGGTGAAAGGTGCTTTATGCCTCAAGTGGTTATTTTGGCAAAGATCCTCCTGGTTATGTCTGCAAACAATGCCGTAAGCGAAAGATCAACAACAACTTAAAAACGCTTGAATCATATTATGCTATTAAATGTTCATAAAAATAGGACTGACACAATCGATATGATTGAAGTTGCGAAAGAGTTCGTTAATTGGAAAGAAACATGTTTAAACGTTTTTGGATGCTTCTTCAAATACGATATTTAATGTCAACTTAAATATGTTAGCAAATTCACCCAAACATAAAAAGCTGTTGATATACCTATTCTGTCTTTTAAATCAAGTAGAATATAAATTAAAGTTCCCTTTATTATACATTCAAGCAAAATCATAAGGTTTTATTCTGATTCACCCTTAAAGTGTTTGACCTACCCAGTAGTATTTATCCTCCACCCTTCCCTCCTCCAATATAATTTTTGTTCTTACAGACCTGATTAGTAGCGTTACCTCTTCCCCAAACATGCAAAAAATTTTAAATTTATCATAAAATTATGGTCTCGCGTTTTCAAAATTTAAAATTGTACATCAAATTAAAAAATTACTTACACAAGGTTGCAGTGGTGTCATTATTTCTTCTAAATAAAATCAGTTTTTGTTTAAAAAAAAAGTTTATTAAATCAAGCCGATTAAAATCAGCAAATTAAAAAGGTATAATAAAAAAACTAAGAAATAAAATAAGCGCAATTATATTAATTATCTCACTTGGATTTTCTTTTTCTTTTAAATCTTCATTAAGTTGTCTTTCAATTGTCATTTGCAGCACTGCGTGAGATCTATATGTATTTTATTAAACGTCACTCTTTATGAACTTACTTAAGAAAACAAAGCATTATTACGTGCGTGTGGATAACCACTATAAAATTAGACGAATATATAAATAAATGAGCAACAACATGAGCGTTTGGGTAAACAAGCCAATAAGAATAAGAACAAAAATACATTTAAAAAAATAATAATTTGAAACAATTATATGCCTACCTACTAGACGTTCTGTTCATCTTGGTTTCCGCAAACACTAATCTTTTTTTCCCGCTATCTATTAACTCTATAACTTCTGCGGGACTTCTGGCAACATATTCCGTCATATTTTCAACATAAACTCCTTAAATTAGCTGAATCAGCATTATGTTGAATATATTGATTTAAAGAATACAAAAATATCAAAAATAAAGAATCTTCAGAAAATATTTCACAAAAACAAAAAAGAATTCTTCCACATACCGGTTTTTGGATTTTCTCGTATTGCTAGTTCACCTTTTCCATGATTATTTAAAAGATCATATATTTTTTCTTGGTAGATTTGTAAGTAGGACACGTTTACCTAACAAGAAATTTCAACTTTTTTATCACAGCAATAAAAAAATATATTTATCTTCGATAAACTAGCATTTTCATTGCGCAGCTGCCTTGTAAAGGTTTGTGATTTGGAGCTACAGTTGACTCTTGATATCTCGAACCTTTGTGTATCTCAAACTTTATTTCTGGTCCCTTGCGCACTCGTTTGAGCCAAAATCCTCGAACTCTAAACATATCGAACTTTTTTCCCGGTTGCCTGAGAGTTCGATATATTGAGAGTCAACTGTATATAGTTGAGAGCGGTAACAACAATTTAAAAAAAAAATGTTTTCCTGACTGTAATCCGCCTTGAGGAGATAAATTCAGTTTAAATAGTTAAAAAAAAACACGAAAACGTAATAGGTGATATATAACTTGTAAATACGCGGTAAAAATGAATTTTTTGGTACATTGAAATACGACATAAAAACATTCGGAATTATTAAATAAAAATTTACTCTCTGTTCAAGTTATTAATTTCTATTTGAAAAATACCTTATAAGAATGCTTCAAATCTTTTTGTATATGCTCAAAACAACGATCAATCAAGCTTCTTGTTATTCCGGTGTCCGACATAAGCGAATAAGTTTTACCTGAAATGTTAAACTAAAGTAAAACAGATTTTAAATACTCTTACGTATATATCATTTTCTAAATAACTACCTGACCCAGTTTGACCATATGCCATAAGCGTGCCATTAAATCCATTTGTTGCAGCTTGCATGAGAGGCTCTGTGAGTACTTTGCATACCTAAACAATTTTTAATTCAAATAATACAGTTGATGTATCAAATAAAGTATAGACTGTCTCCAACAATATTCTATCCTTATTTTAGAGAAGTAAGCCATAAATACCCCACCAAGTTCTCAAGAAATACCCCACCAAGTACCGGGGACCAATTTTGTGGGAAAACTTTCAGCATTGTTAATATTAAAGAAAAAACATTTCCGCCATTTAAATCTAAATTAAAACGTTATTTAGTACTTAAAGATTTTAATATAGCAGATTTTCTCTGTCACTTTTAAAAGTTGTTAAACTAAATTAGCACCATAAATTTAAAAATCTAGACCATTCAACAAAAGAGCAAAGTCAATATTAAGAATTTCAATGTCTTTATCATACTTTCATTGAAAATACTTACCCTTGAAGTTATCTACAATTTTCTTGGTATATTTTATGATATTGGAACAAAAAATTTATTTTAATTTCAAATTATTAAAAAAAAAATATATGCAATATATATATCGAATTACGTTCAGTTTATAACCAAAAACAGAAAATTTTTGTCATTTTTATCACTATATTTTAATCATTTCATTTTATTTCTTAATATCTTAAAATTGTCTTTTTTTAAATGCTGTTGCTTATATATTACGGATATTTATTTGCTTTACTATTGGGGCTCGGTGATAAGGCTAATTTATGCCTTCTTCTTGCTCCAGCCAATTGTACTTTTTATATTGTTGTACATTGTGAATATTTTTAACGGCGAAATAAACTAATAAAACTAAAAATCTCAACCTGTTTGTTAATTAAAATAATTTTTAATTTTAGTTAATTTATCTAATTTCTTAAATCATATAAACAAATTAAAGTTAAATATAAAGTTTAAATAAAATAAAACCTCCTCATTTGTTTTGTTAGGATGAAAAATGTGATCAAAGTTGTAGTTTTTTTCAGGAAAACCTCTTTCATCTGCTGCAACTTTTAACTAATATAATATAATATAATATAGTATAATATAATATAATATATATATATATATATATATATATATATATATATATATATATATATATATATATATATATATATATATATATATATATATATATATATATATATATACAAAATGGGTTAGAAAAGTAATGTTGAAAAAGTATATAATTTTTATTTGAACTTTATTTAAATAAATAGAAAGTCAACCAAGTTAATATTGATAATAAAAATAACTTATAATAATAATAGCAAATATGTAAAACCTAAAAATTGTTATTATTTACTTTTTAACCCCGCTGAGCGATGTGTTTAACAAATTGTATAAATAAACACTCCGCGTGAAACTAATGAAAATTAACGATGTTCACTTTACCTGTGAATTTTCCGAAATCTCAAAAGCCATCTCATTGTTCTTCCCTTCGTCCTTTAAAAAAGGACGAATTCTGACATATACTTTTACCCTTCCATTATCTAAATAATTTATAAAAAAAAATTAACAAGAAACTCAGAAATGATTGCTTGACTAAATAACATATCAATAGCTACTATACCCTTTCCAATTTTTAAGTTAGAACCATTTTGCTTTTTTTCAGATGATGCTCTTGGAGTCCTGCAAAATATTTAAATTTATCGTTTAAACCATTTCAAAAATCTACTGGTCTAGTTTTAAAAAAACTTTTTTTTTGTTTTTCTAAGTTTTTCAATGTTTATTTATTTTTCTAAAAGTTGCTCACAACTGTGTAAAATTTAGTTACCAGCTTTTTCGGTTTTGTGCAAATAGATCGTTATTTTTATTACTTTTTGTGTCGTTTTTATCCATGTTTTTCTTTAAAAACAAATTTAAACATTAAGCATACTTGTATTCTTTCTTTATACTCAAAATTTTTAAATGGTTCATTTTTTTATAACTTTTAAAAAAAAACATCACAGGATGTACTGCATTTTTTACTCGTCATACCATTCATGCTTTGTGTTTGCAACAACAATTGTATTTATGGTATTAATAAAGAAATCGGAATTATCGCTGTAATTCTTTTAATATTCTTTTCGTTGACTCGCTAAATGAAATCTACAACACACTTAAAGTCCTCTAATAATGGCAACGGGGGTATTTAAAATGTTTGAATGAAAAAAATATTTTTATAAATGTTTACGTGTAAGTATCTTTGATTTAGTTTACATGAAAGCTTCGATTATTTATTTTAGCTTGGAATAATTTCGACTTCGTAAGAATAAAAATGAGTAAAAGAGATTAGAAAAAAATTCAAAAATTTTGTGTTTTAAAAAGAGAAAGATCAAACTCACACAAAAACATACAAAACACTGTTATATTGGTTTGTGAATTATATTTGTTGACTTTATGTTTTATAGTTTTATAATAATTGAAAGTTTTAGCTTTTATAATTGTTATTTTTGATTAAATTTGTAAAGCAACATTAAAAAATGTACGTATAAAAATTAATAAATTTTTAGCATTTAAGCATTAATGCTAAAATACAAGATTTTTTTACAAATTAACAAAACTTACCTATCTTTGTGGTTCATTATAAGCAAACTGTTAACTCAAGGTAACAAACAGATTTTAAAGCTGTTTAACAACTGTGCGTGTTCACGCTTAGATGAAAGAAGTTAAAATATACTTTGTACAATTTCCATGTTTAAAAAGTTCACAGTGATACGGCCTTTTTTTTAAAAAAAAAAAATAAAAAATCAAACTGCAATTGAATTTAAGTAACCAAAAGCGATTTGATTTGCTTAAGTCGTTTTTTTTATGATTGCCAGGGGAATTTTAAATTATAACATATTGCTCTATTCAAAGTTCAATAGTATTTAAAAAACTTGTATACGATTCGCTTTGCTTATTCAATGTAAAAAAATTAAAATATATATTGGAAATCTGAATAGTAAATGGTACTTGATACTGTTATTAAGAAATCGTGAAAAGTCTATACTTCCTACTGTCGATTTTTGTATGTGAACTATTTGTGGCATAATACGACTGTTGTGTTATAAAAATGCGTGTTGAGTTTTTTGTTTTTAAAAATTTTCACACCATTCGGAAAACTAATTAAATAGTTCTTAATTTAGTTCGATTGAGTTCAAAAACAATTGCAACGTAAAAATGTATTTTTTGTTTGTCGACTAAAATAATTTTATATTATATTATAGATGCCTTCCAAACGGGAATCCATGTAATTAGGACTAAGCATCTAGAAAGATTTTAGTGAAGTGAAAAAAAGAAGTCAAAACAAGCTTTCAAAACATGTAAATTTTTCAATGACGCAGCCATTTTAGTTACAAAGGATTTCAAAGTATCATTTTGTTAAATTATGAATTTAGTAAATAAAAAAAATTCACAATTTATTGTTTTAAAAATAAAAATAACTAAAATAAAATCTTAATTTTTGTAACTATTGCAAAATTTCTAACTTTATTGTAAGTAAATAGGATAGCTTTATAATAAATTAAAATAGAGCATCTAAAATTAAAGCTAATTTGAAAAATTTGAACAGTTAAAAACTTAAAATAAACAGTTTGTTTATTTTAAATTTTACCGCGTAAATTATTTTTATACTTTTGAAACTTCGTTAAAATAAAATAATGTAATTTTTTCATGAGTTTTTGCAGTGGCGGATTAAGACTTCTTGGGGCCCAGGGCTATTTTTGTTTTTGGAGGTCTTTTTATGGGCCAGAGCTTAAAAATGACTAAAAAAAAAAAAAAAAAAGTCCTCTAAAATTTTTGGAAGCCCCTAAATTTGCGGGGCCCGGGGCTATAGCCCCCCTAGCCCCCCTTGATCCGGCACTGAGTTTTTGTCTTTACAAATTTTGTTCAAAGTTTGTAAAAAACTTCAAATCTAATACGACTTCCATAGCCCTACATCAATTTCAAGTAAAGTTACATCGATGTTATTATGCATCTAGTATAGATAATGAGCTAGATAATGAACGAAACAGATATTAGTTTTAAATACAAGAAAAATGTAAAAAATGCATAATGTAAAGTTCGAAAAATCAATAATGCCAAAATACTATTAAAAAGTTGTTATTTTCCAAGTCTTACGCTTTTTAGTTTATTTAGATTTAAGTAAACATACAACAAGATGATACTTTTATCCTTAAAATATATCTTAAGGTAGATTTCCTGAAAGCTTAAGTGAATTAACAAATTTTGGTCTTGAATAAAGTTCAAAGCGAATAAAAAAGAGAAAAAATAAACAACCAAATCTCCAGCGTAGATTTTTGATGATTGTTTATTTTTCTTTCTTTTTAAATTATATATTAAATAACAACAACTTGTTTCTGTTATTTAATATGTAAATTTAGTAAACTTTAATTACTTAAAATATTAATTATAACTATATATAACTATTTATTTTTACTTAACTGATTAACTTTGTGATTAATTTTATGCGTAATACACATTTGCTTTGTTAACTTGAATGTTTACAAAATCCCAAAAGAACTAGGGCAAGAAAGCAAACAAGCAACAAAAACCAAATTGAATAAAATCAATCCTTCCAACATAAACATTTTTTAAACATCAATTAAATCTAGACTAAATTGCCTCAATTTGATTTTGAGTTTGGATTAAAAAAACATTTTTTTCAGCATAAGGCTATGCAAAAAATGAATAGATATGCAAAAAGTAATTAAATATTATACAATTAAAGCAGATTTTATTCAAAAGGAAAAAAACAAAAAAAAATTGTGGTCGTTTGAAAACGTAAAACATCACAAGTTCACCAAAAAAATATGAAAATTCCACATAAAGATTAACCATTTTAAACTACTTGTTAATGTATATAACTCCTTTGTTCAATTGATTTAGGGTAGATTAGGGTAATATGAGCACCTTAAGCGAGAATTGGAATATTTTCAAGAATAAATATGCTGAATACAAAATTTTTCAAGAATAAATATGCTGAATACAAAATTTTTGCTGAATCCAAAACTTTTGCAAATTTTTGCAATTTTTTGGGTTAACTTCTTATGATCCATTTAGATATTTGCGAAATTTTTTCTTAGAACCGCAGACGTTTTAAAAACGTAGCGAAAGTGCTCATATTACCGAGTCCGCATTATACTATGAGCGCTTAAAATTAGCTCAAAATATAACATTAATTAGAGAAATACAAACCTGACTATTAGAACTAGTTTGTGGAGTATAATGGTTTGTTATTTACATAGTTTATCATTAAAAGATCAAATTTTAGGCCACTTTTAATTGAAACAATACAACTTTGTTTTACAAAAAAAATAATTAATTAGTTTGCTATTTTTTTTAATTTTATTAACTCAAACTTTTAATCGATAAAAATACAAACTTTTGAAATTAAAATTAAGATATTTATTATTGTTATAATATTAAAAATTATTTATGTATATTTACTATATTTTGCTTTTCAATTCAAAAAGCAATTAAAACCACTTTAAACTAGGTAACTTTAATAAAAAAATACTGGGTAATTTGAGCATGTTCATATTACAAGAAAATAATGTCTTTAAATGAAGTCAAAAATAAATGTTTCTATACATGTTTTTTCAAACAAAATTGGAACGGATTTCTAGCTGATATATTTTTCTTTATGAAAAAAATAAATATCTATATTTCAACATCAAAATTTTGCGCCACATATTCTTTCATAACCATAGTATTTTAACAATACAAAAAATTGAATAGCGTTTTAATTAGGTAAGTGCCACTAATTACTGCGTATAAATTTACACTAATTATACTGCTTTCTATTATCACCACATAAAGTTCACTCAAGGAGGGAGAGGGGGGGTTATACATGTTTTTTTGCCACTAGAAACACCAAAAAAAAAAAAAAGTCCTCGATATTTGACATTTGCCAACTTATACTTTAAGAATTGCCAACTCAAATGCATATAAAACAGCTTTGGGGGGTGGGACACCCCCGTTCGGGACGGTCCTGGTTACATAGCAACTTGAATTTCACTCCTTAAATATTTTGGCATGCTCATATTATATAGGTGCTCATTAAATAAGATTGTTCCTTTATGCAACGTCAGTTAATTATTTTTTGTAATTAGTACAACATTGACGATTACAAAAAATATTTACGAAAAATTAGTCTTGTAACATTTAAGAATTAAGTTTACCAAATTACCAAAAAAGTCTCTTAATATTTGCTTTTGTTCTGTAAGGGACCATTGCAGAGTGGGGCAGATAGTGGACACAACTGTTTTTTTAAGTGCATTGTTGTTAAGTTGTGTGTTATTGAATTTAAAATATATCACGCTGATTTATATATATATATATATATTGTTTATTTATTATTTTTAGTTTTGGTGGCTGTTTTTTTTAATGCTGAAAATTACACTTTTTATATTTAATATTGTTACTTATACAACATTTAATCTAGATACATCTGGTAAATCTTCATTAATATACCAATAATTTAAAGTTTGATGTAAATATAAATTAATTAAAACATTTAATAAAGTTAAAGTATGATAAATTATATTGTATACTCACTTTATTAAACTATTCATAAAAAATTAATTGAAAATAGTCTCAAATAAATGACAGTGACATCATATAACCTACATAATGTGTGAATCTATGAAAAAAAAGTGGATGAAATTTTTTTTTCCATTTGTTTATCTACGCGACTGCTATATCTCTATTAATGGTGTATACTTTGCTTAATCACGGATTAAGATCAGAACAGAATCACGTAGCTGATTTCTATCGGGGAAAGAGAACAAAATTTTTTTCTTTATGTTTGATACTAGTAAATTCAATGACGCCCGTTTTTACTAATTATTTACATATATAAATTTTATTTATATATGTATTATTTATATAATAAAAGTGGGGGCCAAAGCCTAGTAGAACAGAATAGCTAATTTTAAAGAAAAAAATAGTATACATTTTAATATTATTAGTATATTAACAAAGTTTGGTAAGAGTTCTAATATACGCAGTTTGCGCTTCATTTATAAAAGGGTATTTATTTGGTTGTTATGGATACCTCATGATGTAAATATAGCAACAAGTTGTAATCATATTCAGTTTTTATACAAAAATCAGAAAATATTCCCTATAAACGAATTTTAAATATAATTGTTACACTAATAAATTAAAGTATTGTGAACATTTATTTTATTACTAAAATTAAAAAAAATTTCTATAAAAGATATATCACTGTAATTGTAAATTATTGATAAAACACTGTAATTTTGTTGACAATAATTGAAATAAAAATAATAAAATTATTCCAATGAAAAATATAACTTAGGTTCATGAAAGAGAATATTTTTTTATTTGGTTATTAAGAATATCTATTTTTATATTATTATTGTTATTAATGTTATTATCAAAATAATATTAAAATTTATATTATTATATAATTATTTCATTATTTATAAATATTTACAATTTCTTATTTAACAAGTTTTATCAGCAAACTATAAATAAATAAAAAAACGACAAGAGCAAGACGAAAGTCTTGTATTTTTACGAATTTCTCGTTGTATAAATTTACAAATACTCATTATATTAAGCAAATAAATAAATAATTTCAATAAAATACGATAAAGTATAACAATAGAATAAATAGTTAAAGTAAAAAATATATTCTTGTCCGTTAATTCAATCAAATACTGTTTAATTATACTTTTAAAACAATTTATTATTTATTTTTAAAACAGTCTATATATGTTACTTAGACTGGGTCTATATCAAATTGAATAATCGGATTTTTTAATAGTTGACTTAAGTAAGTTAAAAAAATGGATAGAGCACCTTGTTAACTCTATATGATTAATTTTTGAAAATCGCTTATTAAAGAATTTTTGAAGCATGTCCTTTTGATATTTAAACATAAACAACAAGTTTTAAAACAGGTTTAACTTATAAACATTAAGAGCTTTAGTTTCTTGGAGTAACGGCATGGAGTGAGCGTATTTATGCACATTACCTATAATTTTACTGACATTTAAAAAAAAAATTTTATACTGAAAAGTAAATACTTGTCCAAGCTAAATTACAACAGTTAAAGTAGCCATGTTTAAAAGGGTAGTATATATCTTTTAAGCATTTTTTACTTAGTTTTAGAAATTTAGCTTTTAATTTCTAGTTAGCGTATTATAATTTTTTTTATGTAAGATGTTCAAAAATATTTGTCCTAGGATTTTAAGTAAAACTTCCTCAGCTAACTATAAATAATAGTAAAATCTGTTTAGCTGGGGAAGTTCAAGAGGCAATTTTGGCCCACTGAATTTTTAAACAAAATTCAAAAGCTATTTTTTTAAAATATTATAATTAAACACTAGTCGGCTCGAAACGGGTCGCAAATCCCGTTATATCACAATCTAAGGTGATCATACTAACGGACGCTAGGGTGGTCCTTAAAACAACTTTTTTGAGAAAAACCTGCTGGCACCCCCTAAATGTGTTTTATCTAATACAAAAACACTAGGTTTAAAATTTTTTTAAACAAAAATTATTTTTAGGGGTAGCTCAAGGCCCTCAAAAATTTGACGGGTCCCTAATATTTTGAAAAAAAAACTTTTTCTAAAGTATGTCAACCTGGTACTCAAAAGAAGCGATATTATATAAAAACTTCAAAAATAATAATCATTTTACATAAAAAACATGCCTAAAAAAAATTATTCTCAAAAAACCTGAAAATATTGACTTTTTTTATTTTCAGCTTAAAAACAATAGTTTTTATGCATTTATACCTGAAAAAATTATTTTTATAAAAAATTATTTTCATTTTTAAATTTTTTATATAATTTTGCTTATTTTGAGTACCAGGTTGACATACTTTAGAAAAAGTTTTTTTTTCAAAATATTAGGGACCCGTCAAATTTTTGAGGGCCTTGAGCTACCCCTAAAAATAATTTTTGTTCAAAAAAATTTTAAACCTAGTGTTTTTGTATTAGATAAAACACATTTAGGGGGTACCAGCAGGTTTTTCTCAAAAAAGTTGTTTTAAGGACCACCCTAACGGACGCCCTATGGAGTTTAGATCGCTCGTAAGATCCAAAAAATTGAAACGTTTTCCTCCAATTAGAAAATCCGTTTAAAATAAAAGCTTCGTATGAATTTTTTTCTCTTGAACTACGAGGTAAAGGCATTTTCATTTGGGTAGCTTTAATGCAGGTAGAAAAAAAACTTTTTCTTTCTCGCGGTCATGTAAAACCCATTTAAATTTTTCATTCTAGCTTTGTTTAAATTTTCTTTCCGTTTTTGACTGTCTTGAACAATAAGGTCCAGGCTCCTCTGTAAAAGACGACGACTCAACAACAGCGGTTGAATCAGTTGCATTATCTGACTGAACAAATGATAAACTTTTATGAGTATTATCTTGGAAGTTATTAGCATTTTGAGATTCAGAAAATAATGCAACTGTTTCAATTTGATTTTCTTTTTTTGATTTTACATACGTTTTAATACGTAAAATCATCATACGTAAATCCTTTTTTAGTTTTTGAATACGTTTTTTCTCAGCCCCATATTTCTTTTTTGATATTAAAATAATTTATGGGAATAAAAAAATACATATAAGTAAAAACGAATGCTAAAAAACACAGTAAAAACAAAACGCTTGAAAAAAGGATTTTTATGCAATAAAATAAAAGTAAGACGTTGTGTTTTATTTTTCTTTTTATGGCTGCGCTATATTCATTTTTTTTTAAAAAGAGTTCTATTGATTAACGTTAGA
Organism: Hydra vulgaris; assembly: GCF_022113875.1. NCBI lineage: Eukaryota > Metazoa > Cnidaria > Hydrozoa > Anthoathecata > Hydridae > Hydra > Hydra vulgaris. The sequence continues at coordinate 35,262,990 of NC_061158.1, read as the reverse complement.
AAAAAATAACTTAAAAGCTTTCTTGCATTAAAGATGCTACCCAATATAGTTTAATTGTCGTTTTTGCAAACTATTATATTTTTTGTCAAATGGCATTTTCAATAATTGCTTTAGAAAAATAATGGATCTCATTGGATTGGAAAATAAAGGATTCTCCATTGCGTTATGTTTATTAATCATTCTTGTATAATTTGCATTGTTATAACAGAGCAAGTGCTTCATTATTACAATAGCAACCACCCTGCTGTACTACTCCATCTTCTTTACTACTAGGTATATCATGCATTACTATGTTTTAGAACCTCTCTTCCAACTTGAGATGCATCATAGCAGCTCAGATAGCAGTTCAATACGACCTAATACAATCCCAAAAAAAATTCCTCTGTAGGTGGAATTTTCTTGCGGACCGTATTGGACAAAGAGAAAACAATTAATCTAACTCTTACTAAAAGAACATAATCCCTTAAAGATTAGATCAATTATTATTTCTTGGAAGGGGGTGCCAGAGGTGAAACATCCACAAGTTTTTATTAGAACTTGATATCTGTATACAATTTTTGATACTATAGTTTTTAACTCTTTTTACTCTAGTCTGTAAACATTTAAATACTGACGTAATAAAGATAAAATTCAAATATTGGCGTTTACCACATTACATTAGCATAGAATACGTTATATGTATTCAATGGAAATGTAATGCTGTAAACCCCATTATTTGAATGTTATCTTTATCATGTCAATATTTACTAAATGATTACTACATATATAGTGTTATTTAATTACCAGGATTAGCTGCTGGATCTTCAGATTAAATATTCTCTACCTGATGGTCATCGCCATCCATACAGTTCTGGTACTTAGTCTACTATTCCATTTCCTTCTAAGATTTTTCATAAAATCCCTTATTCTCATCCGATATATTAAAACCCTTCAAAGTAATTTCAGCCTCGCTATCTACAATGCTGTTAATCTTCTTTTCCCACTGGCTTCTAAAAGTTTACAACACAAATCTCGCTGCTTTTGTTGAAACTGTTTTTGTTTTTTTTCAATCCAATAATTGAAAGTCGTTTTTTTAGTTTACTTTTATTTGTTTATTTATTTTGACCACAAACCGTTACAACGACTTGTGGACAATTAAAATCAATTGCTCAACGCGTTAGTAACGGGTTTTTAATACTTAGTTAATTAGTAAAAACAAAATATTTTTTAACAAGTTACATATATAGTTTGGAAAGTAATTTTTTTAGTAAGTTTTAAAAATTTGGTATTTATAGTTTATTAAATTTCAATCTTTGACAATATGCTGCAACAGAGAGGAGGGGGGGGGGGGAAGATATGGCAGATAATTTCTTTATAAAGTGTCATTTACAGTAATACAGGATGCTTTAAAATTAATTTCATCTCAAAGTGATATTGCAAACACTAAAATCCAGTACGCAAAGTTTTTTTTACATGAAAAATTGTAAAAAATGTATTTTAAAAATGTAAAAAAATCTACTATTTTTTCTACTATTATCTACTGTTTTTTCAAAATAATTATAAAATTATTTGTAAACATGTATAAATACTTTGAAATTCCACAAGGATAGATTATTTCTAAATGTCACAGCTGTATTGACAATATTTACAAGTATTTCACGTTTTTCACACATATTTTAACAACCTTTTGACTTTGAGGGGTTTTAAAGGATATAAAAAATTGATCAAGTGCTTTATAAAACAAACGTTCTTTGCTATTTACGTATACATGTTAATTGCAGATGATTGAAAAATTTAGTATACGACCTTTTGTTTTGACTTTATGGCCAAACTCTGGCCAACTGTGGAACCAAATAAATATTGACAATATACTGGTTTGCAGTATAGCTAGAAAAAATCTGGATTCCATGTTTGATGGCAGCAAACATTGAATTTAGATAAACAATTAATTAGAATGAGGATATTTTTTAACATTTTAATGTGTCTCATCAATCCCTAATATTTCATTTTATTCTTTTAATTTAGAGAACAATTTTCTACAAAAATATCTTTTTTTTTTTTTTTTTTTTTTTAGTGTAATTTATTTCGCCGTTAAAAAATGTTTACATTGCATATACATTTATATAAATTGATGGCTGGAGCAAGAAGAAGGCACATTTCGCCTTATCGCCGAGCCCCATTAAAAATTCTACATAACCGTAACATACAAATATATATATAAAAGAAACAATTAGAAATGAAATAGAAAATAACTAATATAATAAAAAAAAAAAAATAAGAATTAATTAAGAAGCGTTAAGAGGCTTAACAGTTGCTAAAATGTTTAAGAAATAAGTTAATATAAAAAAAAAAAAAAAAAAATTCCTGAATATAAAAGAAATTGAAAAAATAAAATCTCATAATTAACACTAAATGAATATGTAACATCATCACTTATGATATTATCACTTGTGACATCATCACTTGGATTTCTTATTCTTTTTTTTTTTTTTTTTTTTCTTTTTTTCCTTTTTTCTTTCTTTTCTTATTCATATTACCATATATCATTGATATAATTGAATCTGTTTTTTTTATTTTTTTTTATTGTGTTTACTTTAAAATAAACATTTAAAGTCGGATTTATTGAGATCCATGAACAATAATAATCGTTTTGATTGATCCTTAAATTGCTCTAATTGAGTCTGCTTTTTGTTAACAATATCTGAAAATTTCTTCAACAGATAAGGTCCGCGGTATTTAATTGAATAGGAAGTTAATTTTAATTTATGTTTTGGAACAGCAAAATTGTTTTCTGAAAACTTTGTTGAGTACCTATGGTTAATTTTATTAAAATAAGATTGAAATATTTTAGGAGACAATTCCTTTTTTGTTTTAAACATAAACAATAAAACTTGGTGTAAATTGAGTTTATATACATTTAAAGCACCGAGCACACTTAGAAGTGGTTCGCAAGGAACATTTCTGTCGGCTCCAAATACTATTCTACATGCATGTTTTTGTTTATTGTAGAGTTTCTTTAGTTTTGTATGGCTAGTACTAGCCCACACAACATTACAATAAGACAAATAACTGTGAATAAAGGCGAAATATAATTTTTTCAGAGATGATATATTTAGAAAGGGTTTAGCCCTAAACATCATTGCAATATTTTTTGAGATTATTTTTTCAATGCTGTTTATATGTGAACACCATTTTAAATTTTCATCCAATTTTACTCCTAAAAAGTTTATGTAAGATTCCTATTTAATATAAGTTTTATTAATATTAAGATCTGGTAATTTAAGAGGAATATTTTCTGATTTATTTACTTTATGGAAAAGCATATATTTTGTTTTTTCCACACTCAGTGAAAGTTTATTACTTACGAACCATGCACTAACATTACATAACTGTTCGTTAACTATTTTAAAAAGTGATTTAATATCTCTGTGAGAACAAAAAAGATTTGAATCATCAGCAAACAAAATTAGGTCTAAAAGATTTGTTGATAGGTTTAAGTCGTTTATGTACAATATAAATAAAAGTGGTCCTAAAATAGAACCCTGAGGAACCCCGCAAGTTATGGAGTGTGGAATTGTATTATTTTGATTATAGTATAAAAATTACTTTCTGTTAGTCAGATAATCTTTGAACCAAAGTAAGTTTTTATTTTTTACACCGTAGTTTTCGAGTTTTTTTATTAGTATATAGTGATTTACGGTATCAAAAGCTTTTGACAGATCAATGAAAACTCCTAATGTAAAACAGTCATTATCTAAGGCATTAGATATTTGATTGGAAAGTTCAACTACTGCGTGTTCAGTGGAATTTTTTTTTTAAAACCAAATTGTTTACAATACAACATGTCGTTCTCAGTTAGATGATTATAAAGTCTGTTATACATTATTCTCTCTAGCAATTTTGAAAAACAAGGGTTGATATATAATTGATATAAGATTGATATAGGCCTGTAATTTAAAATATTTGACTTATCTCCAGATTTAAAAATTGGTGTTATACGGGCAATTTTTAATTTATTTGGAACAATACCTGACTTTAATAAGAGATTGAAAATGTGAAATAAAGAAGGTTCAATGACTTCAAATACTGATTTGACAACATCAACACTAATTTTATCAAAACCTTCACTTTTTTTACTTTTGAGACTGCTAAATGCAGTTCTCAACTCACTCAGTTTTAAATTAGTTTCATCCATAAGTTTATCATAAGTTTTTAAGTATGAATCAAATAGAATGGAATTAGTAGAAATTTTAGCAGCCAAATTCGGGCCAATATTAACAAAGTAGTTGTTTAGTACTTCAGCTATAATTGATTTTTCATAAACTAATTCTCCATTAATTAAAAGATTTTTTGGCAGAGTGCTTTTGTTATAATTATTTTTTCCAATTAAATCCTTAATTAAATTCCATATTTTTTTAGTGTTTCCGTTGGTTTTCTTTAATAATTGATCATAAAATAGTTTTTTTGAGTATTATTTGGTTTTTTCAAATATATTTTTATAATTTTTCTAAGTTATTTCATTTTTATAAGTTTTTTTTTTAAGATATTTTATATATAATTTTTCTTTCTTTTTTGAAGATTTTAGTAAGCCTTTAGACATCCAGGGAGCTTGAAGTGACTTGGTATTTATGACTTTTTTTATTTCTGGAAACGCTATTTCATATTGTTTGCAAAATTGATTAAGAAACAAGTCATATGCATTGTTAGCCTCATTTGATTGCAGTACTAGATTCCAATCAACACAATTTTTTAAACAATTTTTAAATTGTTTTAAGGAGTTTTCATTGATCTGTCGCCGAATTATTATGGATTTTGTGGAAATATTGTTAATTAAAATGTTAATTGTAGCTAAGAATGTAGGAAAATGATCCGATAAATCGGTCTGGATTATACCTGTGTAAAGAGTTGTTAGTTATGATGTTATCAAGTAGAGTAGAAGACCTATTTGTTATTCTTGTTGATTTGTTTATTGTTGGGATAAAGTTATATTGTAGAAGAGTATTTATAAAATTCTTAGTATTATTATTTGAAGCATAGTTGATCAGGTTAATGTTAAAATCCCCCACCAAATAAATATGTTTTCTCGAATTTGTAATTTTGTTTAGAAATATTTTAAGATGAGTTTTAAATTTCTTTAAGTTTCCAGATGGTGGTCTATATGTAGTATTTATAATTATGTTTTTTTCTTTATTATTTACTAATTCGACGCACAATGATTCATAATCTGTTTCATTGACGCAGAGATCGTTACGTAAAATATAATTAACTGAATTATGGATAAAAATACTAACGCCCCCACCCGCATTAACTTCACGCGGTTGGTGAGTTGATGTGTAATTAACTAGTTCAAATTCATAATTTGTTTCACCACATTTACACCAAGTTTCCGTCAAACATATAATTTTAAAATCGTGTTTAATTTCATCCAATAAAATTTTTAAATTTTCAAAGTTTTTATTTAAACTTCGAATATTGATATTTAAAATTGAAAAAGTGTTTTTAGTTTGTCCTAGATATTGCGAAGATTCAGAAACTTAGTATTGACTTTCTAGCATTCTGTGATTAAAATAATTAGAGTCGGTGTCATTATCACCGATGATGTCATTTTCATTAGAAGATTTAAATATGACATTTTCCTCCATTTTTAAAACAGTTTAATTAAATATGCATAGTAATAATAAAAATAAAATTGCGTTAATTAATGCCAAATATTATGAAGATAAATTTTTGCTTTTCTTTGCAACCCAATCGCGAATTATCAATTTATCATAAGATATGAAGGGAAACTTACCAGCGGCTCGTTCAATTTTCATTTTCTTTTCAAACAGAAGTCTTCGTTTATATAAATGTTTTTCCCTTTTAGCTTACTCGACTTGCTCAAGATCGCGACTTTATCTCTAAAATCTAAAAGTTTATCACTATTGTCCTCGGCATTTTTAATTTTTTGTTTCCAGTTCTATGGGCCCGTTCAATTTGGACATTTTTAACTGATAATATATCTTCAAAAATTTTTTTTACCTTCATTTCGTTTTCTTCCCAGCTTTCACCTTCATTTTCATCAATTCCATCTACTCTTAAATTGTTACGTCTAGATCGATCTTCCAATTCCCTTAACTTTTTTTGTATACTTTCTGAATTGTCTTCTTTTCTGCAAACCTTTGCTTTCTTAACTTTTTCATCAATTATTTGTTCATGAAAGTTTAAACTAAGTTTCAATTCTTTGATGTCTTTTTCTACTTTTTCCAACCTGCCATTAAATATTTTCAAGTTTCCACTAATAATATCAATAAAAACTTTTTCTTGTTGTTTTAACATCAACTCAAATTCTTTTTTGTAGTCCTCAAACAATTTTGTTATTTCTAATAATGTAAGAGCCATATTATAAAAAAAAAAGATTTGTATTTTAGAAAAATAAATGTAAAGTAATTTCGCTTTAATAAAGTCGTTTAAAAAAAAACACGTCCGATCGCGTTGAACTTGCGGCTAGTGGTTGAAGATGTTTCTGCTCCACTAATAGTAGGAAAATCAATTCTGATGTTTCCTTTTGAACATTAATTGGTGGATAAATTTTTATTTCATTGCTGTAAATTGTATTGAGATCTTTGCTTACATTCTTTGAATTTGAGTTGGCAAATTCAGACTTTAGAAAACTTATCTAAGGATGTTAAGAAGATATCTCATAGATAAGTGCTACTTTTTTAATGTAAAGCGACTTAGAAAGTTCTTCAAACACGACATTTATTTTATTAATTCCAACTGCAACTTGTCGTGTCTTATAGTAAAACAAATAAAGATAAAAAAAACTTTTCTCATAAATTAGAAAATTAAAGCATTACATTAGTAATCATTAGTAATGCGCAAAAGGAATATCTCATTCACTCATTTTCATGCAATCTTTTTGAACTGGAAAAGAGAGGATTATGAAACACTGTACACTACACAGTCTAATTTCAAAGTCTCAACATGGATTTGTAAATCACAAAGGTTGCCTTACAAACCTAATTGAATCCCGTGCCATTCTCATGGAGGCAGCTTACCGTGGACACCTTGTGAACAGACTTTGCCAAAGTTTTTGACACAGTACCACACAAAAGACTCCTTCACAAGATTCAAGTATATGGCATTACCCAGTGGGCACCGGACCAAAAAAAGAAGTCTTTTGAACGTCCAAAACGTTCAAAAGACGTTCAAAAAACGTTTAAAACGTGTATAAGACGTTTAAAAGAGGTCTTCTTTACATCCGTGTTCACTAGGTAGAGGCCAGCTATTCCACTGGATCTCTGCTTGGCTAAGTGAAAGAAAACAACGTGTAGTTATTGGGGATAAAACTTTCGAGTGAAAAAAAGTGACAAGTGGAGTCCCTCGAGGATCAGTACTTGGACCACTACTATTTGTGAAGACTTTGGGGTACTAATATTCAACAACCTCAAAGTGAAAGCACAAGTAGAAGAAGCAGCTTTGGCCGGAAATCGAATGCTTGGTCACCTCAGAAGACATTTCGATGCCGTACCCTCCTGCTTTGGGAAAAAATTGTACCAGTTATACGTTTGACCGCATCTAGAGTTTTGTGTACAAGCCTGGTCTTCACATATTAAATCGGAAATCGTCCTTCTCGAACGTGTGCAAAAACGTGCATCAAAGACTATATCGTTGATTAAACATTTTAATTACAAAAAAAACACTACAAATACTAGGTTTAACCACGCTGGAAGAACGCAGAGTTTGCAGTGACCATATACTGCATCATTACAAAATCGCTCACCAGTTACAAGAAGTTGAATTTTACATACCACAAGTACTTTCTTATTAAATTCACGATATAATCTAAATTATTTTTATTTTTTAGAATTTTAAATTTGTAAATATTGATTATTGATAACTTAACAAATATACAAAAATGCATTCAACCATGACTGTTTTAAATGCGAGTTTTTCATTGATTTGTTTAAAGCTTTTGAAATCGTAAATTACTCCATTCTTATTAAAAAACTTAAATATTACCAAATAAAAAAAGTAAATTTACTTTAGTTTATAAACTACTTTTCAAACAAAAAGCAATAATTACTCATGACTTAACTTATGATAAATTATCGATATGAGTCAGGAGTCAATTTTATTTTGGTTTTGTGGTACTAGGACTTTATACTTATTAATTAGAAGGTTTAATTCTTCAATTAAATTAGCTTCTAATAAACCTTAAAATACTTTCTACCAGTCATAATATAATTCAAAATAGAGGAGTATTTTGCCTTATTCCCAAACTAACCAAGAAATTTTTAATGGCTCATTGGTTCTTTTTTGCTTTAGTCATTAACCAACAATAATTAGGTGAGTTTGTCCCCTCAGGGTAGACCCTAAAGGTTCTGCTTGAGTTAAGTAAACTAATGTGTCTGGCTTTTTAGTTATAACTAAGTTTAAAAATTCTTATAACTTTTTTTTATATATTTTTGCTTTAGGTGCCCCGAGTCCTAACGTTCTTGTCACAAAGCATCGTCGAAGAGCCTTTAATTTTAAAGTTCAAGTCTCCTTCCTTACCGATGAAGCGAAATATGTCCGAAGCTCGCATTTAACCCTAAAACGTTTACTTTTAAAGAAAGCGCTCTAACAACTGCGCCACGGCTGTCAGTGACTTTGAATTTTTTTTGTTGAAACACCTTCTCCAAACTTACCACTTTTAAACCTAATGGAGCTAAAAATGATACCATATAGTAATAAGGAGTCACAATCGATTGATTTTTTTTAATTTGTTGGTTGTATTACAACTATATATTATTAAAAAAAAAAAAAAAATTCACAAATTTTTAATAAACAATGTAACAAATATAAAACAAGGTATCTGAAAGAATTCTTCAGAACCTTAAATAAGTTTAAACAAGCATTTAACAAAGGTAACAACAATAATATTAAACTTCTAAAAATTTCCAAAGTATATATTATAAAGGGTCCGCCAAATAACTTTTTTTTTTTGAAAATGCTATAAAAAAAAACTACTGAATATTTACTCAAATTTCTTTTTTTATTTGAAAGTACAATCCTTCCGGGTAATAATGGAAAATAATTTCATTCAAATGGCTGCCTCAGCTGGTCATGCAGTAGCCTACACAATCGGTTCAATTTTTAAGCACATTATCGATTGTGTGTAGCCGTATTTCACCAATGGCTTCACGAAAACTGTCTTTTAAAGCGTCAATTGTCTCTGGCTTGTCGGCGTAACACTTATCTTTGAGGGAACCCTACAAATAATAGTCCAAGGGTGTCAAATCGCAGCTCCGAGGTGGCCAAACGACATCAGCTCTGCAGCTGATAATACGATCTTCAAAAACAAGGCGCAAAACATCAAGTGTAGCTTTGGCTGTGTGGCACGTAGCGCCGTCCTGTTGAAACCAAATGTTGCCAATATCCTCCTCTTCAATTTTTGTGAACAAAAATTCGTTCAACATGGCCCGATAGCGATCGCCATTGACTGTAACGGCCACTCCTTGCTTATTTTCGAATAAAAATGGCCCAATTATGTCTCTGGACCCAAATCCGCACCAAACAGTGACTCGTTTTGGGTGTATCGGCTTTTCAATGTATGCGTGCGGGTTTTCTGTGCCCCAAATGCGACAATTTTGCTTGTTTACATACCCGTCAAGATCAAAATGAGCTTCATCTGAAAAGATGATTTTTTATTGGAAAAATCGGCATCTTCTGTAAGTCGATCGCAGGCCCACTCAGCGAAGCGAAAACGCATTGGATCGTCAGTTGGCTTCAACTTCTGAACCAATTGGACTTTGTATGGCGTCATACCAAGGTCTTTATGGAAAATTCGTATCAAAGATGTCTCCGAAATGTTCAATTGTTGAGAACAACGGTGAAATGTTGATGGTGCTTCATGCACACTTTCTGCTACACCAGCAATATTCTCGGGTGTACGCACTGTTTTTGGCTTTTCACGCTTTAGTTTATCGATGAGGATGCCAGTTTCTTTCCCTTTTTTCACAAGATAACAAACATACAGAGCTGACTGTGCTTCTCTTCTTCTAAAATCCGTACGCAATTTTCGCACACATTCTGCAACATTACCATGATTTTCAAAGTAATGTCGCAATATTTCCCAGCGTTGTTCAAGCGTATACACAACCATATTCGTTCAGCGGAAGGATAAAACTAATTATCTGTGAAATCAGACATGAGCTAAATGTTACCATTCACGAAATAAGCACTAGTTGAAAAAAAAAAAGTTAGATGGCGGGCCCTGTATAATCAAAAAAGAGATCACGCAGATCTACTCACTAATACTTTATACAAATGTATACGTACCAAATGTAAGCATATACGTACCAAAACATTATAAAATGTAAAGTAAAAAGTATAAAAATCAACAAAATAAGTAAGAATTAAATGTAAATAAATAAAGGTGAAGTTATTGATTCATATTATTATTAATAACATAATACGCTATCTAATGAAAAAAAAAATAGGCTTTTTAATTTACTTTTAAAAAGGCGAAAAGTAATGGGCAATAAGAAATTGATTAAAGTTCGTTTGACAAAGATTCATTTAAAAAATCAGTATTTTTCAAGTTGTATTTGTTGATAAGTTTCAGAGTAAAAATATCTTTGAAGACAGATAAGGACAAGTCATTTATCCACATGTATGCAAAGCATAAAACATATACTTAGCTCGTATATATTTAAAATTCTTATTTCAATAAAATAATGTTTTGAATAAAGTTTGATTAAAATTTTCTTATTGAGGTAGATTCGTGATTTATATAAAAATCCAATTTTTTTTAAAATTTTAGTGCTTATGTAGTAGATACGATGATTCCAAGTGATGTTTTAATCAAGATATTTGTGGGCCTCTGTAGCAACCTGAATAGATTTTTTAAAAATATGTTTTGCCTTTTAAAAATATTATAACAACCAGATATATTTTATAATTTTTTACATAAGCAACGGCAGGTTTAGAAGATCGTAAGGATCTTATCATGAAGCCCTTACAATTTATGGTCAATTTTTGATAAAAATACGTCTCTAGTGAAACAATAACACACTTTTACGGAGATAAATTGTTAAACGAAGCAATATACAAGATATTTTTAATTAAAATTATAATTTGTTTAAGTTTCTGTTTGAATGAAATAAAAGTCGGTTCAGACAATAAAGAATATGTAATACATTTAGCAACAAATCTTCGCTGCTTTTTAAACATAAAGCATAAAATATTAAAGACATTTATACATTTAAAACATTCATTTCTTTAGTTGCTTCGTGTAAGAAAAACAACTTTTAAAACTTAATTGCGAAAGCTGCGTGTTTCTAATGAACGTTTATAAATTTTAGCTTTGTTCTATGAGTGCTCCCCCATATAATACTTTTGTAGATTATATGAAAATTTGTAAATTAATAATATAATTGTGCTAACCAGCGGCGGATCCAGGATTCAGCGGTGGGGGGTAATGCTTGGAGGTTTACTGAGGGGAGGATTTGGGATGGGGTATCCCCCTCCCAAAAATTTATGTGAGGCAGGCATATAAATTATTATAAAATAGGTTTAATAATATTAATTGATTACAAATTAATAAATACCAGTTTACAAGTTCATTAACACCAGTTGAAAGTTAATTAACACCAGTTGACTACAGTCTACAAGTTCATAAATACAGTAGACTACATTTAGTTCATAAACAAGCTTATAAACACCAGTTGACTGCAGGTTCATAAACAAAGGGCACTTTATTATAACACAAAATCCAATTTGCGTGTTCTCAAGACAAATTCATTGATAACCATGTCTGAGTCAATATTAATTTCTGGGTGAATGAACATAAGGGCAAGACGACCATTTAAGCGATGATCGACCATAGAAGATCGTATTCTTGATTTTAAAAGCTTTAGAGCATTGAAGCAACGTTCTAGTTCACAAGATGTTACAGAAAGAGTGATTGAAATTTGTGAAAAAATGTATATAATAGGAAATCTTTCTTTTGATATTTCACCAAACAACTTTTGTAGACTATTGTTTTTGTTACATGAACATGAGAGAAAGGTTTTAAGTATGTGAAACTGGTTCACTAGTTCTTCTACTGTGCATTTTAGAAACCTGCTATAAAACAAATGAATAGCTATTAAATCTTTGGGCGATGCAGATCCTGTAGCAACTTTAGATAACAGAAGTGCAGTTACAGAATGGTTACAAAATTTTTCCCTGAACTGTAACAAAACACTATCCAAGTAAGGGAAACATATAACTATTTTAAAGTAGTCAGCAGCATTAAGTTCTTGAAAATCTGTAAATGTTGTTCGCCATACACTATTGGAACTTAAATGGGGTTTTGTAATGTCACATTCGGCCATTTTAGCAAGATGTTCATTCTGATTGAATGCAGTAAATTCATGGCCTTGCCACTCTGTCTCGTCTGTTCTCCATCGGCCAACTTCAGTAGTAATGTCATCCACCAAAGCTACAGCATCATACAATGCCAAAGACACTGCTTGCAGTTTCTTGGATAGCCATACAGTTAGACTCATTAACTTCTTCGCACAGGCTTGACTGACTAAGAAAGAAGGGTTACGCAATGCAACAAGTAATGAATAAGCATGTTGTTGTGTCTTTGCATCAAACTTTTGGTCATTGTTTTCATGGATTTCTTTTAAACCAACAATAATGTCATTGAAATGGTCAACAAATTTCAGAGCATCGTGACGTTGAATAAATCTAGTTTCACAATAGCCTATTAATGTACAGGAAAATATTGCTCGTCGCTTGTGAGACTTTTTAATGAAATTGATTACTTCTGAGACAACGTCAAACATATTCCTTATACAAACAACAGCAGAAGAATGATTCAGCACAAGATTTAGTAAATGACTAGAACAGTGAACGTAAATGGCTGTAGGACAAATATTTTTGAATAATGCTTGAACACCGCTAACATAACCAGACATTGTAGATGCTCCATCATAACCCTGACCAACACAACAACTAATGTCTAGCCCCAAAGTTGTGAGTCTCTGAACCATTTCCTCAAAAATGCCTTTGGCTGTAAAATCTTCAATTTTCCCAAATCCAACAAATTCCTCTTTAACGACGCCATCTTTGCCAACATATCGAATGCAAATGCACAATGGATTGATTCTTAATGTCAAAAGCGCTCTAAAATTACCTTGTTGGCAAGTTAGTGCTTTATCTGTTTGAGTTGGATTAAGATAACCATCATCCATGTGTCCTCGCAAAGGTAAACCTAAGCGTCCACACAATTGAATCGTTTTTAATAATTGGCTTGAGGCGTTCTCTGTTTTCATAGACCTGAACATTTACATTTGAGTCAATTAATTTGATGATGTTCTTGGAAGATTTTGAAATGCATAGGAATTGTTCAGCTTGTTTTTGTGTCGTTTTGTGATATTCGCAGATGACATGACCGTGTAACTTTGAATGAATTTTATTATAGTTAGTAAATGCTTTGTTCACCAGATTGCCAATTTTTTGTGCTTTTCCACGATCATTTGAAACAGTATCCCCTGCAAAGAGGCAGCAGGGTACACAACACACACCTTGCAGCTTGAACGAGTACTTGAAGCAACCATTTCCACCAGAAATATGACCAATTGATAAAAATACCTTTTGCTTACTTTTTTAGTGAAAAAACCATTCAAATGAGCTGGTTGGCATTGCATGAGATGTCAGTAGTGAAATCCTTTCTGAGTCGGTCAATCTGTGTAGTTTGCTCATTGACCGAGTCCAGCATCCATTTTCACTGCCCTCAAAAATCATCCCAATGTCCCATTCTGACTGTTCGACTTTAGGGATTTGAGTGACCGTAGCAATAGGTCTGCATACGACTGCAGAATTAGTAGGTAGTGCACCACTGGGCAAACTTACTTGGTGTGGAGTGACGACTTCAGAATTAGTAAGTAGTTAACCACTGAGCAAACTCACTTGACTGACGTCGTCAACTGTTGTAGTTGTAGGACTAGAAAATAAACAAAAAAGAACACGGTGAATACGTCAGGATTAGACGAATTTGTGAATTAGTCACTTTTTATTTTTAGTTCACTTTTTATTTTTGAATTAGTCACTTTTTATCACACTAATTATTAGTGTAATTGAGTATACGAGTTGCGCGAAGTGTAAAGTTAATTGTCTAATATCCACACAAAACCCATTTTGTTTGGACATTAGACAACATTAGATTTAGTTACTTTACATACAAATAAAATATAATTGAAAAAAAATTTTTTACATTTTATAAAAAAACCGTTGCCTTTTTTTAAAAAAAACAAAATTTTGTTAAAAATAGTCTGTCATCTTACGCTTTTTTGCGTTTTCCATAGTATACTAAATACAGGCATTTTTAAAACGATACGATTCAACACACAAATACCGTAACTTAGCTCACGTGCAAAACGGCAGTCAATTTGATTAAGTTTTAAAACATTTTGATTGAAACCACCACAACGCGCTCGTTCGAGTATAAAAAAAAAAATTGAAAGTATGGTGGGGGGTAATGCATTACCCACATAACCCCCCTGTATCCGCGCCTGGTGCTAACTGGTGTTTACTATACATATTTATTTTTTTTATAGCGAGTTTTCTGTTTTTTTTGAAGGTGGATAAAAGAGTGTCCATTTAGTTTTTTCTATATTGAGACAATCTATTTTGTTTAAACCAAGCAGAAACTTTTTTTATTTATTTATTTGTAATATTAGTAAAAAGCATATCTTTTTAAGACAAAAATAAATTTTTTTCATCTGCAAAATTTATTGTTGTTAAGTTTGATGATTTATGAAGATCATTCATGTATATAAAAATAAATGGACCAAGTATGGACCTTTGTGGAACAGCGCATGTTATATTCATTGATAGATAAGATATAGAATCTTTATTGTAAACAAATTGTTTACGGTTAGTAAGATATTTTTGAACCAACAGGGCTTTATCTTTAATACCATGTGACATTAATTTTTTTTAAACAGGGTTGATTGACGATAAAAAATGGGACAAATCAATAAATACTCATAGTGTAAAACAAGAGTCTAAATTAAAAAAAGGTATTCTCGGAATTATTTTTTCTGAAACCAAATTGGTTTTCGTATAGTTCATTTTCAATAAAATAAAAGTAGATTCCGTTATACATTATTTTTTTTTTAATTTTTGAAAAAACTGGAAGAATTGAAATAGGGCAATAATTTGATATATCGAAAGGGATCGTAAAATATATCAAATTATTGCATTAAATCTTTAAGGTTGAAATTATTTTTACTATTTTTAGTTGATCTGGAAAAGAACCTTGTGCAACACAGTCAACTCTCCTATAACGCGATTAATTCGTACCGCATTGTATGGAAACCGTGTTATAAGAACTCGATTTGGTAAGTACATGTGTTGAGAAATACAGAAATTATCAAAATATATAATTTTTAATATTTAACTTAAACCACGTTATATGGAAACTTTTATCGTTTTATAAGAAACATAGAAGTGGTATAAATTGAATCGATTCGTACCGTGTATAGAATCATAGAAATAAATAGTTTTTTTTAGAAATAAATAAATTGTGCCCAAATAAACTTAATTTAATCTAATTTTATCGCATATGATAAATTATTTATTTTTCAGAAAATTAAAAAAAAAAAAAAATTTTAGTTTTTAGAATTTACAATCCATCATTTTAGTTTTTGTTTCCAACAAAAACTAAAATGATGGATTGTAAATTCTGTTCTTATTCGCCACGTCTGTCAAATATTAGCCGTCCAATCCGTCTTCTTTTCTTTTCTCTAATTGACTGATAATCTCTTGACCTTCAAAATTTTTTTCTTGGTTTTCAAAAGTAGTTTTATTTTGTAGTTCTTTTAAAACCTCTTTGTATGAAACGAAGAAATTTTGAAATTCTCTTTTAAATTTTTCATTGTGTATTATTGAAGGATCATTTTGTGCTAATTGGAATTCTAATTCTTTAGCCAAAATCTGCCTTAAGAGAGTTCTTACAAAAATCGTGTTGTTATACGAAGATTACACGGCGTTATAGGAACGAAGTTCAAACTTTCATTACGCGTCATATGGAGATTCGCGTTGTAGGAATACCTCGTTATAGGACAGATGACTGTAGATGCCCTGCAGAATTTATAGAATATTTTTTGTAACATCGTAAGAATCAATCACAATATGTGTTCATCATACCTAGCGGCTTTATTTCTTTTTAATGACTCAAAAGCAACTTCAAATTTATTTTAGATTTATTTCAAATTTATTAGATTAGAGTTTATTGATGTTTCAAATAATCAGATTTATCTTTGATGTATTGAATACTATTGCTTAATTTTGTCTCAATAGTTGCGAAAAACTTGTTTAATTTAAATGTAATATCATTTGAGTCATTAATTTGTTGTCAGTTAATATAAAATTTGGCAGTGAATTTGCATTTGGTTTACGTTTTTCAGACACCTCTGCATTAAATTTTGAGTTGTGCATTAAGCAATTTTAAGTAGTAATTTTCTTTTTCATTTTTTCGAAGTTTTTCAAATGTGTAGTAAAAAACTGCTTGGCTCATCAGTAGATATTCGCAATACCCCTGCTTATTCTACTAAATCTTATTACATTTCTAGAGTTAATGTAAATAACATATGCTCTTGGAATTGGTTTTTGCTAGGTTTTCTTGTGTAAGTGGAGTAACTCCATTCACAAACTGTGCAAAAGAAAGTTAAGAGGTTTAAAAGAACTTTTTTTTTTTTTACGTCATTTTTTAAGGCTACATCCTTATTGCTACAGGTTTGACAGCAACAAGTACGACTAATAATCTCAGAAATAATATCGGTATCATTTAAAACATTTTATTCTTCAAATAATGGTTTTCTGATCATTTTTTGCCTTGCAGATAAAGTTTTAAGATTGATCAATCTCGCTCTTATTTGTCGTGAAATTTATTAACGTTTGGAGTTGCACTTTTTGTGGTCGATCAACTTTATATTTCCATTAAACGACTGGTTTGGTTTTGTTAATTTTCTTTTTGCTATCATTTTGTTTGTTTTAGCTATACCAGACAAAATTATTTTTTGATTTTGTTTTAGCTATACCAGATAAAATTATTATTTGACGTTGCTATTAATTTTTTCAAAATTAATAGCAACGTCAATGCATAATTTTAATATCTTTAACACAAGGCCTTCTTAAACAGGCCGCGACAGCTCATTTTCCGTAAAATTAGCGAAGGCCGACTTTTTTACGGTTAAAATTATTTTTTATCTTTGCTTTTGTAAACAAACTTCAGAAACAAATAAAGAGCTTTATTATATGTCCTAACAATACATAAGATACACCGCAATTCAACAAATACTTGGCACAGCTTGCTAATCTATTAAAAGTTTTTTGCAAAGCACTTGCAGTATCCATTGTTAACTTTTTATCTCTTAATTTTGAATTTACACATTTCAAATTTTCAGCAAAATACGAAATATAGTTCTCTAAGAAATCTATTTGCCAATCATTGACTGAAGAAATAGGATTTTTTCGAATATCATTTAATCTAATATCTAGACCTTTTGCTTTACTGTTGACAATAAGCCACCACTTAACAACTGTTTCAATAAAAAGTGCAGTATCTTCAGCTTCAGGAAATTATACATGTAATGCTGCAACTGTTTCATCACAAAAAACTTTAAGAACTAATCCAACATTTTGTCGCTCAATCGGTTTTGGTGACACAGCTTTTTGTGTTAAGGGTGACAACTTAACTATTCGACTATCTGCAGCATGAAGTTGAATTATAAATTTCCATTCTGCAAGTCGCACAGTATTGTTATCATTTAGCAATCTATATTTTAAACATTGTAATTGTTCAGTGATCCAATTATTTCGAATACATTTTAAAATATGCACAGTGTCATTTAAAAGATATTATGCTGGAACTTTTTTTGCATTAAAATATTGAAATGTTTTTTGGTTTACTCAACAGTTATCCATTATTAACCCAAGAGGCTTTCCACCTGCAATTATGATTTGTTGATTTATCTCTTCTATCACGCTTGTATGAAAATTTGTTGTAGAATTTGTAGCAAAACAAGCTTTTCAACGAGATCAAAATATACTAAACGAGATTTTGAATAAAGATGCAATGCTTCAGAAATGTCTTCTAAAGAAAATGGTGTATTGTTTGTTTTATTTAATAAAGCTACTTGATGCCTAATATAACTTGCTCGCTTAGAATCTGTTTCATTATTAATAACATAACTAACAGCATTCTCCAGTTGAGAATAATATTTATTAACTCCTTTGTTTAAAAAAGACAGTTTAATTTGTAAAAGTTGGCTTTATCCAATAAAATAAATATCTCCAGAATCTTCTAAAGTTATATATATTGAAAACTTAGGTACTGGTCCACAATGTTCATATGATATTAATGATATATTTTTTTTCTTTTTCAACAAAATAAAATTTTTCTTCACAGTTATTTATTATTGACTTCAAATTTTTTACAATTGAATTAAATTTAATAACGTCCATTTTTTTGAAGTTTTCGAACTCATCAGGTAAATTATTTCTTTCAGAGCATATTAACCCAGTGACATCTCGTTTTCTAGACACTATTGGAATACAAGACACTGGTATACCTTTAAAGACTGATGGAGGATGCACTGGAACAAAACTACCACCTTTGACTTTTTTTAATTCTGCATCTTTAGGCCAGTGCTGAGCACAAATTAGCTTATAATCTGTAAACATAAAGTTTGCATTTGGAAGTTTTTTAATCCATAACTTATAGTTTAAATCAAACAACCAAAATCCTCATTGAAACTTTAATTCTCCGTAAAAAAGTCGGCCTTCGCTAATTTTACGGAAATTGAGCTGTCGCGGCCTGTTTAAGAAGGCCTTGCTTTAACACAACGTTAAAATATCTTTTACAGAGCAGTATGGTACATATATTAAAAGCGTTAGGCCTATTACACACGATACTATTTACCTAGAGTTTTAATTACAGAGGAAATGTCAAATGTTAAAATCCTAATTAATTGCTATAATGAAGTATTTAAAATTTTTTTACTTTTAAGTTCATGACGAGCCACACTAAAATGCTTATATTTCAAAAAATATTTTCAAGAAAAAATAACAACAGATTCAGAATCTAGGAGATATTTTGATTAAAAGTAAATATATTATTGAATATATATATATATATATATATATATATATATATATATATATATATATATATATATATATATATATATATATATATATATATATATATATATATATATATATATATATATATATATATATCAGGGGCGGATCTAGGGCACGTCTAGTACGTCTGTAGACGTACCCAAAAATAAAAATTAAAAAAAAAAAGTTTATATATTATTTCAATATTGCGTATAAAAATAATTTTTTATAGTTTAACCGTTAAGTGAATTAAATTTAAGTTTTATTACCTTTATACAAACAATTATAAAAAAAAAAAAAAATTTCGCTTCTTGTTTAGAGTAATTAAAGTTGCTTTTTGTTTAGAGCGGTAAATAAAAAAATCTTTTTTAACTGGAGGTTAAAGTAATAATAAATAAATAATATTTAATTAGAAGAGTCAATGGACGTACCCAATATTATTTTGTTAAACGATAAAAAACGTTTTTAAATTTTTATTTTTGTTATAAAAGCAAAATACCAATTTCTTTATTTATAACAATTTTTGGACATACCCAAAGCAATACACCCTAAGTAAAATCTTAGTTAAAATCCATTGTTTAGCGATAATCATAAGGTGAAATATATTTTAATAGTTACCACATATCAAAATAAAACAATGAACGTACCTAACATTATTTTTTTCTGTGATTGAACTTTTTATTTAGTTTAGTTTTCAATATTTAAATTTTAAGTAATCGATTTTATTTATGAAAAAACACTGTCGGACGTACCTTCCTAGTTTCACCCTGAAATATTTTAAGTTTATTGTGATATTTAAAATGTATCGACTCTGTAAATACACGAAGTTTTTTTAATAAATCGTGTTTGCAACATATCCGTGTTTATGCTGGTGATAAAATTCTTCAAAATCAGCTTAGATATTATCAACAAAAAACGCTTCTTACATACCTAAGATATATCTGGTATAATATAATACCATAATATCTGGTAAAAAAAGTGTTTCAGAGAAGTTAATAACAAAATTGTTTAAAAATTTTAAACATTTTTCTGATGAAGCTTCTGACAATTAAAGTAGAGAACAACTACTTTTAATTATATGGTTTGCTGGTTTAAAGTTCAATAAGAGAATTTATCAGTTTCTTAGATTACACAAATGGTGTTACTAATACGGAATATTTTATTTTTTGGTAAAAAATATTTCACATTCCTTTTTATATATCATGAAATGTGATATGGTGGTAATAGAGCAATTGATGGTCACATTAAAGATTTGTCCTCTTGTATTTTAAATCTAGATGAAGAAGCTGCATATGCTCATCGCAACAGTCATAGACTTAATTTAGTTATTTGTGCCTCATACAAAGTGCAATATGTCAAATATCTTTTTAGCACTATGTCATGTTTTGCAATATGACAAGTATCGTTTTTGGCACACTTTAATGAGGTATCATACTTTTTAAACTTGTACATATCAGGCAACAAATTTTAGAGCATATCATCCCATATTGAATATGTTGGGTGGAAAAATTTTCCTTTTTTTTGGATAGTTTTCAAGAACATAGTACTAGTTCCTACAAAAATGATTTCAGAAGTTCAATTATATCTTTTAGTAATTTTTATGAACAGATCTACTGAATTCCCATGCCTTAATCTTGTGAGCTTCATTTATGTGAAGCATTTTAGTTAAATTTAGAAAGGTAGTTTCAATATTAATGTTACTGAGCTGTTAAAAGTGATAAATTTTCCTAGTTGTAAAAACATTAAAAGTTTACATGCCACTTTTCCACTAACTTCACGTGAATGTGAGTAGATATATATTCATTTTGGTGCCTGAAATATATATGTTAAGCACCCGGGCATAGTGCCAAACAATAATAACACCGATTTGGTGTTATCATTTTTATATATAAAATGCTAAGTTGTATTTGTTATGATTGGCAAATGCTTTTGTTTTTTAATTGATTTTTTTCAGTTTTTATGTATTAATCAGCAAGATTTATTAAAATGAATGTTTTAAAATTTTATTTATTTTTAACAAAATGTAGCATTAAGAATGCATCTCTAAATACCTTTTTTTATAATTTAACATTGCATATTTAATATACAATATTTTATTATAATTTGTGCTATTTTATAATATATTTGTTAAAATAGAAATATAAAATTTTGCATTGTGTAATTTATTTTATTAATGGTAATGTAAAAATATAGTTTTTAATAATAGAGCTGTAAATAATGTGTAAATGTATAATTTTTTAATCTAAAAGTAAAGTGCCCCGGTGATAACCTTGCATACTTTTAATTGAAGAAAGGCTCTTATTAGATTAAGGGGCTATCCCCCCATAAAATTTCAAAATTTTCAATTTTTTTTTTTTTTTAATTTTAACTCTTTCAAACTATGCAGAATCATAAAATTTGTTTTGGATGTATCAGATTAATCTTTAACTATCTTAAATTGTCTATTTAAGTTAACCACCTCTTAAGTAATTTCCTTAGCAACGCCATAGCAACGCACTTAAAGAATTTTATACACCATACTTTTACCTTAATTTCATCCAAAATAGTGTTACACTTGCAATGCATAAGCTTGAACAACTTCTTGATGCGTTTTTCTAGAACTTACCAATACCTTGGTACATCAAGTACGACAATATTCTTCAGTTCAGTCAGTTCTTGAGATTTTATTAGGTTAGTTTAACTAGTAAAAATGGGAAAAGCTTGTCGAGTTAAGAAATGTACACAAACTCATAAAAAAAGGAAAAGGTTTATGGGAAATGCTCAAAATTCTGTTAATACTGTTATTGTATCTGATAGTACTAATATCGAATGGCCGACAATAAATCCAAGTGCCTCTAACATCACTTGTGTTACTGAACCAATTTTTGAAAATCCACCTAATTTGTCAGCTTCAGCTTATAAAATCTAAAACTTATAAGATACAATTATTTCAAAACCTGCCATATCTGGTTATCGTATAATTTATGTTGCTGTTTTAATGTCTATTTTAAGTTTTGTTCTGTGTCCAGAGTGTGGTTGTTCAACACTCTCACTAAGTGAGAGATATACTTAACGACGTGGTTTATCATCCTTACTATATCTTAAGTGTATGAAAAGAGGTTGTAACTATTTTCAAAAGTTCTACACTTCTAACTATGACAATAAAAAAGAATTTGATATCAATAAACAATTAATTTATTGTATGCGATTATTGGGTCATGGATATGCAGGTATCAAAAAATTATGTACCATTATGAATCTACCTAAGCCAATGACCTAAAACAATTTTGAAAAACTGATAAAAATAATTTCAAAAGCTGTTAAAACTGTAGCAGAACAATGTTAAATGCTGCTAATAAATTGCAAAATACAGCTTTGAAAGTAACCGATATTTGTTTATCTTGCGATAGAACATGGCAAAAACGAGGATACTCATCACTCAACGGAGTCTTTTCTGCCATCTCTACTGCTAGTGGCAAAATTTTAGATGTTGAAATCATGTCCAGATATTGTAAAAGTTGTAATTTAACTCAAAGCCCCCAAAAATCTGATCCAACTGGTGTTGGCATCACTATTTCATGTTGCTTCCTCAAAAAATAATAGCTTACATTTCCCACACTGCAGACAGCTGGTGCAAATACAATGCCGATAAAATAAATAAGACACCAACCTATAAGCCAGGGCCGGGTTTACCAATAGATGTCATAATGAAAGTAAGACCTATATTTAAGGATTTAAGTAAAGACATTGAGTTACAAAAATGTTTGCACGGTAAGACACAAAATGCCAATAAATCTTTTAATGGAATGATTTGGAAGCGTATACCAAAACAAACATTTGTATCACTTACGCAATTAGAAATTGATGTATATGATGCTGTTGCCAATTTTAATATTGAAGCAAAAGCATCTATTGATATTTTGAAGCAACTGGACATTGAACTTTGATATTTTGAAGCAACTGGACATGGCTTTCATATGATTGCAGGATGCAAATCATTAAATAATGAAAGATTCCAAAAAGCAGAAATTAGAATGAACCCTGTTAAAAAAGTTAAGAAGGCAAGTATTACGTGCCAATAAACTGAAGAAGAATGAGAAAATAATTGAAAAAGAAGGTGACTTGTATGTTCCTGGTGGATTTTAAAAACTTTGTTTATTTTTCAACAGTTTTTATGAAAAAAATTGTATTGTTTTCAAAATTTTTGACTTAAATCGTCTTTTTCTCAAAGTAGAAATTTGTGCACGCCGGCCAAATTATCTGGAGAACCGCATTACATTTTTGTATGAAATTTTCAGGAAGTGTTTATCATATTAAACTCTGTGAAATGAATGGAATGGAATTTATTTATTTTATTAAAAATATATATATATGACCTAAAATCGATGAAAATTTTGACCATGATCTTTGATTGCGCCATTTTGATGATGGCAAAATGTTATGAAAAATCTGATCCATTCATTTCACAGCCCTACTTTATGATAATATTGTATAAAAATTTTAAAAGGTAAATATGTACACATATTCTTATATTTTGGCCAGCGTAAAGTTATTTTTTGGTCATTTTAGGGGTATTTTTTGGTTACCAAGGAAACCACCAATTTTTTTTTTAAAAAGGTTTATATTTTACTAAAACCTAGAAACCCATAACATTTTTTTTTTTAATACTTAGATTTAAAAACAGAGGGGGTAGCCCCTTAACTTAATAGACCTCTTTTAGTAATAGACCTCGGTTAATCGGTTAATCTTGATAGATTAACTGAAGATGGCCTTCCATGTATTTTTTTTGCTTTTCAACTAACGACTAGAGACACCAAAAAAAAAAAAAAAAAAAAAGGTCCTCAATTTTCCAATATGCCAACTATAGTTCAAAGCTTGCTCCATGTGCTAACTCAAATGCTTGTAAGATATCTTTAAGGGGAGGGGGTGAGGGACACCACGATACCCCCCATTCTTCGGGAAGACCCTGGGTAGGGGGTTAAAGATTTTTCCAAAAAGTCGGATGTACCCAAATAATTTCCTGGGTCCGCCCCTATATATATATATATATATATATATATATATATATATATATATATATATGTATATATGTATGTATGTATGTATGTATGTATGTATGTATGTATGTATGTATGTATGTATGTATGTATGTATGTATGTATGTATATATATATATATATATATATATATATATATATATATTTAAAATTTTAATTCTTTATGAACAACATAAAATAAACGACCGAGAAAAAATACTCTTTCCCGGGAGGAAAGAGAGGGTCAAAAAAAGATATGAAAATTGATTACAATCAATTCCTTGTTCAAAAGTTTAAAAGTTTAATAATAAAAAACCTACTTACGGGCAGTTTAGAAGTTTAATAATAAAAACCTACTTACGGACATGGACGTCATTTGTTGGTAATGAAAATTAAGTTTCATCTCGTAATAAAAAGACAACAACAACAAAATAAAAACAACATTTAAATCATATTTATATTGGATAGCTAGATAATTTTTGCGTATTTTTCTTCTTTGTGATTTACTATAGATAGCTGAACTTGTTTATCCAAACAAAAAAGGTTATATTAAATTAGTTTTTAGAAAATATATTCATAAGCATGAGGTCTAATTTTGATACAAAAATGCCAAAAAGATTATAAAACATTTAAGCGCTAATAATATAATAAAAAGCAAAAGTTAAAAAATCTTTAAAAAAGCGTTTTAAATTTAACTAATCAGGGATAAATAAATTTAAAAACAGTTTCAATGAGTTTGCTTGCCACATTCTTTACGCCAATCTTCAACTCGAAAATTCTCAAGCAATATTAAAAACCTATTATATATACATTAAAAAATGTAAAAATGAAAAAAATGAAAACATAAGAGACTATAATAGTCGCGTTATATGAATTAAAAAGTATGCTGAGGGTACAGGGTGTTGCCTGGTAGCATCTACATATAAAAAAAATCTGCTTTGGCAAAAAAAAAAAAAAAAAAAAAAAAAAAAACCGAATCACTTATTTGAAAGTCCACAAAACATTGTTTTGAGATGGATAAAAACTGATTATTTCAGCCACTTTTATGCTAACAAAATTTTTTTTTTAACAAAATCAAAGAAAGGTTCCATATAGATAACGGTACTAGTGGTCTTTTACATAAGTTTTTGCATAAGTTTATCTACACTGAACAATACTCAGTTTATAACTCAGAACATAGTCATAAGATATAGATAGCCTGGCCACTTGCGGTATTCCTTTGATCAACTCTTTGTTAGCAATTTTTTAGTGTCCAGTCCGCCAGTCTGAGTGCACAAAATTTATTTTCTTCGATTGTTTTTCTATGAACTGTTTGTTTTAATTGCATCTTCTTCATCCAATTTTTTAAATGCCTGGTGCTAATTGTTCTATTTATGGATGCAGTACTGTTAGGAGGCATAAGGGAGTATCAATATTTAAAATTCCTGCATCTAACGATAGTTTTAATACTTCTTGCAAAAAAAATCTAATAGCCATTATTCTTAAAGATCGTATTCAAGATATTATTATGAAGACTCAAATAGAAAGTAAGGGCTTGTTTATTTGTGAAAAGCGTTATCTTGCAGAAATGATACTTCAACCTGAATCATTACCGACTATGTGTCTACCAAAAAAAAGTTTTATGTCATCAATACCTTTACAAAGGGGATCTGCATCTGCAATCGTTGTTAAAAGAAATGCCTCATTGATTTCAAATAGTATTATTACTTTTAAACCTATATATAAATCATACAAAGAGTTCCTAAATTGTATTAGCAAGTTAAAGATTTGTGACTGGACAGTGAGTGTGAGTCCTGTTGTGGCAGAATTGAAACTTTATGACACAATCCACTTATGTCCTCAATATGAAATATATGTTGATGATAGTCTTGCTTTTACTATTCGTGTATATTCTTGGCTTATTCCAGATGATCATTTAATATATACAAAATATAAAAGATCAATGCGACATATTTCAGCTTCAAATCTTATTTCTGTTGTTACTTCGTTTAGCCTGTGTTCTGGAATAACTAATGTATTCGCATTAA
Organism: Hydra vulgaris; assembly: GCF_022113875.1. NCBI lineage: Eukaryota > Metazoa > Cnidaria > Hydrozoa > Anthoathecata > Hydridae > Hydra > Hydra vulgaris. The sequence goes on along the minus strand of NC_061158.1, from coordinate 35,236,823 downwards.
AGTCAAATCTGCATATTAAACATTGTATTTCAAAAAAGTTTGATTTATTTTAATCTAATAATAAGTTTCCTTTAAAGCAAACAGAGTATTTTCAATCTGAGCCATGTATTATGCTTATTGAGTTAGTGTTATGCTGTTCTCAATGCAAAAGCATTGAAAAAAAAAGGAATCATAAGTTTGAAAAAAAATCTTGCGAATGCTTGTATCCCTGCTAAGTTCTCCAGATCGTCTGAAGCTTATATTACAGAGTGTTGGTCTGGAAAATAAAAAATTAAAAAAGGAATTAGCTTTGATGAAGCAGGAGATTGAAGTTCATCTCTATCTATAAATAAAAGTATTGAAAGTGATTTAGTTCAAATAATGACAGGAGCTGATAAAAGCAAGATTTCTCCATTTATGAGCCTGTTTTGGGAAGAGCAGCAAAAATATTTAAAAAGCTCAAAGCAAGGGATTCGCTATCATCCAGCAATAATACGTTTCTCTTTGGGATTAGCTGCAAAATCATCAGTTGCTTATGAAGCAGTACGATTAAATAAGAAAAATAATTCTGGTTTCTCAGTTTTACCAAGTCATAGGCGATTGCGTGACTATAAAAACTATGTGAAGCCAAAATTAGAATTTAATAAAAATATAATCAAAGAATTAAAAGATAAAGTTGAACATTTTTCAGCTCAAGAAAAGTTTGTTGTCCTAGTTCTTGATGAAATGAAAATTGAAAAATTCAAGAAAAATCTTGTTTGGGACAAACATTCTGGAGAATTATTGCATCTTTTGGTTATGTTGATTTGGGCGATCCTGTTGTTAATTTTGTTGTTAATTGGTTATGTTGATTTTGCAACATTACAACAGGCTGACAAACTTGCTTCTCATGTATTAGTTTTCTTAATAAGAAGTATTGTAAATCTTTTCAAATACAGTTTTGCAAACTTTGCCACTATTAATATTACATCAGTGCAATTATTTTCTCTATTTTGGAAAGATGTAGGCATTTTAGAAATTTCAGTAGGTTTAAAAGTAGTAGCAGTTACTTGTGATGATTTAAAATGCATTTTAATCTGACTGAGAAAGAAGATAATGATCATGTTGATGTGACTTACCGCACTGATAATTTATTTGCTGATGATGATGATAAAAGGTTTATATATTTTATTTCTGATGTCCTTCAATTAATTAAAACAGCAAGGAACAGCCTTTCTCATTCTGGAGCTAATAAAAGCAATCGTTATATGCGGAATCAGGGTCAACATATTTTATGGTCTCATATAACTAATTTGTTTTATGAAGATTTAAAATGTCAATTGCACGCATGTCCAAAGCTAACCGTTGAGCACATCAAAATAACTCCATTTTCAATTATGAATGTTCGTTTAGCTGCACAAGTTTCAAGTAACTCATGTAGTACTGCATTAGAAATCTATGCACCATCTGATACTGCTGAAACTGCACAGTTTTGCAAATATTTTAATGACTTTTTTGATTGCTTAAATGTTTGTAATACAAATGATTGCATATTAAAACGCAACTCATTTTTGAAACCATTTTCTGATACTAATGATATTCGATTTACATGGCTAAAAGAAATTTTTTTTAAATACCTCACTAATTGGCTTTTTTCTATTGAATCAAGACCTGGAAATTTTTCAAAAAGTAATAGAAGTAATGTTTATTGCTTGGCAAACCCATGAAGGTATAACGATCACAGTTAATTCTGGTATTGAACTTGTCAATTTTTTAATTAATAACAATGTAAGTTATGTATTAACTGAAAGGTCAGGATCCTTTAGAAAAGTACTTTGGACAACAACGGTCAATTGGTAGAAGAAAAGATAATCCTTTCGTATTTGATTTTAGATTCAATGATAATACTATTCGAAATCAACATATATTTCACCCAATTGCAGGTAACTGTCTGAATATTAATAAATCAAACAAAATGTCAATGAAAGAGAGTATGACACGTATACCACGCAAAAAATGAACTTTGAAAAATCTGTTGATAAAAAAAGTTGACTTTTCTAGTGTTTTAATAAAAAACTCTCTTATGTCTCCTTGTACTGTTGAAAACAAATGATTTTGTATAAAAACGGCTATTTTTATAGCCACAAATCTTTTTAAAAACATTAAATGCCATAAAATATTGATCAGTTAATTGAGAAATTCATTGTTAAAAGTTTGTTTTGCAGTCTTATTTTTTTGTTTGTTTTACTTTTGTTACAATGTAAACAAGCGCTTAAGATGCTTTTTATAGAACCTCTAATAACGATATTATTTAAAGATTAGGATTTTTTATATAACCTCTGATAACAATGAAATTGTATATGGGACCAGCGTGTAATCAGGTATGAAACTGGGTGACTTTCTTCAAGCTCATCTATTTTTCATAGATACCACTGGATATATAAAAAATATATTTTTAAAACTTGTCATTAGGACACCATAATTTTAAATAACATTTCATTATTAGGTATTAGATTATTAGTTCCTCAAATTTGGTTTAAGGACCTCTAAAATTTAAAAAAAGCTCCTTAAATTTGCTGTCCCTACTTCTTATTGGGTGCATGGGGGTGCCTTTATATTTGTAGTGGTTAGATCAATTGCATTAGAAGCAATAGATCATTAGTTCAATGCCTGCTCTTCGCATATTTACATTATCTGTAAAGTAAGAAATCAAAAACCTTTATTTGACACCTATTCACTTTAGTGTATGGTATCATAATTTAATCTTGACCCAATCGAACTCAGAGCGGTCCTATATATATATATATAATCTCAAATGAATACAAGAGAGGACTATTTTTCTTCATATATAAAATTTTTTTTAATACAAATTCTAAATAGTTTTTTGAATTTTTGTTTCCTGGTTTTGTTCCTTTTAGTCATAATTTCATTGAAAGTTTTAATTTTCATGAGTTTGAGGTAACATTTCAAAATAAATATTAAACAATCTTCACATGTATTAAGCATGTGATATATATATATATATATATATATATATATATATATATATATATATATATATATAAATATACAGGCGCGGATGCAGCATTTTTTTGATGTTTGAGCTTATTTCCAGACATGGAACAAACTCCACAAAATTTATATTTATATCAAATAAGGATGCTTTGCAAAAATTTACAATGATTGGAGACTGGGAATAAAAAAGCCCTAAAATCTTAGCTACACCTGCCCCAAACGTGAGAACAACAAGTTAATAAAATACTTTTTTTACTATTCTAGTTTATATTCTTCGATAAATTTTAGAACTCATACAATAATCTCTTAGCCTTCAACAATTATGGCCTTATAAAATTTGCAACTCCCTCAAATTGAGGGGGATTCAAACTTTTTATGGTCATAATTTTTGAATACTAAAATATTTTTGTTTGAATTTTAAAATTCATCGACGAATATAGATTTAGTTAAGAATAGTATAAAAATAATTTTATCAACTTGCTGCTCCCACATTTTGGGCAGGTGTAGTTAACAGTTTAGGGCCATTTTTTTCAAAATACCTATAATTTATAGAAGGGTGACCTGATCAAGGTAGGAGCTCCTTAACAATGAATGGCAAATTTTCTAGTGGTAGTATCACAATAAAAATACCCAGTTCTAATGTTAATGAAACAACACTCTCTCTCTCTCTCTCTCTCTCTCTCTCTCTCTCTATAAAAGTAAGTCAGAGCAGAAAGTGAAAATATTTGTTTATTACAAATTTAAAACTATTGTGTGTATATTATAATTTTGTACTACATTTTGATAAGAGTCCTTTGGAGTTAAAGTCTTAGGGGTCTTACCTTGACTTATTGACACAAACAAATCGAAACATTTTTTTAAATTAATATTTTTTATGACAAATAAATAACAGAGTTTCTACGCCAAGTTTTTTTGTGAAATTTGTGGCTATAAAAATAGCTGTTTTTGGATGCGATATTACATTAAACTATTTATTCGAATCCAATTGATGTTTTTTTCATTTTTGAACAGATTGATTTTGACTTTGTTTGATTCTCTTTAAGTTTGTGGATACCTAATTTTTCTTTCGCATATAAAAGATCTCACTCTAACATAAAGTGTAACCAGATGATAAAACAAGTTTAACGACAGTTCTTTGGATACTTGATTTATACAAAGACAGCGAAGTTCAGATATGCTTGCCATGACAACACTGTCTTTTAAAATTTCTGCTACAATCAGTTCAGAATCAATTTTTTTTACAAAACCATTACTTTGATGGCGAAAGAGAAGCTCAACTTTTGAAAAAGATTTCTAAAACTGGAGGAGACACTTTCCATAAACCACCTCGATTTTAAGCATTTACAAATTTTTGATAAGACTCAGTGGATGTTTCAATATTCTTAAAAAAATGTTCTATTTTACCAGCATTAAGAAGTGAAAGGCAGTCTGTGCTTAACTTGTGCTGCCATACCTACGAACTGCGAACTCTGCAATAAAATGTACTGAATACATAACCACTTAGATACAAGATAATTTCTTTATCTCTATCTGAAAGTTTAACTGACGACAAATCATTTAAATTTACAAAAGAATTATTGTAAAATGGGTTTGTAAGAAATGTTAAAACATGATTGCATAGTTCATAGCCAAAAAGTCTAGTTGTTTTTTAGTCAGACTGTTAATGAAAACTCCTCTATCGCAATTAATATCTTTGTAAGATTCAGGATAAAACTTTTCTGCATTGCCATTATCTTTAAAACTAGCTATTGTTGCTTCTAATAGAGATAGGGTTTAGTTGTGAATTTTCTGATAGAATTGCATGATTAATTCTTAACTCATTTCTATACAAATCACAATAACATTCGTCGTCGATCAAGGTAGTAATGTTTTTATCGAGCAGACTTTTAAATTTGCTGAGAAGAGCACATGATTTAGGATTTTGTAATGTTAAATCCAAAGGAATACTTTGACGTTTTGAATTTGTACGCCTTGTAAGGCCTCTTTGAGATATGCACTTTTAGAGCAAATTGTGCAAAAAAATTTGCTTTTAACAGGTTCACTAGATAACTCTAACACCAATGCGTCTAAATCTTTGTTAAAATTTTTGTCTGCAAAAAGAAAATTATTCTCCAAAGAAAAAAATAATGTTTCAATATCAAATTCACCATTGAACTCTTTATCCGTTTCCATACTTTGTGCACTCTGTTTCTGGTAGTTAGACAGTTTACAAGTGTTTTTAATGTATATTAGAAAAATCACTTAATACAGCCCGAGTGACCAGACTATTAATTTCTTATGACTATGCCTAGAAGCGCAAATAGTACACAAAATGGCTTTTTTCAAATAAGTGATTCAATTTTAAAACAGAGTGAAATTTAAACTTCTTTTGTGTTTTGCAATTTAAAATATATTAAATTATATCTTTCTATTAAACACACCTTTAATTAGGATTAAATAGACAAAAACTAAATTAAATAGAAAAAGGTATGCAAGTATTAGCTATTCACTTACTTATTTAAAGGATAATATTCAGTGTGTCCATCAATTTTTAAGTTCACGGCTGTCCCATTATATAAGACTCTTACAAATTTGTTACCAACCTAAATTAGATTTTTTTAAATAAGTCATTTTAAACTAAAGTCCATCACTGCAATCTAATTCAATTGTCTTGAAATAATTATGTTTGTATGCATATAAATAAGGTATGTACATAACTTTTGTTAATCTGCAAAAACAGAGAAACAATTTATAGTCAGAGATAATTGTTAAAATATATTAAAAACTTATTTTGTGGCTATAAAATTCTATTTCTATTTCATTTCATTTATATTATATTTCTATTTCTATTTCATTTATCTATCTATATCTATATCATTTATTTATATTATTATTCATTATTCTTATATTTACTTATTAAAAATTAAAATAAATGAGTATATATATAAGTTACCATAATTATATATTAAATTATATATATATAAACATAGTAACTTTAAGTTATATACTTTCAAGAACTAAAAATTTAGTTCCTTAAGTTTACATTAGTTGGGAAAAAACTATAACTACAATGTTTCACAGACTACGATCACTATAACAGTATAACATTCGCGCTTTCTAATGTTAATGGTGAGCAATGTTAAAAAGTGTTAGTTGCCTTCTCATCACTTGTAGGGTAAATACCTGGCTATACACTTCCATCATTATCTGATATGATTATAAAAAAAATATTATAATTAAAAAAACATCTCTTTTTTAAAAAACGATTATCATTTATTAATTTTTTGATTTCAAGTGCAATGCTCATAGGCATCTAAAAATTTATTTTTTAGATACCTCTGAGTATTTTTTCGTCATCATCAATCAACAATACTAAAAATTGTCATTTTCATCATTATCATTATCACCAAATTTTGTCATGTCATGTACATCACACATTACGATTATACTAAATCAACATTTCGTTCAACATTTGACAAGCCGCTTGTAATATCAAAAATAAATTATATGAAAGTAAAAAATGGTATAAAAAATGTATTATTTAAGTTATATCCTAACTACTTCCTAACTATAAAAAATGTTTTGTATTGATATAAACATACTGATTACTGAACATAATGACGAGCCCTAGACTTCCTTTTCAGAAAATGTCCTCATCATCATATTGGAGTCTAACTTTTGATCATTTGTTAATAGATATGCTCACAAGTCTCAATCAATAATTACTACTAATATTGTTACCAAATCCCGATTTCGATATCTATCTCCCAATTCCCTAATATTCTCCCCTTCACAAAATTAATAATAAAAAAATTAAATTACAGTGGAATACTACAGTATTATTTTTTACGTGAAAGTTTTACAAAAAATCAAAAGTTTCATCTAAAAACCTGATTAGTATACAATTCAAAGATAATGCTTGAGGAAAATGCTGGCCATTTCTCATCCCACAAATCTAAAACCATCAATAAAGCAATTATTGTTGTATCATGTGCAGAGTAAAGATACATCTTTTCTTTTCTAAAACAAAAGAAAGTAAATTATTAATATAATACAATACATACACAGATATATATATATATATTATATATATATATATATATATATATATATATATATATATATAAATATATAAATATATATACATATATATATATATATATATATATATATATATATATATATATATATATATATATATATATATATATATATATATATATATACGCACAACATATTATAGAACAAACTTGTTTGAATCTGTGATATTTGAACATAATACATTGATAAATGCGCCAATGCTTCTTCTCAAACCTAAAAGTCTAAATTAAAAAAATATAGGTTTATATAAGTTTCTATAATGATATATCCTACATAGCAAAGCCAACATAACTTTATTATTATTGCAGTTGAGCTTCTAATAAATCATTAAGAAACTCAAAAAATTTAATATTCAACACCTCAACACGTCTGACTTATATATATAGTAATGTTAAATGTTTAAAAAAAATACCTATCATCACCAGTAATAATGTATGCCTGAAGTTCTGCTGCCCTTTTTGATATCAAAAACTCTTCTTGCATCAAATGAACTGGAACAAATCCTCCATGAGCCTTAAAATAATATAAGAATCTAATTTCAAAATTTAAAAAATTATTAATTATTTTATACAATTTATTTATTATTATATATTTAAAAGTCTCTTGATCTATAATATAAATTAAAGTAATTTTTGTATAGAGCAGTTGTCATATTTTTTATTTTTATGGATCTTATATGAATTATTTTTTAAATTTTTGGTATGTTTTTGTAATTTTTTATTTTTTGTAGAATTTTTTAAAATTAAAAAAATGTTAATGAAATTATTTATTGAGAGACTTGTAAAAAAGTAAACTTAAAAAGAAAAAAAAAATGACAACCTGATAGAGATAAATCATATGCCATAAAATCTACTTAAACTACATACCTTACACAATATAAGCAATATATCTTATGCTATATAAATTATGCATCACCATAGTTACACCCTGCAAACAATGTACCTTAAACTACATAAATCATACATCATACACCACAGAAGCAGTACACTTAACACCACAAAAATTATACACCTTATACCACATAAATCATACACCCTGAACCATATAAAAAATACTTATAGCACCACCTTCTTTTTTGTTAATAGCTATATTCATCCAAGTCAAAGTAATTTAAACAAACCAAACATTTCAAAAAGTACACTTTAAATGATCAATAAACAAAAAAATAAACGAATTTTTTATAAAATTATGATTAATAACAAAAGTTAAAATAAAATTTAAACAAAAAAAAAAAAAAGAAAAGATTATTAAAATTAAAGTAACAGTAATTAACATAAGTAATAAAATAATAAACATCAATAAAGATTGACAGTAAAACAACAGTAAAGACTAACAGTAAAAACAAACAGTTAAGTAGGATAACCATATGGTATAATAAAACTAATTGAAATTTAAAATCAACTAAAAACAGATTTTATGATAAGAGTATCAACAAAGGCAAATCATTTTTGGGAAATCACTTGGTCAAAGGATGCTCCAGATCAACTGTTTATTAGAATATTCGATCCTGAGAGTCAAGAAAACTGTAAAAATAAAGAAAGAATAGAAAAATTAAAAAGTAAAAAAATTTGCTGAAAAAAGTTTGATTGTAGTCACAAAACCATTTAGAGACTTTATGAGAAAAGATTTTATGCTATAAACTAAGAAAGACCAAATAAAACGGTTGTACAGCTTTTTACCATCAAAACAGTGGTAACTCTTAACTTGTAACTCATCAAAACAGATTCCAATTTTACTGTTAATGACAAAAGCATTTTTAAATCAAGCAATTCACTCCAAACTGGTAATGGATCATATTACATAAATGAACTTTAACACCTGGTGATTTCAAGCATTATTACAAACAACACCTGATGATTTCAAGCATTACAACTAGACAACATTACTACAAGACCAAACATAAGTTGAGGAAATTTCAAGGAGATGCTTGGGTGGGGAGTTTACATGGATGGCTACTGCTAATTATATTAGCCAACTAACCATATATTATTGTTAAGAAATTAGATATTGTCTAATTTAACCTACTACCTATAATGACAAATAAAAGTATTAACAAAATACTCAAATACAGAGTTAAATGAGTTTGTAAACAAACTTTTATTTAATAAAATGCTTAAAATTTTTATACAATTTTTAAGTTTAAAAAAAAAGTTGTGCTAATTTTTATTTGGTATGACCTAGGCATTAGGTTGTCATCATTGTTGTTGTTTTTGTTTTTTTTATCATTGTTGTCATCATCATCATCATCATCATTATCATCATCATTATTATTATGGAGTTTATCATAAGTTTTTAGTAGGATATTCTTCAATTGAAAAAATAGCGATAAATTAAATTGTCAAATTTTTTGACAATTTAATTAATGTATGAAAAAATTAATAGAACAACAGAATGTAATGAATATATTTAAAATTAGATTCATTTTAAAAATTAAATATTTAAAAAAGATTTTTATTTATTTAGAATTTAACAAACATGAATAAATTAATAGAACAACGGAGTGTAACAATTTTAAAAATAAAAATAACCTTTCTAGTGACAATAAAATCATATAAAGCTAAAAAACTCATTGTTTTATTCATTCCACCCAAAACACTACTAATATGCTCATAATCTTTTGAATGGTCGAGCACAATATTTACATTGCTTCGAATATAAGTATACCATTTTTTAAGCGAATCACAGACTGAGTAATTTGGATATAGAATCTCATCATCATGTTCACTTGTTATTATAATAGGTACCTCTAAATAAATAAATAAATAAGTAAATAAATAAATATATATACATATATATATATATATATATATATATATATATATATATATATATATATATATATATATATATATATATATATATATATATGTATATGTTATAAAATATTTTATGTGTTTATAACACACAAAATATTTTTAGGATAAAATTTTTAAACTATATATATACTTATAATTTAAAATTTTTTTAATAAATATGTGAAACATATATATATATATATATATATATATATATATATATATATATATATATATATATATATATATATATATATATATATATATATATATATATATATATATATATATATATATATATATATATATATATATATATATATATATATATATATATATATATATATATATATGTATATATGTATATATGTATATATGTATATATATATATATATATTTATATAAAAGAAAAAATAAAAACCTTTAAAACCATCTTTAGAAAATAATCCAGCCAAGACACACTTTGCTGACAATATTGTGCGATCAATGTTTGAACTTCTAACACTATAATTTTTTTTTAAATGTCTGTAAAATAATGGTTACAATGAAATAAAATAATAGTAACATTGGTATAAAACAATGGTAAAAATAGAATAAAACATTCATAACAATTAAATAAATCATTGGTAACGATGAAATATAATAATGATAATCATACCCTTCCTGAAAACCAAGCAGGTGTTATAAACCCTCCATCAAAAATCTTTTCTGATCCTATTCCCTGGGCCTTCTGGAAGTTTAAAACTATAACAGATAAAAATCAGGGAATTATCAAGGGAAACTGCTGCACACCTTTGGTAATCAAGAAGATTCCTTAAAAACAAAGGGGAAGATTTTTGTTATTTCCTGTGTATTAATGTATGTGTATATCAGGCCTCGGCGGGAAGCGAGAGCTTTAGCTCTCGCTTATGCCCACACTCCCCTAAAACAGTTTACAAGAGCAATTTACGGCTCTCGCAAAAGTATAATTTTTCTCATGAAGGTATAATTATCGATATAACTAAAATAAAAACCAAAATGTCATTAAAAAAAAAAAAAAATTAAATAATATACTGCAAATACTTTTTAAAAGGCATCGTTGTTGCAAAAAAAAAATTAAAATTACAAAAGAGTGCTAATTTAAATGAGGAGCAGCTCGCACAGCTCCCCAAATTCGTTTTAGGAGAGCTTTTCTCAGCTCTCGTGCTCATTTGTTCCCGCTGAGGCCTGTGTATATACTTTAATTTCAAATAATGACATTTTAAATTCATGATACTAATCAAAATAAAAACTAGTTTAATTAAATTATTTATAATGTCTAACATTAGAACATAATAAATCTCATTTTGTTCCATTAACATTAGCTTTTTTTACACATATTATATTATTATATTTGAGCATTGTTTAGTGTCAAACATATTTTTCCTTATAATCTCATACTATGCGTCGAAATCATTGCATGATGTTGCCATGTGCAACTTTGAAAGAGAAGAAATCCGTATACATAGCATTTAATGCAATTCCTATATAGCATCTAATGCGATTTGCAACAGTTCTTATATTAGACTTCAGCAGATTACTTAAGACTGCTTGCAGATTGTAAAGACTGGACTAAATTATAATGATTAATAGTTAGCGTCCTTGGTGTGTTTATAATCTTTACACCACACAGTAGACATACCTTTTAACCAGCTTAAATAGCAGCAAGTTTACTGTGTGATGGTAATACTATACTATTCTTAAAGTAGAAATAAATAAAAAAAAAAACAACATAAAAATAGTAATAAAATAATAACCCGAAATAATATATCAAAATTTTAAATTTAAAGTTTTACATTTTTGCTTTAAGGTTCACGTTCATCTTATTATGTTCTAAGTATAATATATATATATATATATATATATATATATATATATATATATATATATATATATAGTGTGTGTGTGTGTGTGTGTGTGTGTGTGTGTGTGTGTGTGTGTGTGTGTGTGTGTGTGTGTGTGTGTGTGTGTGTCAAATGGGTATGGAAAATGGTAGGGAAAAATCTTTTTTCACTCCCAGCTGATGCGAGGAATAGGATCAAAAAAAATTAACATTAATAAAATATTGGCAATACAACTTGGTATGATTTTTCATTTGTTAAGAAGAATATATAAAATAATTTTAAAATTATAAAAATCAAAAATGATGAAAATTTTGTATTTATTTTATTTTAATTATCTTAAAATATATATAGTTTACTAAACTTTACAAGTAAACTAAACAAAACTTAGATAAAACTTGTAAGTTTGCCATAAAATAATTTTAACAACTATAAGAGGTATGTTGTTCAGACCACAAGCTGTAGAATAGTCTAAGCAGGAAATCATTTTAGATACAGAAGCTGGAGTGATATGAAGGTCAGGCATTAGATTTACCTGTTTGTCTGCTATATCAGATAGAACACAACTAGTGGAATCAAGAGATGATATTGATGATATTAAAAAATTCTTAGCAAACAATTCAACTCTGTCTTTAGGTGAGGTCACAAAATCTGAACTATACATGAGAGGTGGAATAACAGATTTGCTCTTACTATAGATACTGTTAAAGATTCTCCAGAAATCACGAGAGCTTAGTTTTTGTTGTGGCAAAAATTGTGGGCCTAAAAGCCTGAAGAGTTATGAATGTGATGACCAATAAAGTCAAAACAACGATATTGACTGAAGGACGAAAAAAAAGGGCTTAGTCAACTTGATCAGAAATAAAATTCAAAAGAGTGCAGTCTTTAGATGAAGGATGGTGATATTGAACAAAGAGAACGGCAATAGAGTGATAAGAGATAAGACTCAACAGAAGAAAAGTTGCTTCAAAGACCATGAATATTAGTGAATGATAGATTTAGAAAACTTGGTGATGACGATCAAGCCTTTCCGGGAAGTGATCGATCGCCACTTGATATGTTTATAAATTAATTTTTTCAGACAAACTTTTAACTTATAAAGCATTTCAATAATTTGTGGCAAAAAGCTAAACTTATCTACAAAGATCTAAAAAAAGGAAACAAAATTGTAAAAAAATATGAAACTTAATTAAATAAACTAGAAAATTTAATAATCAAAAAAAGTATACAACTTTTTTATTCTTTTTTTTTTTTTTTTGAGTCGTTGTTGAAAAAAACATTTTTTATAAGGATTTAACAACAATTAAAAATTTTGATATGCAACCTATTCACGACTTTTATCAGTCTATATAAATTTTGATATGCAACCTATTCACGACTTTTATCAGTCTATATAAATAAAGTAATTTGCTATGTACACTAGAACTATGAGAAACTTTTTTCATTTTTCTTATGTTTATTCATCTCATATATCTTTTCACTTTTAAAAACGTTTTTGCTATGTTTGACGTTTTTTTCTCATTACTTATATTGTAGGAAAATAAGAAAATAAATTGTTATTTATTTGTAAAATATATTATTCAATTAATAAATTTTGACATAACAGAGTTAAATAAAAAGAATAACATTGTTTCTTTAATAAGTTAAGTCGTCTATCAATCGTTATCTTGCTCTACAATCTTCATCTTTTCTCTTCCAGTAACTTCCAACACTAATTAGTGGTTGCTTGCAGCCTTGTTGGAAGCGAAGATAATTAAAAAAAAAAAAAAATAAGTTTATTTACCAGATTTGATGCAAGTCTGAAAATGTTTCTTTTATATTGCCCGATTTCCAATGTTAATACGAAATACTAGAGATAATGAACATAACGATTGTTCTGTTCATAAAAATGTATTTTAAAACTTAAAAAAAAGTTTTGAATAATTTTCTAAAAATTTAGTTTAGAAAACTTCAATAAATTAACAATCTTTAATCTTTTTAATTTTTTATGCCCACAATTTTTGGAGCATCGTCAATAACAGTAGTTTATCAATAAATAAACTATCCGGTTTAAATGCACAATTTGGATAATCCTATAAAAGTGCAGACTATTTCAATTGGGGTATTGAAAACAACCAAATATTTTATATTTAAATTTTAGTATTATTAGTATTATTTTTTGATATTCAATTTTTTTTAGTTTGTATTATTTAGACTTTCTATTTTGTATAGTCTTTGGTTCTTTTCTTCAAGTATTGCTGATTTATTCTCTCTAGTTTCTTATAGCATTACTTTGCTTCAAATTCTTATGCTTACTAAAAAAAAACGTGGTCAAGTCGTTTAAAAAAATTATTTTAGGTGTGGACAAACAAGACGTGCAACTGCACATGCTTCCCAGGAGTGCTTGATGATAGTTTTTTGTGTTTAATAGTTTTTGGTACATTAACCATTTTTAAATCTGTTAAAGAACTTGAATCAAAGCACATATAGTAATCAATTCAGTATTTAATATTCATAAAAACTACAGACAAAAACAAAGTATTATCTATAAATGATCATTCTCTTAATGATAGAAAGGCTTCAGAACCTAACAGCATTCCCATACCTTTTTTTAAAGCTCTTGCAAATGAGATCTCTCTTGTACTTTTTGAACTATTTAATCTTTCATTCATCACCGGTATATTCCCTGGTATTTTAAAAACTGATTCTGTTATTCCAATTCATAAAAAAGACTCAAAACTTGAGTATAACAATTACAAACCAATTGGAACCTCTGGAACATCATATTTAAACAATTCTACAAGAATATCCATCCTCTCTTTCTCTTCTAAGCGCTGGTCAGCTAAAGCAAAGATAACACACTGTGGTGTAAAATACCAAGTGTGTCTGTCAATACTAAGATTAAGAGCATTGCCAATCTTTCCGTGCTTTTTGGAGAAAAGTGGATCTATCATAATCTGTGATGAAATCTTGAATGCTCTAAGGTCATTGGTTGGAGCCTGAGCTGCCATTGGGCTCTTCAGGAAGAATAAACAGTGAAAGATCACTTTATAATCTGTTGCATCTTGTATCATTTTAATCTCATTGATACTGAGTTGCTTGTTGTAATTCTTAGTCATTTGCATTGCTAACAGATACATTGAATCAGCCATAAATCTTGCTTCACGATGTGCACCAGGTTGTAGAAACCTGAAGTTCAATAAATTTGCTCTGAGGTAAAAAGCTACCAGTTGACATAAATACTTATATTCACCTCTGTCAAAAATATTTGTTTTAAGAGATGTTGTGCAGAACTCCATGGTTTCATTTGCAAGATTGTAAAAGAGGGTTTCAAAAGCAAACTCAGGTCTGTTCCAACTAAGTTTCTCAATGTTGGCCAATGTATTCACACCTTTTTCAATCTTAGGCCAAAGATCTTGATGTTTCTTGTATAAGGATCGATTGAGTCCTCTTGTTTCTCCCTGTAGTTCCACCATGATGAACATGTCCTTCCATTATATGGTTCCTAAATTTAAAATTCTCATTTTCTGTCATTACTCTCAGAAAAAAGAAAAAGAAAAAAAACACCTGGATTTTGTAAAGTAAAACATCATACCTGCACATTAGCCAAAGAATTGGACTAGGTAGAAAACAAACAGCGATGTTTCTAATTGCACCATTTACGCTTTCCAGTGTTCGAGCGAGTTGTGTCAGTACAACAAGCTATGATCTGGTCTGTTAAGTCATAATATTCAACAAGGCTTTGGATAGCCAGTGCTTGATCTTTCCCTTTAGAGGAGGGTACTTCAAATACTCCCAGAAGAAAGTCAAGTGAACCCGACTCTAGAGACGAAACACTAATTGCCAACCTTTCTACTGTTTCTGAAATCTTGACCTCCGTCCTATTTTGTTTAACCAACTTTGTGTCAAAGTGAAGAACAAGTTTTAAACCCCTAATCTTATCCAGGTTCTGCTCTCTTACAATAAGTGCTTCTCTATAAGTTCATGGTTTTTTCTTGCCATCTGTGACTTAAAAATGTTTAACATGTCAATATCTACTCCCCCAGCTTGGAATAGTGAAGACAACATTGCTGTTTCAGCTCTTACGCTAACTTGATATCTAAAAAAAAACAAAATTATGTAAAGTTTAAGTTGTTTTACCTTGAAGTTTTATATATATATATGTAATATACTTTACTTTTTTATCCATAAACTTATTTACCTTGTCATAAATGGAATCCACTTATCTAAAACATCATTTAGACTGAGTTGAAGGTAAAGCTTTGTCGAATCATACAGCTATTTTTTCTTTGCAGTAGAAGACTCAAAGTCTGAATCATAATCTGTTCCACTACATCCACTGGAGAATTCCTGTACAAAATTTCTCAAAACTTCTTCTGTTGCTTTTTCCAGTAACTGGCTTTCTTTTTTTCTTAACATTTGCTCTCAGTCTCTCCTCCAGTCGCTCTTCTTCTATCATCTTCATCAGCAGATTTTTCATCCTTTCCTCACCTTCAGAAACTATTTCAGCAAATGTTTTGTCATTTTTGACATCTTGACCATGTCCCCTTTCAAACATCTCTTCAAAAAAATAGAATCCTCTTTTACAGCCTCCTTACTTTTTCTAGGATTGTGGCTAATTAACTTGAAAATGTCTTCCTTGTGTATAGGAAACAAAATATTGGCCTTGCCTAAGAACTCTTGAGTGTGTTTTTTTCTAAAACACCTTCTTCAGCTAAACAGTGACTTTGAGCCCAGATATTTTTATGGTGGTCTACTGGGACCAAATAAGGAGGATTTACATAGTGCACAATGTTAAATTAAAAAATATTTTTTTTCTGGGACACCCTAATATATATATATATATATATATATATATATATATATATATATATATATATATATATATATATATATATATATATATATATATATATATATATATATATATATATATATATATATATATAAATATTTGTCTTTGCTTTTTTTTATTTCATCTTATTAATTTTGTTGCTGATTTTATTATATATTTTCTATCAACATCAATATCTATAGGTTGATCGGTTAGAGTGTTTGCCTGTTATACTGAAAGTTCATGAATAAATTCCCGCTATGACCGTATTACATTAAATTTGAGCATATTCGTTAAATATGAGTATATTACATTATTTCTATAACTTCAAAGACTAATATCTCTAAAACGTCAAGCAAAAGTTTTGAATATAAATATACCTACTAAACGTCTTTCGTACTGTACATTCCTAATAATTTATGCTTATTAATATATTCATCTTCTAGCCACTTTCCTAACAAATATGCATCTTGTTGACCAACCTTTGTTAGCTGACCAGATAAACAACCACCCTAAATGTTAGAAAATAATATACCTACTATACTTGTTTATAAAAAAAGGAAATAAGTTAAAGATTCAAAATATCTAACTTTAAAAAAAGCAAGTTATCTATTATAAATATTTTTGCCTAAGCAACATAAAACTAACAATTGATTAAATGATGACTTCAAAAAACATAATAGAGCTGCACGCATAAGTACAAAAGTTACACTTATTAACATAATAATATAAGGATATAAGGGTCAATTAAGTATTGACCCATATATCCTCATACCATTATGTTATTTATAATGTTCATGAAAACCAAACTATATATATATTTTATATATATATATATATATATTATATATATATATATATATATATATATATATATATATATATATATATATATATATATATATATATATATATATATATATATATATATATATATATATATATATATATATATATATATATATATATATATATATATATATATATATATATATATATATATATATATATATATATATATATATATATATATATATATATACAATCTTTGAATTAGAAAAAATGAGGTCGGTAATGTTTTGTCGACCTCAATCTTTTAGAGGTCAGCATCAGGTTGGCAAAAAAAAATTGATACAAAGGTCTTACCATAAAACATAGAAATGAGGTCGGCAATATTTGCCGACCTCAAATTTTTTAGGTCGGCAGTTAGGCTGACCCTAATTCTGAGGGTTGTATATATATATATATATATATATATATATATATATATATATATATATATATATATATATATATATATATATATATATATATATATATAAATTAAACAGAGCTCTATCAATCTTTATTGTTCCCTCCCATTAATAAATAGGCTAATACAAGGCAGATCCATAGTGACGAATAGGGTATATAGGAATAGGGCACCTTCTCATCTTAAGATTTTTTAATTTACTTTTTGAGAAACTGATATATTTAACACAGCATGATGTTTTAAAACGTAAGTAATTTAGGCTGTGTTAAATTGCCATGAAATTTGATAAAATTTTGTGGTGCAAATTTTAAATTTCATTTAAAAGTTAATATGATACAGACAAATCGACAAACGTCGATTCGGTCTGTTTAACAAACGCGCACATTTGTTAAACAGACCGAAAAATGAACATCACATTTCTTTAATTTTGCTAATGCAAACATTGCGGTTAGATTAAGATTTTTCAAAACGAACGCATTACTTTAGCAATTTTTTTCCAAATAATTTTGCTATTGATAGTTTTTTATTTACTATAAAAACACATATTTAAAATAAAAAACAATTAATTTCAGAGGTTTTTAAAAAAAACCATGTAAAAACATTACTTTTTTAAATAGCGTTACTTTTAAGTAAAATAACTAAGAACACTATTGAAGAAAGTAATAATGTTTTAGCATGGTTTTTGTGCTTATTATTTGTATTATTTATGCACTTACAAAAGCATGCAAAATTCTATTTAAAATTAATGATTTTGCAATTACCTCAAAAGGAAACCGTGCTAAAAATAATTTTAATTTTCTTATTTTCCTTAAAGTTAAGTAATGTTTGTCTGTGTATTAAAAACACTTTTAAAAGTTTTTTTTTTTTAATTGCGCATTTATCATTAATTTGTGTGTAAATTAGACGTTAGTCAATAAATAAAGATATGTCAATGCTCATTAAAAAAAATGATTTGTAGCGCCCTGGGATAGTTAAAAAATAGTTCACAGATGGGATTTTTTTAAAGATTATTGTAATTATTATGTCTTGTAAGGTAAATAATTTTTTTTTATTGGAAATCATATTTCCATGATAAAACTGTTTTTATTTACTCATTTTGCCTTAAGCTATAATCTGAATATTTCTCTTAATGATCGCCTTATTACATTGCAATAAAGTTTTTAGGAAATTTTGTAGCAGTTTAATTGCAATAATGGAAGCAATAAAATTAAGAATCACATTTACATTTGGTTTGTTTTATTCATTTTTAAAAAGTACTAATTGTCAAAACTTGCAAAAAGCCGTGGCCAAGTTGTCAAAAGAAAGTATTATATGATTGGTCATATAAGGTGTGCGACCACACGATTCTTATGCAAAGGCCTGATATATATACATATAGATATATATATATACATAATTTACTCTATTAATCATTAGTCAACAGTTAGAGAGAAGCTGTAACTTTACATAATAAAGGTGAAAATAACTTTGTTTACTGGTAACTAACTTGTAACATAATAAAACCAACTACTATTGTTTATTGCATGTCTTTTTTAGCCCTTTAACATGCTACTTTGGAAATACTTTCTCTCCCTCTCTCTCTTAGATAAAAGTTAAATGAGAATTAGTACAGGGAGCATTAATAAAATTTATGTAATTACTGAGCTCTTATGTATTTCTTTAATACCACAATTAATAATAACCATGTATAAGAAATATTTTACGAGTTGCTTGCTATTTTATGATATTGTTCAAATTGTTTAACTATAATTGTCCCTTGATTGTTCAAATATTGTAGCAAATAAAATCTTTTTAGTTCAATTATTTTAGTTAATAAAAAATCTTATTAAGTTGTGGTGTTAATTGTCAGTGTTATTGCATTGTGTTGTCTAGCCTTTTTTTGAATTATTCTAGAGACACATAGTAATGTCTGCAATTTTTGCTTACAAATATCTTATGCTATGCGCTGTTGTTACTGTATTTTGTGTTGATAGATTTTGTGTTATAGCTATTTTTTTTGTTCTTTATATTTTCTGTTATATTATTATTCTAATTCTACTACTAAAAAAATGCAAATAATACTTTTCTAATTTTTTTATTTATTTATTTATTATTTTATTTTTTCTAATTGAAAACTGTAATTTTTTTAATTTTTTTTATTTAGGCATTGGCAGTCTTTACTTGACTTTCCTTTTCTGGTACCTGCTGTTTTGTAACAGATTTTAAAAAGAACTTAACTGATGTTAATGCAGTATTTTTATGCCATTAACTATAAGCAATGACATTGCTGATAGAGAGTCAAACTTAAAATATTGTTTATAGATAAATTTGTATTTAACTTTATTTTTTTAAATAATATATCAAGTTCTTAATGTGTTTTTATTGTTATTAATGATTTAATTACTAATAACTAGTATTACGGGTTACTCACTGCTAGTATCAAAATAATACAAAAACTCTTGTACATAAAACAGTGCTCAATATTACAATAGAGCAATAAATACTTAAATTTTGTTTAAATGAAAAACAACATTAAAAATAGTACTTAAAATTTTATGCCATACACGGCAATCATCAGCTATTAAATACATAAAAAACCTTTTAAAAAAATTCTTTTACAAATGAATTAAAAATTACGGCAGAATGACTACTGACTTCACTCTTTTAATACTGACAGACTCCAGTATTAAAAGAGGACAGTAGAAATTTGTTGGAATGTCGACACTTAGATAATATTTTGTCTTTTTTATCAAGCAGGTTATTTTCTTTGTGATACAAAATTATAAAGTTCTTATTGATATAAAATTATAAAATTGTGATATAAAATTCTCAAATTCTCAGAGGCAGAGGAAGAAGGTTACAAATTTTGGATGTTGTGTTGATAGTTTTACAGCATTTTATGATTTTTCACTTTATTCCATATATTATGTATTTTTCTTTAAAATTCCAAATCTCCTTAGAAAGCGCAGTATCATTTCAGTATTTCAGGACATTAAATGATTTTAAGCGATTTGTGTATCTAAGCTTGAATTGTGTCTCACTAATACTGAAATGAACTTTTTCTTTTTCTTTAGGATTAAGATTTTTATCAATCACAGATAAACAATATTACTTAAAGGGATCCCCAACTGCCAAGAGAAATTGTGTTCATATTAAAGAAAATGTTTAAAAAAAACATTTAGCCTAAATTTTATTGATTGAAACTAAATAATGAATGCATACCAACAAAATTAAAATTATTGTTTTAGTCGAAGCTCGCCTTCTCTATTTTTTTTTGGTTCTCAGGGTCTGTATAATGTTAGCCGCAATCTGCAGACTTGATAATTTTTTCCATGCATGTTTAATTCATAACAGCTTCGGTATATGACGTCATTGCAATATTTTTTTGTAAGCTAGCGCTTTTTTGTTTTTGTTATTTTAAAGATATAAGTATTTTTTTTAATACAATCAGAAAATCAAATATTTGTATAACTTTTAACTAAATCACAAAAAAATATTTGTGATTTAGTAAAAAATTATACAAATATATATATATATATATATATATATATATATATATATATATATATATATATATATATATATATATATATATATATATATATATATATATGTATATATTTATATTCATAAGTTTTTTTTTTACTTACTTTATTATTACTTTGTTTTAGAAGCCAGCCAAAATCATGACATATTATACATATTTTGTGATTATTAGAACTTGCAGGCAGAGAAAAAATAAAGGCAATATGATACGGTTTCTCGTTTTAAATTTAGTTCATATGGTTTAGAGATATTTGTTTTATGTTTAATTTACATATAGTTATGGTTTAACTCTTTCACTACCGCAAGCCACTGGTAGCGGCTTTCAAGTATGCTTTACAATTTATCTTGCTTTGAATTTGTTTGTTCTAAAGGTTTAATTAATTCTCTACATAATCAAGAAAAAATAAGAGCTATATTGTGTAATTATCACAAAGTTAAAAAATCTTGAATAATCCTTCATAAAAAAACTTTAAATTTAGTTATAAAATAAAACAGTGTTAACACTGTAAAACTTAACTTGTAGAAGTGTTAAGTATTTAGTTAAGTAATTATTAAAGTATTTTGAAGAAAAAAATATTTTTATTCATTAAATGAGGTTTGTTTCAGACTAAATGTTTTAGTTACTACTAATAAAAACTTTTTAAGCACTTTGCATTTCCTATTGTTTAATGATGCGTGTTAAAAACTTTATTATTATTGAATTTTAAATAATTGATGTTATGCTATTCAAATGTTAATCAAAAAAATGTGCAGTTGCTACAAAAAGATTTTTGTTCGGCTGGTAGCAAACAATTTAATGCAATTCTTTATTTTTATATTTATATTATAACTATATGGTTATTAGTAAAATAAGTCAATTAATATTTATTTTCTACTTAGTTCAGTTTATGTTTTATTCAATCACTCGTTTTTTATTCAGTTAATACTTTAAATTAATTTATACGCTTTAGTAAAATTATTCTTTTAGTATCTAGTTTATATTTAGTTTAAACCAGTACATTTTACTGTAAATATTTGTTATATATTAAATTTTTAATTTTATAAATTTTATAAATTTAATTTTTAATTGCATCATAAACTTTTTTTTGGGATTTAGTAAAAAGCTATACAATTAAAATGATTTGGTGAATGTGGCAAAAAAATAATACGACATCTCGAAAGAAAAAAATTTATACGATAACGTCATATACCGAAACTGTTATGAAATAAACATGCATGGAACAAATTATCAAGTCTGCAGATTGCGGTTAACATTATACAGACTCCAAGAACCAAAAAAAATGGATACAGCGAGCTTCGACTAAAACATGAATTTTAAATTTAATGGTGTGCATTCATTATATAGTTTTATTCAAAAAAAATTTAGCTAAATATTTTTTTTAAACATTTTCTTTAATATGAACACAACTTATCTCGGCAGTTGGGGATCCCTTTAAATATTAATAAACTGTTGGTTTTCTTTAATTTATATAACTATGTATTTTTTATAATAAATATAAATCTTTTAAAACAAATAAAACAAATGTCATGTTAAAACAAAGAATGAAATGGTTTTTTAATGTGTAATTATTTGATATATTGTAATATTATGCGTAAATAATCTGATATTTTTAAATTAATAAAAAAAAACACTATATATTTGCTTTAGCTTTAGTTCCATTTTATTTTTTATTTTATTTTTTATTAAAATTTTTTTTCTTTTTTAAAGTTTAAAAATTGTATGTATGTATGTATGTATGTATGTATGTATGTATGTATGTATGTATGTATGTATGTATGTATGTATGTATGTATGTATTTATGTATGTATGTATGTATTTATGTATGTATGTATGTATGTATGTATGTATGTATGTATGTATGTATGTATGTATGTATGTATGTATGTATGTATGTATGTATGTATGTATGTATGTATGTATGTATGTATGTATGTATGTATGTATGTATGTATTTATGTATGTATGTATGTGTATGTATGTATGTATGTATGTATGTATGTATGTATGTATGTATGTATGTATGTATGTATGTATGTATGTATGTATGTATGTATGTATGTATGTATGTATGTATGTATGTTTTTTAATTTATATAAAAAGTTATTTTATAATAAATTATAAATATATTTTTTGTACCTCTAGAGCACCAGTTTTTTTATAAAATTCTTCAATTAAAGAAATAGGTCTGCATTTGCCATCAGGAAGTTGGACTTTGTATTCAATATCAACATGAGGTAATGTCATAAGATGAGATTTATCCCAAAAATAAGGTTCTGTGTTAGGAATATCTTTATAATTTGAATCAGTTGTTGGAGTTCTAGCACCATGCCGGAACACTGCCTGTAAATAAATATAGTAATAATAAAAGCAATAATAGTATACTAGGTAGTATTATTGTTCTAAACAAATTGTATATCATTGTAAAACAAAGTTTTTTTTCTATTTTGAAAGCATTTTGTGGTTGACAGCAACATGGTTGACATGATTTTTTTTAATTAAAAAATTTTCATAAATGCATAATTTTTAGTCCTAATTGTAATATCTTAAAATATCTTTGTGAATTTACTTGTGATTTGATTTTAATTTTTAAAGGTGATAAACAAATAATGATGGAGGATTGAGTTAAAGGAAATTAAATGTGGCATCTTTTTCTAAAGAATGTTAAATAATGATATATTGACAAATATTAATGAACTTTGTTGATTTGAAAAATAATTTTTATTTAAGAATCAACATTATTAAAAATATAACTATTGAAAAAAAAAGATATTTCAGGAGTCTGAAAGTATTTCATTGTTTCCCATGGGTATTCAGAAGTTGCTAATTGTAACATATGCAGTAATAAAATTAAAAGAGAAGCTACTGGTGCTCCTTTATAAAATTTTTGAACAAAGCAAATATAGACTCATTTGTCGTTAAAACAAAAAAGTTTATGTTTTAATGACAAATGAGTCTATATTCAACTTGTTCAAAAATTTTATGAGATTTCATGAATCTTTAAAGATAAGCATTCTTCTGCAATTGAAGTAGACTTTAGAGACTGAAGAAAAAAGAAAGAATAAAGAACAAGAAAAAAAAGTGGCTAGACTTTACTTTATGTTTCAAACTAACAAGTTAGAACTAAACAATTAACTCCTAAAAACTTTTTAAAAGTGAATACAAAATAGAAATATAATAATCCTGAAATTAATATAATACTCTTTAGAACATTGTTTTAAGTTTTGTAATTTTTTTTTTTTTTCTAGTTTTTTTTTTTTTTACATTGTATGTCAAGTAAATGTTTATAGCATTTTAAAACAAAAACATTTGCAGAGCCTGATACAAAAATATGCCTTGTTTAGAATAGCCCCATACAGGGGTTCATCCGAATAAAAGTCATTGTGCACAAAAAATGCTTGTTAATACCATTTTTATTTAAATCGTGATAAAATGTATTACTTTTTTAAAATGTATTCCTAATATCAATGAACAAATAATAGGCATATTTAAAGAAATATACAAAGATAAAATTATACATCAAATCCTCATTTTTTTTTTTTCGTAAATATACTATAAGTTCACCATTCTTTTTTTGAGTAATTTTTTATTCAGACAATTTTTAAAGTGAGAACCTTGTCACATTTTCCTTGCACTCTTTTTCTTCATTTTCTTTTATTGTTTATAGATGTTGAATGTCTTTGAAAGGAGTTTATAACAACACTTTTAAAATAGCAGCTTTCTTTTGTATTCTCCGCTGTCAACAGGACTTTTTGCCAGCTCTTGATGGATCTAATGGATATAGATCTAAGGATCCAAAACTAGATTCTAATTTTTTTTCTGTTTACTTTCAAGTTAGTCTCAGTTAATTTGAAAAAAAAAGCTTTGTCGACCAACATAGGGCAAGATTCCTGGAAGAAATTGCACAAAATGTCTCTCCAAATTTGTATCATTGGTTTAAAGAAACCAATGTCTAAAGATTGTATAAAGTGATTAATATTTAGGTGAAGGCAAATGAGTGCAATCTAACTTGCAGAAAGTTATCAATATGCTTAAATGAAACTAAATTAGAAAAATATTGTTATTGTAAGATAAAACCTTACATTGTTGAACTTTGCCTCTGATGCAAGAATATATGTAAGATGGCTGCCATGACCATCCATAAATAGTGCTATATACACATTACTTCCATGTTGACTAATTTTGCAAGAAATAAAGACATTATTTATTTAAAAAAAAATACAAATAAAACTTTTCTACAAAATTGAAAGAGTAAAATAATAAACTAAAGTTTATACTGAAAAGGTCTTACTAGCAGACTTACCTTGATAAACCAAATTTCAAAGACTTTATTAGACATAATTAGGACCCCATATGCACAAAGTATTGCAAAGATTTTTGTCTTTACAAACTACAAAAGGTTGGACAAAAAAAACCAGTAACGTTTCCCCATATTAAACTTCTGGAGTTCTTTTAGGTATTCCAGAAACCTTTTCTCAAAGCCTAGTAAGAGGTCATCACCTGGCCTGTTACTATCCCAGAGAAATACTTCACCTTTACAACTGTTAAAAAATTGGGTGACAATGGCTTTCATGTCTTTTCAATTTAGTGGCCAACCGACATCAGATGAATAATCTAACAAGGATGCAATGTATTTCTCTTCACTAAAAAATAAGGCTGTTAGATGCCCTTTACTAACTTTTGACTCTCCAGATACTTGGTCATAGAGGGTAGCGACAGGAATGTTATACATTGATGCAACCGCACATATTGAAGCACCTGCTTGAATTTCTGCTATGGCTAGCTCAATACCTTCTGAAGTATATGAGACAGATGTTTTTTTTTTTTAAATAATGACAAACCATTATGAAAACTGAAGAAATTCAGAAATAAAATTATGTAAAATGCATACTTAAACACAATCAATCTCTGTTAAAAAAGTGATACAGTAAAAGTTAACAAGAAAAATAAAGAAACCAAGTAAAAGAATGTTTATCTGTAAAAACTTAATTTTAAGAATTTTATTTGTTGAAGATTTTGTTTTGAAACAAATAAAACCAAGTAGTTATTCAAGCTAACACAATCATTATGTTATAATGTGAATGAGGTTTAATTAACTTAATTAAATTAATTTTTTAAAATTTTACTTATAACTAATTATATAAACGCTAAAGCATAGGGATACTGACCAACTCCAACAACGTTCAGATTAGTCCTGTAAATGTTCAGATTAGCCCCAGTTTTCTAATGTCAAAATTCTGGTGGAATAGTTACCAAAAAACGAAATACTCAACAAATTTCAAGTAAAATTCTGATATTAAAATCTTTGTAAAAGAAATACATAATAAATAAATGGGTTATTTAAAAAAAATGTTCAATCAAATTTTTTAAATATTTAGCAGCTATGGGAAAACAGAAATATTATCCAAAACCATCTTGTTTTCGAAAGTATAAGAATATTGCAACCCTCGGAATTAGGAAAAATGAGGTCGGTAATAACTTGCCAACCTCAATCTATTAGAGGTCAGCAAAAAAAATTTAATACAAAGATCTTCACATAAAACATAGAAATGAGGTCGGCAAATTTTTGCCAACCTCAAGCACATTAAGATAGGCAGTTAGGTCAGCACTGTGGAGTGCTGACCTTAATTCTGAGGGTTGTATATTGTGATTCCACAATTATACTTTATATAGAGCAGGTTTAATCAGAATTTGACACTTAATTTTTCAATAATACATTAAAAAGGTCAGAAAAAAATAAACTATTTGCATTAGCCCCACATTTAGATTACCCTCGGGCTACCCTATTGACTTTGCAATACTTTGAAACTATATAAAACAATTAGAAATGACCAGTTCTTAAAATTTATAAACCATCTTTAAAAAAATTTAAAGTACCATCAAAAAAATTTTAAGACAAAGCTAAAAAACATCAATAAAAGTGCATTTGTACATGCTATTTTTGAAAGAGCTTTTGCTTTGCCGCATGACAACATCTGGTAGAAATTCCTCACAGAAGCAACTCTATTATTAAAGAAATGATACCTTTGGGCGCAGTTCTTTATGATTTCTCTGTAGTGCAGTAAACACTGGTCAGCTTGTGGAGAAACCTTCATAGGCTCTTTGCGTCAGACTACTTTATTTTTAAAACTGCCTAGTTTGTACTTTTGAATTAGGTCTCCCCATTATTGTCTGTTTTCAAGTGATGAGCATTTGCGCAGAACAGCAATTAGAGTAATTAAGGTCACAAAGATTGTGTGGTATTTTTGATAAGCTCGCGCCTTATATAAAATTCCAATACTTTTGGTATCTTCGCATGTTTTTGAATTTTATCTAAAATTTTAATATTTTTTAAAAATGAGGTGACCATGTTGACACTGCATACTCTAAATTTTGGCGCACACAAATTTATAAAAGTTACTCTATATAGTAGCATTTCTAGATATAAATATATTTTTTAGAATTCCAAGTTTTCTGCTATGGCTAGCTCAATACCTTCTAAAGTATATGAGGCAGATGGGTTTTTTTTTTTAAATAATGACAAACCATTATAAAAACTGAAGAAACTCAGAAATAAAATTATGTAAAATGCATATTTAAACACAATCAATCACTGTTAATCACAGTTAAAAAAGTTTGCTTTATATGTTGCTTTTGTGAATTAATCACGGAATTTAAGATCAAAGGACAATATTATATCTAAGTCTTGTTCAATTGATGTTACTTCAAGCTTAATTCTCTAAGGTCATTTATACAGCAATCAAACTTTGGTAAATTAGAACTACCTAGAAAATGCATTATTTTACACATACTTTGGTTGAGTTACATTTGCCATATTTTTGTCCATTCTGGAATCCAATTGATATCACTTTGTTGTCATTCAGTCTTTTTTGTTTTTGTTTATAACAAGTATCATTGTGTCATTAAGATACATTTTACAAATGTTATTTATCTTATCAGGCATGCCATTAGTGTATATAATAAATAAAGTATGTTCCAAAACAGAACCCTGAGGAACACCGCTATCAGATATTGTTTCTCCTAAAACAACACACTTTCAATGATTTGAAAAGAAAGGGTTTATCCAAGAAAGGTTACCAACAATGCCATTTTTTTCAAGTTTAAATATTAAAGGTTTATGTGATACCTTATCAAAAATTTGTGGCATTTGATTTATTTGCAACAAATCTGTTGCAAATAAATTAAAAATTCTAGCCAAAATTCTGGTAATTTAGTTTGATTAATTGAATGTTGAAACATAAGTGATAATATATATGATATTGCATATTTTTTATGATATACAATCATAACTTTTTAAACTTAGTTTTGCATAGTTTTTTACAAGATAGTTTTGAGAAAACAAATTGGGTTGAGGAATTTGATTTTTCAAAGGTAAGATTCCACTTGAGCTATAGGTTCAAATTTTACTTATTTTGAGTCTGTTATAACAAGAACTAATGTGTTAATGCATTTATCTTTTTTAAATATGGATGTTGGTGAGTGTATACATTGATACAAAAACAAATTATTGAGTGTGTCAATAAAATTTCTTAAACCAACTTTTAAATAAACGAGGTTAAAGAAAACATTTTAGACTTAATTATCACTTATAAAAACAATAGAATTCTTGAAATAAAACACGAGCCTTTATTAGGCGATTCAAATAAAGGCCATATATAAACATATGAATTATTAATGAATAACACTATCCATCTAAATGTTGCTAATAAAAAAAATTTATACAGAAAATCAAATTTCACAAAAATGTCATGGTTTTATAATGAAGTTGATTTCCAGACATTATTTCTAAATAAAAATTCTAATGAATGTTATAATCTGTTTATAAAAATCTATAATTAGTCAGTTTCAAAACTTGTGCCATCAATAAATGTCCAGTCAAAGATTGGTCCATTATGGTTAACTAAAGAATTAAAGAATTAACTAATTCTAAAAAATAAAAAAGAATTAACAAGATTGGTCCATTATGGTTAACTAAAGAACTAAAGAAAGAAATTATTTAAAAAAAAGACTGGTTTAAATATATATCATCAAACTTTTTAAAGAAACTATATATAATTCAACGTAAAAAGTGTAAAGAACTAATTGATACAGCAGTTTATGAATATGAATCTAATATAGCAAAAAAATCTAAAACAAATCCTAAATTATTCTATTCTTACGTTAATAAAAATAAATCAATCAAACAAGAAATTAAAAGATTAGGAAAGTAAAATATCAAATATTCTGGGTTTACATTTTCATTCTGTGTTTATCCAAGAAAAAATACCTGCTGTGTTACCATATTTTAAACTAAGACCATCTATAAACCTAAATAATGAAGACTTCTCTCCTGTTATAATAGGAAAACACTTAGAAAAATTAAACGAAAATAAATTGATTGGACTTGATAAAATTCATCCATTAATCTTAAAGAAATGCAACGTAACTCTGTCATATCCACTAACTTTAATTTTCTCAAAAAGTTACAGTGATGCAATAGTTCCTGAAGAATAGAAACTAGCGAATGGAGGTAGTAAATTAGATCCATCAAACTATTGGCCAATATCTATTAAGCCAGTTGTTTGTTGAAGGTTTGAAAGAATAATTCAAGATAAAACAATGTATCATCTACTACAAAACAATCTAATAAATAAAAATCAATATGGTTTTGTACCTTCTAAATCATGTATAACTAACTTACTTGAAACAATTGATGAAATAACGAACCATCTAAACAATAAGACTTCAGTAGATGTTGTATATTTTGACTTAGCAAAAGCCTTTGATAATGTTTCACACCTAAAGTTAGTGCACAAGATAAAAAATTATGGCTTTTCAAATAAATTGGTTAAATGGTTTCACAGTTTCTTATCTAATAGAAGACAAAGAGTGGTTTTGGGTCAGCAAAAATCCGAGTGGAGAGAAGTCTTAAGCGGTGTTCCTCAAGGTTCAGTTTTAGGACCTATTCTATTTGTTATATATATTAATGACTTACAAGACACACTAAAATTTCCATTAAAACTATATGCTGATGATAGCAAATTAAGTGCTACAATTAACAACGAATCAGAAAGATCAAAGCTTCAAGATGATATTATATCTATGCAATAATGGGCAGAATTATAGTGTATGCGTTTCAATGAAAAAAAATGTAAAGTTATGCACTTTGGAGAAAAAAACAAAAAATTCAAATATTAAATGATGAATATAAATAATAATAATGAACATATAGTACTACAAGAAACAGAAATAAAAAAAGATCTGGGTATTATTATAACAAATAAACTAAAATGGCACAATCAAACTATAAAAGAAGCAAATAGTGCAAACCAGATTTTGGGAATGCTTAATAAAACTTTTACAAATTTGGATGTTTGCACTATGAAAGTATTATAAACATCACTTGTAAGACCACATTTAGACAATATCAAGATATAGATCATTTGTAAAAAGTTCAAAAAAGAGCGACAAAAATGGTCCCATCTTTAAAAAAAATCAAATATGAAAACAGACTTAAAGTTTTTAACCTGGAATCATTAGAGAAAAGAAGAATTTGTGGGGACCTTATACAAATGTAAAGAATAGTGTATGTTTACAATCAAATCTTATTACAAAAACCAATAAATTTTATAACCAACAGAGTATTAAATGAAAAAAAGCAGAAACCACAACTACAGATTCTCAAGAAAATACACTCCAAAATGTAACGCAAGACATAACTATTTCTTAAACCGAATTTGTAACAATTGGAACAATTTAGATAAAAAACTGTTAATGTGAAGAGGATAAACTCTTTTAAAAACAATATTGATAAAAGTTAAAAGTAAATTTTAACTGACATAAAATAATCTCTTATGTGATTACTTTCCATATAATTTTTACACTACGGTTTTCAATTCAATAATAATAATAATAAAATTTCCTTCTATTGGTTTACTTGGTCCTTTGAAGTTTGTTGAATAGTTATCATTCCAAACAATCTTAGGATAGTTAAAATTGCCTGTGAGTAACAGTACTAAAAAACAATTACTATTGATAGAATTTTTAGCTTAAGTTATACAATTGTTAATTTTATTGGCAGTTTTTTCCATCATTTTCGGTGGACAGTATATACATTCAATCAGCAACTTGTTACTGCTGCTGATTGGGAATGAAAGCCATAGAATGGTCAAAAGTAAAGTAAGAATAAATTTGAGAAATACTTAATTCAATTATGTTAAACCAAGTTCTTTAATAAACCGCAACTCTTCCTCTATGACCATTTTCTGCCATGTCTGAAAAGATCATTTTTTATATTCGGAGATTTCACTAAACCATTTTTTATATTTGGAGATGATATTTCGCTTAACCATGTTTAGGTAATAAATATGTCTGCAGATGTTGAGAGAGCAATATCAAATAGTTTAAGTAATTTTTTTTTGTCTTTAACGTTGTTTTTATAAAGACATTTAAGCTGGAAAGAGTGATTGTCTTATGAGAAGTTATTATTATTATTGACAAAATTTATAAAAGGTTTCTTTTTATTGTTTACAATATAATTTTTGCTCAAGGTTTTGTATTGAGGTTTTTAAGCATCAATTGCTATTTTAGTATCAATGAACAAGTATTTTTCTTTTCCATTAAATAAGCAGGAATGACAAATCTCAAGGACTGATTATAATCTATGCAAGAATACAATTTTTGCATAGATCTTCATTACCTTCCTGCCTTTCTTTGAATAACTTAGCAAAATCAGCTTGTTTAGCTATAGTTCTTTCAGGTATAATATGGATGTTTTTACCTTTACATAGGTGTTTTTATTTTCAAATTCAACTATAACTGTTAGTTGCAGCTGCATTTTTACATTTATTTTTTGGTTTGAAACTAATACATTGACATTGGCAATGAGATTTAGTAAATGCAGAATATCTTGAACTGTAATAGATTCTTCTTTTTTTTCCAATAAGATTGCTTTTGATGCAATAAATATGGCTTTATTACTTATTTTTGAGTTTTATGATAATGCTTTATTATTGCAAGATTTTGGTGGGTGCCAAGTCCAGGCAATACCCACATATGAAGGTTGTGCCAATTGAGTAGTACATTCTGGTGTTATACTTTTTAATTTGGAAAATTTGCCATTTAGTTTGCTTATAACATTACCTTTCTTCGCATTTTTGCTACAAAGACTTTCAACCTCAGATTTAAGTTCAACCACACATTATTTTAACTCAAACAACCATTTATCCAAAAGTTTGATGGAAACAATTTCTATTTTTCTGGTTGGATCAACTGATAGACCATTAACCATTCTTAAGCCTACCGTTTTGCTTTTTCATTAAAGGAGGGTTACCACCCTGAATAACAGGGAATTACCTCATTTTTATTCAATACTTTATACCTTATTAATACGAACTCTAAGAAAAAGATTAGATGTGTTGTTTTTTTTGTCATAACTTAAAATTACTTATACCTATAAATACTTTATACATAACTTAAAATTAAAAAACTATAAGGTGTACAGAATATTTTCAAGGAAATTAATGTTGGACATAATTTTAGTAGAAGATGAATCAGATAATAATGTAGAAAGTGACATATTTTTACTACAATTGAGTGCTACCATTATTAAATTAGAATTTGATAAAAAGCAAGTTGTTAACACTAGCCAAATTATATTTATGTTTATCCTCAAGCTCACCAACAAGTGAGCAGGAGTTCAAAGTTCGAAAAGAATGCATTAGACTTACTATGAAGAATATTGAAACAACTTTTTTTTTAACAAAATTTAAGAACTTTTTCTCATTCAATATCTATAATATAATCTATATAGAACACCACTCAATTCAAACTATTTTGACATCTATGATCCTGAAGCTTCAGACCCAAAAAAAGAAACAAAAAATTTTAAAATTTCGAATTTGTTTTTTGTTATTGTAAATTTATACAAATTGTATTAAGTTATAAGTAAAACAAATTAGATATATTTTAAATACAAACTTAATATATACTTTGATTTGTGTTCTTTTTTTTCATAACTTTATTAACAGAAAAAAATTTAAACAAGTTAAAAAGAACTAAATAAATAAAAACAGTGAAAAAAAAGTCAAATAATAAAAAATATCCTAATCCTGGTAATTAACCAGTGCTAATCTTCATATTTAGTCGAGGCTGGGTCCCCGTACACTTATTAAGCAGCAGCAACAGTAGTAGTAGTAGTAGTAGTAGTAGTAGTAGTAGTAGTAGTAGTAGTAGTAGTAGTAGTAGTAGTAGTAGTAGTAGTAATAGTAGTAGTAGTAGTCAATCCTCAGAATTAGGAAAAATGAGGTTGGCAAAAGTTTGCCGACCTCAATCTTATAGAGATCAGCATCAGTTCGGCAAAAAAAAACTTGATACAAAGCCCTTATCATAAAACATAGAAACAAAGTCGGCAACATTTTGCCAACCTCAAACACTTTAAAGTCGGCAGTTAGGTTGGCATTGCCGAATGCCAGCCCTAATTCCGAGGGCTGAGTAGTAATAGTAGTAGTGGTAGTAGTAGTAGTAGTAGTAGTAGTAGTAGTAGTAGTAGTAGTAGTAGTAGTAGTAGTAGTAGTATTAGCAGTAGTAGTAGTAGTAGTAGCAGTAGTAGTAGTAGCAGTAGTAGTAGTAGTAGTAGTAGTAGTAGTAGTAGTAGTAGTAGTAGTAGTAGTAGTAGTAGTAGTAGTAGTAGTAGTAGTAGAGGAGGAGTTAATTACTTTTAATAATAACAATTGTTACTAATATTTAATATACAAACAAATGAAAAGAAAACTATTTAAAATAAATTTAATACAATAAGGCAAATAAATAAAATCAAACTTCTAACTTAACATGATTCTTTTAAAGGAACAAATAAAATATTACTAAAAAATATTAAAAAGCATACTTGCACTTGTAGAAGCTGCATTTGGTGTTCAGAAGCCCTTATTGGTTTACATAAGGAAGCTTTTGCAATGTTCACAACATCATACAGGCATTGAAGTCGAGAAGTTTCATTCGTAACAGGGTGTATTTCAATCATTAAACTGCAAGCCACTGCAGGTATAACAGATAATGCTATACGATGCATTTCAAAAATTATTTTTGTTGCAAAAAGTTTTCTGATGACACTAAGTGCAAATAATAATTATAAATTATAAAAAAAAAATTTAGAAATAAATAAATTTATGAAGCTAAAAACATTATTTTTTATAAATATAATTTTTAGTCTTATAAAGGTGACTTAAAGCATATTAATAACATCACTGATCCTCATCAGATAAAGATATAATCAAATAATTAATTTATATTATTTTTCACAAATCCTTTCAACATTTTCATTTATATTTACCTATAATTTATACTATAAATTATGAGTAATTATAAATAAAAATTTTGGAAGGATTTTTGGAAAAGAATAGTATAATAAAGTTATATTAAAAATAATAATAACAATAATAGCAATAATAACAATAACAATAATAATAGTAATAATATTAGAAAATTAGTATATAGTATAATCTAGTTAATAATTAGTTATAATAGTCATATAATATAGTCATTATAGTATAACTAGGTTACGTGAAATTTTTTAACTAATTGATAACTACAATGTTAAATATTATTTGAAAAGTCTTTAACACAACGTAGTATAAAAAATGTTTAACACACCCTAGTATCAAAAATGTTTAACTCATATAAATCTTTTATGAGAATTAAACATTTTTGCTTAATTCTTATAAAAGAGAATTAAACAAAAAATGTTTAATTCTCTTTTATGAGAGTAAAAGAGAATTAAACATTTTTGTTTTGAATAAACATTTTTACCTCTCCACCAACCCACCACCACCACCAAAAAATTAAAAAAAAAAAAAATTAATATTAGTCTACAAGTTATTAAAACAAATTTTAAATGTGGTTCTACTACTTCTGGTCCCCTGACATAACCAGAAGTACCAGAGACCAGAAGGGAAGCAGAACCACTATTTATACTCTCCAAAAAAGCAATTTTATACCCCAATTTATAAAAAATGTTTCATTAATGTAAATAGTTGTTTTGTAATCTGAAACAAGAGATATTAGTTTTAAAACATAAGAGCCATGCTGTAACTTTTTGGGACCCTGAGCTGTAATGTTTTGGGGCCCTTAAAAATTTTTTTTCCACCTTTATAGAATTTATTTTTATTGGTTTTATTTCTAAAAAACAGTTATACAAAGAAATTGTAAATCAATTTAACGAGCCCTTTTGCTTGCAAATTCGTCAATTACATCATTGTAATCTATTGTTTTGGTAGTTGCATTTTCTATTGACAGTATTGTTAATACTTAAATTCTTTCCCGTGATATTGAAGAACGCAGATAATTTTTAATTATTTTAGTTTTGAAAATGATCATTCACAAAAAGCAACAGTAATGGGTATTGTTAAAATTATTGGATATATATATATATATATATATATATATATATATATATATATATATATATATATATATATATAAATATATATATATATATAACGAGCCCATATATATATATATATATATATATATATATATATATATATATATATATATATATATATATATATATATATATATATATATATATATATATTTTAACAACTTAAAATGTATTCTACAAAAAGAGTGCTCAATGTTCTTAAAAGAACAGAGCAATTACAAATTAGTAGAAAATCACTTAGCAAAATTTTTTCCTATTTAACACTGTGTTTCATCAATAAAGACTCATCAGAAATGCATCATTTCTGATGAGTCTTTATTGAAACACAGTGTTAAATGAGAAAAAATTTTGCTAAGTGATTTTCTACTAATTTATATATGTGTATATATATATATATATATATATATATATATATATATATATATATATATATATATATATATATATATATATATATATATATATATATATATATATATATATATATATATATATATATATATATATATATATATATATATATATATATAATACATTTAGCTATAATTCTTCCAGATTCCTTTCTAAAAGTGTTTGACCAGATTTGAACAATTAATAATAAATTCATTTGTATTCATAGCTTTTAGCATTTTAATATTGAAAAGAAAATAGAAAACTTGATTTAAAAAATTGTATAATTCAAATCATTATTGCAATGAATCTTTTACTTTATCGAATAATTTATTAAAATAAGTTTGTTTAAATTTATCTACAGCCATTTGAGTTAGATTGTTATACTCATCATTAATTTTAAAAAACAAGATCACATATATCAATATGGGGTGTCTAAAGGGCGGCGCGGCTCCGCCGGCTACTATTAGGCGGGGCGGCTTGACATTTATGCTAACATACTATAAGCCGGTTCCAACCGCCGGCGCCATGTTACATAAACTATATCATAAACCTTTTTGTATGACCGTTATGTATAATTAAAACAACACTAGATAGAAATAGTTGTTATTTAACTTGTTTTTGTACGTAACTACGTTTTGTACTCTGTTTATTTGAAAAACTAACCATTTTACTATATAATGTCTTTGTGTCAGGTCAGGAGTATGGTCTTCATGATCATGCTGCTACTGGTAACATGTAACCCAGTGCAACCTGTTCCATGTTCTGCTGCCTTGCAGGATTTGCTTTCTAAGCAAAGGCTGGAAGGAGTGTGCTTCCTGTCATCAGTACTATCTTATATCAGTCACGCCTAAAGTAATTTTTTTTTTATATATATAGCTGGAGGTGCCTTAGTTACTGTATTAGCTCACCTGTAATCTACTTTATATGTATGTTTGTGTTCTGTCTGAACCTCTGGCGCGCTGTTCGTTCACCCGTAAGTTACTTTATGTTTTTTATGTATGTTTGTGTTCTGTCTGAACCTCTGGCGCGGTGTTGACTCACCCGTAAGTTGATTTATGTTTGTTTGTGTTCTGTTTATTCTCTGATGCAGCGTGAGCTCAGTAACTAGCTACTTACTCCAACTAC
Source organism: Hydra vulgaris (assembly GCF_022113875.1). Lineage (NCBI taxonomy): Eukaryota > Metazoa > Cnidaria > Hydrozoa > Anthoathecata > Hydridae > Hydra > Hydra vulgaris. The sequence continues at coordinate 35,199,590 of NC_061158.1, read as the reverse complement.
AAAACCTACATTCACCTTAGACTCCTGTGTTTTGTTTGATGCAGTGTTTTTCCTATGCACTTTTAAAATGTCATGCCTGGTTTTCTCAAAGGACTGTTGCGGGAAGTAACTCTTTTAAACTACTCTAGGTCAGGTCAGGATAATCAAGATCAATCTTGCTACTGGTATCACGTAACCCAGTACCACCTGCCACAAGCCCTGCTGCCTTGCAGAGTGTGCTCTTCTTAGGCAAAGGCTAGGAGAAATAAACTCTAAAAAAAACGACTAAAAATTCCCCTGCCTTGGGGCTCTTGGTTGAGTAAAGGCTAGAGATGGTGTCTCGATAAAAACACTCATCTTGGGCAGATGTTAACTGCATCCAGCTACTGTCTTATAGAAGGCCTTCTAGGCAAAGACTTTAGGGGTAAGCAGAAAAATTCTGCCTCGAACCCCTTCTTCATCTACTAGGCTGGCGTAGATGTAACCTGTGTTACATTGTTTCCTGCCTAGGATGATGAATGCTGGATCTCCTTGACTCTACTCATAGAATTTTGCTTATGCCTCCTTGATAATGGCTATGCAACTCTTCCTATTATCTCCATATGAGGGTACAGCTCTAAAACTCAGTTTAATGGTTCTGAGGCCGGCTGGTAGTAAGGTTTCTCGAACTCTGTGGTAGCTCTCAGAGGGGCTAATTCCATCAACAGCTGCAAAATATCAGAGTATTAACAGTGCCATGTTGCGCATGGATGGTGTTAATGCTTTTAGTGTGCATTGTCAAGGCCACATAAGGAGCTCTATGTGCTCTATCTATGAATGAGTCAAGTTCTCATTAAACCCAAATCATGACCAAAGTAACCAAAAATTTTAAACCTAAAAAACCATCCCCACCACCTAAATGTTTTTATATATCTTTTACAAATGTTCGCGGTCTGCGAAGCAACTTTCCGTCAGTTGAGTCTTACCTCCTGCAAAATTCACCAGACTTGCTTGCACTCAGTGAAACAAACTTAAATTCTGCAATTCCTTCTTCAGATGTCAGTGTTGATGGGTACTATCCTTTGATTCGTGAAGACTCCAATAGTCACATGCTAGGTTTAGGGGTATACATACGCATTAATTCCCCTATTTGTCGTGAAGTCAGGTTCGAATCCTTTGACCATTCTTTTAAGTGCTTTCACCTTCACTCTATCACCTTTCTCTTTGTTCTTTATTGTTCTCCTTCTTCCCATGATTGCACTCTTTTAGATGTTATCTCTGATCAAATTGACCATGCCCTCTCTTTTTACCCCTCTGCCAATATTGTTGTTGTTGGTGATTTTAATGCCCATCACACTGAATGGCTTGGCTCTAACACCACTGATCCTGCTGGCAATAAAGTCTTTAACTTCTGCGTTTCTACGTTTAACTCAGCTGATAAATGCGCCTCCTACGTAATTTCCTGGATTCAGGCTGGAATGGAAGCTTTTATTCCTTCTCGTCGGTTTCAAGTCAAGCTTCATTCTACTCCATGGTTTTCTCCTTTTTGTGCGGCTGCTATATCCATTCGTAATCGTTTTTTTCATCTTTTTTAAAAGAACAACTCTCTTGAGAACAAACGGCTATTTATTATTGCAAGAAATCGATGTAAAAAGTTGCTTTCTGATGCTAAACTCCATTATTCTCAGTTCACTAAATCTCGCATCTTATCACAGAAGTCGGGCTGTAAAGACTTTTGGAAAATCTTCAACAGCATTATTAACAAGGGTAGATCTAACATTCCATCTCTTATTCATGGGACTGATCTTATTACCTCTCCCAAGGATAAGGATAAGACTTTTCTTCTAATTCCACTCTTGAGTCTTATGAGCATTCTCTTCCTTCCATTCCAGTCAAACAGGTTGACCCATTGTTAGACATTCAAACCACTCCGGCTTCTGTAGCTAAAGTCATATCTCAATTAAACTTGTCTACAACTTGTGGTCCAGACAACATTCCTGCCTCAGTCTTGCAGAATTGTTCTCCAGAACTTTCTTCAATTCTCTCTAAACTATTTAACAAGTGTTTGACTGAGTCTTGTTTTCCTGCGTGTTGGAAAATGGCATCTGTGGTTCCAATATTCAAAAACTCTGGAGAAAATTCTTACCCCTCCAATTATCGTCCGATCAGTCTTCTTTCTGTTATTAGCAAGGTCTTTGGGTCTTTGATCAACAAATTCCTCACATCTCATTTTGAGTCAAATAAACTACTGTCAGACAGTCAATACGGTTTTCGATCCTCTAGCTCTACGGCCGACTTGCTAACTGCTGTAACTGAAAGATTTTATCGTGCATTAGATGGAGGCGGTGAGGCTAGGGCTATTGCTCTCGACATATCTAAAGCTTTCGACAAAGTTTGGCATGCTGGTCTTCTCCATAAGCTTGCTTCATATGGTGTTTCTGGGAAAGTTTTTGAGATTATCAAATCATTTCTTTCTAACCGGTTTATTAAAGTCATCCTTGAAGGCCAACACTCTTCTTTATTTCCAGTAACTTCTGGTGTTCCCCAAGGTTCCATCCTGGAACCTGTTTTGTTTCATATCTACATAAACGATCTTCCTGACAACCTTTCATCTAAAGTAGTTCTTTTTTCTCAACTTTATACTCCTGTCTTGACAAAAAGTCTTCTCTTTTCGATCGCCTAAAACAAGCAGCTGATCTTGAATCCGATCTCATTTCAGTAATAGATTGGGGTTCACAGTGGCTTGTGAATTTCAACTCTAACAAAACCCAGTTGTTTACTGCAAACAACTACCGTAATATGGTCATCATTCCTATAATAATGAATGGCAATCCTCATACTGAGTCCTCCTCTTTACGTCTTCTTGGATTATCGCTTTCTACTGACCTTTCATGGAAACCATATATACAATTGATTGCTAAATTAGCTTCTGCTAAGGTTGCTTCTCTTTATCGTGCTCGCCATTTTCTTACTTCTGATTCCATTCTCTACCTCTACAAATCTCTTACTCGTCCCTGTATGGAATACTGTTATCATATTTGGGCTGGTTCTTCTAACGATTCACTTTCTCTTCTTGATAAGGTCCAAAAACACATTGTAAATGTTGTTGGACCTGGACTATCTGCTAAGCTTGAGCCTCTTTCCCATCGTCGTAAAGTTGCATCTCTTTCTCTTTTCTACAAATACTATCATGGTCACTGCTCAAAGGAGTTATCATCTCTAGTTCTATCAACTAAAATTCATTCTCGTTTTACTCGTCATTCAGCTAAGTCTCATTCGTTTACTGACTCCTGACTAATACAACCTACAACTTTTCAAGTCTTCTGTCAACCGTTTCCTTGCTCTATAACTCTGTTCTTTTTTTTCCTAGTAACTCCCAACTTAATAGTGGTTGCTTGCAGCCTTGATGGGAGGGAATGCAAATAAAATATATATATGTATAATGATGCCAAAAAGCTACTTAATAAAAAACAGAGTTAATTTCCAAATGTTATCCACATTCGCTCTCATCAAATATCCTCAAAATCTCATTATTAGCAATTGCGAAGTAGTAAGAAAGCAGTGATTTTTTGATAACCGTAATAATATAACAACTGCTTTGGTGAGTGGTCAAGTTTGATTGCTTTTTCGTTCAATTTATACTGCCAAATAATTTTTTATTGTTTTCTCAGTGGTTAATCTAGATTATTGTAATTATGTATAACTCATTAGTTACCATTAGTTACCATAATACCATTAGTATATAAGACCATCAGCAATGTTTTACGATTTATTTCAGTTTTAATTTTATAGTTTGGATTAGTAATATCATGGTTATAGTTATAACCGTGTATGAAGTGCTACTTTTACTCCCATTTCTGGTTCTAGTATACCATACTAGAACCAGAAATGGGAGTAAAATTAGCACTTCAAATTTTAGAAAATATCAATTAGTTAAATATAAGTAGTAGTGTTTCACAGCGTCCGTTGCCAGATCAGGTATTTGTGTACGATTACTTGGACGAAGATCAGAAGAATGACTGGGTTGCCGATGGATACCGCTGGATCAATAATGGTACCGACAAACTTCTTAAAAAACAACCACTTGTGTATAAAAGGAAATTTAAAACATGGACTGCTGATGGAGGAAATATCTGTTTCAAACGTGTCTCGTTTGTGAAGCTGGATGATCCTCAACACATTATTGTTTTTGTTCAATATACTGGTGATCATTGTTTTGCAGTTGATGGTCCACATGGAAATAAAAAGATTAGCGAGACTCAACAATTCAAGCCGTTTCGACGTACTGCTCCATCAGTTTTGACTCGCGTTGCAGAAAAGGCAGCAACAGGGAGAAATCCGATGCAGATTTATCAAGAGGAGGTGGCTACCGGTAAGCAATCATTTTTATTTTTTATTTTGAAATATTCCCCATACGTTGCATTGTAATCAATATACTTCTGTAGCTATAAAATAATATTAAAGTAGAAGATTGGTGACAAATTTTCAATTTTATGTTCTGAAAAATGCATGTTTTTTTACTTATGATGTCACAAAAACCAAGAACGACATGTTTGTTTTAAAACTTTAAATTGAAACATCTCATTAATGGCTGATCGGATTTAGTTGATGTAATAAATAAAATATCTTAGAATTTTGTTTTCTATCCATTCATCAAATAAAAATTTGATGAATGTATAGAAAACAAAATTCAATAACCTTCTACTTTAATAATTCTATCTTTAAGTACTTGTATTTATACTAAGGAATACCGCTGACAAACTACCATGTAATAACAAACAAGTCCAAAATGTTAAATATACAGTAAAAGCAATTCGTAAATTATCCAATGACTCACTTGTTAATCTTCACGACTTAGCATACGATCTACCGAATTTTATTTGGAGTATAAAAACATATCCAGACCTAGTAGTGGTGTTCGGTAGGAAAGAAATGTTAGATGAGTTTGATCTACATCTTCAAATTTCCACATCAGTAAATACTCAGCTGTCGTCTTATGACACCACATTCCAGTTGGAGATTTTTATGCATCAGTGGTCTTATTTCGTGGCATATGTTTCCAACAATCGCCGCTTATGCCAGCCATGTTTCTAACTCATGAACGCAAACTTAAGACAACACATCAAAAATTATTTTCCATACTTGCTGAGAAGGTGCCGGCACTGTCTCGCTGTAATGTTACGTTGGTTACAGACCGAGATAAATCTGAGGTATTTAAATCAGCCTTTGGCACAGTTACACATCTTTATTGTTTGAACCACATATTCACTGACATCAAACATTGGATAAAAAGTCATTCCGGTACAAGTGGGGATGTTGCCGTGTATATTCAAGATGTTAGAGATTCATTACAATGCAGATCAGAAGAAGATTACAAAATCCTATTGAGTGAGAAATCTAAGAAATGGAGCGGTGCCTTTGTTGAATATTTCATGACAAAAATTCATCCACATGCTAATACGATGATGGGAAGATGGGTGTTAGAAAAGTTGAGAGTTTACAATCCGTATTCTGGAGTTACTCAAAAAATGTCTTTCGTAGATTGGGAAATTGGAAAGAAGCAGCTTTGGATGTGTGTGTCTTGTCTTTCTACTATCTACAGGGATATTATTTGAACGAGTGGAAGCGGGGGTTGCGCAACACCGGATCTTACGCTACTTGGTAATTATACATTTAAATATATATCTATATATGAAATATATAGATATATATTTCATATATAGATATACAGATCAGCCAGACGAAATTTCAAAAACGTCATCAACCGACAACAATAAAGCGACTCCAAGCGAGACAACCTGGTTGGATGACAAAATGATCGATGATTTCTGTTCTTGTATAAAACATTCATTTCCGCATACACCTGGCTTACAGGATGTTATTCATAGCTGGTTTGACATCGATGGTGGGGAAACTTTACAAATCTTTAATGTAAATAAGAATCATTGGATAGTGATTTCCACCATTGGACGAGTGAAATTTAATAAATATAATTTGGATACTTTAGTTGTAGATGCATATAATAGCATGGGAACAGAACCATTACCTGCTAAAGAGGTTGATGCAGTATGTGGTATTTTACGTGCTCCGCGCAAATATGTCATGTTTATGTGGAGAAACACTCAACTGCAAATAGAAGGGTATGATTGTGGGCTGTTCGTATTGGCAAATGTTACGTCGTTGGTTCTTGGCATCAGTCCTTGTAAAGCTACATTTTTACAACCTGAAATGAAAAAATACGCGAAGCGATGTAGTGACAATGGAGTAGTACTGCATTCCCCTCAGCATCCCGAGCAAGACGTTCAGACAAAGATTTTCCACTGCAACGAGTTGAACTTTTTTGTACGTGCAGAAGACCTTCAAAAAATCCAATGATTGAATGTGAGCAATGTAAACTGTGGTTTCATAAGTCATGCCATCCACAGATTCCGGAAGCAGCCTGGAATAATAACACCTCCTGGATTTGCAAAAACAAGTTAAATAATAACTATTAATATCTAGTGTTGTTTTAATTATACATAACGGTCATACAAAAAGTTTTATGATATAGTTTATGTAAAACGGTGCCGGCGGTTGGAACCGGCTTATAGTATTTTAGCATAAATGTCAAGTCGCGCCGCCTATTAGTTGCCGGAGGAGCCGCGCCGCCTATTAGCACTAACCATATCAATACCATCACAGCATTTAATTGGATCAATTTCATTATCTATTGGTTCAATTTCTTCATTTGGCATATCATTAATATCGCCTTATTTCTCATTTGCTTTAATTTTATGATCTGTATAAAAACAATAGTCTGCCAATCAAGATTCTCCGTTTTGACTTAACTGATATTTTATTAAGACAATCTTTGTTTCTACTTAATATTTAAGTATCACAAGAAGACCGTTCAGTGAACTGTGCTATAACATTTATATCTACCTATGCTTCTTATGCTTCTTTTTTAATCTGTAAAACATTAGTTTTGAAATTATCAAGAGATAATTAAGCTATAATAGCATATAAATATAATAGCATACAAATAGCTTTTGTATGCTATTATCTCTGAAGCAAGTGGCTGAAAATATGAAGCCTTGATAAGAAGTGATACCAAGTTGTTGCGAGCACAACAAATTCATAAGATTTTATTTATTTTATCTGGATAGCTATTTTTAAATTTATCTAGCGCAAGACTGATTTCTTCTATCTGGTATTTCACGGCTTTTATATTTTTAAAGAAATATTCTCATTGAGTATTGCTTGGCGCTTTCAGATTAATTTTTGAATAATTGAATAGTCTATCGCTTTGTTGATGCAGCAAAAATCTTATATAAATTATTTAATGTAGAAAAATAATTCTGATTTTTAATAGTGTTTATTACACACTATCGTTATGTCCACCACACGGCGTATTCAATGCTTTGTTGTTGACTTCTAAAAAGTGACTTTTCACTTCCTTATATTCTCCTTTCATTTTACTTGCGTTTTCATACCACTGACCTCGACAATTAGCAATCTTGATTATTAATATTTCTAATTCACAATACAAACGTCTGCTAAGTTTTCTCCGGTTGATGACATTATATTTAAAAAGTTTAAAAAACTTTTTAAATATAATCTCAACCAAGTCTTGAACACAACTTTTGGTCTGCTATTATAACATACCGTATAATGATGGAATCTCTTTTTTGCGTAAATCTGGTGCAGAATTTATCATTACGAAAAAGTATTTTGATGATTTAATATTACTTACTATTGTATGTAAAACTCTAGAAGCTAGTTGTAAGATAATTTCGGTTTGACTTATGACAGAAAAATATGATGTAACTCTTTTTTCTGTTTCAGTAATTATATTAATTCAACCAATTACAAATTGCAAACACTCTCTGATCGTTTGGAGGGGGAGTTTGAGCTTGAAAATGATCTCACTTCTACTACAGTATGGGGCTGATAGTGGCTGGTAAACTTTAATTCAGATAAAACTCAATTTTTTACAGCCAATCGTTACCGCAATAATTGATCTTCCTATATTTATGAACGGTGATTTACGCGAAGAGTCACCATTCTTAAAAACCATATATCAAATCCATTGCAAAATTAGCATCTGCTAAGGTTGCATCTTTTTATCGCGCTCGACACTTTCTTTCTTCGGATTCTATTCTTTATCTTCATAAATTTCAAATACGGCCTTGTTTGGAATACTGTTGCTATAACTAAAGCGGATCTTCCAATGATATTCTCTTTCTTTTAGATTAGGTGCAAAAACGCATTGCAAACATAGTTAAACTTGCTCTTTCAGCCAACCTCCAACCATTATCACATTGTCTTAATGTTACTTCTCATTCTCTTTTCTACAAATACTATAACGAACACCAAAGAGCTCTAAAGAGCTAGCGTCTCTTGTACCATCTACTAAAATTTATTCTCTTGTTACTCGTCAATCAATTAAATCTCATCCTTTTCTTTATATCGACAATATTTTAAGTTCTGAAAGTCTTTCCTGTGACATTGTAGAACGCAGATAATTAGCGATGTGTATAAGTAATTGATTTTATATGCATTTTGAGTTTTGGAACAAAACCAGCAAGTAATTCAATAACTCCTAAAAAATTACAACTATTTGGTTCAAAGAATTTTTTGTTGCTGCCCCTAAAAGCTAAATTTTGTTCACTTAAAAGCAATACCGCTTTTAAAATATATTTTAAAATTATTCGCCATCTGCCTTTTTTTTAATTGAACACATCTTCATTGAGATGATCTATTCCTGTTCTGTGTTTAATGTTAAATTCTAGAACTCGCCATTTATACGCTGATTCAAGATGTTTCTTTAAAGGTTCGTGTTCAGATAACCATATTCCTGTATAAGCATAACCAGTAAATCCACTTGAAGTTAAGCTTATCTTGATCGATGAAAACAAACGACAACAGAAGCAGAAGCTTTTTCCTGTTGAGTTAGAATATAAAAGCCAATTTCTTAATTCTTTTTTACCATTTTTTATTAGTCACTGAACATCTTCCTTGAGATTTTCTTTTATAATGGATATCTTTAATACTTTTTGGTGACTGTTCTACCCAAAACACCCGTTGTTTGTTATCGATTTCAACAGGCCATGTTACAGGATCTAATATCATAATTGGATTTTGGTCAAGTATCGCTCTCCGTTTGTAAATTAACACTAATTTCTGAAGTCTTGTTAGATATAATATCCTCAATATTGACGCTATTGGATCCTTATTCACCATCTAAATTCTTGTTCTGGTAATCGATGTTTTGAAGTTGCGGTTCATTCATATTTTCTTCGTATTGTTTTCAAATTGAGATTTACCTTTTAAATTGCATATTTTGATTAAAGTAGTGTTCGAAACTGACAAACTTTCGCCTCGTTTAAATAATTGATCTAATGATCCAACAAGCCTATATAATTCTGCTACTTTACGGATCTGTTTCGCTCTTTTTTGTACGCCACTTTCATAACATCTTTAGTTTATATATATTTGCTGTTTATATAATAAGAAAATATAATAACAACATTGCAAATGTTGTTATTATATAGAAAAAAAAGTTGATTTATAAAAATAGGCAGAGGCTCAAAGAAGATACGAATGACTAAAGTCACCACAATCTTTTCATAGAGCCCCTATGTGGGCTTTACAAGTTTAAAATAGAATAAGATTGTTAAAAATACAATTGTACAATTCCAATATAATAAAAAGATAAAAAAAATATTTTATCATAAATATTTACATTTAAAGAAAGAAAGGAAATAGTATAATATAATTTTAACAATAGTCATTTAAAAAATACTGACATTGTTTTAAATATAAAAAAAAGACACAACTTTTTTTTTCAAACTAAGAATAATGGAATTCGATGTTCATTTAGAAAAATTGCAAAATTATTTATATTGTTTAAAAATTTCATTTTTTATTAGAAACTTAAAGGAGTTTAATGATTTTACCGTATTTAAATGTTTGGTTTTTTGAAATGTGTTCCATAGTTTCGGTCCACGGTATGCTATTCCATATTTAGAATACTTGCTCCTAATTCTAGGCAATTAATAAGTATTCCATTGGTTTGTTCTAAGAGAGTAATTATTGTTAACATTTTTCTTAAATTTATTATTAAAGGTTTTCGGAATTAGGCTGTTATTATATTTATACATAAAAATTAAGTGTTTGTAAATATTAATTTCATATATACTCATCATTTCCATGTCTTTCATTAGTGGTTTTGCATGTTCATATTTTTTTTTCTTATATATTAGTCTGCATGCATGTTTTTGTGAAGAAAATATTTTTTTAAGTTTTGATTGAGTACTAGCCCATGTAATATTAGAATAGTAAATAAAACAATGTATTAGGCCAAAATATACTAGTTTCAGACTCTCTGATGTTACATATGGGCGAATACGGTACATCAAACCAATCGTTTTACTAGTTTTTGATTGGATATAATTTATGTGAGGAAGCCATGATAAATTTTCATCAATAAGAATTCCTAAGAATTGTATCGACTCATTTTTTCCAATTAGTTTATCATCTAAAATTAAATCTGGTAATTTTAAGGGAAGGTTTTCCTGTTGTGATTTTCCAGTTGTTATGTTAATCAATTTTTTTTTTGTTTCCATTTGATTGATTTTTAGATTAAAAATTTTCCAAATGGAAATTTTAAGCGGAATTTCATTTTCATTTGAATGGAGTTTCATTCAATTGTGCGTGCAAAAATACGAAATATTTCTCGAACTTTTAATAAAATAAGTTTCTAATCGAAATGTAATTTAGTACTAAAGATTCTTAAGATTTGGCTTCTAGCGCTAGTTTCTTATAACTTAGTTTCGTATTAGAAAAACTCGTTTTTAACATTTGCAGCCCCCTAAATATCAGGGGCCCAGTGCGGTTGCACTTGTTGCACTTGCGAAAGTACGGCTCTGATTTGGTTTAAAGAATTTCTGATTGCTGCCCCTAAAAGTTAAAGTTCGTTCACTTAAAAAGAATACCGCTTTTACAATGCGTTTTAAAATTATTCACCATCTGCGTTTGCCTTTATTGAACACATCTTTATTGAGATGATCTATTTCCTTCAAAGATTCATGTTCAGATAACCGTATTTCTGTATGTACATAATCAGAAAATTCACTTGAAGTTAAGCTTATCTTTATTGATGAAAACAAACGACAACAGAAGCAGAAAATTTTTTCTATTGAGTTAGAATATGAAAGCTAAATTCTTAATTTTTTTCACTATTTTTAAAAAATTTCTTTTATAATGGATATCTTTAATACTTTTTAGTGACTGCTCTACCAAAAACATCTGTTGTTCGTTGTCGGTTTTAACAGGCCATGTTGCAGGGTCTAATATCTCTTAATTGCATTTTGGTTAAGTCTCGCTCTCCGTTTGTAAATTATCACTAATTTCTGAAGTCTTGTTTGTTAAAATATCCTTAATACTGATGCTATTGGATCCTGATCCACCATCTCATTCTGGTTATCGATGTTTTTGAGTTGTGAGTTATTCATATTTTCTACAACATTGTCGTTTTCAAGTTAAGATTTACCATTGAAATTGCATACTTCGATTAAAGTAGTGTTTAAAACTGCCGAACTTTCACTTTAAAAAATTGATCTAATGATCCAGCAAGGCTATTTAATTCTGCTACTTTCTGGATCTGTTTCGCTTTTTTTTTGTTTACCGCTTTCACAACATCTTTTCGAAATGGGTAATAAAGTATTGAATGTAAATTTTAAATTAAAAGTGAGTTTAAAAATTTTAACAAAACTGTTTAAAAAATAAATAAAAACTAATAATTTCAAACAATAAAACAACAGAACTGTTATGTATATATTTTTCAAATTAAATTATTATGAAATTAATTGTATTTTTTTTGTTTCCATTCTTTCCGCTTTCGATTTGTGAAATTATCAATAATTTTTGAAAAATTGTTAGTCAATATTTACGGTATTGGATTCTGATTCACCAAGGGTTGCCAGACGTTCGGTCTTTACGTTGGAGAATACAGCTCGAATAACAGAAAACAGACTAGTCGGATTGGCAATACTTAATGTGAACAGTAAATGTTAAAATAGCAATTGATAGTTTTGCGAAGTCGGGAAATCGTAAATTAGAATTTGTAATATAAGTTTTTAAAATAATCAACAAATCAAGTATGTTTTTTTATAAAACATACAACATAAATACTAAAAAAAAAAAATATTTGTTTATGTAAATCATGTAAGGAGGGAGCGGGGGCAATCGTCCCATTACCCCTCCCTCCCTTATGGATTTGCCCTTGCATGGCATAGGAAAGTATTTTTACTACCTAACTTTGATTTCGACGGTTAGCATACAAACAACAACGGCTTTTATTTTATATTTTGGAATAATATAAAATAAAAGCCGTTGATAATAATGACTGATGATTTCGGAAAGGCATAATAATGACTGATGATTTCGGAAAGGCATGAAACGCTAAGTTTTATTATAAAATTGTATGCTCATATAGGATTACCAACTCGACTCAATTGTGAATTTCTTAAAAAAAGTACAATATATCTAGATATTTCTAATATAGCGCGTCAGGTTAGTGAAAAAATCTTTCAGTTAATAATACAAGCACTAAAATTGGCAGGATTGTAGTTTTACTATGTCTTTGACAAAAAAGCACATTAGCCACAAAAAAAATGACGACCATTTTTCAAGATGACGGACATTGACCAGAAATTTAGATACAAGGATTTACTGTGCCTCTCTAAATGTTACTTTTAGTGTCGGTAAAAGTCAGAACTCCTACATTTTCAAATCCTAAACTATGACAAAATGTTGTCAATCTTTATTATCAATTTTATTTGCAAAATTTGCGGCCATTCCGTCAAAAAATATTGACTTTTAGGCCCTTCTCTGTTCCTTTAATGGTTTTTACACTTGATCTTGATGGTATTTGATAAATTCAATCATGATTTGTTTAAGATTTGCTGCTTTTGATATCATTACAATTATTTTTTATATAATCAGTATGTATATACATTTAAGGAGTGGTCGTCTTAGCACAACCAGAGCACACTGATGACACTACTTCTATAAGTAGTGTCATCAGTGTCAGCTAATATATAATTTAATACTTTTCAGTGTCCCAAATGCTATCGAGCAAGCCCAACATATAGTATTATTATTTTTATTTTGTAATAATACTATAAAAAAAGAGAGATAGCCGCACCTGAATTAACAGGATGTGCCAGCAAGGGAGAGCCGAGCCAAAGATAACAGGGCTTCAGTTGTCCGTACGGTGTACAGATTGGACGGGATTTAATTGACACTGGATGAACAATCGGGTTAGATTTAGGATTGAAGTTAAAGATTAATTTGAATCTAGTTGTATCCCATACATCAATGTGCTTTATCTAAGGTGGTAAACGGATAAACCCTCGGCCTTGGAATATTAGTAAGTTTTATATAAATTGTGGTTTGTTATCATTTACATTTTGATCTGATTTCATACAAAACGTATGTTAATTATTATGTCAGATTTGAATGTGTTAGGTGCCCCAACGGCAACTGACTGGAGTAAATGTTTTCTTTGCTAAACAGAAAAAGAGAAAAAGTTAAAATCACTTCCTTCCAGATATAAGGCTAGAGAAGGCAGAGACGGATATGTCATGATTGCAAGAAATGTTCCTTTATTCAAGGACATTAACAGGTCACTAATTTTACTTGATGCTGGAACATTAGACAAAGGAGACGGAATAAAGAAAACACTCCGCAAAAACCAAGCAAAGTATTACCAAAGTTGCAGACTAATGTTCAGCTGTAGCAAGCTTGAAAGAGCAACTAAAAGGGTAGCATCCTCAGGTTCAACAGATGTGACATTAAAAAAAAGTAGAGAATTGAGTATCGAAAAGTAAGTGTGTTTTCTTTGTGAAAATACAGAATCATGGGCAGATCTTCGATTAGCTATGACAATGCAGCTAGATAAGAGATTAAATGAATGTGGGAGAACATTAACTGACGGGAAGCTGTTAGCACGGTTAAGTGGAGGAGATGTAGTAGCCCAAAAGTTAAAGTACCACTGTTCTTGTTTAACAGCACTCTAGAGAGAGTACAACAGAGAGAGGGCATTTCTAATAAAACTAGGGGACCAGGTAAGTCAAACAGTTACAGAAAAAGAAGTGGTCCCTCAAGTTTTTTCAGAGCTTTTAGTACATTTAATAGAGACTAAAACAAGTTCAGCTGAACCTGTGGCTTTTCGGCTAGCCGATTTAGTAAGTCTGTACTATCAGCAATTACAGCAACTTGGAGTCGATGATTATCATGTCAATTCAACGAGACTCAAAGACAAACTTTTAGCAAAAATACCAGAACTAGAAGCGTACAAGAAAGGCAAAGATGTCTTATTGGCATTTAAAGAAGATGGTGGAACAGTTCTATCAAAGGCAGTCAACTACACCAAAGCCATTATTATTACAAAAGCAGCAAAAATCCTTCGCGAGCGAATGATGGACCATAAATCATCATTTACTGGAACCTTTAATGACAACTGTGTCAAGGATTTGATACCACCTACACTTCATAATTCGTTTCCATGATCAAACATGGAGCTGTCATAAAATCCCAATTACGACTTAGACCAGTGCTGTTATTAAAGGCAAAGGTGGAGCAATCAGTACCACGGAAGATCCGTCGGCTCTCAGACGATGGATGGTTGCTGGTGCCGAGGTGAGCCATCTCGTTAGTACGTATGAAAAGATATCAAATGGCAAAGATGATAATGAAATGCAACATCATGAGCAGACCACCCATGCACAAAAGATATTTCTGGAACGTGTAAACAAATTGTACAGTACTGTTACTGAGATGGGAAATCCGTTCCTTGAAAAAACAAATTACTTTTTGACTCTAGATACCAAACGAGTTGCTCATCCAAGTATGGCGGAGAAAGTTGCTACTCATTACGAGACAAGAAAGAAACAATTTGAAGAATTTATGGCAAGTCTTTCATCTGACTTCGAGAGTAATTTCTACGAGCCTATAAAGAAGAACAAGGTAGACTTTTTCAGTCAGCCAGAACAGACAAACAAGGATCTAAAACAAAAGAACCTAAAAGATGGCTGCGCATTATTTTCCAAGTTATTTATATCCTGTCAAGCCAGAGAATGCGACCTAAATGACTTCTTTCAACATGAAAACCAAGCTTTTCCGGCTGCATTGAGTGACTCTGGGAGATTACATTCATGCCAAAATTTTTCTCCATGCCAAAATTTCTAGCTGGCAACAATTATTGGCGAAGCAGTCGTTAACTCAGACAAACTACCAAATACCGAAGCTACTATAATGGATGGGTCAGCTCTTGTGAATTCACTTATGCCCAGAATTTTCAAGACGTTTAATGAATATTCCAGACTTGTCATTCTGAAAGTTCAAACATAAATTTTAAAGTATGTTAGAACTGATGTTGTGTTCGATGTGTACAAACCGTTGAGCATAAAAGCAGAGACTAGATTGAAGCGAGGCTTTGTAGCACAACAAAGGGTTATAGGAACTGGAAAAATCTGACATTTTTGTGATTGCTATTAGTGTTTTCCATAGTCTCAAAGAAATGGGTTTAGAAAAGCTTTGGCTTGAGTTCGGTCACGAGAAAAATGTGTAATGGATACCTGTGCATGATGTAAGTAATAAGTTGGGACATAACAAACCTGCTGGTATTTTATTTTTCCATTCCTTTTCTGGCTGCGTTATCGTGTCAAGGTTCAAAGGCAAATGGAAAAAATCAATATGAAAAACGTGGAGTGTCTGCCCTGATATGACCAGTGTGCTTCGGAAGTTGAGTACCTATCCCCCGGTAGTGGATGGTCATGATATCGCTATGATTCAGATATATGTTGTTTCATTGTATGACAGGTCTAGTCCAGTGGCAAGTGTTGATGAAGCAAAATTTAATATGTTTGCCAGGAAACAACTTTCATTTGATGCTATCCCTCCAACAAAAGCGTCACTGATTCAACTTACCAAAAGAGCAGAATATCAAGCAGGATGCATATGGAGTCAGGCATCGACATGTTCAATGGAAGAGGTAAGTCCATTTGATTGGGGCTAGAAGCTAAAAGAATGATATATGGACAGTTGTATGGTCCGATCTTCCTCCAATTGCCGAGTCATGCAAGCAGCTTATAAAATGAGGATGTAAATGATGTCAGTGTGATACATAATCATTTTTGAAAATGTTTTAATATTGTAAAGAGTTAAACCTAAAAAGCCTGGATGTTTCTTAAGAAAAAAAAAAAAAAAAAAAAAAAAAAAATATATATATATATATATATATATATATATATATATATATATATATATATATATATATACTTTTTTGTTTTTGTTTTGAATGGTCAAGGATTGAACCGATTTGTAAATATCTATATATAAAATGACTTTCTATAGTTGTGTTTTAAACGAATTTGTAGATTTAAGACGATAGAATGATAATCGTCACAGGTATTGTGACTAGTTTGATACTTTCTACGACAGGAAATTCCATTCCTAAGTTTCTAGAAGGACGAAATGTTGATAATATCAGAATGTGGTGGTTTTTTATCCACCATTTTGAATTCAAAATGGCCTCCGACAACTCCATGTTGATCCAGAATGTATCTCTATGTTGCAAAAAAATATATAGCAATTTCATGTCGAGTTATGGGTGCTTATTTGCAACTTATGTGCTTTAAATACATTTAATCGTTTAGTTCCATAGGAATTTTAGTTATCTACTTAATGATGAATTAAAAATAATCTACGTGAAATTATATTTGATTTTGCTTATAACTTTATTTAACATAGGTTTATTATCCAACAGTATTTAAAAAATTGTTCGCAATTGAGATTTTTAAAATTAAATTGTATCATCAGCAAGTTCTTTACTGATTCAGGCAAAAGTCTATTCTCTCATCAGTTTAAATGCTGAAAATTCTTTTTGTATTTGCAATGTTCGCTGAATTCGCGAAAAAATTAGTAAATATCTGGTATTAAGTGAAGATATTTAAAAAAAAAAACAACATCTCTAACAAATCAAATCACAATCAACAATTAAACTAAAATAGCTTTTTGCTTTCGCCAAAAATTATTATTTTTGAACTTTTTTTAGTATCACAGCACCAGCAAATTTTTTTAAAAAAGAGTATATATTTTTATATTTTTTAGAAAAAGTAAGAGTGCATATTTTCACTCGTTCAAAAAGAGTACATATACTCTTTAAAGAGTACGGTTAGTAATCCTACATATATGTATATGTATATATTTATATATATATATATATATATATATATATATATATATATATATATATATATATATATATATATATATATATATATATATATATATATTCATATATATACACACTCATACACACAAACACAAAACATACAAACATACTCGTACATACACACATAACGTTAATAAATTTATTTTTGTTTACAAAAATAAACAACAATATAAGTTTATTTTGGTTTACAAGCATAAATAACAACATAAACATAAACAACAACGTAAATTCATTTTTACAACCATAAACAACTAACGCACACGTACACAGACACACGCACTCTTTCTCTCATTCGCACTCTTTATCTCTCTTTTTCTCTTGCACGCATAAAGTTAATAAACTTCTTTACAAACTAGTTTACAAACATTGTTTTTTAACTAAAAAGGACATTTTTTACATTTTTATCAAATAATCAAATTATAATGAGCAAGTTACTAACTAAATGTTATTGAAGCGCAAAATCGACCAACTTGTGTTATTGTCTGACAATGTTGTTGCCAGACAATAACAATTGTGTCAGTGACAACATTTCACTTCCTTCTTAATCATTTTTTTTATTATATGCCACTATACTTTAATTTAAAATTTTTTTTCTAAATTTAATTTTATTATCAAATTTATTTAGACTTTTCTAAATGCTATACTTATGTAAAATACTTATTATATAAAAAAAACTTACATAAATCTTTTACAGTGCCGTGCCAGACAGCTGGTGGGCCTCCCCCCCCCCCCAAAAAAAAAGTGGGTTTTTGGCCCCATTAAAAAATTGAGATAAAAGACAGAACATGTTGGTATTACTCATTCCACATGCATGATCAGATAATTTTAAAGCCGTTTAGCTCAGGTGGTAGAGTGCTTGTTTCTCTAATCGAGTCGACTTAAGAGATCCGGGTTTCAAAACACCCTCTGGACAAGATTTATACAACGGTTAGGAAGGAGGCGTGAACTTCTTAATAAATGCTTTTCCACTGTTCTCTGTGAAAAACTTCTTGGAGCACCTAAAAACAAATTATTAATAAAAAAGATATAGAAACTTGATTTTTTTTAACTGCTTGCTACAAAACTTTATTTACAAAGTGTTATTCAATGAGGCTCAACTAAATGCTTTCGACGAACTTTTGAGTCTGAAAAGACCTCAATAAGGTGGTCACAGTTTATCTTCCGGGCGCAATAACTTTCTATTGAGAGTATGGCTAGAGAAGACAGCCGATCTTGCGTCATTGTTGAGCGATGGAAATTTTTGATAAGTTTTAATTTACTGAAGCTTCTTTCAGCAGTTGCTGCTGTCACAGGGCAAGTCAACAAAACACGGAGTGCAATAGCGACATTAGGATACACCTCCTGGAGACATTTGCTGTTGATATAATTCAGAAAATGTATTGCAGTTTTTAGCTTTTCATCGTTTTCTAAAACTAGATGAATAAATCGTTTTAATTCCATCTCCATTTCAAACGGATCTATATCACCCATTTTATTGTGAAAATTCTGGCACTTCAGCAAAAGGGTGTTGTCTTTGTATGCTTGAAAAAGACTTTTCTGATTGAACAGAAATGAAAATACAGCAGCCACATCATGTGTTTGTTGGAAACGCTCCTGTACAGATTGTAAAGCTTGGTCCACAAGCACAAAAAAAAAGTCAGTTTTGAACTGTGATTGGGGTGTTTGACTACCGCTTTCGTCGTCTCCTTCATAATCAAACAATTTTTCTTCCTATTGTTGCGAATTGATGGAAAATTTCTTGGAATATTTAGTTCTTCTGCAATTTCACGGGCTGTGGTCTCAGCACTTGAGAATCCATTTTCTCGATACTTCTCTAAAAATGCCTCAGTTGCTCTGATTTCATTTTCCATAACATCTAGAGAAATACCAAAGAATTGAATGAGCTTGCTTGTTTTATTTACTTGAAATAAAATTTCATACCAGATGACAATAGACAAAAGAAATGCCCAGTCTGAAATATATGTTATCAATGACCGAGCCTCCGTAGCTGTTTTTCCATCTTTTTTTTCTATTGCATACTCCTCCAGTTTTTCCAGTGCAATCAAAACATTGCCAAAATAATACCGCAGAGGTTTAATACAGTTAATTCGACTTTCCCATCGAGTGTCCGATTGATTTTTAACAGCAATCTCCACATGTTCTTTCAAAATGCTCCAGCGCTGTGTGGATGATGAAAATATGGTGTACAATCTGGACAGAACACCAAAGAATGATAAAGCCCTAGTTGACGACTTGGCACTGTCAACCACAACTAAATTCAAGCAGTGGTTAGCACAAAGCACATACAGAGCTTTCGGATTTGTTTGTAGAATTTGTGACTGAACACCAGAATTCTTCCCTTTCATATTAGAACCATTATCATACGACTGGCCCCGACAGTCTAACATATTCAGTTTTAACTCCTTTGCTCGCTCTAAAAATGTGTCAAAAAGCCCTTTTCCTGAGCTGTCACTAACTTGAAGGTATCCAAAAAGCTTTCTTTTATTGTGACTTCATTACCTGTATCACACTCAACAAAACGCAAAATGACTGTTAACTGTTCTTGGTTAGAAACATCTGGAGTACAATCCAGAATTATCGCATAGTACTTAGATATCATTAGTTTTTTCAGGTTTTCTTTTTCTACTTCTTTTGCAATAAGTTGAATTAACTCATTCTGGATTTTGTTGCTGAGGTAGTGATCATGTGTTTGTTTTTTTTTCAATCCTTTTTTGTAGCTCGTTCAGTACGGGATCTCTTTTTGCTAATAGCTCAAACAGACCCAAAAAGTTTCCATTGTGTGGTGAGCCAAGTACTTCTTCGGAACCTCTAAATGCTAAATTTCTTTCTGACAGGAACTTTATAATGTCAATAAGACGCTGCAGGACATCCCTCCAAAATTGCCTTTCTTTAAGAAAAAGCTGCATTTCTTGTTTATCTATGGATGAATCATTATTGATACCCTCTTTAAGCTGCATCCATTGTCTAAAACACTTTTGATGGGATATTCCTGTTTCATGGTCTTTTAACTTCTTTGATAGTCCCTCCCATGTACTAGTACCACTACGAAACGGACTTTCATTTGTTTCAAAAAGTTTACAGCAAAAACAAAAAATCTTGTCAGATTTTACCGAATACACAAGCCATGAGCGAGGCACAGTTTTTCCATTAATCATCACACGCTTGTAACGAACCGTTGAAAATCGACGCCTTGCAGCAATATTGTATAGAAAGTCAATATCAACCTGTTGAGGACCACGTTTGACTAGGTCACATCGTTGAGCATCAGAAATTTGTTCAGGCCAGCTGGCTGGGTCACAAGCAACGGAACTAAACGGTGGCAATGGTAGAGTGTACAACTTTTCTATTGTGTTAGGTTGATTATTCGCAATATCTAACTGTTCATGAATGACCACTTCATTAGAGCAATTTTTTTCATTGCTGGTGCAATTACTTGGAATAGGTGTAAAGAATGATGTAACTTGGGGAAGTTTGCTAATTGCATCTTTTGTTCCTGCTGCCTCTTTTCCTTTAGTTGCACCTGACTTTGAAGGCTTCATTATCTAAAATGAAAAATAGATTTACATGATTTTTGTTCATAGTATTAGACTGTAATACAATATTTTAAATGTATACAATCTATAAAAACTATATATTATTATAAATAAGGTTTGGGTTTAAAAAGAAAAAAAGACTTTTTTTGTATGCACTTTGCATGCACACTTGTATGCGCGTGCAAATTATGCACAAGTATTTTTAAATACTTAACACAATGTTAACAACAGATAATTTTACATTTTTTTTACAAAATTTTTATAATAAATTCTTATGTTATTGGAAAAGAATGTGTATTAGGAAATCCATTTAAATATTATATAAAAAATATATTCTTATTAATGTTATAATCTAGTAATGAAAAAGCAAAAAGTATCATCCATTGCTGATAAAACTTAACCTTTAAAATGTAGCTTATATATTATTTACAAACTATATAAACAAATTATTTTCTGCTTACTTAAGTGTTTTTATGTAGACAACTGGAATCGTTTCTACAAATACAATACAATTAAAATCCTTGTATCTAAATACAAATAAATCCTTGCAACTAAATTCAATTAAAAAACCCGTGAAAAACTAGAGTTTGAAAAATGTGAATCAAATAATAATTTGGAGTTTTGTATACAAAAGTTTAACTAAAATTAAGTATAGATTAACTTAGCAATACAATTGCATATTTCTCAATAGGTTTAGCATAAACAAAAGCAAAACATTCTAAACAAAAGTTTAACTAATTTAAAACGTTCATTAACTCAGCAAATACAATATCATTTTCGTTAAGTTAAGCGAATTTAAAAAAATTAGAAAACGTTAATAGGTTTTAACATTATATTTAAAAAAAACCAATTATATCATAATTTTAATTTAGTCATCATCTCAAAAAAAAAATTTGCATACTGCATAGAAGGGCCCCTTTAAATTCACGGACCCCCCCCCAACCGCGGGGTTTGGGGGCTCTAGGCACGGCACTTTCGGCACTGATCTTTTAACAACATTTATATTTCGCATTTAGATTTCCTCTTGCGCATAATGTGCCCAGAATGTGGTTTTTTGGAAAAAAATTCATAAATCTGTGATTTGTTAATGAAATCATTTGGAAATATTAGTATATTACTTTTTTGGGCTGACGAATCTGATTCTAAGGTTAAATTTAACGTGTGTGCACTCTAACCCAGAGAATGAGGCAACGGTGGGGGAGAGAGAGGGGCGCCAAGAGTCATGCCCTTTTTTTAAATAACTTTCAAATAAACTGAAAAGTATAAATTGAAAAATAAATTTGTTTTTAAAAATTTGTCTTACACCACCACCACCCCCCCCCCCCGCCCCATAGAAATGTCTGTTTATGGAATATCATCAATTTATAACCAACTTCTTTAACTTTATCAGGATCAACTTTTTTGCTAACATTAACATGCTGATTAATGCTAAGGAGTATATTGAACATAGATAACAAAGCCGAGAAGCTATCTTGGTCTTCTGTTTTAAGAATTACGGAACAGATAGACTTTCTTTCTTTTGGACTAAAAAATCGATCTGCTATTGGTCCATTGTTAGTGTTACCACTACTAGAAGTAGAAGAATAAAGAAGCATTCCTGTTTTCTCACGTACATTTTGAATAACTTTTCTTTTTTCTGTCTTCAGAGCAGTTTTTACCTTTATGTCCTGCTCAGACCATGTATGAGTTTGTTGGCCCACAATGTGACAAAACAACTTTAGACAGTGGTCAAGTGCACGTAACTTTTGATGTAGAATGGCAAAAGGTTTTATATCTGATTTAACTATAGGTTTATGGCATTGTCCATGTCTTTCAGTATCTTTGTAGGAGATTTCGCCATTTTCTAGTTTTCTCCAAGTACTGAACAAATCATAATAGTTTTTATCTATGTTGAACCAATGTAGTATACATATCACGTCATTGGCATCACTTCTGGAACATTTGTAGTAGTAACAAAAATCTCCAGAATCACTCACCAATAAATCTATCCTTTTGCCACCAACCTTATCTCTGTTTTTAAAAATATTTGTAAATCATTTTTTGAAAGAATATGCTGAGTTTCATTTTTAGGCAGTTGACTCAGCATTGGTTTAAAATACTCCTTTACACTCTCCCTAGTTTTTTTTGTTTTCAATAGAATAACAGGGCTGGCAAAATTAATGGAGTTAGGGGTTGGGTTAGTCCAGATTACTTGGTTTTTTGAGTCTTTTATTTCAAGGGGACACCAAAATGAACAAACATAATTTGTTCCTCTTAAGTCTGCATCTTGAGGATTGGAAAACTGATGACGATAGTTGTAATTTTCAGATCCATCAAGTCCAAATTTACCCTCTACATGTATAGAACAAAACCCGGATATATCAAGTAGTAACTCAACAGTGTCTTTGATAACATTGTTCATAGAGGATGAAGTTTGTTTGTCATCACTACTCAATTTCTTTGGTAGCGAAATGCGTTTAAAGGTATCTATATCATTCCTTGTTGGCAACATTAGTTTTGGGAGAAGGTAAAGTCTCAGCTCTTGGGGAAATATATAAAACTTAAACTTACAATTATAAAAACAATTAATTACAACAGTATTTGATTGCATATTTTACCTGATATTTATTTTTGGATAGATCCAAGTTGTAGATTAAAGCAGTTGCTTCCTGTACTGATATTGTTGGAAGTTTTACTTCTTCCTCCTTGCCCCATCTTTTTTCACATCTTTGGACAACTTCTTTTAAGTATTCTGACTTATCTACTCCCTGTTCACTTGCATGTTTTTCCACGATGTCCACAAAATCATCCAGAATTTTGTTGTAGGTACGTTTTTCAGGTTGATCACTGAATTAAATGATAATGTATCAAAGAAAAGTGAAAAAATAGCTACTGAGTATCCAAAATAATATGATGCTTGAGAAATTCAATTAAATGTCAATAGCTAAACTTTTACCCTAGTCTTTTTGATTTCCGTCCTCTTTTAGCTTGTGGAGCTCCCTCTTCTTCTACATCACCCCTTGATGTTGATGATGCTGCTAAAGGTAGATTTCCGGGCAGTTTTATACCAACTTCGTTTCTTTAAATTTTCGATTCAGCCTCAAGTTTAATTTTTTTTCAACTTTGAATATTTTTTTACGTGTCTTTCAATTTGCTTTAAAATTTTTTGATGTAATTTGATGTAATCATTATCTAAAGTTAGATTATATCTTACTTTCACATTTTAAAATAAGCTTTGATTTTTCCAATGAACTTAAGGCATGCTATCGGAAAAATCTGTCCACCTTTTGCGGTGTGGTAAAGCTAGTTAAAGGTCGTTTTTGAAATTATTTTTTTGTGTATGGTAGTGTTTGTATAATAGAACATTTTGGCAGAAAAAAATAATTAAAAATATTATTTAGTATCAAAATGTCAACCGAGCAAACTAAACAAAGATTTTTGAATGTGGACAAAACCCTTAAAAAATCCAACTTTATCGAATAGAAAGTTAGCGAAATTGTTAAAAATATCAAGAAGAACTGTAAAAACTGTTCTTAAACGGTTTACAGAACTGAAAACTATTCAGAGAAAACAAGGAAGTGGTCGAAAAAAACGCAAAGGCAAATCCTAGAGCTCTCGAACGGTTGGAGATTTCATTGGAAGAACATCCTGATTGTATGATAGATTTTGAGCGAAAAAACTAAAGGCTTCCAATTTTTTTGTACACAAATGGCGACAGAGATTTGGATATCAAGGTTTTAAAGTAGTTAAAATGCCAAATCGCAACGATAAACAAAATTCAACCGCAATGAGTCGAGCTCGAAAGTTGTATGACAACTTGTTAACAAAACGTAATGGATTTGAAACGTAATGACGAAACTTATGTTAAAATGGATTTTAAACAAGTTCCTCGTAATTATGAAAATCAACTTTCACGGACGGTTCAGGAATACCTGTTTATAACATGCGACAAAATTGCTTTTTATATATATGTATATTTGATATATCAACAAGTTGATATATGGACTCATACGAACAATTAAAATCCAAATTTTAATTAATTTCCGGGGATAACCGAACTGTGAAGTTTTTACACATAAAAATAGAAAGTCTATATCAAATGAAACATTTGAGTTTATTTGTGGCCTCCTGCTCTCCTCCTGCGGCTTTTTTTTTCCTGTTACTTTGTTTTTTAATCAAAAAAATATATTTTCATATAATTTAGAATTTTTTTAGGTGTAAACAAAACTGCACAAAACAAAGGTTTAAACTTCATTTTTATTTTTCATTAAGTAATGCACAAGTTAAATATTATTTTACAGACCAGGAAAGAAAAAAAATTTTAAATTCATGGAGTAGTTTTTAATGTATAACGTTTCAAAGTTATTGTTAAAAACAATATTGGTACAATTTTAAGACAAATATTTTGCGTCAATATTTTCTTTAACTTCAAACAGCTATAAAAACAAAATGGTTCGATGAAATTCAAAATTTTTTTTTTGCACTGATCTACATATGCCCTACACAATATAAATTTACAATTTAAAGTGAAAAATAAAAAGTCAGAAAAATGACTTTTATTATGTCCTAGGCACACTGTGTTGCGTTCAAAAAGCCCTATATTTTAGGCCACAACTGCCCCAAACAAGAGAGCAACAAGTTGATAAGACATTTTTTTTTATTATTCTTATATTCATCAATAAACTCTAAATTTCATACAACAATCTTTTAGCGTTCAAAAACTATGACTTTATAAAATGTGTAACCCCCTCAAATTAAGGGGTTCAAACTTTGTATAGCCATAATTTACGAACAAAAAGAGATTATTGTATGAAATTTAGAATTAATTGATGAATATAAATTTATTCAAGAATAGTATAAAAAACATTTTATCATCTTGTTGCTTTCTTGTTTGGGATAGTCGTGACCAAAATTTTAGGATTTTTTGTTGCCGGACTTCAATCATCGCAATTTTTTGCAAAGAACCCTTATTTGCCATGAATATAAACATATAAATTTTTGTACGCACCTGTCTTTAAAGTTTAAAAGCGAAAGCGTTTGTCAATATAACAAAAATTACACTCAAAAAAGTTGATATAAAGTTCTAAACTTTTTATTCTACTTTTCAAAAAAGTTGATATAAAGTTCTAAACTTTATATTCTACTTTTCAAAAAAGTTGGTATAAAGTTTTAAATTTTATATTCTACTTTTCAAAAAAGTTGATATAAAGTTCTAAAAAATAAAACAACAAAATACCATTCTACCATAATGACGAAGCACAAAGTTTTAAAAACGTGGAACAAGGGCTAAACTTTTTCACTTTATCTTTTTTTTTGCTTTAACGAATCTAAATCCTTCTTTCAAGATCCCCTACCTCTGCGAACATAGACATCTATATATAAAATCAACCAACCCACTCACCTCCTTATCCGACTCATACATTTTCCAAAACAATCAAAATATTTTTTGTAGTTATTTTGATATATTTCTGTTACATAACATAATAGGAGAGAGTGGGAATAAGTAGGACGTTAAAATATATTTTTTGAATAATTTTAATATCTTTTTTATATAATGTATGTACTCCACCAAACAAGTTTTAACAAATAAAGCATCATTTAAGGCACTTATTCCAGCCCCTAAGATCACTATAACCTGCTGCCAGGTTATAGTGAAGTGTATATATATTTGAGGAACCGTGCTATTGGTTCCGTGGGTGCCATTGGTGCTATTGGTGCTATTGGTTCCATTGGGTAAAGTAAGACAAGTATTGGGTAAAGTGGAACAAGCGTGATTTTTTTAATTCATTCTTTCTCTCTCTCTCTCTCTCTCTCTCTCTCTCTCTCTTGTACGCATAACTGCTCATGTACTTTATGGATAACTACTTTTCTTGAAGCTATAGTTTCATCAAAGTTTTTAGTTGTTTTTATTTATTTTATTTATTTGATCGCACATTTATTATGAGGATGCATTAACATGGCTTTCAATTTTTTATGTTAAGTTTTTATCATTTTGTCAGTGCATGTAATATTTTACTTTCCATCTGAAAGAAGATATGTTTTAAAGATTTTGAATAAGATTTTAGAGAAGATAAATTAAAATCTCAAATATTTTTATTGATTTCATAGATGTTCACAGTAAAATCTTCAAACAAATGTGAATAATTCTTTTAACTAACGTAATTTTTAGTAAAAAAAAATATTTTAAGGCAGAAATAATTATTACCTTTTTAGATTGCTTTTTGTGAAATTTTTTTTTTGAACTGGTAGATACTGGTAAATATTGTTAACTTTATTCAATAGAAAGGAAAGGTCTATAATTAAGATAAGCATAATAAGTTAATACATACACAGTCATTGCATACACAGCTCCAATGCTACTGGCGCAGGCAACAAGCTGATTTTTAATACTATTTCTGCATTTACGTAGTAAAGTATTTATTGTCGGCAAAACTATTTCCATAATCATATTCGTAACACTTGAGCATTTATAATAGCCAAAAAAACATTGTAGCATATTTCTTGTTAAAAAATTGTAAAATTAACAGTATATTTACACTAAAATTAGGCCAAACAGCCACATAATGCAAACAAAAGCAGTACATCTTAAATATCTTTAAAATAAAAACTATTTTTATGGATTTATTTCTATTTTAAAATATATTTATTTTTACGAAATATTCTCTACAGACATTTGTTTTTAAAAGTTATGTTCTAAATGTCTTTTAAACGTTTTTTAAACGTCTTTTAAATGTTTTTTACGTAAGAATTTTTAGAAGACGTTTAGAAGACATTTAAAATACATTTAGAACGTAACTTTTAAAAATAAATCCCCGCTGAGTCGATTCCCTCGTTATCAAGTATATACTTGATTACAAATATACTTGATAATGAGGGTATCAATATTCTCTCGAAATATCGTAAAAATAAATATATTTTTTACAAATAGAAATAAATTTTGTTATCATTTATCATTTCTTCTATTGTTTTTTGTATGATGCTCTTAATATATATATATATTTTTTTTTATCAAAGTTTACACAATTTTTTACTCTTTAAATTAAAGATGAGTGACAAACATGGATTATTCGCGTTTAATAGTCTCTGATACCAATAATTCGATATCAAATGTTTTGGAATCTAACAGTAATAGCTTATTATATTCTTTAAGATTATTATGATAATGCTGCTAATTATGAGGCGGATGACTCTAATAGCAAATTTTCCACTTTTGTTAGCAATTCTCATAACAGTGAAAAGTAAATTTAAATACTCCTTTAGAAAGATTATAGTAATAAGCAGAAAGTTATTTGTACTTGTTAAATCATTTTTTGTGATTTCTATTTAATTTTCCATTAAATAGTTATTTATTTGTAAAATTCATTGTTTTATAATGATTATTATAAATTAAATTTTTAGTAACATAAGGTTTTCCTGATTTTAAAAAATCCAACTAATTTTATTAACAAGTTTGAAAATAAATTTATTTTCATTTAAATAACAGCTTACTATTTTGCAGAAAACTAACAATAAATAACAAAAAAAATAACAAAAATGTGAAAACAAGTGGAAAATCAAGTCAGAAAAAAACAAAGGCATAGTGGTAAATACTCAGATAGAAAAGGTAAATAAATGCCAGAATGACATAAAAAATCAATTTTTATACTTAAAATATAGAAGTATAGGATGGTAAAAAAAAAAATAAAAGTTCAGGGTGTAAAAAATATAAAAAATGTGTTTATAACTATTTCAAAAAGAATAATGTAAGAAGCAGAATTTGTAAAGTATTCTTTTTAAAAACGACCTTTATCTGTAGCAGAGCCTATTTACACATGTATAAAAATTATAACGTGGCAGCGGTAAACAAAGCTTCACGCTAAACTGCACTTCATCGCCGCTTGAAAAAAAAATGAAAATATAAGGATAAATTTTGAACAAATTTTAAGAAAAATATTTAATATTTGAACCTGGTAATTAACTGACCTAACCTCTTAGTTTAAATTCTGTTATTAAATCTGTACTCAAATATGTAAAACTTAAGTCTTGAAATTTTAATCACTAGAATGCTAATTTTTATTTCAGGAGATGCCGGTCATGGAAAAAGATTTAGAGAAGTCTTAAATGCTGCACAACAAAAAGATTTAAAAATCTACACAACAGCAATGGAAAAAATGTTTTTCGGATTAACAAAGAAATTGTGTAGAAGACTAATTTTTCACTTTGCTAATGAATATGGTATTTTGCCTTCGTTCAA
This sequence comes from Hydra vulgaris, assembly GCF_022113875.1. Classification (NCBI taxonomy): domain Eukaryota; kingdom Metazoa; phylum Cnidaria; class Hydrozoa; order Anthoathecata; family Hydridae; genus Hydra; species Hydra vulgaris. The sequence goes on along the minus strand of NC_061158.1, from coordinate 35,170,606 downwards.
CTAAAGGATGTAAAGATTGGCTGGCTAATTTTGCAAAGTAACATCAATTTAATGCAGCATCGATTGCCAGAGCAATGGGTTTCAATACACCAAGTATAGAAAAGTTTTTCAACATTTAAAGGGAACAACTGAAAAAATAAAAATTTTCTGCTTCTTCAATCTACAATGCAGATTGAATGAGTAAAGCCTGTCCACTGTGCCTAATAAGCTACCCATAGTTCTCAGTCCTACAGGATCTATAAGATTTTCTAAAATTCTTTCAGTGAGAGAGGAAGAAAAATTTACTATAATTTGTTGCATTAGCGTTACTGGCTTTTTATTTTTTTTTTCGACTTTTATTCCAGAAAATAAATGTTTCCTGAACTTGTAGAAAGAGCTCCACCAGGAACTGTAGGCCACTGTAGTGATAACGTCTGGAAAAATGAAGGAGCTTTTTTTATCTTTTTTGAAGCGTGAAACAAAGCAAAGAACCTCCTTCTCTATTGATTATTTACAATCACAAAACTCATATAGCTTTGGAGGCTATATTATATTGCAGAGAGAAAAACACCGTCATAGTTGGGTTGCCGCCCCACACATCATATCGTTCACAACCCCTTGATGAGTTATTTTTTAGCCATTAAAGACCGACTATACCCATTGACTATAGTAGGTCTTTAACGGGCTAATAAAGCTGTCACATGCTCGGCTATTATCCAAGCATGTGGCAACTTTATGGACAAAAATATTGGTGATTTTTTGAGAACCGCTTATTGTAAAGCAGCTACACTTGGGAATGCCGTAAATGGGTTTGAAGAATGTTGGATCAAGCTTTGTAATCTACTTGTGTTTAGCGAGCATGACTTTGATGCTGCAAAAACTGCTGACCATAATGTTGTTGGCAATTAAGCTAAGAACAATAATGCTAATCCTCAGACCCAAATAAGAGAAAACCATAAAATAAAACCATCCAAAAGAACTTTTAGTAAATATTTCGATGCACAGGGCCGCCGAGAGCTTTTATGACGCCCGGGACATTGTAGCAATTTGGCGCCCCTACAAGCAAGCACATTTTAAAATTTCAAGCAAGTTCAATTATACAAGTTAATAACTTTTATTTTTAACACTATTGCAACACATTCAATGATTAGGATTAATAAACAGATTCTTTGAAGTTAATGTTAAAAACACTCTTTTTTTAAATGCTTTTTTACAATCAAAAATTGTTATTATTATTATTATGTTATCTTTCGACCAAGTTGTATTCAATTCATTTTCAAAATGTATATCCGATAGACGTTCTTAAATCTCTTGTTTTAAAGTGGCCCTAACAATCATCTTTTTTAAATCAATTTTTATTTACTCAAAGGTCTTTCACCTTTTGCGACAGATAGAAAAAATAAAGACTACTTCAAACTATTAAGATACGAAATATCTTCTATAAAGTTGTATTATATTTCAAGCTTTACAATTTACCGGTTCATGATCTTTCAACCAGATGAAAGAGAATCTTCACGAAAAAGTTTTTACAATCCCAAATTTCAATTAACGTTAAAGGTATTTATTTCGATTATATCTTTGGGAAACTCACAATAAAAAATTGCATATTCAGGTTAATTGCGGTTTTGCTATATTCATTCGTTTTACAAAAAAATTCTCTTTTTTTGCCAAGACCAGTCATCTGCTCATCATGGGGTGATATTTTTGTTGAAGCTAAAGCAATGGCTTTAGGATGCCGCAAGTTCCTGTGATCATTTTAAAATTAATAACAATGAGCTGATTGTCTGGTGTCTGTTAAGCAAGATCTTCAGTCAAGTGGGAAAACATAAAGATCTTAGTTTTTTATTTATTTATTACAATAATCAATAAAAAATTAAAAAAAAAAGTACATAAAAAGTTTAGTATTGATGAAAGAAAGTAACACCTTTTATATGCTGTCGATTGACATTTCTGCAGCCAAAGTTGTCATAAAAATACTTTTAAAAGAGTTTACTGTACGACCTTCTAATTTCTTCAACAGCGGTTCTCTGTCACAAAATCTGATGGTTATAATATAGTTTTAAATAAATTTTTTCTATAATAATTTGTTATTGAAATTAATCATTTTAAACTTAAACTCTTTGGTAATATAAACAAAATGAGTAAATATGCGCATCACCGCGTATATTTCATAACCTTATCCATAAAAACAATTTTTTTACTTTTTTTTAATTAAAATCTCATTATGATTTTTTATGTCTTTTGTCAAATTTCTTTTAAAACCTCATTTTAATTTTTTATAGTCTTTCGTGTTCTGACGCCCTTTATTATCTTGGCGCCCGGGGCACGCATGCCTCTTTTGCCCCTCCCTCTCGGCGGCCCTGCCGATGCACCAAAGAAGTCAGTTAGTTCTTTTGATTTCAAACCATTGCCTAAAGCAAAAGAACGTAAGAAAAAACGAAAAAGCAAAAAAATGTTTTTTTGTTTTTTTTTTTGAAAAAATATCCTTACAAGTACACCTTTCAAAGAACTTTAAAAAAAAAAAGAAAAAAGCAGAAGAAGAACAAAAATAAAAAATAGAGAAAAGAAGCTTTTGAAGCTGAAACATGTGTAAATAAACTCTAGCTAAGTTCCTGTAAGGCCTAAGTCTAAAAAATAAAGATGTTCTTCTTGTAAAGTAGAATATTGTGACCCTTCAAAAAAAGAATTGATTTAGTGCTGTATATGCTAAAAGTGGTGACATGAGGTATGTTCCATTTATGAAAACAGTATTTTTATTTGTGACTATTGTTAGCGGTACAACTAAACACACAACCATTACGTTATATTACATTACACTTAGTTTGATAGCTTGTAAGACGTAAAAACAAAGTTATCAATATTTAAACCATGTAACATATTCAAATGATAAATTATGTTTAACTATTTTTAGTGTTTTCATCTTGCCCCATGGTCAAAATCAGCTTTCTCCAGTTTTGGTTGTGAAAAAGAAAATGTCTTGTATTTTTTTATTTGAAAGTCACAAAGGAATACTCTAACATGTTCATGTAAAATTAATTTTATTATTCTTAAAAATAAATTAAAAAGCAACAAAAACTGTTAACATAGTCATCTTGACCGGGTCTCGCCGGTCTTAGTGAAAGCTGAACTACTTTAATTTTGACAGTAAACAATACAATTTAAGGTTATAAAATATCGGGTTGTAATTAAAAGAGTTGTAAAAAAATTATTTACTGTGGAAAAAACTAATGATATGTTACTTATTTTTAAATAAAAAAGATATCATTAGTTTTCCTACAGTTGAATAACACTCTTGAAAACATAAAAAAAAAGAAAAAAATTTAAAGTAACTATTGACTACAATTATAATGTACAGGTTACGCAATCTTATTCAGAGTTGCTAACTCAGAGTTGCTTACTCGGAATTCAATGTAAAAATGGATAACTATTATTCAACCTTTAATAACGAATTCATTTTGAATTTTAACCAAGGAAAGATTTATAAAAAACATGATTTATTTTAAGAGTATAAAAAACAAAGAGTTTGATGAAAAAATACTGCACCATAGAGTGAGTAAGCTATTAACTAGACAATGAAGAACCTGTGACTTATGTATTACTCATAGGATTTTGAGATCTGGCTCTTATGTTCCTCCAAATAAAAACTCAACTATGTCTTCAGCAATAAATTTTTTTCTAATATCAATGTAGAATATTACTAACGAGCAGAAGTATTGTGAACCTGGTCATAGTACAATGCAGAATATTGATGCAATGCATATTGTGATTAAACGAAAACTAGGACATTTTGAGATATGCAGCCTATTGAAAAAACCTTTAAAACTAGCCAGTACCTATTGAAAAAACCTTTGAAATAGAATTGATAATAATAACAATTTACAAATAAGCCGTCAAAAACCTCTGGAACTGGAATTGTTTAAATTTCCAAAAAATGCCTTTTTCAGAAGCAAATTAATCATGAAAAACCAAAATGTGAAGAGGGAATCAGTAAAAAATATTCTACAAAAAAGGAATGATTGAAAAGTTAAGTTTCCAAAAGAATTCCCTGCATTAAAAAAAATGCATTAAAAAAATTAAAAATACATCAAGTTTTTTACTCTCAAATGAAAAAATCAACGACCTCAAGTTATTAGTTAAATATTTTGTTGGCAATGATCTGAAGTTTTTTAATACTCTTTTCGAGTCACTAAATCGGAACAATTAAATAAAACTTTATCAATACTTTGTAAAATATTATAGTTACTAGTATTGTATATATTATTTATTGTAAAAATGCTTCAGTTAAGTATGGAATAAGTTTATTCCTTTTTTTTTATAAGGTTTAAGTTTTCACTGGAAAATTAAATGTTCAATGAAAAATGCCTGCGTTAGATTAATTAGATTAGTTAATTATCTCTTAATTAACGAAGAATAAAATATCTAATATAAATTGAGTAAGATGTTCGCGAGGAGATTTGAAAATTGTATATTTGTGATTATTTTGCAAAATAATTTTTTTTTAAGATAATGAATTTTAAATGGATTTTGGGAATAAACAGAAGGCCAAAAAAATTGCGCCAGAAAACAGTAGCCTATTGTAATTGTAAACCATAATTAGTCACTCGCATTTAATTTATGATTAATTTACCTAAAATCTTAAAAACAACATATGGATCATTCTCCAAAAAAGTAGCAACATAATGTTTCAATTTAATACTATTTTTACTTTACACCGGTGCAAATAACAAATATAAAGATTATACAATGTTAAACTGATGAAAACTAATCCCAAATAGTATTTTCAGTGAGTAAATAATGTTTCACAGACTGTAAAAAGTGACTTCCATGCAATGTCACCACCCAGACTTTTTGCTAATCCCAAGAAGTTTAAACCTTGTTGCTTGTACTTTTATTTTAATACATAATAAATAATCAAGAATCAAAACTAGAGTTGACATTTTCCTTAAAACATATTTTTAAACTAACTTTTATGTAATTGAAGCTCTTGTCACCACCTTAAATGTCACGTCTGTGGATAGAGTTGTTAATTCCAAAAAAAGCTACAGGAGGCAGCACTAGTTTTCTATGTTGCTGTTCTAGGTAAAATATAAGACATTTTTATTAATGAGTAATAGTGGGGGAATTTTTGGTGATGTTGTTTAGTGCTGATAAGTGTTGAAGTTTTAAAAGTTGAATTTGTAACTTTTAGTGTGTCACATCTGTGGCAAACACACTCGGGGTAAATAACTTTACTTTTTTATAAGCAATACTTTTATTTAATAACAATTACCTAGGCATATTTGAATGAAAAATCTTAAAATGAGTGCTATGTTTTGAGGCTAGGACTCTGTTTCCCTTGAAGTCAAAGGAAACAGAGTCCTAGCCTTAAAACATAGCACTCATTTTAAGATTTTTCATTCAATTTTTCACATCTGTAAATGTCACGTCTGTAGAGTACAAAAAACTACAGACATGACACTCATGGAACGGACGTGACAACAAATGAAAATTTTACCTGTACGTGAAATTTTTAATGCCTACTTATAGCATTTTAACATTTTAAAACTTTACTCATATAACCAATTAATTGTTATTGAAAAGATAAATGTTTCTATCCAGATAGTTATAATTTTTTCTTTACTTACAGTTAACAAAAATGGGAAAAATAGAAAAAACTAGAGAATTGAAAAAACTAAGTATGAGGAAAGCGAGGGAGAAGATAAAAGCTGAAAACCCAGACAAGTATGAAGAACAAAAACGGAAAGATAGAGAAAGAAAAAAGCAATACGAAAAAAAATTCATGAACTTTCAGAAAAGGATAAAAGATCAGTAGGAAAAGATTGGAAAGAAAGAACCAAGAGAAGTCGGAAAGTAAAAAAAAATAATCAGCAACATATTAAAAATTTGTCTACACCACCTGAAAGTCCGACTGTAAATATTCCTATCGACAATGAGCATAAATGTACTTCCTTTACCAGTTAGGAATCTAGTTCCAGAGAAAGAAGCGTGCTAAAATTTCGTAGGAAACATAGAGATAGGTTGAAGAAAAAAATTCAAAAATTAGAAGAAAAAAACAATTTGTTAAAGCAAAGAGGTGATAAATACAAACAAAAATTCTACAGACTACAATATGCAAAAAATAATACTCTTCAAAAGATGGTTAAAAAATTGAAAAGTGGTACGAAATGCTCGAAGGAAGTAAAGAAAAACTTGCTTTTTAACGAAATGTTAAAGACACAAATACAACCCAATCTTTTTACTGAGAGTTGTAATGATAAAAAAAGGATTTTGCCAAGGTGTTGAGCGGAAGGATAATAAAGAAGTACAGACTTCAAAGAAGCCTCAACAATCTTACTTCTAGGTATATCTTACCATATCACTTGAATCAGCCAACAAATGTACTGAAACAACAAAAACTTAATATGGAAGTTGGGAACTTTTTAGAAAAAGATAGTTCCAATAAACTTAGTTCTGGTAAAAAAGAAACAATAAAAAGAAACAAAGTGAAAGAACAGAAAAGAAACAAAGTGAAAGAACAAAAAAACTATTAAATGATACAACATTGAATTTGTGGAATGAGTTCAAACAAACAACTGAGTTCAAGTCAACGGCTTATGGCACATTTTGCAAATTGAGACCCTTTTGGGTTGTTCAACCAGACTTTCGTAAACAAGATACTTGTCTTTGTATTGACCATGAGAATTTTTCTTTGATTCTTGAAAAGTTGTATAATTTTAAGATGTTAACACATATAAATAAATATAAAAATAATATAAAAAAAGTTTTTAAATGTTAGGCATATAAATATCCTACTGACTTGCTTAAAATTATAACATGTGAAGGCGAGTTCAGAGAATCATGCCTGGAAAGGAAATGTGCAGTATGCCTTTTAAACAAAAAAATAGTTTATAAAGAATTTGAGAATGATATGAATGAAAAAGTAACATTTCCACAATGGTCTAAAAAAAATGTTGAACTTGTGGTAAAAGATAAAATGAAGACATGTTTTAAAACTATAAAAGAAGAGTTAACATTAACTAAAAAAGTTTTTACATTTTATTAACAACTTACTGGAAAAGTTTATGAAGCATGTATGCAATAGAAAACACCAGTACAAAGCTACACCAGAAATAAAAAAGTGATTTTTTACAAATTACAAAATTATAATTGCAAATACTCAAAAGAAATCCAATCACTCCACTTTGGCGGATCAAGAAACCAGTGTCAATCCATGCAGTTGTGGCATACTATTGTAGTATTTCTTAAAACATAATAAAGGCAAAATCTTACTGTGCATTTTCAGAAAACAGGCATCACGACTTTGTTGGAATCTGTGCGCATTTAGAGCCTGTTATTAATGACTTAAAAGAAAAGCTGGCTGTCATTGAAACAGTTTATTTCCTTAGTAATAGTACTTCTCAACAGTACCGAAACAAGTCCATGTTCTATTTGGTTGGTAATTTTTTCAAAAAGAGTTTGGAATTAAAACCATAAGGTGGCATTTTACAGAAAAAGGAGCACGGAAAAGATGCCCCTGATGGAATAGAGGGTTGTATCAAAAGAACTGCAGACAGATTGATAGGACAAAGGAAAGATATTCGTGATATTAATTGTTTGAGAAAAGAAAAGTGTCCAAGTATAACTATTTATACTATTAACAACACAGATTTAAATCTCTATGAGAAATGTGTACCAAAAAACCTAACAACTTTCAAGGTTAAAAGTTCATAAGGTGTTTCGGAGTTCCACTAAAAAAGAAACAAGGCAGACATGCACTGAATGTGACAATGATTCAAAATGCAAACACTATAGTATTGGAGAAGTACTAATCCCTGTGGATTTTTTGACGGATCTTCATCCTCGTATCCTTTTAATGTATAGCATTTAGAAATTTAAGTTTGCTTATATTGAATATTGTAAACTTTTGCATTTCTTAAATGTTTTTTAGTCAGTAAGAATGTTTGATTAATATTCATTAAATATTAAAATAAGTTGTGCATGAAATCTTTATTGTAAAATTGTTATTTAAATTGTTTCTGTTTCATTAATAATTTTTTGTGCCTCTGTTTTAAGAAATTCCTCAACATAGTTTAGCAGGTCAACAATCTTGAAAATGAAAAAAATGCCAGCTGAAGAAACAACATCCAAATGTTTGGCTCAAGAATCTTAGAGACCGGGTAAATTTGAAAAGAAATTGACAAGACTAAGTAACCACAGTGTTTACAGCAATAATGAGGAAGACAGCTTGTCTATTAAAATCAATAATTTTGTGATTGTCAAGTTTCAAACATAAAAAAAAATGAAATAATATGTTAGGCTAATTCAAACCTTACCTATTTTATGTCAACTATTAAAAAATGTTGATTAAAGATGGTTATTATTTTTGTAAATTACTTAACAGACACTTAAAGCTGTTAAAGCAATACTATTAATAATGTAACGACTGTGGTAAATTTGTCACGTCGGTGGATTACGTTAAAAGTTTTTAATTTTTTTTTTGTAAACTGACTTTTAACGAGTTGTGCGGATACTTACAAATGGTTAAATATACTCAAAGCAATAATAGCAAAAAATTTGGTTCGGAAAATTTAATATATAATTTTTATAAAAATGTTTATTGAAAATATTACTTTTCAGGAGAAAGACCCATATATGACAATTGTATTCAGACACTGTATTCTAAATTCAGAACACATTTTTCATATTTGAATAACAGCGTTTTTAGTTATGGGGAGGTTTTAATATCTTAATTTTTTAAATATTTAAAAATTTATTAAAGTTTTATTCAACTGAGCTGAATTTTAACTTGTAGATAAATTTGCTCAAAGAGCTGTTGTAGTTTAAACTTTGTATGCAATTTTCTGTTGTAGTTTAAACTTTGTATGCAATTTAAACACGGCAATTTATAGCAATATTTATAGGCAAATGAGTTCTGCGGTGTGTGACACCCCATATCCTTTTTAAAATGGGGCAAATACTCAATGAATATTTGTACCATTAGTTGGCAAATTGGTACCTTTTTTTACCCTGATTTGGTAATTTAAAATCTTATTTTTTTAAATAAAGTTGGCAAATTGAAGAATTTGAGCTCCATTTTTGTTTTAATTTGGCAAAACTTGTAACCATTTCCTCACTTGACATCTACTCGCATTAGACTCAAAATGACATCTACTGACCCAATTCCAATAGAATGTTCATTGAGTTTATGTGGCAATTATTGACTTTTAGTGGCAAAGAACTTTTTAAAATGGGGCAAATACTCAATAAATATTTGTACCATAAGTTGGCATATTGGTATCTTTTATTTTTCATCAATATTTTTTTAATACTTGCTGAGTGCATTATGAGTCATTTTTAATTTTATTAATATTAACTAGCAACTTAATTTAAAAATTTTTAGTGATTTTTATAAAAAAGAGTCTTGATACATTTTTTTTTGCTTGCATGTGTTTTTGTTTTTAAATATTTTATGTATGGTTTTTGTATGATTTTAGCAATTCTTTAAATATCTTGGTAAAAAAAATTTAAACTACTTTGTTTTCATCATGATTTAAATATATAAAAAAGCTGAATTAAAATGCACTTTTTAATTTAAAAAAAATAATAGCTTTATGGTTCAAAAAAAATGTTATTTGCTGAAAAAATTAAAAAAGTCTTTAAAAAAACTTGTGCAAAAATTATCCAACTCTATGTGGAGGTTTTTAAAGACTAATGGAATAGTAACACATTTGCGCTAAAAACAGGACTAATGGAATAGTAACACATTTGTGCTAAAAACACAATAAAAAGAGCTTAGAGCAAATAAAAACAAAATTTAAATTTAAAACTAAATAAATCGCTAAATTTTAATTTTTGACTTCTACCAGAAATAAAGCAGTAACATTATACAAGAAAAAATCAACTTTTGATTGACCTTCTCCTAATGAGAAAGTTAAAGATGATAAGTTTTTCAATACTCCGAGTTCCTTTTAATGGCGTTTGTAAATGTCAATGTTTTGCGTATGAATTAATATCAGCCAAACGGACTATTTACATTGTTTATGCACACCGATATGTTTTAGGCTGAAGTTGACATCAATCGCATTAGATTAAAATGCGATCAACTTCGTAAACAAAATATTCAGATTACGCATGTAGCCGAAAACTTGCATACTGTTGGATTTTTTCAGGATAATTTGACGCAATCGTTTATCGAAGAAATTTGTTTAAAATGACATTTTCTTTACAGTTGTCGCATATTTAGCCTCTCGTGTAAAATAAATAGTAAAGTAAACTAACGCTCTTAACGTTTGCAAATTAAACATCATCCATCATCAAAATGTAATCTCAAACGTTTCAAAATCTCAAACGTTTCAAAATCTCAAACGTTTCAAAATCTCAAACGTTTTAGCTCAGATTTTATTATTAGCTAATAACTGGCAAAACATTCTATTTGTATTTTTATTTATATTTCATTAAAAATACTTAAAAAAGTCTTCAGTTACATAACTTTGATTTATTTAAAACAACACAAGTTATTTACTTAAACTTTGTATTTTATTTTTACTTTTAATTTTTTATTGCTTTAATTTATTTAGTCATTTATTGACTCTTAAAGTAATTACTATTTAAAATTTCATTTACTTATTTAAACTCTTTATTATAATTATACAATTATATATTTTTTTCAGACTCTTGAATCTAAAAACCTGAAATTTCTAGATGTTTATAAGGCAAATAAGTTTCTCAAAATTATGAGGAAATATACATCATGTAATAAGATAAAGTAAATATTTGTTTCACACATCCAAATATAACAACATTACAGCAAACAAATATTCAATATTTTCAAATTGAAAGTTGTTTTAAAAAAGTTCAATTCCATTTCAAAGTTAAACTTTCGATTTTAAAACGGAATATATATATATATATATATATATATATATATATATATATATATATATATATATATATATATATATATATATATATATATATATATATATATATATATATATATATATATATGTATGTATATATATATATATATATATATATATATATATATATATATATATATATATATATATATATATATATATATATATATATATGTATATATATATATATATATATTTATATATATATATATATATATATATATATATATATATATATATATATATATATATATATATATATTTATGTATATATATAAAGATATATATTCTTTTTTAAACCAATAAGTAACATAAACTAAAACTTGCATTTACTTTGTGTAAAATTACAAATACAATTACTCGGTTTACTAGGTAGTTTACAAATTATTCAAGTTTTAAAATTTAGAATTTACAAGACTTGCTGAGCTAAACAATAGCTTTAGACTTAATAATTTATTTTTTTTTATCAGGTTTTTCTAATACTTAAAAAAATTTTCTTAACTTTAATTAAATTTTAAAAATCTTTCAATACCACTAATACGTGTTAGTGTAAAAGATTTTTAAAGTTTTACAAGAATAAAATAAATAAAAAAAGTTTTACAAGAATAAAATAAATAAAAAAAATTTTACAAGAATAAAATAAATAAAAAAAGTTTTACAAGAATAAAATAAATAAAAAAAGTTTTACAAAAATAAAATAAATAAAAAAAGTTTTACAAGAATAAAATAAATAAAATACGTTGTTTAAGAATAAAATAAATAAAAAACGTTGTACAAGAATAAATTCGACTATAAATTGATCATTAGTATTAACTAGAAGTTCAATTTTTTTTTGTAAAGTCTTAATCCACTTTAGATCCTAATTCTGATTTATTCTGTTGCATATTAGCTATATGTATTTGTCAAAATACAACTTTTCCATCGAACTTCATACAAAATTTATTGATAACAATCATTAAAGAGCTAATAACTATGAAGTATTGTCATTGATCAGAACATTTTATTAACAGTATTATTAAATTATGATCTTCATTTCACCTAAAAAATAAATTCACTTCAAGTTTTAATCTTAATCAAAAACAAACATAATCTTACGTTGAATACTCTGCGCAAATACGAAACTTGCCAAAGATTTGTTTTTATTAAAACATAATCTGAAAAAAGTATATGTCTATATTTATAACCAGAAAAAACTAGTTCAAACATTTTTAACTTCTTTCATAATTTAGAGACCAGATTGTTTGATGAAACAATGACTTGATTAGGTATCTTACTATTGCGATGATATTTTAAAACTACCTTAACTTTGTAACTACGAGTAAATAAATAAACGCAGAAGTTGATGCTTTCATTCAAAAGTTAAAGAACACTTTTTGAAATTAACTGATGTTAATCACAAACTATAAGGAACAATACCCAACTGGGCACGTTTGAAAGCAGCTGGTGTAAATCACGAGCTATAAGCAACAATACCCAAATATTAAAAGCTTGTAACTATTAACTAAATTGTGGTTCGACAAAACTTCCATTTTCTGTAATAGAATTAGTGTTTGAAGGAGAATTGTTTTTTTTCGCTGTTATTTAATTTTGTCCAATTTTGAGTTTAAGTTTTCTTTTATGGCAATAAACACGAGACGATAAGTATTAACAATTTGTCTTCATGTAATTTGAGATGTTGCATTTGGAGTATAAAAGTTCAGATTTTCAAATTTGTTAGCATAAAAGTTTTGGAAGTTTTGAGAGTACCAGCATAATGAAGACATTAGCTGTCGTTTTACTATTTGTTCTTGTTGGACTTATTTACGCAAGAGGTTTTTAAAGTTAAAATATTATTAAACACTTATGTTGTAGCTTTTTTACTTTAACAAGTGTATTTTTTTTACTTAAACAAGTGTTTGATTTTTAAATAGTAACTTAAAAAAAACTTACTTGTTATTTTGAGAAAAGTTTTTTATTTTATTTTTTTTTATTATTCGATTACCTAATAAAAATAATTTATTTTTATTAGGTAATCGAAACCTAAAAGAAGAGATAGAACATGAAATTGCTCAAGAGATAATGAATGACATTGAAGAAAATAATGAAATTGACATTAATGATCAAGGTATTTATAGCTTTTGAATTTCTTGATTTGTGCATATTTAAAAGGGCAATTTTAAGTTTCATTTAGATTTTTTATACTTTCTAATCTCACTACTTTTTTTGTTAAAATATTGTATATAACTCATTACATCCTATTCTTTCTCAACATAAAAGAAATTGTATATAATTTGTAATCGTTTTCCAACCTTTTTTTCTAATATATTTTTTCTCATTTAATCAGCCTCTTTCTTAAGAATAACTTTTTCTTTCATTTGAAATTATTAAATTAAGTATAATATGCAAAATATTTAAATGATAAAAAAGTATTCTACGAACATTTAACAATTTAGTTGAAGTTAATGATCCAAATCCTGACCCTTACTTATGGTGGCGAAGAAGAAGACATAGAAGAAGACGTATAACAATACCCATTGAAGAATATCTCAAATTAAAAACAAAGAAAGTTTGAAGTTTCAAAGTTTAACTTTTGTGCAATATTATTTTAATTTTTTTTTTCGTAAAAAATAATTATACAATATTCTTTTTTTTTTTTGTAAAAATTAATTATACAATTTTTCATTTTTATTTAAAAGTAATAAATTTTATTTTAAAATGAAGAAGCTGTCGTTATTCTTTAAATCAATATTTATTTTAAATTAAGCACCTTTTTTTTTTAATTAAATTTTTTTCTGGAAAGAGACTACTGTTGCATTACAGTGCAGTGGTTTGTCACTTACCGATAATCTTTCCAAATCTGGAGTCAGCACTTTATGAAATTTAGAGACTAAATAGATTTAGATTTACATTAAAGCATAAGTTAAAACTGATGCTTTAAAGCAAATTCTCTGTTCATTGTTTCGAACATCATCTTTACGTTGAAGTGATTATAGAATAAATTTTTGTTGCAACATAATTGTATTTTATGGAAAGTTTCAAGCATTTCAGTACATTAAAAACGATAATTTTTTTTTATTGAGTTTATTTCACCCTTTAATAAGTGGTTATTGTTTAATGAGTGGTTAATTATGGCTACATATGTATATATATATATATATATATATATATATATATATATATATATATATATATATATATATATATATATATATATATATATATATATATATATATATATATATATATATATATATATATATATATATATATATATATATATATATATATATACAATAGAATAAGTGGTTGGAGCAAAAAGAAGACACAATTTTGTTTTATTATTGAGCCCCATTTTTATAAAGTTGCGATTTATAAATACCGTATTATAAAGACATAAATATATAAACCGATTACAGTTTAAGTCTTGTAACTCCTATAATTTGAAAGATCATTCAAATCAAACAAATTTTTTGGTTCCTTGAAGGTTTTATATTTAAGAATAAACTCCTATATTTCAAAAGAGAAATTTTTAGGAAGGAAGCGTGAACTTCCTAGTTTAAAGCTCCTTCGCGGTGCTCTGAGCAATTTTATAACTATACCTTAATAATTGGTGTTTCAAGTGCCTGTATATATTAAATTAATATATAAAAGATATTACATAAAATTGTTTAAAGGATTGATTTCTGTTGAACTCTGTACAAAGTACTTAAAATTTCTGACTCATTCAACATAACCATATTGTTTTCAGCCAAAAAAATAAAATTTTAAACCCACTATTTATTAGACATGCAATGCCAACTTGATTTAGCTTTAAAAGTAAAATTACGTGATCAGCTATATAAAAATATACTCTTAGCCGTGATCAAAATATACTCTTCTCAAATGAAAAATACAATTAGATAAAGTAAAAGGGTTTTTATACTACTCATAACACAAATAGCTACATTAGAGGCCGAAGTAATGGCCTTTGTGGCCGGTTGAAAAAATTATTTGGGGGCCTTATTCCTAAAAAAATATATTCAAAAATGAATGCAACAAAAAATGAAATTGCTTTTCTATTCACAACATCTTCAAAATGTATATTTTGTAACAGAGTTTGTTTTTTCATTAAATAATATATGTATATATATATATATATATATATATATATATATATATATATATATATATATATATATATATATATATATATATATATATATATATACGTAGAAATAACTTCTACAAAAAATTTTAACTACAGTCATAATTTAGAGACCAGATTGTTTGATGAAACAACGGTTGATTATCTTACTAATACGATGATATTTTAAAACTACCTTAACTATGTAACTACGAGTACGTTAACACAGAAGTTGATACTTTCATTCAAAATTTAAAGAACACTTTTTGAAAACAACTGATGTTAATCACGATTTATAAGAAACAATACCCAAAAGATAAAAATTTGTAACTATTAACTAAATTGTGGTTCTATCAAATTTTCATTGTTTGTCAAAGTTGTTTTTGTTTTTCTTCGCTGCTATTTAATGTTGTTTAATTTTGAGTGTAAGTTTTCTTTTATGACAACAGACATGAGACGATAAGTATTAACAATATGTCGTCATGTAATTTGAGACGTTGCATTTGGACTATAAAAGTTCGGATAAGTTTGTTAGCATAAAAGTTTTGGAAGCTTTGAAAGTACCAGCATAATGAAGACATTAGTTGTCGTTTTGCTATTTGCTCTTGTTGGACTTATTTACGCAAGAGGTTTTATGTTGTAGCTCTTTTTTTTAAATTTTGATTTTTAAATAGTTACATATAAATATAATTACTTATTATTTTGAGATAAATGTTTTGAAAGATTTTTTTTTTATTAGGTAATCGAAACTTAAAAGAAGAGATAGAAGATGAAATTTCTCAAGAAATCATGAATGATATTGAAGAAAATAATGAATTTGACTTAGAGGATCAAGGTATTTGTAACTTTATAAATATATTTTATATGAATTTATAAAGGTATTTATAAATTTTTAATTTCTTGATATTTTGATATTTGCATATGAATTAGAGCAGTTTTAAGTTTCATTTAGAATTCTTAAATTCACCACTTTTTTGTTAAGAAATTGTATAACATCTGTTATAAGTTATAAATGAGAATGGATAGAATGTTATAAGTTACAAATTCTAACTTATACCATCCCATCCATTCTCAACATGTAGTCGTTTTCCAACCTTTTTTTTTTTTTACCTCTTTCTTTTCATTTATTTAATTTCTTCTTACTTAATATAACTTTTCCTTTCATTTAAATTTATTAAATTAAGTATAAAACGTAAAGTATAAGTAAAAAATAAAATACTCAAATGATAAAAAGTACACTATGAACGTTTAATAATTTAGCTGAAGTTAATGATCCGAATCCTGAACCTTTCTTATGGTGGCGAAGAAGAAAAAATAGAAGAAGACATATAACAATACCCATTGACGAATATCTTAAATTAAAATCAAAGAAAGTTTGAAGTTTCAAAGTTTAACTTTTGAGCAATATTATTGTAATTTTTTTTTTTTTATAAAAAAATTATACAAGATTTATTTTTGATTTTTTTTTATTAAAATAGATATATTTCATTTTAAAATGAAAGAACTGTCGTTATTCTTTGAACCAATATTTATTTCAAATTAAGCACCCTTTATTTAATTAAAAATTTTTCTGGAAAAAGAAAACTGTTGCATTACAGTGCAGTGGTTTGTTGCTTACCGGTAATCTTTCCAAACTGGAGCCAGCAATGAAATGTAGAGACTAAATAGATTTAGATTTAATTTAAAGCATAAGTTAAAACTTTTGTGTTTTGTGTTTATTTCTTCGAACATTGAAGTGATTATCATGGCTGACGAGTTTCGAAGTGAAAAGGCACAATTGTCAATTTTTAAAAATGGTCCTCTATATCTAGAATTTAAAAAAAAAAAGTGTGTGTGTGGGAGGAGAAAAGGGGGAGAGAGAGAAGAATGGGGACGGGGGTGGAAACACGTGTCCCTGTGGCATCCCCCTCCCCCCGTATTGTCGGCCTTGATTATAAAATAAACTTTTATTGTTAGCACACAATTGACAGTATTTTTTTTTAATTATGACAATATCCAGTGATCAATCGGTATCGTCATGCCATCGTCTTGATTGAATTTTTTCAAAATGGTTGGAAGCCAACCCAATCAAGGGTAAATTAGCTCTAGCTATCGATCAATTTTTGTATAAGGTAATGTGTCGGCATAGGTGCTTTAAAATCCAAATCAATGACCAAGGTCGGAAATTTGTAAATGAGGTATGTAAACAACTGCATGATAAACTGCAGTAGAACAAAGAGTTACGTCTGCTTATCACCCGCAGGAGAATGGTAAAAAAAAAAGAAAACCGATAAGGTTTGGGATGAAAATCCTGAAATGTGGCAGCAAATTATCAAAAATCTTTTATCAACTACTCTCTATTTATGCTGTTGTATAACCGCAAGCCAATTTTGCAAATTATTATGAAGCATAATTTGGGCAAAGATGAAAGCAATAAACTAGAATACAGAGAAGGAGATGCAGTTGAAGAGCAGCCATTTAGTTATAAACCATTTGATGCCTTCTTTTCATCAGCGATGAAAGATTTGATGAACAAAAATTGCCGATAAAGCAACCGAAAATATTAACTCTGGACAGAAAAATCTAAACGAGGTTATGATCGTAGACATTTGTCAAAAACGGAAATTAGGTGGGTAAAATTGTGTTATTAAAAAACAACAAACGGTTTGATTGGAAGGATGAAAAGTTTTCACAAAAATAGCTTGGTTCTTACACTGTTATGAACATCTCTGAAAATGGAGTTGTGACTTTAAAAAATGCATTATGATTGATTCTTAAAAATACATACAACATTCTTCAACTTACTACACTACATTCAAGAAGCAGATGAAAAATTAAAATCAATATCAAATAAATAATCGTTAACTTTTTGGAATCGTGCACCAGACGAAGTTATTGAGATAATTTTGCTTTATGCCGTGCAACGTTAGTCTCTTGTGAGACCTACAAAAGTATCTAATCGACGTGTCATATGTGGCTCGCATAATTGAAGGTAAATGTCTTGTCTTACTTCCAAAAATTTATATTGATACGTAGAAGATTTTTGGATACCCCACCAATCATAACAATAACAAAAATATTGTAATTACACACAAAAACTCACAAGAACCTTTGAAAAATCCAGTGGACTAGACAGCCAACTATCAAATATCATCGGTGATAAAAAAATGTCAAGTCTTCTTGACTTATCTTGACACCTTTGAAAAATTTCTGGTATATCATAGATTGAATCATCTGGAAAACAAAAGTGGGTTAGCCGAATTAATAATCCTCGCAAGTTACGTCTTTAAGACTTAAGAATAAACTTTATGAGCTCATTGAGGCAAATATAGAAATCCTGAAAAGTAAAGATGGTTGGTTGAACCTTATAGACGCAAGAAAAAAAGTAATTTGTAAGGCTTTTGGTTGCCTTGAAACGTACCAATTGGTATCAAACTACAAAAAAAGAAGTTGATATATTTCCCAGTTTCTGGCAACCATCTTCAATTATTGCATGATAATAGTTGTCATTGGTTATGAGCATTTACTTTAATTGGCAGGGTTTAAGTGTGCAATAACCTGCGAAATAACCTAACATTGATTTCAAAAACATGTTTAAAATCCCTTATTCAACCTATTGTGAAGGATGAAAGGCTTGAAGTAACATTTCTTCTCATTAATAAACAGAATCGTAGTTTTAGTTGTGGCATCTTTGCTTTGGGTTTTGCTAGTATTTTGTTGGATGGAAAATTCCATGTTGAGGCTCGGTTTGTTGTGAATAAAATGCGAAATCACTTTATAAAATGCTTAACAGACGCTCACTTATATCCTTTCCCATCACTAAAAAAACCCGTTCATGTTTCAAGCAACAAAACTAAATTTTTCATGTTTTGATTCAAAAATAAATTTTTAATTTTTATATTGTGATTTACAATTTACTTTCAAATACTTGTTTCCTAATGGTAATATATTTTTTCCTCATAGTTACAGATTTATTAAACTTTTTTTCCGAAAACTCCCCACAAGTGTCTCTCATTCTTAACAAAATCGTGGACTTGCTATTCACTTTATTTCATTATAGTTCTGTAGAAACATATCTTAATTTTATTTTATATATTATTTTCATATGTTCAATGCTTAAGTATATGCCTTAGAGTTAAATTTCAAACTTTTATTGAAAATAATATTTGCGCTGAATAAAAAAATACGAAAAATACCTTGTGTGATTCATTTGTCTGTTGATTAGGTAGAGCATTACATCATTCCATTCTACCTAACACTCCTGAAATTCTATAATATTCTGGTTTTCAAAGGTTAAAAACTTTTTGATCATCAGTTTTATAAAATATCTCTTACAAAATTCTCCTAATTGGATATTTGGTGTTTTATGAAAGTACTAATTCCCTGGGAAATTAGTACTTTCATAGAAGTCCTAATTTTACGGGGTCTTTTTTACAGTGACACCGGCTCTAGCTCAATAAACAAAATTGTTAGGAAGGAAGACTTCCTGGTTAAATGCTTTTCCGCGGTGCTCTGTGATAAAACCAATAGGTCTTTTTGGAACACCTTAATAACTATCTTGGTGCTTCAAGGGCCTTTATATAATAAGTTATTATATAGGTATATTATATAAAACTGTTGAGAACTGTCGAACTCCGTAAAAATTGTTAAAAGTTCCTGACTCATTCAACATAAAAATATTGTTTTTAGTTAAAAGTAATAATTTTTAACGCACTATTGATTAGATCTGTATTGTCAACTTGTTTTAGCTTTAAAATTTCCATGATCAACTGTACCGAATGACTTGGAGAGATCGATATATACTTCTAATACTTGTCCACCATAATCAAATAAGATTTTTTTTTTCTTTTCATTTTATCATAGATTTTAATTTAAACATAGATACTATCATAAATTACCTTTTCAATCATCTTTAAAAATACCCAAAAGAGTTATATAGGACTGTAGTTTGAAGCATTAAAGCGATCATCATTTTTGAAAATTGGACAAATGTGGTTGATTCTAATTTATAATAAAATATTCTATTTTCAAATAAAAAATATTATTTAATAAAGTAATGAGTTCCTTATACTACTCATAACACAAGTATATTATTATGTCACCCAAACAAAAATGACTTGTTATCTGCTATTTAATTAATAATATTCTATTGCTATCAACAACATCCAAATGACTTGTTACGCATAAGTTAAGCAAATAATTTGTTAAATACGTGTTGTTGTTTTTTTATTGGCATTTGGAAAATCTACAGCTAACATATTTTAGTTGTGGGTTTCTCCCAACTTTTTCCCAAAATAATTTTTTATCAAATCTAATAGTCTGCATAATGCATAGAAAAAAGAATTCAAAAAAATATTTTTTAAATTTCTTGACATATATTTGCTTAATTTAATAAAACTTTATTTTAAAAAAACTAATTTTTGTGGAGTTAAGACAAATTATACAATTTTACTTTAGAGTGATAAAAAATCAAAATAATAACGTAATAATAATAAAAAAATTATTAGAATGATATCTCGTTTAACTAACCAATCTTATTTGAAATAAATTACCTCTAAGATTTATAAGAAAAAGTTCTACGACCCATACTAGAGTTTTATCATGAAGCCCTTTGATGGTCAATATTTACAGCAAGTTGTCTCATAAAAAAAATAATTTACTTTCATTGATAAAATAAATAACTAAAATTATTTTCGTTCACTTTCTAGAAATATAATAAACATAGAGCATACTGCTAAGAAATAGTTATAATATATTAATGTAATAGTTACTTTAACTATCAAAAAGATTTTTCGAAAAACAACAACAAAAAATTGTTATTATAATTTAAAAAAAAACTCATGTATGGGTGATTCGGAACAGGAGAATCTTATTTAAAATCCCTATTTTAATTTACTAAATTTTTACATCAAACTTATTTGTAAAAAAAGCAATGAAAAAATTTTTTTTATGATAAAATTTCAATGTTTACTGTTGGTGTGCTTTAACTTATATGAATGAATGAAGTTATGAATGAATAAATGATATTAGAAATTTTTTATTTCTACAATTTTACCTTATAAATAACAAACAAAGCAGGTTAAAACAGGTTAAAAGTTTAAAGTTCATACAATAAAAGCCGCTGTGATGGCTGTCGAAGCAGTTTGTGATGGCTGTCGAAGCAGTTTGTGATGGCTGTCGAAGCAGTTTGTCACTAAAATCTAAACAAGAGTTTAAAAAAAAAAATTCCAAATTAAAGCAACATAATTCTATATTTTTAATAAGACACAGGATGATGAACTTTTTATATATCTTCGTCAAGCATCTGCTATAATTTAAAAAAAAACAACAACAAAGCAACTTATATATGGATATGCGTTAAAAATGGGATTAAAAACCAGAAAACTGAACAAGGAATAAAACAACTGCAACTAAATGGTATTATTTAATCTTGAATTATGCAAAACTAACTATAAGTACGTCAGAAGCTTCCAGCTTTAGTCAAAAAACTAGTTTTAATCGCACAAATGCAAATGCCTTTCTTAAAATCTTTAACATAATAAATATATATAGTAAACATTTATTAAAGTTAAAGCAGTATATAAACATTATTTATATTATTTTTTTACTATTGTATTATTTATAACATTTTTTTGCTCGGTTTTAGGCTAAATATTGCAAATTATTTGGCCGAAATCCGAAAACCAGGATTGTAACAAAAAAATAACGTTTAAAAACGGACTACATATAACTAATCTTTTTTATTTTTTATTTTAAAAAACAATTGATACATTTGATACGTAAAACCTGCGGTGGTATATTTTTATAAAACACATTTTTATTATTTGATAACAAATGATTTCAAATTCCTTTTAAATTATACATACTTCCTAAAATAGCCATTAACTATGTACATTGCTACCAGCAAATAATTGGAAAAATTTAGAAAGTTCTGTTAGGATAATAGTTTGCGTTTGCTGACCACAACTTGTAAGGGTTGTTGTCTAATTTAAGCGAAAAGTGTAAAAACTAATTTCATATGCAATTGGACTTATTTTTTCCACATCTTCATATGTGTGCATACGTTTTGTGTGCATACGTTTAGAGACTTGCTTAATTTCATTTTAATTTTTTTTACGTAGTGGAGATGAATCATCACCGATTCTACTAGACACTGTGATGGTTCATCGGTGTCAAGCAATTATTTACTGATTTTTTGTTGTTTTGCTCGTTTTAACTAATCCCTTAAATTTAGTTTTGGAACGTGCAATAAAAAAGGTAACCATATAATTTACATTCCCATTAAAGATAAACCCATAAATTAAACCAATTGAAGTTTAGGTTGTAGTGAAGATATCATTTATTAAGTTTGGAGTTTTGTGTGCCATGTCTATCTATAGAAACTTCTGAAATTATCTCAGAAATACAAAATATACCTGAAATATTTTTTTGAATAGTTTAATGCGTATGATACATTATAGATAACATTTATGCATAACTATAATTAAAACAATTTAATGTTACAGTCAAAAAACAAATAAAACAAGAACGCCATATCAAAGTTAACATATGCGCTTCAATGAAGCATATCAAAACCTTTAAAATTTACTGTATCGCTCAAAATTTGGTGCTTCCCCAGGGCCAGCCCGAATATTCGGTATTCGTTAAAATCACTATTCGTGACAACTTTCTATATTTCTATAAACAATACAAACTTACTGCAGATTGTATTTACAATCTTGATGAAATAAAAACCTATTACTTTATTAGTGGACAGACAAAAAGGTCATGCATCGATTAAAGTTATTTACGTGAACAGACATAGCACAGTGCTTAGAAAAAAAGAAAAAGTATATATATATATATATATATATATATAAATATATATATATATATATATATACATATATATATATATATATATATATATATATATATATATATATATATATATATATATATTTATATATATGTATATATATATTTATATATATGTATATATAATATTAATTTGTCAATTGGTGACTGCAATCGGATGACAATGTCAAAAGCACAGCATTATTTATCATATATATATATATATATATATATATATATATATATATATATATATATATATATATATATATATATATATATATATATATATATATATGATAAATAATCCTGTGTTTTTGACATTGTCATCCGATTGCAGTCACCAATTGACAAATTAATATTTGGGTTATTAATAAGGATAAAATACCGCACCAAGATTAAAGGTACATCCAAGTACTCCTAAGACGATATATGACTTATCTGAAAATATAATAATAGATTAATATAGGTCTTTATTTTCTGAAATTTTCAAAATGGCTTTAAAGCAGCTTTCATTTTTTCTCACGATCCACGCATTTTCGGTGATGTAGTAGTAAGGTGGAATTAACTAAAACCCCAAACCCGGAAAAAAATCATATAAAGTTAGGATTTTGCACATAGGTTGGTTAGCGTGTCAGCAATGACCAAAAAAAAAGCCCCGTATTTTTGAGAACAGGAAATCCCATTTTAGGCTGATTTTTCAATCAAAAATTTGAGCAAAATGACCAAAAAATTTATATTGCCAAAATTATAAGTTTTATATATCATTTGAAAGATAATTTTATGCTGAGTAAAAAGTTGCTTATGCAAATTTTAAAAAATGTATGGTTTGTGAGTTATGGCCGCCTCAAGTGGAAATTATAACACCGTTTTTGAAAAAAATGTTGTTTTATTTGAAATCGTAATAAACGTTTAGAAATATAATTTTATGCTGAGTAAAAAACTAAGTAAAATATTGAATCATAAATTTGAATGAATAGTTTTTGTTGTCGAGAGAAACTTTTCTAATAAATTGTGTTGAAAAAAAAACATTATAATGAAAATATTTATTTTAGAACGTGTGATTTTATTCCAATATATAAAATAATATATTATTACTGTTATATTATATTTATATATATTACACACCCCAGTAGAAGTAGGTTTAAACCAAAAAAAAATGTCCCAGGGTCATGTGATACTCTTTTAGATCCGTACTGACCTCTACTTTCAGAAAAAAACGCCATTTTAAAAAATTTCGAGGTCCAAGAAAAAAACAAACATTTTTTTAAACCGAAAAAGCCAGTATTTTTTCCTTGTATATCCATTAAGTATTTTATTCGATCATGAATTGTTTGATTACTATTACATATTTTAAAAGCTTTAAAATATTCACAATAGACAGGCAAGCATTTTAATATAGGTTAGTGTCAAAATTTATTGAGAACAAATATATGATGTTTTGTATTCTTGTTTATAGAAAAGAGACTTATTTTTATATAAGTATTAAACTAATAATAATTTAATACATATATAAAATAAACGTATTATATTATACTATAATGTTATAATATAGTATATTAAATATTATATTAAATGTACTATATTATATTATACATTATATTATATTATATATTATATTATATATTATATTACATATTGTATTATATATTATATTATATATTATATTATATATTATATTATATATTATATTATATATTATATTATATATTATATTATTATATTATAACATTATATTATATATTCTATTAAATGTATTATATTTAATATAAAACAATATAAAATTTGAAACCCCCTCAAATTGAGGGGGGTTTAAACTTTATATGGTCAAAATTTTTGAACGCTGAAATATTTTACTATGAAGTTTAAAATTTATCGATGGATATAAATCTAATTAAAAATAGTACAACAAATATTTCATCAACTTGTTGCTCTCACGTTTGGGACAGGGAGAACACAAATTTTGGGGCTTTTTTTGTTCTGAAGCTCCAATCATCGCAACTTTTTGCAAAGCATCCTTATTTGACATTAATACAAACATATAAATGTTTGAAGTTTGCTCCATGTCTGGAAGTTAGATATCTCGAAGACCAAATAATGCTGGATACGGTCCTGTATTATATTATTATATTAGAATATATTACAATATAGTTTTCTTGTAACGTTATTCCAACTTTCTTGTGCATAATTATTCTCTGAGGGAATAGTTTAGCAATCGTTATTGAGAGTTTTTCATATAGGTCTCCAAAGGGAATTGTTTAAATTGTAAAAATAAAGAAGCCTCCAAAAACAAAAATAGCCTCGGGCCCCAAAATCTTAATTGGCCACTGTATTTACTTGAATATATTCGGCAAAGTCTAAATTTCGTACCACCAGCACTTCAATGATGCCTAATTAGGCATTAAACCACGAAGATAAAAGAAAAAAGTTTGCATTGTATGGTTTAAAAAAGACAAAAGATTAGTGAAATAACTGGTCCAACCTATAGAAGACTTAAAAACTACTTAATCACAAATTTAGACTTGGCTAAGGAACATTATCCTTCTGGTATCTGTTCGTGCGATAGAAAATTTTTGGAACTCCTTGAAAAAGGTATAAAAGAACCAAAAGTTCTTCCAGCAGCATATGATTTTTCTGGAATAAGAACTTCCATTATTACAAAAAGTCGGCCACCATGTGAGTGTGCAGTTAGTGTTGTTGCAAGGAAAAAATCTGCCCACGATCAGGAAAAAATCGAAAAAAAGGAAGTCGAGTATCTACTGTATTAGTTCTGCCACCCATATCTGTATGTCAAAGATGTCTATGTACATTAGGAAGCGGTTTACCTCACTCTTGCATTATTTCAATTCGCAGGGATAATCTTGAGATGGTTCTATCTAGAGGTATGTCTGTATGTATATGTATAATAATTGTTTAACCTAAAACCACTTGTGCAATAATATTTTACGTTAAAACTAATAAAATATAGTATTATGAGGGTTCATACAATTTTTGATGTTAAAGATATAACATATTTTATTAAATATATTAATATATTTCAGATGAGAGAGGTACAGAGCTTTTTTGTACAAAAATCATAAAGCGAAAACTTTCTAAAGGGAATACAAGTAATTCAATAAAGCTTACTAACAAAGGACCTAAAATTTTTAATATCAAAATTCCAAAGAAAACAGAGTTAAAAACCTTTTTTCCTAAAAACAAGGTGCCAGCTAGTAAAATCTCAAGATTCAAAAATATACCAGGGTTAAGTAATTCACTTAACCCTTAACAGAAACTGCTTTTAGTATTCTTAGGAGCTAGAAAAGAACAGAGTTTTTTGACACCAATCTAAAAGAAAAACTTGTGTTTCATGACTGTATTTTAGATCGTTTCTTTAATATTGCGGAAATTCAAATCAATAAGCAAACAAAATATTTAGTCTACTGTACAAATGTGTCTGAGCTAATAAATCAACTAGTGGAAAAAAAAGATATATCACCAGATTACATTGTAGAGATTGGAATATAGATAGGGGAGGAGAATTTCTAAAAGTTTGTTTAAATATTGATTGTAAAGTGAATGAACCTAAAACCAAGTTCTTACACAGAGAAGGAATAAAACAGGAAAAGTTCAAAGAACGGAGGAAAAGTTCAAAGAACGGATTTAAGAAACTTATTATTCTGGCAATTGTAGAAGATGTTAAAGAGAATCACCAAAACATTAAGCAAATTATAGAAATATTGGGAATTGCGGCTAAGAAGTATTTTTTAGCATTTAATTTAAAGCTTGCGAATATTTATTTCGGAATTGAAATTGCTTCTTCTACTCACACTTGCAGTTGGTGTGAATTGTCAAAGCAAGACATGCAGGATTTCGCAACCTGTAGCCGTAAAAGGTAATTAGGAATTAGTATGGCATTATAAATTATTTTTTTTACAGTCAAAACATTGTTCTGTATATTTTTTTAATTTGGGATTTTAATCTACTTTTTTTCCAGAACACTTGGTATGATTAGAGATAATGCAAAGAATTACAAAAAAAGCTTGTCAGAATCACAGAAAAAAAAAGTAAACTCTCGGCTGCACCGTTTAAGAATTGTATGCAAACTCCTTTGATAGACCTACCAGATGATATATCTGTTGCAGAAACCCTTCTTCCAATGGAGCTTCATTTATTTTCATTTTTTGGAATAAATCAATTGGATTTATTAGGCCAAGATTGCACAGCGGTTAATTTAAGGGAGGGCAGTGTTCTAAGCTATTGGATAACAGAAATATTAGACAATATTCTCAAATCCAATTTCGAGGTTGTACTAGATGAATTGATAAAACTTATGAGTGCAATGAAAGCACTAAATAATGTGAAGAAAACTTGCTTTGGTCTAAGTTTGGATATGTCTTACAAGAATCACATCAACTCCTACAAGAAAGCATAAATGGCATTGAACGAAAAATCACCAAAAGTACATGCTCTAATCATCCATGTACCAGCCTTTTTGAAATCAATGGCTGACAAATACCCTGAAAAAATTCTTGAATTTTGGTCAAAACAGGCTTCTGAATCTATTCATTATGATTTCAAATAGTTTTATGAGCAAGGATACAAAGTTCCAAATTGTCACAAATTGTACCAATCAAAACTGCTGAGATCGGTTATTGTTTATAATAGTAGACAAACACATTTCAAGATTTAATTTTAAAGGAGACTTTTATATTTTTAGAAGACATAATTTTAATTTCATATTTGTTATTTATATGTATTTAAATATCAAAGTTATAATATGGTTTCATTTGTCATAGAAAATAACTAAACAGCTTTATATAATATAAATATTCCATCATTTTTAATCCTCCTTATAAAGATAATAAACTTGACCAATACATCAGTATTGTTTTTTGAAACATTAGGGAATAAAGTTGTTAGAAAATGTTTGCACAATAAGTAAGTAGCCATAATTTATATGAGAACATATAAATTACTAACAAATAAAAGCTCTGTCTATTGTGAATATTTTAAAGCTTTTAAAATATGTAATAGTCATCGAACAGTTCATGACCGAATAAATAGTTTAATAGATATACAAGGAAAGATACTGGCTTTTTCGGTTTACAATAATGTCTTTTTTTTTCTTGGACCTCGAAATTTTTTTTTATTGGTGTTATTTTCTGAAAGTAGAGGTCAGTACGGATCCAAAAAAGTCAAATTGGTTTGAACCTACTTCCACCGGGGTATAATTAGACTTATATATGATAATATTGTATATAGGTATGAAACTAAATTAAATTTCGTAGAAATTTAATTCAGTACATATATAAGTAGAAAGTGCATAAAGAGATGAATGAAACTTATTCGTTGTGTAACGATAGGTTTGGAAACTCTCCATCAAATTCAGTGAAAAAGAAAGGACTCCATACTTCAAAGAGAAACTGAAATGAAAAAGGATTTTATGATTTAAATAGGTATATTTAAATATATAGGATAAAATAGAATCAAATGCTAATGATAAACAGATTTAAACTATATGGCAAGTTTATATTAAAGTTGTATGGAATTACTTTTATTTAGATATTTTGGTCGAAAGTTAAAAGAAAACCCAATCGGGACTGCTCTTGTGCATCATGATTGCAGAAGAAGATTTGATGATACAAGGAATACAAATATAGAAGTTGTCCCAATTAAGAAACTACGATCATCTTCAATTATAGATGTACGTTTCAATTGAAAATTCTGCTGCTACCTTTGTACCAAATCAGCTGACGGTAGAAACAGTCCTGTTACTCAAGTGAAAAAGTTACCATTTTGAAATAAGCTTCATAACCAATGTAAAAGTAGAGCTGATAGGGAAGAGAAGTTTTAGGTCGTTTATCAAATTTTATGATCTTGGTGCAGAAGAAGCAGTTCATCACATTCCTTGTATGAACAAATTCAGACTTAATTTACTAACTGGAAATAAAAAAGGTCGTCCGACAGATGATTTCATGCTTCTTAATTTTTACAAGGTTTGTGATTGATTAGAAAAAGATGCTAGTTGTGACCTTTGTACACTAAACGAGATAAAAATCTTAGAGCTTAGTAAAGATTCTCCATTGTGGTACTCCATTAAACATTTGAAAAATAAACTTGTAGGATATTACGGTAATCATAAATTTTTTGGAGAAGCACCAGGTTGACAAAATCTTATTTGCCTCAAAGACATGACTTGATTCATAATGGAAAATTTTACGAAAAAAGACAAACAAACATCCGATGACATCATTGCAGCTGCAGCAAAAATCATAAAAAACAACATCACAGAACTTTTCTATGATAAATTTAACTATCCTATAATTAATCAAATGAACGATTTGAATTATGCCAAAAACTGGGTTCCAGTAAGCCTTCTCAACATTTTAAATACTTGATTTCATCAAAACTGAAGCAATTCAGTATTGGTCAGTGCATTGCTCAATGCTCTAGACCAAAATCAATGATTGCATTGATTCTTTTTGGAGTTGGAGTGAACATTGAGAAATCTTTTGCAACAAAATGGCTTGCAGATCATCTTTCTAGACTTGGATTTAAAGAAATTCAAAGAAATCTCCACGTCCTAATTGGCCAGGATTCATGCAACATGTTGTAATTACATGCAGTAACAAGTTTCAAAAGGCGACTATCAATTTTCTTCCCATTATTGATATAAATCCTTTAGAAAAGTCTTGTATTTATTCAACAATTCAATTTGTAATATCTTAAGTTAAAAAATTCGGCATATTTACACCATGTAATGGTGAAAGCTATTGGAATTGTAAAAAATGAAAATCTCAACATTGTGTGCAGACTTGGTGGATTTCAAACAGTCATGAGTTTTCTAAGCTAATGTCTGGATCAGGACTTGAGAAAGTCTTCGAAAAAGTAGTATACTGTTTAACATATGTTTTTAGGAAAGGCAGTTGTTAGATCTCCTAGACCTCACATCTTTTTTTCACAAATTTTTAATTTTAAATTTCTAAAATGACATTTCCTGTTCTCAAAAACTTTTTTGGTCATTGCTTACATGCTAATTAATCTATGTGCAAAGTCCTAACTTTATATGTCTTTTTTCTAGGTATGACTCCAATTCCACTATACTATAGATGTTTGTGTTTTAGGTTTGCAATCGGTTATATTCACTATATTTTGATCGACTATATCCAATACCTCTACTTTATCAGTCAATTTTAAGTAAATTCAATTAAAATTTAGGAAGTAGTATTTGAGCAAAATCTGAATTGATAAAGCCGCATTTCGCTTATAGAAAAAAAAATCTTAAAGACAATAGGTATATATAAAAGAAACACTTGGAATTTAAGAGCGTGTATATTTTGAGACCATTGTAGACAACTCTTTGGTTAAAACAAGGTCTGGTAACAGGGTGGACTTTCCCATCAATAAACTAAAAACGGTTTTTTAATGTTGCTTTTATTTAGGAAATTGTACTGGAAAATTCTCCTAACTTTATGAAATAAAATAGCGGCGTGGCAAAATTGTTTAACAAATAACCAAAATGGCTAAAACTTTGTCCGCAATAAGATTCAAAAGAATGATGTAATCAGGAACAAGGTGGACCAAACCTCGGAATAAAATTTGAATATTTGCAGGGGTAAAAAATTTTTTTTAATTAAATGCAGAGGACTTTTATTCTAATCACAGATAAACAGTTATATGTTAAAGCTAGTTTCAATCTAAAAAAATCTACTTTTTTAAATCGAAATTCTAGCCATGCTTCAACATCATCTAATTTAAAATGTTTGTAACACCAATAACGGTAATATAACTTAAATTCAACGTCATCACTGTTGCTACTTTCGCTGAAAGATAACAGCGTCAACGCTGCTGTTATCTTTTAACGGAAGTAAGGTAAAAAAATTCCTCTCGAAAAACGATTTGGTAGGTATGAACTCAGCCATATTTAGAATTTTTAGATAAAAATGTTTTTATAATCCGGCAGTTAAAATTAGACTAATATATGCAGCTTAGAGTTATAGCTTTCTTGTACAATTTGTTTCAGCCCGATCAAATATATACCTATTGAATTATGAGTCTCAATACAAAATAATTAATTTTAATGCATATTCCCAATAGTTTATTTACAAATTTAGCATGAATCCATTTTTAAAAAAATTTAGCATGAATCCATTTTAAAAAAAATTTCTGACGCTTATATATTACGTATTTTAGCACATTTAAACTCAGATCACCGGAATTTAAACAATATTAAGATTTGTATGAATTCTAGATTTTAAGATGGTAAATCAAAGATAATTGAATCAAATACTCACTACTTACAAGTGCTTAATTAAAAGGGAGAAGAGGGGACGTTTATAAATTTACGGGGAAAAAATCCCCCTCCTCCACCCTTTCTTCAGCGGATTTGAAAAAAAATTTTTTTTTTCAAAATGTCCAGTGAGCTTAGTGATTTGACTGCAGATTTATTTTCATATTTACCTTGATTACATATGAAAAAATAAAAAAAATTCTACTTAGTAATAGAAAACCTTTTAATCCTATTCATTATATGAGAACTTTAAATTTTTTTAAACTAATGCTGATTGAATTACACTTTATTTTCTTCAAAAAACAAAGTATTACAAATAAACTCAACTAGTGCTAATTGTATTATATTGCTCAGATAATTGTGTAATAATTTGTCTAATTTCTTTTCTCTTATTCGCAACTATTTCTAAAGTAAACCAATGTTCGAGATGAATTGGAAACTTAAAGTTTGTAATGGGCAATTTAAAGAATGATTCAACATATTGTAATAAAAAGATGCCACAATCGCAATCGTTGTTTTGGCGTGGTATAATTGGATACGAACCACTCATAGTAACTTTGTCAAATGTCTTTAATACTTTAGAAGTTTTACGGTTAATCCACTCCATAGAAATATAGTTTCGCAAATTAGTAAAAACTGATGAATGTCCCCCACCAGTAAGAGAATCAAATAATAATATACATGGTCTAACATAAGTTTCTTCGTAATCATTAGCCTGTTTGTGTCGAGTTTGTTCTTTAATAGCTGCTACTTCAGGTTGAGTAAATGTGTTTTCTTGTAGTGATTTTGAACTAATATTAAGCTCATTTAAATTTGCAGGACTTGGCTCTGGAGACGAATCATATGAAACTAATCTTTTATTTACTTCAAGAGGAGCATTTGTATTAATAAGTTCATTCTGTGGTTTATTCATGATAAAATTAGTAGAATCGTTTACAGTCATATTGGCCTGGCATGGAGATTCAGAAACTTCTTTTGAATCTTCGTCTGAATCTTCTTCTCCAGCTACTTCATCAGAAAAGATATCATTCTTAGTTGATCCAGGAAAACATATTATTGCTAAAAACCAATGAGAATGTTCATTAATAGGAATCACTACAAAATCTTTTTCAAATATGTCAACATTTCGTGTCCATTTTTTAACTTGATCATGCATTTGAACAGGATTAGGTTTAGGTGACTGCTTTTGGGTTAAACGTTTATAGAAATATGAATTGAAAATATATGTTCGTTCTTTTTGTTGAGATGTTAAAATGTTATCAAAAATATATTTTAAATAGAAGTCAATTATGATGTCATTTAAGTATGTGCCATCTTGTAAGCATAACAAATCTTCATTAGTTATCGGTATCCCCCCACTCCCGATAGTTTTTGTGGGTAGTGGATACACAAGAACTGTCTGCACTGGAGAGTAAACAATTTCTTTTTGACAAACGTCAAACTTTAATTT
This sequence comes from Hydra vulgaris, assembly GCF_022113875.1. Lineage (NCBI taxonomy): Eukaryota > Metazoa > Cnidaria > Hydrozoa > Anthoathecata > Hydridae > Hydra > Hydra vulgaris. The sequence goes on along the minus strand of NC_061158.1, from coordinate 35,138,090 downwards.
TTCAACAAAGAAACATGCATCTGCATGTGATAATATTGTTAATTTAGTCCACGGTAAAATACACTGGCTAAACTGGTGCACTTCCTTGATAGCATCACATTCATTTTTGAAAGCAAAAGCTAATGCAAGAACAATAAAACGCTTCTGAAGGTTATCTGAATTTGGAACTAATACATCTTTTCCTATACGTTGACAAGCTACTTCCGAAAATCTTTCAGCAGTTTCAATTGCAACAATTGAAGGTACTCTGCCAAAATAAACAAGCACTCGTTGTACATCTTTTTGGCCAACAGAAAGAGTATATTTCTCTGTAACAGTAGTTTCTCTATTAATGCTACACTCTAAGCTTAGATAAATACGACTCTTTACGATATTTGTTGGTGATATGGCACGACCGTATAATTCACCAAACATTGCCTTATTACAATCAAACTTGTATTCATTTGGTAACTGAGTTGGTTGCACAACTATTGGATAAATAAGTGTTGGTTTTTCAAAACAACTACCATGATGAACTTTTTGCTCAGAAACTACAGAGGTGCTTTTCATTTCATCTGATGCTACACAGTGTTCGTCATCACTAGAAACTAAATCAATAGTCTCTGCAGGTTTAATTTTTTTATAAGGTCTAACAACTTTTGTGCTGTTGGAACGTCTTTTATTCTCGTTAATTGCAAGATCACCAGGCACCAGGTTCCCAGGTACACTTGTCAATATTGACTCATTTACACTTTTATCACCACAAAATGAATTTTTAGCTGATTGGAAAGAGTTATCTGTTGAATCAATAAGTTGAATAGGGAAAACTTTTTCACATCTTAAACACTTTAACACGTTTTTAATATCTTGTTGACCATTTAAAGTTTTGCAATACGGGCAGATAGCTTTTGAACAATTTAAAACTGTATTAATTGTAAGCGTACCTGTTTGTTTATCATCTTGTGATTTACTAACATTTGATAAGCAGAATTGAACAGAGGGGGAACATGAATTGTTTGTCAATACACTGGTATTTAAGGAAACTGTTGAGGTGAAAACAGTTGGAGTGAAATCTTCGATTTTAATATTATCTTTTTTTCCAGCAGAAATCGTATGTGGTATATTTGTCTTATTTGTATTTGTAGGTAAACTCACTATACTTGTTTCTGTCCCAGTTATATTTTTACATAACAAATTTTCTGGATTTTTTTGAATATTAACCCTTTTATTTCCTTTAGGTTGTAAATTCCCATTTTTTTGTACATTTGTACCAATAACTTCTTTAGATAAAACATTTCCAGCATTTTGACTAATTAATACAGGACGTGCATGTAGAAATCTGTTTTTTACAAAAACTGTTCGATCATCTTTTTTTTTTTTTTTGGAAGGAGTTTGCTTTGATTCTGTATTCTCTAGTAAACTGACAGCCTCTGAACCATTACTTGAAACAACTTGTAACAATGCATTTTTAACTCGAGTTTCATGGCTCACGTCAGACATTCTTTGTTTTTCCTAGAATAATTCACATAAATTAAGTTTGTTAAATAGGTGCTATCCATTAATTATGTCAACGAATTTTTGGCAATTCTTACCTCCCCTCCCCTTTGACAACTATTTGTCAAACTTCCAGAGACATATAAAATTAAATTTTTTAAATAAACTAAAATTTTTAAGTAAACTAATCTTTTTAAAAAAATATTATGATATCAAGTTTTTTTTTGACTTTTTTTCCACTCCCCCTTCTCAACAATTGATAAAAATTTTCAATTGTTGAGAAGGGACCCCTCTCAAGACCCCTCCCCTCTATTTTGTTGACATAATTAATAGACAGCCACATACCATATTTTTAAATAAAATTCCATTAAAAATATGTATAAATTTTTTTTTTATTCAATTATTAAATAAATCACCTTGGATAAATCTTTTATTTAATTACATGTTTACGCATGGTGAAACATATTAACTAAAGAATTCACAGACAATTAAATACTAAGAATAAACTTTATTTTTAATACAAATAAATAAACATAACAGACATAATAGAATTTAAGTATATAAATAAACATAATAGACATCAGATCTTGAATAACTAAGGAGAAGAAGAATAGTAGAATAGAAGAAAATGTTAATTAAAACAGTTAAAACAATTAAAAATAGAAGAAAATGTAAATTAAAACACTTAGATAGGATTGGGATAATAGGATTAGACAAAAATATGATAACCTAGTTTTGTACCTGGGAGATCTCTCAACGTCTGAGGATAGATAATACACAGGCAAATTTACATAATAATTAAAAACCTTTAAAAGCAAATACCTAATTTTATGCTTGTTTATTATTGACAAACAATGTGTAAAAATTATGGCTTGTCATCAATGACCCCTTGGCCTGACCAAAAACTCAAGTAAGAAGGGTAATTTACTATAAACCATTTGTCAGACAAAACAACTATTTTTCGGTTTACTTTTTAGGTAGATAAATAAGTTGCTTATGATAAGCCACTTTTTTCTACTTTGTATAACATGCATACATGGTAAAACCATTGTATTAAATTTTTTGCTGCCAACCTCTTAAAAGTCAGCAAATTATTGCGACATCATTTTTGCTAATTCCGGCTATATTTATTTTTATATATATATATATATATATATATATATATATATATATATATATATATATATATACTCATATAGTGTCGCTTTAAGAGCATTTTAATGTAAAAAAAGTCTCTTACCACTACAATTTTAATTACCTCGTCTCTTAAGCTGTTTTTGATTGTCATCGAAATGTCAAAGCAATTAATTTATGCGGAAGTACATTAAATTTAATTGTTTTTTAAAAAATTTTTAAAAAACCGCAATTATAACGACTAGAAAGTTTTTTTTAATTAGTGGTGTTTTTGTTATTGATTTAATAAAAAACATTTTTTAAACATGCGTAAATGTTGCTACATCGACTATCTTATAGCTTGACTCGCAACGGAGTGCTGCTACATCGACTGACAAATAGCCTGACTCGCAACGGAGTGCTGCTACATCGACTGACAAATAGCCTGACTCGCAACGGAGTGCTGCTACATCGACTGACAAATAGCCTGACTCGCAAGGGAATGCTGCTACATCGACTGACAAATAGCCTGACTCGCAAGGGAGTGCTGCTACAACGACTGACAAATAGCCTGACTCGCAAGAGAGTGCTGCTACATCGACTGAGGGTTTGGTTTGGCCAGGCAGTCTATCAATTAAAAAAAAAAATTTAATTTTTAAAACTTTTTCTGGTCTGGTTTATTAACGCGCTCTTCAAAACTACAGTTTATGGGAAATATTTTTTGATGCTACGCAAGAGACATGCAAGACTATATATATATATATATATATATATATATATATATATATATATATATATATATACACACACACACACACAGTTAGAAAAACAAAACATTTTATTAGGGAAAATAAACTTTAACAGGTTATATCAGAAAAAAAATAACTTTATAAAAATAAAATAAAACGATTATTCTGAAAGAAAATTTAATTACGATTTCAATACGCAAAAAAAAAATATCAATAATATTTATATGATAAAAAAATAAGATACATTTAAACTACGCATTTTTTTAGCGTTAAATAAGTATCCAAACAAAAATTTAAAGATTAAGGGTTAAAGATTAACGCTTTTCCGATAATTCTTTTTATGACTTTTTAATATCAAGTTGGCCCCCCTATAGCTTTTATGACTTCTGGAAGTTAACATGGTATCGATTTAACTAATTTCTTTGTCGTATCTGAGTTGATATCAGCCCAAGCTTCTTAGAGCATGATCTTTAGCTCTTCTTTTCTTTTTAGACATCGTGTGCTGCATTTTTTACCCAGAATAGCCCAGAAATGTTCAATTGGATTGAGATCTGGACTTTGCACTAGCCATTCAAGTAATTCAATTTGCTTTTAGATAAAAAAATCATTTGCTTTCTTTAACATATGTTTAGGGTCATTGTCTTATTGGAAGATAAAATGTTTTCCTAATCGCAGTTTTTAAGTTGAAGCCAGAAAATTTTTATTGAGAATGTTAACATAAACCTCAGAATCAATAATTCCATTAATAAACTCTAGTTTTCCTGTTCTGTTCTAAGCCATCGATTCAAAATTTAGTGAAGGCAATATTCTAATCATAACATTGCCTCCACTAAATTTGACTGTGCCTCAAAAACAACTGAGGGTAAATGCTTCACCTTTTTTTCTTCATACTTTTTGAGCTCAATTGGACAAGATTAAATTTTGACTCATCCTTACACAAAACTATTCTCCAGAATGATACGGGCATATTTACATATTTTTTAGCAAATGCAAGCCTTCGTTTTCCATGGATTTTTGAAAGGAACGGTTTCTTGCGTGGAACTCTTGCTTTGAATCCACTTTCTTTCAATCAATTTTGAATAGCACATAAGCTCACTTGTAACCCAAAATCTTTCTGAATGAGATTTGACACCTTTGGTGCTGATAAAAGAGGTTATTTTGCACCATCTTGACAATTTGTCGATTTATTTTTAATGTTGTTTTACGCTTAGCTCCAGATCTTGGCTGATTTTGCACATATCCAAACATATTATACTTTTTAATAAGATCGCTGATGGTTCCTAATACCATTCCAGTCGCTTTATTTATCGACCTAAATGTTTTACCTTGCTTGAACAAGTCAATAACCAAATTGCGCTAAGCTTGTGACCATTCCTTGATTTTAACTCCCATACGTGATGATATCAATGGTAAATCAAATGAATTTAAAAAAATATCAGTCAATTATTAAAAATTAATTATTGTAAAACAACAATATTTCTAAAACTATTGATTTAAAAACTTAGTTATAAAAATGAGCACAAAAAAAAGTAGATGTAAGAAAACGCATGTATAAGTTCTACAAAATTAATGTTACACAAGGAAAACTGTTTACTTATCATTTTAAAGCAGAAAATGTTCCGAAAACAACTGTATAATGTAATTGTATAATTAAAATACATGAAAGTAGAGTTCAAAAAATAAAAATAAATTGAAAGGAAATAGTACAAAAATAACAAAAAGTAAAGCCAACCAGCTGGCTGCTTGTTTTGACAATAACCCCAAAGCAGCCATTAGAAAAGGAGTCAAAAAATTCAAAATTTCGATCATACAACCATAAATTGTTGAAAACCAAGACAAACATCAAATATTGTCACCGGGAATCAATAGCAAAACGGTTTGACTAGCTAAGCCTTTAATGCAAAAAAAAAAAAAAAAGCAGAATAATGCCTTAAGCAGTTAAGCCTCTAAATGTGAATACTTGTATAAATAATTTTATTTTGGATGACCAATTTTATTTTACTTTGTTAAACTTAGTTGTTGGGTATGATGGCTATTACTCTAGTGTCCCCAAGAATGTTTCTCCAGACCTCAAGTGTAAAGAGAGTAAAGTATTGGTATGGCTTGCAATTAGCGCTAAGGATATGAATAGACAAAAATATGGACAAAAAAGCTTGCATTGAAATTCAAGCAATCTGGCTATTCTGTTTACAAAAAAATGGACAAAAAAGATTGCATTGAAAATATTTTGATTCTGTTCTTACATGAAAAATTACCTAGACAATTACGTGTTTACCCTGACTTTGCCACTGTTCTTTATGCCAAAAATTTCATTGCTTAGCTGGACAATGAAAGTATCAATAATGTTCTTAGAAGGATAATCCTGCCAACTATCCTGAGATAAAGCCAATTAAAGACTTCTGTGTTTATTTGAAAGGTTTAGGCTACAAGGAAATATTGGAAGAATCAAGTATTATTTTAAAAAAATTACTTCAGAGGTAGTACACCAGTTTGCGAGCTTGACTAAAACCATCTTTAAAGTTTATTTTAAAGGACTTGCAAAAAAGAATTGATTAACAATATTAAATGACCATTAGCCTAGCAAAATAATTTTAATTAAATTTTTTTCAAAAAAACAAGTTTTTTAAATAATAATAATACTTTGTTGCCATAAAAAATTAAGATGCCAGTTTTTTTATGGTTTATGTATAAAAGCTTGATTTCTTGTTATGGTTAAGAGTCGTGTTTGCATTGTTTAATTCTTATTTTATTAAAATGGTTAAATAATAGTTAGATTTTTTTTGAGTAAACACATTGTTTTATGCTGGATTTTTTTGTTCACTGATTGCCTGTTTCAGTTTATTTCACTAACATAGAATACTGAAATTTAAACATCATATTAACTATGTCTGCTCGAAAGTTTTCTTACATGTGGCTAAGATTGCTTAAAACTTTTTATTGAAAATAATATCAAAAATTTGTAATTTTGTATTTATTATAATTGAAATTAAAATAAGAAATACCTTTTTACTAGGAAGATTTATTCAGTCTTTGTCTTTTTTGAATTCTTCCATTTGGTCTTTCCTAAATGAATATGTAATTTCTACATATTCATTAAGGAAATTACATATTCATTAAGGATTCCCTATTTTTGGAGTTTTTCAATAATAAAATTGACACCACTATACCAAGTCTTAAAAATTTGTTCTGCAAAGTTTTAATTGAAAAAGAAAGACTGCAATGTTTGATTAGAATATGAGAAATAAAATATAGAATAATTAAAAAGATAACATGAAATTAAAAAAATAAAATAAACCTGACAGAGGTTGAATTGGATATATAGGTTCTCCTCTGTACAAAATAACATTTATTGATTATAAGTTTAACATCTATATCTTCTTTTTAATTTTTTACCAATAAGGATTATCAATGTGTTTGATAAATATTTTCTTACCAGAAAATATTTTTAGAAAATATTATAGACCATACTTTGGCCAAAATCTTTTTACTAATGTATATTTCTAAAAGAGTCACAAAAAGTCTACCACTGGTCATACTTACTAAAACCTAGCTCCAAAAGATCAGGAACAAGAAATGTAGCCTCTTCAAGCTAATCATTCATAAGAGATACAGTTGCTTGTAGTGTTGTAATTAAAGTATGATAAGTTTGTTGAATCAATGCAAAATATTTACATTTTGATCAAATTTCATTACAATTTGCAATATCTTTATAAAGTGTGGGTTTTTTATTGCCTTTCACAGCTGTGTTGTGCATTGCTGTGTTGTGCATTGCTGTGTTGATTGCAGGGGTGTGGGGTCGTTTAAATAAAGTAACGACTCCGATTCTGACTCCAGTTGTTGAAATTTTTTGAGTACAACTCTGACTCCAACTCTAAATCTAAATTTTTGAAAAATTCTTTGAATTTTTAAAAAAATATGCGATAAGTTAAAAAAAGTTTTTTGACAAATTTATGAAACCTTCTTTGGGATTTAGTATAAATATAAGGTTAATTGAATGTTTTATACATGCACATGCAATACCAAGAAGTTTTACTATTAGAGTCGGAGTCGCGATTTTGTTTAGCGACTCCGCTAAAAATGTCGCAACTCCGCAATTCCGACTCCACAACCCTGGTTGATTGAATAAATTGAGTTTCTGCTTTAAATAAAGTGTGATTAACAACTTATAAAAAATTGATAAAAACTGTGCTGCATTGTTTTTTTCAGAAAAATTACTCTATAATGCAGGTACAGTTGATTCATCAATTATTGCCATTCTGATGTTGACAACATGTTTGTTGTGATGTTGACAACATGTTTGTTGTGATGTTGACAACATGTTTGTTGTGATGTTGACAACATGTTTGTTGTGATGTTGACAACATGTTTGTTGTGATGTTGACAACATGTTTGTTGTGATATTGACAGCATGTTTGTTGTGATGTTGACAACATGTTTGTTGTGATGTTGACAACATGTTTGTTGTGATGTTGACAACATGTTTGTTGTGATGTTGACAACATGTTTGTTGTGATATTGACAACATGTTTGTTTTTTCCAGGATAAACTTGATAGTTTATTTTTCCTTCCTTTATTTTCAGTTCTTGTTTAGTAATTGATTTTTTTTTAACTTTATGAAATATATTTAATATAACCAGCAGTAACTTCTACTTAGTTTCTGGAAAAACAAAATAAAAAAGAAGAAAAAAACATCTTTGTTGTTTCTTACATTTTTTATAAAACAGAGTATATCAAATAAGTATGTTTTAAATACTTCTGCTACAAAAAGGATGATAAATAAATAGTTTTCTATTTCCAGTATATGCTTTATTAAACTATAAAAATGCATTAACATTGGTAGAAAAGCTCTTACTTTAAATTCTGATTGGTGCATTATAATTTTTGTTTTCAAACATACCCCTGTTACGCAAACTCAAGAATTTTAAAACATAATAGTAATTTTTTGAAGTCCTACAATTATAAAAACAATTATTATAACATACTACAGTTTGTTAATTTGTAATTTTCACCAGTGTAAAAAAGTAATGAGGTATTAAATGCTATTGACTCAAAAACAGTTGGTATATGCCTGATATTTTTGGCCTACAGTAATTAAATGGCCTAATTTGTTGCATTTTAATTGCTGCATGTTTGAAACATGCAGCATAATAGAGTATTTTATTTTACGTCATTTTGAAGTGTAAATGTTTCTTAGAAAAATATACATTTTATTCCTAACAACTGCAATTATAATAAAATACAAAATTACAAAACTTTAAAATTATCTCCAATAGAGAATTGCAAATAGTTTTAGCAATATAAGGTTATTTTTAGTAGCATGTTGATAAATTTTGATATAGCTATCTGAAAGCCTATTTCAGTATTCTGAGTTGTTGAAATAAATTGTCCAGAAAAACATAAAATAATTACTCGAAAAAAATCTAACAACTATTAAACCATTTTAATAAAGTAAGAATAAAATATTTATTTTATTCTTACTTTATTAAAAAGCAAATTCGAAATGTGGTCTTATGATGCACAACAAAGCTTCTTAAATAATATAATGGAAAGCATTGGCAAAAATACCTAATTTACTATTTGCTTTTGAAGCTTCTACTGTGATCTGCATATTCCATTTTAAATTGTCTGACATCAAAACTTCTAAATCTCTTTCAATGTTTGCTGTTAATAATTTGATCTTGCCCTCATTATTAGTCATATAATAATTGAAGTTTTGATTGGGTTTACCAGCATCCATTACTTTACATTTATCAATATTGAAATCCATGTTCCATTTTTATGTCCATTTCACTAACATATCAATATCATTTTGCTTTAACATCACGATCTGTTAAAGAATTAACTGGTGCAATAAGATTGATCATTTGCATACAATTTGTACATATGCACATCTTCATAGAAATCTGAAAATTTTTTTTATTGTAGTTCCATTTTTAAAGGAACATCTTCTATGTATATTTTTTTAAGGCAAAAAGAAAAGAAAAAGATGTAGCCCAAGGAAAAAAGCAAACTAATTATCTCGTAATTTTGAGAACTCATTTTCAAACTATAAAACCTAAAACATTTCTGCTTTTAATTAAAAATTTCCTTGAAATAACTGAAAAAACTTTTGTTTTATATTTAAAATCTGCAATTTCAAATTAATTAATGTTATGAACAGTATGAACAGAAAATAATTACATTTATAAAATTATTAAAGATGCTAATGAGTTTAACTATCAATTTATAAAATGCCAGATAATTAGAACAGAAAGATAGAAATTTATAACAAACATGTAAGTATTATGCAAGTAAATCAAAACTAGAATTTCAAGAAATTATCATTCAATTGCAATATCATTACTAAATTAAAACTTCCAGATTAAACTTGTCTTTTAATGACAAATGTACGAAATATATGAAGATAATGTGGATGTTGAAACATGGATGTTGAACTTAAAATATAAATAAAAAGTTTACTTTTTAATTGATAAAAATCAATGCTTTTCATAAAAACATATTATAAATTATTATTTCTCAATTAAAGAATTATTATTTAAGAGTTAATCATTAAGTTTTATTAATTTTAATATTTTCAAAAGAATGCCACTAAATCTGTTGGCGGTATTATTTTGATAAACAAGACACAAAACTAGGTTATTTTTTTTTTAATATATCTTTATAATGATTTCAAAATATAGCTTTTTAAGTTTAACTATTGGGTAAGCCCTAAAATGAGACTTTTCTTATATATACTCTTATATATACACAAACACAAACAGATTTTTAAAACTTTATTTGTATTTAAAAGTTAACGAGACTTATAAATTTAATTTTATAAGATTTTGTTAAAAGTAGAAAATTATGAAACTTTTTGATTCTAAAAAAGGTTTGAAAACTCAAAATTTTATTCCTCAAAACAAGTTTAAAAATCTTCAAATCCAATTATGAATAAAAAATTGAGGATTAAAGTGGATGATTTATTGATTTAATTAAGGTCTAATTGTTACAAAGAACAAATTCTCATACAAATTTTTTAATTTTATCAATAAAACAAAGTAGTATAACATTTGAAATAATATTTTTTCAAATTATTTTTAAATCTCAATAAACAGGGTTTATTGAGATTTAAAAACAATTTGATATTACTTCTAACTTTATAAATGAAGTTAACTAAGCCCAACAAGTTTTTAAATAGGAACAATATGTCTTACTTTAGAGACTTGAACATATAAAAACCCTAAAAAAAGTCACAATTTAAAAATGATTCACTCTAGATATATAAACCATAATTTTGAAAAGTGAGCAAAACAAACACTCAGAAATTTTCTAAATACTTAATACACATATTTGAAGAAAAATAACAGCCAATCCATTGTACCTGATTACATCAATTAACAATCACTCTGGTTTTAGTTTATAATTTGTATAAAAAAATAAGCTATCAATTACTTAAAATAATTGTATGCTTGAATTTCTTACATATTATTATGTAGATTACTTATTATTAATTGTAACAAAAATAATGTACAAATATCATGCTATTAACATATCAGATAATTTTTGTATCAATGTTACTGATAATATCACATGTTCTGAGTTAATGCTTATCTAAAATAAGGTATGATATATACTATTTTTACACATTTGGAAGGATAAACATGTGATGTGTATACATAAAAATAAATTTAACAAATTCCCTTATAAGCAAAAAAAAATGAAAAAAATTTAATTAAGTCACAATTTATTATGCTATATCAGGGATATACCATAAAAACTGCGGCTTTAGTAGATTCATTTTATTTGTATATTAGTCCTAGCTTTAATATTATTTGAAACTTTTTCACTTTAATATTATTTATAAAAGTATTAACTATTAAATAAAAAAGTAAATAAAAGTATTAAATTATTAATATTAAAGTAATACTTATGATGAATTATAAATATTATTAAAGTGAAAACCTAGAAATAAAATTTTAGATAATTTTCTTGTTAAGTTTATTTAAGTATACTTAAAGTACAAAATAATTTTTGATTTCAAATACCTTAAATAATTTAAATTTCCAAATAAAGTTAAAATAATTCAAAACTTCTTTTATAGAATTACTAATAAAACACAAGTGACTCATAAACTTCTTTTGTTATTATGCTAAATTTCTTATAATATTTATAGTTGAAGTTAAAAGACCTATTACATAACCAATAAAAGCAATATATCTTTTTCACCTCTCAAACATAACTTTAAAATTAATTTTTTTTTTGAGAAGATTTTTATTTGCTAAGTAAACTTAACTCAAGAAACGGCTACATAACAAAAAAATAACTGTGGTTTTGATTATTTATACAAATTTAAAAATTTTAATTTTAACTCAGTTTAGTATTTTCACTTGATAATCGGTAATACGTCGTCCTAATTTGCGTAAAAGATTTATGATCCGCGAGAATGGCCCAATGTTAAATTCTGATATTATGTTGGGCCATTCTATTAATTCCATTAATTATTATATTATTAATATAATACCGCTCCATTACCAATCACGAGTTACGAGTCATGATTCACGAGCCAGGAGTCCCAGTACCAAACCAATATCACTCAGGCAACGGAGAGGGGCTTAAAATTTTTCTAATCTGATGAGAAACATTTTAAGTCCCCCTACGTCGCCTGAGTGACATTGGTTTTGGTACTAGGACTCCTGGTTCCCTCCGTCGCCTCAGTCGCCTGACTGTTGCCTGAGTTCCCTCCGTTGCCTGAGTGACATTGGGACTCCTATAATTAGTATTCATAGTTTGAATTTATTTCCTTTTATTTTATTATTACTTTTGCAAACACTTCTATTAAGTATGTAATGTAATTATTCTAACGCATAATTTTAATTATATTTTTACGTGTTCCCTCGTAATTTTTTGCTTGTGAATGTCAATTGTAATCAGGGAGATTACAACGTCAAAAGATTTTCTTCATCTGGTGTGAAACAGAGTACATAAGCTCCACTCTTATACTCTGTCTAAGGTCTTTTAATCTTTTAAGATACCACAATTCCTTTAATGAATCTTGAAAAGCACGTGTCAAGGAAACACGATCATATTTTTCGCTAACACATATAATCTAAAGGTTGGCATTATTCCGCTTGAACAACTTAAACCGCAAACACAGAACTAAGGTGGTATTTTGGTATTACTATTTGTTTGCAATCTTTTACTTGTAATATATATCTTTCAAAAATTACTAACATATTACCAAAAGAAAAAAGAAAAAAAATTGTAAAACTTAACAAAAACTTGCACAATGTCAGTATACTAGAGGTTTTTTTCCAAAGCTAAAATTTTAGAAAAATAAATAGAAGTTAAATCAATAGGTAATTTATTTAATTTAACCTTATTCAACAGTTATTGTTTATTTTGCTTTGTTTATAAATAAACTATTACTTTGTAGTGCTCAGAGTTCAAAATTTTAAGAAACTATAAGTTCTTCTGTTAACACTGCGTATTCATTTTACACTACATGCATCGTCTGATTAAAAAAAAAAAGTGTCAAGCTTCTTCTCCGTAGGTAGTTCCCTCACCGAGGGAATTTAAGCATAGTATGAAGTACTTTGAGCGTTGAGCGCAAGTTCTTCCCACTCAGCTCCACTCATATACTCTGTTTCAGACCAGATGAAAAAAACCTTTATGGACCAGCTAGACTTTATAAGATTTTTTTTAAATGTCAAGAGGGCTAGACCATTCATTGTAGCTTTCATCTAAGGTACCATAAAACCTTTCTGTTATAAAAGTTAAAAAAACAGTAAAAGAACAAAAGGAATAAAATTCCATTGTTTCTCAGAGAGTGAATCGTTTGACTCAAGATGATATATCAAAGTTTGTTAAACTAATGATTCAAAGACCTTGCTGTAATAGCAATAAATTAAGAAGACCGGTTAGAGGGGCCAGAATAAATGTTTAAAAAATCTCTCCAGAGTTTTTAAAGTTGGAAACACAGATGCCATGTCAGAGAAAATAGCATGTTCTAAACTATCTAAAAGAGTAAAGTAATAAACTAAGTACAGTCTAAGACACAAACCAAGGTGGCTAGATACAAATCAGAGAGGCTCAGACACAAAGCAAAAAGGCTAGACACAAATAAAAGAGAATTGAAAGAAATCAAGAAGCAAACGTGAGATTAATTTGATTTGGATATTTTTTTTATTAACAATATAAATTAATAAATTATTTTAAGGTGAAATATGACTGGAACAAGTTAAAGTCTATACTATAGTCTATACTATAGAATGAAGTCCATAAGATAGACTATAATTTTACCATCTTGCGCCGTTAATTCTATTTATATTTTAATAAATATCAATAGAATAACTAATTTAACTAAAAATAATAAAATAGTTAATAATATAGTTAATAATAAAATAATATATATAAACTTAACTAAAAATAATAATATAGCTATAATAAATTCATGTTTTACAACTGATACTTAATAAAATAAGTATCAGTTGTAAAACATGGTGCTTATTTTATTAAGCATTTACTGTAACCTTAACAAGTCTTTGACCTGAATCCATAGCTATCCTTAAAGTAGAGTCACGTGGTCTTACTCCTCTTCCTTTTTAACAATGTGCTGTATAAATTTAGATGTATCATTTACATGAACCAGTGTTCTAGTAAAACTTCTTCTTTATCTATGAATTCTTCTTTAGGTGTAAAACTCATCAATTTGGACATAAAAAAATATTTTCAAAAATATTTTTCAAAAATTATTATAACTTTAAATTTCTCCAATATTTTCAAAAATCTCATTTGGATTGGCTGCTTATACTAAACAAATAATGTCCCCTTTGGAAATATGTATATAAATTGCGTACTTATCGAAGCCTCGCTCTCTTGGAGTAACCTATCAAACATCAACGGACTCAAGCAACTGTTCTACTACTAGCTGTGATCTACAATATCTTCTTTGTGTTTATCGCATATTTGTATATAATATATTAATTATAATGAATTGAACTCGTTTTCCAATACGACTCTTACGTAAAACAACATGGAGATCATTTCTTATTAAGATGAAGGGTTTTCTACTAAAACCTGAATTGTAACCTCATCAACTTGAGGGGGAATTCAAACTTTATATCGTCATAATTTTTAAACCCTAAGAGATTATACTACGAAATTTAAAATTTACTAATGAAAATAAGTTTAATTAAGAATAGTAAAAAAAATATCTTATCAACTTGTTGCTCTTACGTTTGGAGTAAGGAAGGGGGCAAAAAATTTGACCTTTTTTGTTCTCAGACTTCAATCATCGCAATTTTTTACAAAGCATTCTTATTTGACATAAGCATAAACATATGAATATTTTGAGTTTGCTTCATATCTGTAAGTTAATTATTTCAAATATCAAAAAATGCTGGACTCGCCATTGCAGGGCTGTTGAATACTTTTCAAAAAAAGATTATGGCGAAGAAAAATCTCGGGATGCTTTATCAGTATTTATTTGTGTAAAACCAGGTTTAATACATAAATCATCTCGTTTGATACATAAATCATCCATATAGAATTTCTTCATGATTGCATGCAGTAGCTAGAAATATTCAGCCTGACAAGTTGTCTGCTTTCAATTTATAAGATATTATACGATCGTTTAATAATGTGAAAACAAATATAGGAAACTGCAGTTTTAATGCCGTTGATATATTATTAACTGATATATTATTAAACACAAAAATAGAAAATGAAATGTTTATTTATTTATCAGATTTCTTTAAAGGTGTTCCATTGTTATTCTGAAAATATATAGCAATTTCTTGTAAGAATTCTTTGATTGTGGCGTCAAATATAAATTAATTTCAAGGAGGAATCAAAAAACTCGTTGAACATTGGAAGCAAGTCATAAACAACAACGGAGAATATATAACTGATTTGATGTTTAAAAGTAAAGTTATATATATATAAAAACGGCAACTATCGGACAACCCAATATTTCAAGAATATGTAAAATTTAACGTAAATAAAAACTATTTGATGTTTCACCTAAACAAATTTGACTTTTGAATTCAGAGGCAAAAAATATAAAAATAGTTAAAAAAAATCTGGGCAAGACAAACTTTATTCAATGAGTGATACATTTGTTACCAATAGATATTCTATTGAAAAAATGAAAGAAACATTTCAGTACAACCCAATGTAACTTGTTACAATATAATCATCTTAAAAAGACTTAAAGTTTTTTAGCATTACAGCATTAACAATGATACACTTTTAAAGTAAAACTTATTAATAAGTATATATATCAACAAAAAGATTTTTTAAGTTTATCAGACATTACACTTAAAGTTGTATTCTTCTATTAGATGAAACTTTTAACTAAACTATATTACTGTACCATGGGGATACTGTATCATAGCCATGACATATACACTCATGAGAACCATATATAAAGCATCTAACAATCATGCAAATACTGATTTAGGTTTTATAGTGGTTACTTTGGTGAATCCATTTTTTATGTAAAATGCATAAAATTAATTCAAGTTTTCTTTTTGAACAAACTTTTATCTGCCATAAAAGGAGCAGGTAGTCATGTTGTATATATAATTTTTGATTGTAACAAGATAAACTAGGCCAATATCAAGAAATTTACGACAGATAGATTACTGATCAAAAATAGTAAGCAACCTGTTACAGGTTGCTTACTATTTTTCAATTGGTTTTGGGAATGCATCTGTATATAGAATTTTGATACAGTGTATCAAAATTCTATATACAAGTGTGTTCTCAAAACCAATTGAAAGGTAAAAAGTATTAACTTTTCTGAAAATATTTTAGAAAGTAATAGCCTGTGCCTTAAAATGTCATCTAAAGTTAAAAGGTGTTGATAATACCATTTGTTTTCTTTCAATTATAATCAAATTTAGGAGAATTTTTAATGTTCAAAGCCCTTATGCAGATCTGCGTATGCGTGATCTAAAGCAATGTTGTTTTCTCTTCTGGTGATTTAAGTTTTTAAAAACTGTTAGAATTTAGAAGCATGGCAAAAAAAATGTGTTTTTCTCAAAAAGTTTGTTTCAACTAAATTATTTCAAAAAGTCTCATACTTGTAATGGTCTAGTGGATCAAATTATCAAAGTTACTCTTGTCTTTAAATCATAAACAAGTTTTGCGTGGAATATTTAACGCAGATCCTTTGAAAAACAGTTTAAAAAACTCAAAATCATGTTTACATATTTTATTATTGAATAAAAAACACTTTAGAAAGTTGATATCATAAAGATAAAAGTAGTTTTCCAGTTAAAATAATGGTGAAATTAGTCATAATTTTAATGCATTTATGTAAAAGATGTCATTTTTACATAAATAACGAAGAATGTTTTTTATTTGATAACTTATTAGAGTTAGAGAGTGCATTATCTACAGGTTGCAAAATGTCTCTAAAATATATAGAAATATATAAAATATATATGTAAAATTGAATATAAAAGTAGTACATGTCATAATTCGTAAAACAGCTAAATTCTTTTACTGTGTGTAATTTAATGATGCTTATTTTCTAATTATACCAATTAAACATGAGTGGAAACCATGGTTATACTTTCTAACATATTCTATAAAACTCGTAGTTTAATTTTTCATACAGCCAATATCAACACAGCTTCACAAAAAAGACAGTTTCCGTTTTAAAAAATTGAAAAAAAAAAAAAAAAAAAATTAACATTTCGTTAATAGAAAAAAAAAATTGTACAGTTAATTAAAATATTTTTTTATACTGATGAGATTTGTAATTTTTTTCGTAATGATCCTTTGACTTATGTCTTTCATCTCTCAGTTAATAATTGCGCCTCAGTTATAATCCCCTGGATTCCGGGAAGAATTGATACTTATGCTTCTTCTATTTGGTTTAAAGTTTGGGTTTTTCTTTCTTGTACAGCTTATATTTCTAATCCTAATCATTTTTTCACAATTACTTTCAGGAAAAAAAACATTTTTTTACTATTACAAAAAATTGATACAAAAGGTACATTCTAAAGATAAGGCTTATTATTTGAAAGCGCTAACGCTACCTAACGCACCTTTGGTTACCAGAAAGCGCTAACACTCTTCTGCTATTTTTTCAAACTTTAAAATTGATAGTGCTAGTCCGCTTCTAGTCCGCTACCAAAATAGTTTTTTCTTTGTATTTTTTTAAAGAAGCAAAAGAAAAACCTTACTATCCTTCTCTCCCTTGTTAATTTTTTGGTTTAACGCCACCTCTAGGCAAGTTTTATAACATTGCTAAGGCAGGAGGATTGAAAGTTATGAAAAAGATCTGGTCAAAAACTCGGACTAAAATATCATTTTTCGGACTAAAACATCAATGGTCGGAAATCTTGGACTCCGGTATTTTAAAATTCAGAGATTAGCGGGACTAGAGCGAGGCAAATAAATAATAATATTAATATTTTCTCCATTAGAAGTAATCTCATTTATTTATATAAACTTTTATAATAATAAAAAAAAGTTAAAATAAAAATAGTAATAAAGAGTAAATAATAAAAAACCTTTTTTTAAATTTTATTTTTACATAAAGTTTTTTTTAAATACTTAAAAATAATCTTAGTATTGGATTTAAATGTAAAAAATTTATAAATATTTTTTTGATTTTTTCCAATTGCTGTTTAAATTACTGTTATTTTTGTTTTATATGTATTATTAATATTTTATATAATTTACTGTTACTGTACAGTAACAGTAAAATATAAGATAACATGATAATATATAAGATAACATGTTATCTTATGATTAATTTTTTTTTCTTAAAAAAAAGAAAAAAAGAAAAGAAATAAAATGGAAAGCATTTCACTGTCATCTGATGATGAAAATACTAAAAAATTCACTAATACTCATAGAAATCAAAAACCTATTCAAGCTTCGAGTTCATTAGACTCGGATGACTTAGAAGAAAAGTCTAGATTAATTCAACAAGTATTTCAATTGCAAAATACACTTGATGATCTTTCACAACGAGTTGATGCAGTGAAAGATGAGAATACAAAACTGAAATCAGAAAATCAAATTCTAGGTCAATATATTGAGAATCTGATGGCTGCTTCAAATGTGTTTCAAGGAAGTAAAGTAAAAAGCAAACCAGAAAAGCAAGTAACAAAAAAATGAAATGGTTTATATAGATTAAGCAACATATTAGTTTGTTTAAAGGTTACTTAAGTTAAGAGCAATCAAAGTTATTTTTTTAAAGTTAACTTTTTAAATATATACCTTGTGTACATATGCAGAGTAAACTGAGTTGGAGAAATGCGTAGTTAAAATAATTTTACGGATTTTTTTTCAAATAATAAAATATAAAAATGTTTAATGAAAGTAGCTTGTTTTTATTACTTTAAATTTACTTAAAGAGTTTAAACTGGAGTTTGTTATCTGACTAAACATCTTTTGATATATTCTATAAAATAACAAATTGACTTAATAAAAATGCATGGCAGCAATTTAAATCTTTTATTTTTTTAAACTAATTTTTTTTTACTATAAATCTATTTTGACTAAATAATTATAGTTTTTTTTAAATTATTTTTTTCACAGTATTTATGATGTTTATAATATTTTAATAAGTTATTAAGGAGAAAGACATCTTGTATCTTGACTGCTGCTAAATATTTATTCTTAATACATTTTAAATTTTAAAACTGTTGTGTTTTTAGTTTTGATACCATTATGATAACAATATTTATTATTATTATTATATATATATATATATATACTAACACACACAGATTTGCAAAAAGATGTATCAAGTCATTGTATTTTTAAATAAATAGTTAAAATAAAACTGTTGATCTGTATTTTAAAATTAAAATAATTAAATTTTATAAAAAATTATTTATTTTAATAAAACATTAAATCAGTATTATAATGATTTGATTCATCTTGTTTTACTTCATGCCGCCAGTAATGTGTAAACTAACTGTCCTACTTATGCACTGAAATATTAGCAACAGTGGCGGTTCTAGGAATAAAATAAGGGGGAAAAATCCTTAAAAAGTGCTGACTGCTTTCAAAAAAAAAAAAAAAAAGATCCTCAATACTAAAAATCTCTTTGACTAGACCCCTACACCCCTTGTAGAATCGCCCCTGATTGGCAGCTTTATCAAGAAAAAATAAAGTTTAAATAAACAATTTCAAGCTTACCTAAAATTATTTTTAAAGTGTCATTTAAAAAATAATCCAGGACTCTAAATAGCTACTGCTTTTTTTTTTGTGACTCTGTCTACTATAAAAACTGATTAGAAGGAGAGCAACCAACCACATCTTTCTCTCTTTAAGTAATGTCCTAATATGGGTTGCACTTCTTACATGAGTCAGCAAGCAGACTGGAAAGCTATATTTGTAAGCATTCAAGAATTCTTTCAGTGCTGATAATTGAAAAATAGGATTATAAAACATCCTGTTATTTTTGTTTGAACATATCAAATATTAAAAATATTTGCATTTTTATATAGCTGTGCCCAATGGTTCTATTTACTGTTAATTTTTGGTCTATAGAATATGGTAGAAAAATTCACAAGTCTCAAATTAGTTGAAAATCTGGTGTCTTACAAAAATAATAAAAAATGTATTAAGCTTCTTATATTTTTTGCTCATTGTGAGAACAAAAATACCCCAAAAAGTTTACACTATCACCCCCAATTTAACAGCAGTTAGTTATTAAATAAATTAAATATTATTCTAAACTTAAATTTCATTAAATAGTCATTTAGTCTTCAAAAACTATGACAAAGTGAGATTTACAATCCCCTCATTTTGGGCTGGGCAGAAATTTTACATGAACTTTTAAATGTTAAAAGAATATTCAATGAAATTTAAAACCTGTCAATCTATTTAAGATTAGTATAATATGCTGTATTAACTGTGGCATTAGAAACAGGAGCAGGTACTAGTCTTTGCATTGGGAATATGTGCAGGTATTAATGTATGTATGTATGTATGTATGTATGTATGTATGTATGTATGTATGTATGTATGTATGTATGTAAGTACGTACGTACGTATGTATGTGTGTATGTATGTATGTATGTATGTATGTATGTATGTAAGTGTCCATGTATGTATGTATGTAAACTTTCATAGGTATACTGTTTGTCATAAAGTCAGGAGTTTAACTTTTAAACCAATTGACTCTAAAAGCACTTCCAAAATGAAATTTTTTCCATGTTTTTTAAAGGTTTCAATATCTGAATTGTCTTATCTGCCAAATTTTCAACAAATTATTTTTTGATAAATAAAATTTACAGTTAAAAAAAAATATTTTGAAAACATTACCACATATATGTTATTTTGGTTTTTGTACTTAATTTTACAAAAGATAATTATACAATGGAGAGTTATACAGCATCTTGTTATGAATTTCTCCTTAATAAAAGTATCAGAGTGCAGAAAATTTGGATTGAAGCATGTATTGAATGGGTTCAAGAAGAGCAAAAGGTATTAATTTGATATTATTTTGTATTAGAATTGAATTATTCCATAATAACTTTTAACTTTTTTTATACTTTCAAATCTACAAAAAAACAGCAACAAAAATACAGCAACATTTATAGACTTAATATCTAATTTTTCATTAATAGAGTACATTATTGTGTGCTGTTTAAATTTTTATATTTTGATTTATAAGCAATTTTATTAGGGTTGCTCTTCCAAATGCTTTTATTATTATTATTATTATTATTATTATTATTATTGCTATTATTGCTATTATTATTATTATTATTATTATTGCTATTATCATTATTATTATTATTATTATCAAATTACAACGATATCGTCATGAGGAATGGCTATATAAAGACCATTTATGGTAGTTGTAAATATGCATTTTTTATATAATTGTCATAATTGTTTTTAAAAATGTTAGTTGTTTTTGAGTTTTGACAGTATACTGGCAGTTGATTTCATTTTTTGACTATCCTGTTTGTAAAGAAGTTGTACCGGATATCAGACTTGTTTTGTTCTCTGGTTAGAAAGTTTTGTTGTCTTGTGCCATGATTGTGTTTTTCTTGGGTTATACTAGAATATAAGTTTATTTAGTCCATTTTTAATTTTGAATTGTTGTATTTGGTCTCCTTTTAATTGTCTTTCTTCCAGTGTTGTCAGACCAAGGCAGCAGATCTTTTCCTCGTATGTTTTACCACTAATTTCTCGGACTAGTTTAGCTGCCCTTCTTTGGACTGATTCAATTGCTTTGATATCTTTTAATTTATTTGGATTCCATACTGAAGCACCGTACTCCAAATATGGCCTCACCATTGATGTGAAGAGCATATTAAAAGTGGTATTGTTAATGTATTTGAATGAATTTTTAAGCTGACCCAATATACGATTTGACATTGCTATTACGGAATGGATTTGCCGGTTCCATTTTAAGTCAGCGCTGAAGATCACTCCTAGGTCTTTCTCAAACTCTACCTTTAATAATTGATGGCCATTTACCTGATTCAATTATATTTTTAATATATATATAATCCAATTATACTTTTGATTTGATTTCCCAATGTGAATTACTTTACATTTGCTCTCATTTAAAGACATTTGCCATGTTTCGCACCATTTTGATATAATGTTAATATCATTTTGTAAACTGATCGGATCGTTTTTATCTTTTATGATTCCAATCATTTTTGTGTCATCTGCAAAAGGTTTTGGATTATTTTTGATTTGTGATGCCGGGTCATTTATGAAAATTACAAACAGTAATGGCCCTAGAACCAAGCCTTGAGGAACCCCACTAAGCACTTGAAGCCAGCCTGAAATGGCGTCTCCTAGTATGACACGCTGTTTTCGATCTTTTAGATAGTTAATTATCCAGTTCAACATCTTATTTACTATTCTGTATGCTATTAATTTTCTGAAACAAAGTCGTGTGTGTGGTACTCGATTGAATGTTTTACTGAAGTCTTTAAATACTATATCAACTGGAATGCCGTTGTCGGCAGCTTTTGTAATTAGATCAATAACTAGATATTTTTGAGAAATATCTCTCCCCCTTTTTTTTTTTTTAAAGAAAAATAATAAAATAACACCAAGTTTCAAAAATTTTCTTATAGTAAACTCAAGATCATTTAACACTCTGCAGTAGGTGAAAATGATGTTAAAGACCTAAATAAATTATTGAAAAACTGAGGTATTCACTTATATTTTAGATTAAGTAGCTCCTTAAAAAACTGTCCAATGAAGATCCAATGAACTGATGTAAACATCTAATGTCTAACAGACTGATTTCTGTATGACCTGTATTTGCTAGAGTTTTCATATAAATAATAGCAAATCAATTAAATAAATTTAATGATGAAAATATCAATATACCTCATGAGCAAATTGGATTTCAATGAAACTCAAGTTGTGAGACTGCATTACTTTCAGACACTGATTTTTGGTATAAATGCATAGATGAAGGCAAATAAGGTGGAGCCCTTTTAATTGACTTATCGACAGCATGTAACACAGTTCAATGGCAACATTTAATGATTGAATTAATAAAAACAAACTGAAGTATCAAAACTCAAGCACAGTTCAAAAACTACTTTAAAGACATCAACAAGTTAAGTGTAATCTAATTATGGGGGCTGGTAACAAGAAGTATTCCACAACAAGATAGGTTAATCCTTAACTTTTCAGTTCATTTATTAGAAAACTACTATGTGAATTTGAATTATGATAGTTCCAGATTATCAAAAGAATTGCTGAAGATGGTTTATATTAGTCTTGTAAAAAGCCACATTGATTTGCTAGTGCACTATATGCACTAATTACCAAGACATATCTCACTAAACTCAGGGTGTTACCCAGGAAAAAATTTCATACAGCGTTTTTGTGGGAATTTAGGTGCGGCTTAAAAAAAAAAAAAAAGGTGAATATACTTTCATTTTTTAGATATAATTAAATTTTAATCAAAATAAATGTTTTTTTTTTGCTGGGTGTTATAGTTATAGCAGGATTATTTTTCTACTTTATAATTGTTTAATTCTAATTATTTAGCTTGTTTCATTATGGGCAATCTTCAAAAGTTTTCATTTTTAAATCATTTCTCCTCTTTGTTTGATATACTGTTTTTCAAAACACCTTAATAGGCTCATTACGTATTTCGAGAAAAACGTAATTAAAAAAAATTATTTGGAGAAAGTTATTGTAAAACGCTTTTAGAAACTAATAATTTTTATGAATATTTTTAGAACTCTTTAAAAATGTGTATTCAAAAATGTTTGTAGACATCTAAACTAGCTTATTTGGTAAAAAAGTCAAATTGATTTTTATACATCTAAACTAGCTTATTTGGTAAAAAAGTCAAATTGATTTTTTTTTTACATAAGACGCTTTGAAAAAACGGCTGCAGTAAAGTAGAGAGAAAACAAGAACTAAAGACAATTGTTTGCTGTTTTAATGAATGTATTATTAAATTTCATTGAAACTTTGATCTAGATTAATTGTGTACATCGCTTTTTTAATACAGTTTTAAAAGGTTTAAACGATTAGTTCTGAAGAAATATATTTGACTATATTACTATTTAAATACTTTAGTATTTTAAAATACTTAAAAACTTTTTTACAAATGTCGCATTGTTCATCATATTTTATATTATAATTTTTTATCATTAGATAAATTTAACAGTTTAAAAACTTATTTAAATCAATAGCTTTTAAATGAAAATTAAATGAAAGTTTTTGAAATCTTAATAACTTTTAATTGATAAACTTGGTTGGCTTGTTGATTTCCGTCAAATAAAATGTTTGTTAAAAGAACTTTTGTTGCAATATGCTACTTTAATTTAAATAAGTAACAAAGATATATAGGGGGCAAAGCGAGATTCTTTCACCGCACGAGGGCAGCAACTAAATTTAATTGGCATATTTTAAATATCTTATAAATTAGGTATTTAAATAAAAAAAATGTATTAAAATACAAAGTTATTATTATTATTATTATTTTTTCAATTTACATTACATAAAGTTTGTATTTGTAAATTAAAAAAATAATTTTGTTTTTATAAATATGGTTAATAATTAATAATATCAGGCCTTGTTTTAAATAAAAAAGTGCTTAATGCATTAGCTTAACACGATTTCGACGTCATAAAATTATCTTTATTTTTATTTATAGACGTTAAGTGTTAAACTACCGCAATAAATAAATAACCGCAAACTAGTTCAATTTAACAATTAACTCAAATAACTATAAACGTTTTAAATGTAATTTTATTATGAAAAGTTTGAAATGTTTGCAATTGTTATTTTATTATTAATTTTAGTTCAATATTATTTAGTAAAAAAAAAAAAAAAAAAAAAAAAAAATATATATATATATATATATATATATATATATATATATATATATATATATATATATATATATATATATATATATATATATATATATATATATATATATATATATATATATATAAACATTTTAATTATTTCTGAAATTTGTTTTTGAATAATTATTGTTTATAAATCGTTATTGAATAAAAAATAATGATTTTTTTTATTTTTAAAAATTTCTAGAGTAAACAAAAAATATTAACATTGATAAACACAAACCCATGTTAATTATTTAAACAACGATTTTGTTTTGACTACCAAAGAAAAATTTAGTTTTTTAAATATTTTTTAAATTTATCTTGTTTTAGCGTTTCAACTTGCGTTTTATAAAAATATAAAAAAGTTTAGTCTGCTTTGAGCATATTTTTGATACATAGTTTAGAACGCGTTCGCCAGGAATTTAATTCATAAATTTTTTATGTTATTGTAAAAATATTTTACTTTTTAAACAAATCACAAAGAAACAGAGCTATAGAGAAAAATCGTTTTTAACGATTAAATCTTTTTTTTTTTTAAGTTTTAGGAAATTAAAAAAAAAATTAAATTAAATATAAAAGTCTTAATTATGCAAACTCTTTTGTTAATTATTCTTAAAACAAAAAAACAAATACTTCTACGCAAATTTTTAATCGTGCAAACTTAAAAAAAATACTCAACTAAAATAATTTAAGTATATTTAATAATTAGAATCATATCTGTTTAAAATCAACGTTCGTAAAAATTTGTTTATTAGTAACTAAGTTCCTTAACTTATAAACAAACTCAAAAGTATTTTCATTCTACGTATAATTACAAAACTCTTTTTTTTTTTCGTTTGTAAGCAATTTAACTTAATAAAATAAAAAAAGAATAAATATGAGGTAATCTTTGTTAAGAACAAATTTAATTTATTTATTGAACTATATTTTTAATTTTAATTATATATCAACATAATTAAAATATAGTAACATGTTAAAATATTTTAACATGACTTGTGTACTTATAATATAACTTGATTTATGAAAAAAAAAAACTTATTGAATCGCACGCAGAAGAAACTTAACAAATTTTCTTCATTCAAATATTGCAAGTAACAGGTAATTTTTTTTTCTGTGCCGACCCCCTCCCCCGCATAACTCAAAGGTAAAGGTATCTATATACCTTTAACTAATAAGAAAAGTAAAGACATTTTTTTTATTATCTCAAAAAAATGTCTTGATATTTTTGTTATCATGATAAAAAAAATATTAAGACATTTTTTGAGATATTAAAAAAAATGTCAATTCTTAATTACAAATTTTTTTGCAAATGTTTTTTATTATAAATTCAGTAAAAAATTCTTAAAAAATCTATATTACAAAAAACATTTATATTCTGTATTAATAAATATGGAATATAGGTTTTTTAAAAGTTTTTTACTGAAAACTTTAAAAAATTACTACTTTTTATTAAAAACATTCCAAAAAATTTGTAGTTAAGGATTGACAAACAATTTTTCATGTTGCTAAATATTTGAATAAAAAGTTTAGCGTCAAATTAATTGCTATAAAAAGGAAAGATATATCGCGATGAACAGTTACAACAATTATTTTCAAAGTAAATTCTTTTTTTTATTAAATATCTTCACATAATGTTATTTAAAAGTTAATGTGGTTTTATTAAAAATTAATTCTTTTATGTTACCGCTAATTTAAAAGTTAAAAAATGATAGAAAGTAGCTTAACCAAAACAGCTCTACGCGTACGTAAATCGCTCTAGGCGTAACGCTTTAAAACAAGGCCTGAATATTATAATATTATTTAATTATCCATATTTTTCATAAAGCATATTAACAGTTAAATTAAACTAAAGGCTTGAGCAACAGTAGAAGTGCCAGTATTTTTAAATGAAAGATACATAAATAAATGATGTGTTCTAAAAAAAACTGCGAATACTGCCTCTATTGCCAAACATGTCCAGCTGAAATCAAGGATAAAAAAATAAAAAAATAATCAAGAGTCCTTAATATTAGTAACAGAAAAAATAATTGTTATAAATAACCTGAGTCTTGAAAAAAACAAAGTTACATAAAAATTAAAAAAAAAAAAATCATTTTAAGTAAAGTTTATTATTTAGAGTTTTATTGTTTTATTAATAAAATTATTTTTTCACTCTTTTTTTAAATGTTTTTTTTTTTGAGATGTTTTAATAAAACATGATTTTTACTTTTGAAATTTAATTTAATTTTTTTTTTTGAGACCCATATTTGTGTCTTAAAAAGGAAAGAGTAGATATTTTTTTTTAATTTTTAAAAGGCCATCCTAAGTTACATGCATAAATATCATCATTGGAATAAAGCTTCTTTGCATAAATCATACCAGTCAACAAACTACTCCACCAACATTAACAGTATTGGACATCAGTATCCACAATAGAATATCTTTGCCACACATGTCTTCATGCAACTTTTATATACTTCCTCCATTCTAATTGAAAAACTTTTTACTTAAGTCCCTTTTAGTTGTGCTAAAAGAATGGCTACAAATAACAATAATTAAACAATAATAAAATACTAAAATTAATTGCGTGGAGTGAAAAATAAACAGCTGCAAATGTGTGCTAAGCCTGGTTGGTTAAAGAGTTGATTGAAGCCTGTAATTGTATAAACATAAAATATTTTTATTTCAATTAAATTGTTGGGCACTCATTTATTTATGGTCTAATTTGACACTTGTAAGAATTCACCCATTTTTCAGGAAACTAGGTTTGAATCCACAGACTACTATTTTATGTGCTTTCAGTTAGCACCACTTCACTCTATCGCCTTTCTCTTTGTTTTATATCGCTCTCCTTTATCTTATGACTGCACTCTTCTTGATGTTATTTCTGATCATATTGACCAAGCCCTCTCTCTTTATCCATCAGCCAATATTGTTATTGTCGGTGACTTTAATGTTCATCACACAGAATGGTTTGGCTCTGGTGTCAGTGACTCTGCAGGCATTTAAGCCCACAACTTTTGCCTTTCTCAATCTCTAACTCAAATAGTCAAATTTCCAACTTGCTTTCCAGACAACCTGAATCATTTACCTTCACTACTTGACTTATGTCTTGTTTCTGATCCTAGTCACCCTTAGATCACAGTTTGATCTCTCTAAAACTATTATCTCAACTATTATCTTTATCATCAGAATCCCCCTATCATTGTACATCTTACAACTACCTTAAAGCTGACTGGGACTCTATCCGCAACTTTTCTTTGTGATGGCCCTTGGGTAGAAATCTTTTGTCTTCCTGTTGATAAATGTGCTTCTTACATAACTTCGTGGATTCAGGCTGACATGGAATCCTTTATTCCTTCTCGACAATTCCAGGTCGAGCCTCACTCTTCTCCATTGTTTTCCTCACATTTTGCTACTGCAATTGCCAATCAAAACTATTACTTCCATATCTATCAGCAAAATAGTTCTCCAGAAAACAGACATCTGTTTATTACTGCTAGGAACCATTGTAAAAAGGTTTTGTCCAATGCCAAAGCCCGCAATTCTCATGTCATGATTAAGTTTGGTATGTTGGTCTTCTCCATAAGCTATCAACTTAGGGTGTATCTGGAAACATCTTTAAGATTATTGAATCTATCCTTTCCAATCATAGTATAAAAGTTGTCCTTGATGGGCAGCACTCTTCTTCTTATTCTGTAACCTCAGGGGTTCCTCAAGGTTCAATCCTTGGCCCTATACTCTTTTTAATTTACATTAACGATCTTCCAGATATTCTCACATCTAAGTTGGCATTGTTTGCTGATGATACTACCATTTATTCTTGTCACGATAAGAAGCCAACTCTCTCTGATTGCTTGAAGGGGGAATTTGAGCTTGAAAAGAATCTCACTTCTGCTACAGCATGGTGCTCACAGTGTCTGGTGAACTTTAATTAAGATAAAACTCAATTTTTTTCAGCCAATTGTTATCGCAATAATTTAGATCTTCCTATATTTATGAATGGTAATGTACTAGATGAGTCATCTACCATTCATCTTCTAGGATTAACTGTTACTTCTGATCTTTCTTTTAAACCGTATATCAAATCCATTGCAAAATTAGCATCTGCTAAGGTTGCATCTCTTTATTGAGCTCGACACTTTCTTACTCTGGATTCTATTCTCTATCTTTATAAATCTCAAGTCCGGCCTTGTATGGAATACTGTTGCCATATCTAGGGCAGATTTTCTAATGATGCCCTTTCTCTTTCAGACAAGGTGCAAAAATACGCATTGTAAACATAGTTGGACCTGCTCTTGCAGCCAACCTTTAACCTTTGTCACATCGTCATAATGTTGATTCACTTTCTCTTTTCTACAAATGCTATAATGGGCACTTCTCTAAAGAGTTAGCGTCTCTTGTACCATCTACTAAAATTCACTGTTGTGTTACTCGTCATACAATTAAGTCTCATCCTCTTTCTGTTACTGTTCCTAAGTGCTCCAAAAACTCTTATTTGTCTAGTTTTTTTCCTCGAACATCAGTTCTTTGGAATTGGCTTCCTTTATCTTGCTTTCCTGATTCATATAATTTGCAATCTTTAAAGTCGTCTGTCAATCGTTATATTGCTCTACAATCTTCATCTTTTCTCTTCCAGTAACTTTTAATACTAATTAGTGGTTGCTTGCAGCCTTGTTGAAAGCGAACATGTTTAAAAAATAAGAAACGCCTAGAAATTCTTTACTGGTAATTTGAAGTAAAATGTTTTCCACTTTGTCTTAAAATGATAAGTTTTGTTCAAATAATTAATAAAGATATATATCACCCAGGCTTGGTTGGGAAGCGGGTGCGATCGCACTCCATAACTGACTATGGAAATAATATTTAGTTGCGAAAAACTGGCCAGATTTTTTAGTTGTTTTGAGTACATTTAAGTTTATGTATGTTTCCTTGTTTGTCCGCAAAATAATAAGTTCATTTTATCGTAAATTTTAAAATATTTTGTTTTACGGACTTAAATGAAAATATACATAAACTTGAATGTTCTCAAACATCTTAGTGTGGAAAAATAAAAAAAGAATATTCGCAAACACAAAAAACCCGCCAAATCTACCTACAATTAATTCTATTGGTTCAAAAAATACTAACCGAAATTTCTATTCAAAAAATACTAAGCGAATGTCCTGTGAAATATTTTTAAAAATTTTGTTACGTTTTTGTTGAGATTTCTAGCATAAATTATTTTAAGAATATATTATCAAATGAACTATTATTTTAATTTTTGGAGCCACATCTACAAAGCTATAAATGATTTTAAACTAACATTGTTTGTTTACAATAATAAATGTTTTAAATTTATATTTTTTAACTTGTCAACATTTTGTAAATATATTATAGATTTTATTAGTATAATCTTATTTTTTATATATAAGGGATGTATTTTTTATGTATGTAATGTATTTTTATATATGTAATGTATTTTTATGTATTTTTATCTATGTAATTTTATGTATGTGTATTTTATTCAAATGTAATCTTTTAAAGAAATTTGTGCGATTGATTTTGTAAACAAAAATACTTTTAATAATAACTGCATTTTCAATGAAAATGATTATTAATAATCATTTTCATGCATGATTATTAATAATCATGCATTTTCAATGAAAATGCATGATTATTAATAATCATCAAAGTTAATACAAATAAGTTTAACCACTAATCCATTTTCCACAGTGTACCCGATAACTGATTCTTTCCCCCAAGAAAGAAAAGTTTTTAAGTTTTTATAAATTGGTTTACTAACTTCAATTATTTTTGCTCCAGCCATTCTTAAAAATTCGCTATACTTACAGTTATTTTTTTCAGTTTTAAATACTAATTAAAATTATAAAGCCTATTCATTAAAGGGACTACCAAGTCCCTAGACATGTTGTGTTCATATTAAAGAGAATGTTAAAAAAAAAACATCTGAGCAATTTTTTTTTGATTAAAACTAATTAATAAATGATTACCAAGAAAAACAAATCTTGTAGTCGAAGTTCGTCTTCTCCATTTTCTGCGGTATTTTGAGTATGTAAAATAAACGGGATTTTCCAGGTGCATTATACAGACTTGATAATTTATTCAAGCGCGTTTAATTCATAGGAGTTTTAGTGCATGACGTCATTGGAAACATTCTAGAAATTCTTTAAAAATTTTACTATTAAATTTTACTAAAATAGCTAACTATAGGTACTTATTTTATTAAAAGTTTATTTTATTAATTGTTCGTTAGTTTTTTACAAATCTAACAAACAATTAATTAAACCAAGTACTAAGAAAAGATATAAAAATTAAGAATATACAATAAAATATATAACTCGAATTAACTTTCAAAATTTTGACAATTTAAAAAATATATAAAACATTTATTTTTGTAAACAAATGATAATAGTTTAAAAGATTTACGGCTTTACCGATGTGGCTCCAAGGATGAGCCATAATATTAAAGTAATAGTTCATTTGATAATGTATTCTTAAAAAAAATTATGTTAGATATCTCAAAACGCAACAAATTGTAAATAATACAATTCTTAAAACATTTTAACAGAATACTCTAGAACTTTATTTCGCTTAGTCAGCATATTTTTTAACCAATAGAATTAGTTTGTTCGCAAATTTAGCGGGTTTTTAGTGTTCGCAAATATTCTTTTTATTCTTCCGCAAGATGTTTTAAGAACATTCAAGTTAATCATGTTTCCATGTATGTCTGTAATATAAAAATTAATATATATTAATTTTTTAATTTTTAAACCCCCGCCATAATATATATTAGATGTTATAATAATTGAAATATAAATAATGAAATAAGATCACCTAAATACCATAAAATACATTTTTGAAAATCAGAGAAAAAAATGTGTTAATTTTTTTTTAGTATTTACAAAGTAAATTAATAAAAGTGCATTATTATTTAGGTTTAAAATTATTTTATCTAATATTTTGAAAGAAAAACTTATAACAAAAGAAATCAAAATACGCCTGGCCTAGACGATTATTTAAAAAAAGTTGCGCAAATAAAATACTATTTTGTTTTTAATTTTTTTACAAACACATTTTAGAACTTTAAAATATAATAAAAATGAAAATGATTTGGAAATTGTAAGTAAAAAATAACAATCGGTGTTTTAAACAAAAAAAAAAAAAATGAATAAATTATCAAGTCTGTATAATGCGTCTGGAAAATCCCATTTATTTTACATACTCAAAATACGGCAGAAAATGGAGAAGACAAGCTTCGACTAGATTTGTTTTTCTTAGTATACATTTATTAATTAGTTTTAATCAAAAAAAATTTGCTCAGACGTTTTTTTTTAACATTCTCTTTAATATGAACACAACATGTCTCGGGACTTGGTAGTCCCTTTAAACATCAGCGGTATTGTGAAGCAGTTCCACTTCCTCCTCACAAAGTAGTTTAACGTTTTTAGTTAATTTTTATCTAGCTAGTTGAATTTTCTACAGTAACTCAATGATTTAATTATTTCATTTGTTCATCTTACTAAGAAGAATTGTTTAAAATGTGTTAAACTTTTTAAACTACGCGAAGCATAAAACATTAAAAAATTAAATATTTTTTTCGTGGTCAATTATCGAGTGCAATTGCACCCGCTTTCCGACCAAGCCTGATATCACCTAAATAAAACTATATTGATAAAATTAATAAAATATCAAAATGTTTAAAAAACTATATTGATAAAAATACATTACTAAAAAGGTTTGCATTTGCTTTAATCAGGATTTGTTAATAAATATTTCAAATACAAAGTTTCTTCAGATTTGCAAAGACTTTTGATATCATCTAACTCTTTTAACCCTGCTCGTTCAGCACAAATGTTGGATTTTTGCATATTGATAAGCAAAGGAATATCACACCAAAACTTTGTGAATGTATTGATAGCCTTTCAATTTGTCATTAATCTCTTTATAATGCCTCTTGTGTTTCCAGTGTTAATATTTGTAGTGTCTATCATAATTATTTTTATAGATCCCTATAAATCATATTCATCAAAAAGTTCTTGAAGTCCTTTAAAAATTGTGTCTGACTTTCCATTCTTCAACACCATATTTTAGTTCTTTATCACGACTATTTAATGTTCCACCCCAACTATCTTTTTTCCATCAAAATGCAAACACCAATTCTCAACCTTCAGTTCTTTTCTCAATTTATCTTGTAACTTTTTGTCTTCTCTGATGACTGCCATATAGATTGCCGGTTGGGTTGGTGCAGGAAGATCGACATCAGCCATCTGAAGTTGTTGAAACACTGTGGCAGCTTTTTCTGTACTTAGCTTTGCTTGATAAACCAATTTAATATCCTCGACTGTTCTCTGTTTAATTATTTGTTTATTAATATTTATTGAAAGTTTATAATCACTGCCACTGTTAATTATTGACTCATTACTACTTTCGTATTCCTCTCTGTTATCAATCAGAATTAAAGTTGATGGCATTGATGGAATGTTTCCAAATTTAATTTTCTTTGAAAGATGTATTTTTTAGGATCATTACCAGATGTCACTATTGCTTTAAATAAAGATTTTCTCTACCAGATGTCACTATTGCTTTAAATAAAGATTTTTATCTTCAGAATGCAATGTCCATCCTCTTACGCTGTATCTACTAAGCCATTAAAGCTATAAGTACATGGTTTTTTGATTTCTATTTGTCTCTTTTTAATCAATTTTTCTATCATTTTTGGTACTGATTTTTTGCCTATTGTTGGAAAATTCAAATAAGCCCATAGTTTTATACATGCAGCTGAAATTTTTTTATTTGTCCTTTCAATATCTGTTAATTATTTGCCAATTTGTTGACATTATACATATTGTTCCTAATAATTTTTGAGATTTACTCTTACATAATCTTTTACTTTTCTCAAAGTAAATCAAATTCTTTTTCCATACGTCTCTTGATATATTGGTTGCAGTAGAATTTTTATTTGGCATATTGAATGGTTGTGTAATAACTGAACTTGTAATGCCTTATACAATTTATTATTTGATTAGTTGAAATTACGCAACCTTAAATTTTACTAAAAAACAAAACAAAAAAGTTTTCCCTCGCAGAGTATTAAGTTAAATCAATAATCAATATAATGCGTTAAGTTTAATGAAAACCGCTGTGTAAAAGAGCTTAAGAACTCCTCCTTCTATTTTTAAAGCAAATTTAATGCTGTGTAGTTTATGGAAAAACCCTGAGGAACTATAATTCATTTGGTGTGTGAGTTTTTTAGAGATATGTACCTTAAAATTATTGTCATATTTTTCAAAATATAAAAGCTCATAACTAGATGATATGCTCATTTGAAAATCTTAAAATTATTTTTTATTTTATACCCTAATATGTATATTTTATTTTTATCTGTTAAGGCTTATAAGCCTCTTAAACAATTTAATTACTTAAATTTGTGCCAATGAATAGTAGTAAAAATGCATGTTTAAATTTAGAAATTGCCACTGAAACATGAGCTGTTCAGCATTCTTTATGAGCAATGGTTAATGGCTGACTTAAGAGAAGTTGCAGAGGGAGTTCTTCCATCTTCATTAAATAAAGGAACACATACATTAAATGGATTATTTGCATTGCAGGTAATTAACAAAATGTTTACATAAATTTTAAATTTATTAAAATCATTCAATTTCTAGAGTGATAAAGACATATTTGGCTTTACGGATGGTTTTAGTTCCTATAACTTAACCTTTAAGAAGGTTTATATATATATATATATATATATATATATATATATATATATATATATATATATATATATATATATATATATATATATATATATATTCTAATAAATAAGACAAATTTTTTAATTTTTGTTTAAAATCATTTATTTTGTAAATACATGTTTTGACTATATCACAGCCATCATCAGTTAAAATATATTAAAATGCTTAAATCAAATTATTAAAATTAAGTTGAACTAATAGAGACCTTATAATAAAAATACAATAAAAATGCAATTAAAAAATGTAACAAATGTTTTAAAAAGATAAAAAAACTGGTAATGTTAAAAGGATCTAGATTGAAATTTTCATTTTTACATGGTTCATTTGTTTATTAATATTGGGTTTTTCCCACTCTATGTACAGTTTTGAATTAAAAGTCTGTAGGTAATTAAAGTCTGTAGGTAAGGGATCTTTTGTGTAAAAAAATTTTGCAATTTTAAATGAAGTAAAAACCAATCTTACGGTGACTGATTTACAATATCTTTTAATGATTTTGTTTAGTCTTTGGTTAAATCAGATATTTTTCCAATATAAGGAAGTTTAAAATATTTATAATTTTGTAGGTTTTCTGAACATGATGAAATGTCTACATTGGTGTTGTTAATATAAGAGCTATGGATTTTCTTAATCAACCAAGACAGGCGTTTGTTTAATCTTTTTAACCTAACTTGTAACCGTCTTGGTTGATTAATCGAGCACCAAAAAAGGCATAAAAACTTACACATTTATAAACATTAAAATTAAAGCTGTTTTAATAATTTTAATCATGATAGTTTTTCAATTTTGGATTCGGCCTCCAACAAATTTATATTAAAACTCAAAGAAAGCATGTACATAGAGTTGGAAAAACCTACTATTAATAAACAAATATACATATATATATATATATATATATATATATATATATATATATATATATATATATATATATATATATATATATATAAGTTTTTTCCAGAAATTCTCGGAATTCCGGAAATTCACTTAAAACGCCTTTAATTTTTCCAGAAATTTCCGGATGTTTTTTGATATTAATTTGAAAAAAATTAATATATTTTTACAAAAAATTTTACATACGACAACTTTTGCATTTAAACAAATATGTTTTCTCTTTACTTACTTTTCTAATATTCAAAAAATACTTTTTTGAATATTAGAAATTCCTTTTTTTAAAAAGTTAAATAATCTAAATTCCATTTGTCAGTTAAATGCGATCAATTTTTAATAAAATAATTTTCCGGGATTTTCCGGGAATATCATAGAAAAAAAATTTCCGGGATTTTCATATAATCAAATACTCATCTATGATATATATATATATATATATATATATATATATATATATATATATATATATATATATATATATATATATATATATATATATATATATATATATATATATATATATATATATATATATATATCAACCTCTGGAATTAGGAAAAGTAAGGTCAGCAATTATTTGTTGGCCTTAATCTGTGCGAGGTTGGCATCTGTGGCATTATGCGGTAGTGGTAAAACACTTGCTTCATAAGCGAGAGGTTCCGAGTTTGATCCTCACCATGTCCCTGGTAGTACCGCGCTCAACTTGTTTCTCCGCGCAGCGGCCTTATTCGTCAAGGTTCGTGTTTCGGAGTTAGAGAGTTGAGAGAGGGTTATAACCAGGGTTGCCAGGTTTTTTTTCGGGCACAAGCCAAAAATGAAACAAAAATAAACCAGAAATAAACCAGACCATAAAAAAAAGAAAAAAATCATAATTTTTTGTTTTAAAGCCTTGTTTATAATTTATATTTTGAAAAAAATGCTACTTTATCCAAAAATTCATCTTTGAATACTAAAATTTAATTTGCAAGAGAGTGAGGGAGGATGAGAAGAACGACTTAGTGAATGTTTAATTGGGTGCCAGACCAGCCTTTAAAGTGGCGTGGGTAAATTAGTTAACTGCCAAACACCTATACTAAATCCAACACTAGCAACCTGTAAAATATATATATATTTTTGCTTGCATATGGATATAGATTTCTTTTCCAACATCTGCGATAATTGACTCAATTATTTCAAAGTCCTGGTAAAAAATCTTTTGCCTTATTAAATATGATTTGACCCAAATGACTGCATGCAAGACTTAATTTGACATTTTCTTAGTCTGATTTTTATGCAGATGACCTGTGAGAAGACTCAGCAAAATAGTTAGAAACGGAACACATAGACAGCCGTGGCAATAAATATCTATATTGCAGAGGTCTAGGTCTCCGGAAACATCTAAATGGTCTCACGATGCAGTTTAGAATTCAGCAGTGTTTTTAGAAACTCCTTTTTCTTAAAAGTTTTTAGACTCGCTCTAATGATGCAATGTTAACTAATTTATGATTAATGACGATTTCTGTAATGATTTTCAATTTCTCTACCTTTTGCATCCTTAAGATATAACTGTAGACTTAAAATGGCCTTTTCAGCTTGGGAAACAACATTCAATACAGGAAGATTTTTCTAAAAAAATGTCATTTTAAATGTAAGAATTTTCTAACATTTTTGCCAATTAAGAGATAAAAACAACATTTGAATGACATTACAAGTAAAAGTTTTTAACGTTTTAAGATTTTAATGTAAGCATTTCTTTCATTTATCTTAAACTTGATTGTTCTTCTATAAAACGAAAAAATTGAAATCTTTCTTTCCCTTAAACTAACTTTTTTCATGAAATAAAAACTTGATTAAACTGATTTATTATTAAATAAACCAGAATTAAACCAGATTTTGAAAAATATACCAGAACAAACAAAAAAAGACCAAAGACTTTAAAATAAACCAGATTTAAGCCAGATTTTCTAAAATAAAACAAAACAAAAATTCCAAGCCAAGCGATAAAAAAACAAACCAGATTTGAGAAATCTGGCTTTAAAAAACACCAGATGACAACCCTGGTTATAACCACTATTAAGTAGCCTCCTCGTCTATAGTGGCCTTCTCGGCCTTGAGGAGGTGAATAACAAAAAAAAAAAAATCTAGTTGGCAGAATAAATGTAAAACAAAGGTTTCACCATAGAACATAAAAACGAGGTCAACAATTTTTTGCTGACCTCAAACACTTCTACAGTTAGGTTAGCAATGCCAATTCTAATTTTTAGGGTTGATATATATATATATATATATATATATATATATATATATATATATATATATATATATATATATATATATATATATATATATATATATATATATATATATATATATATATATATATATATACAAGGGTTGTGATGAATAAAATCGTCAAGCGTGTTATATCGCGCTCGTAAAATTAAAATATGTTTTCATCGAGCGTGATTATGTGCGCTCGAGATAACGTCGACGAGCGCGATCATGAAAATTGCTGAAGAAGATCTTTTTTTATTTGTTACATCATTCTTTCGTCGACTAATGTTATAATTAGTATCACACTCATGAATTAACACTCTTGTATATTGTCAGATCGGGATTTTTTTTTAACTATTTATGTTATATATATATCAAACAAAAACGCAATTATGTTATATATATATCAAACAAAAACGCAATATTATGTTATATATATATCAAACAAAAACGCAACTTCTTGTTGATTTAGTATTGAAGTATAATTTAGTGACTTTTTTATAATTTAGTGCCTTTTTTTGTTTCGTTGTTTTGATATATGTATTTAAAAATAGTTTTTATATTTCTTGATATTTTTTATTCAAATTAATTTATTTCTAAAATTTCTTTTTTAAATTACGATTTTTTTATCTTAAAAAAATAACACAAGAAAGTTTGAAAATCTTTTTTTTTTTAAACTATTCATTATAGGTTAAATATTAGATTTTCCCCTCAACTGTTGTCAACGGTGTTTCCTCTTCTACATTTTTGAAACTGAATGCAGCTAATTCGTCACTTATATTTGGTAATTTCAGTTCTAAAGCCTATTACCTCTTGAACTTTCCATTTAATAAATGTTGACGACATTACTTTGTTTCCTTTTGGAATGTCATTGATTGCGGACATTCTAAACAACAGAATCGTTTTAAATTTGAGTTAAAATAAATAATAGTTAATAAAAAACTTATACTATAAACAAAAACTAATTTAAAAAATTACTGAATCATTATTATTTATTTTTATTATAAACGATGTATGGAATATTACAAACAATAAATCAAATAAATCTTACTTGATGTTTTCACAAGATTAAAAATATTCTGCAGTTTCAATTTTCTTATAATGGTTTACTAATTTTTTATTGTTTTATTTGTGCATTTTTGTATTTGCATTGAATTTCTACATGCACATTCCATCAATGAAATTAGTGCCTATTAACAACTTCAAACTGCTCATTCATTAGGTTAGTGCAAAAAAGAACGACGTAGTGCTTTTTTTATTTTATATTATATTAGTGCTTCGATCATATAAAATCTTTATTAATTAGTGCTTCGATCATATAAAATCTTTATTAAAAAATCTTTTTTTCATATTTTATGAAAATAAAAAAAAAAGTTATTATTTGTTTTGCCCCGAACTCTTGGACGAGCGTTATTTTATACGCTCGTTATAAGCTGAACGAGCGTTGTTTATTGCGCCTGGAACGTTTCAAAATACCATTTACGGACGCGTTTCACGAGCGGAGCGCGATCGCGCTCGATTCATCACAAGCCCTGTATATATATATATATATATATATATATATATA
Organism: Hydra vulgaris; assembly: GCF_022113875.1. Taxonomy (NCBI): domain Eukaryota; kingdom Metazoa; phylum Cnidaria; class Hydrozoa; order Anthoathecata; family Hydridae; genus Hydra; species Hydra vulgaris. The sequence goes on along the minus strand of NC_061158.1, from coordinate 35,098,999 downwards.
TATATATATATATATATATATATATATATATATAATATACATATATATATACATATATATATACATATATCTCACAAATGAGTTTTACAATGGACATTATTTTTTAGATTAACAAATTTTTCTCATTATTATTTGTTATGAGTGTTTTAAAACAACAAAATATCAAATAGGAGGTAGGGGAAGTGGGGACATAACCACCCCTGTAACATTTGAAGTAATGTTATATGAAAATAAAACGAAATGTGTTTTTTTAACAATTTATTTCAATAACCACATCATTAAGCTTTAAATTGATGCAGTTAAGAAAAAAATTAAATGGTTTTTGAAAATGATATTACAAAAAAATTATACTTAGTGAAATTTTACATGAATGCATTCAAATATGGCAATTTTAATTATTGTTATTGGTAATTATCTTTGCGGTTATAATATGCGGCTGTGCCTCCTTTGCGTCTATGTAGTTCTGTCCCATAAAAAAATGGTTTTCACTTAGTGAAATAATGCTGATAACACATATCTTTAACACTAAAATTAAATATTGCTTAGTCCTCAAAAAGATGGTCTGGAAAAATATTATGTAAATATAAAATTTTTATCAAAATAAACATTATTATGCACAACTTCTCAGAAATGTAACAGGCACTCTTTTTGACATATGAATCAGTGTTTTTTAAAAGGGATGATTTGCTTAAAACCCGTTTTTGAAAAAACTAAAAAAAACTGCTTATATTTTTCAATATTAAGTATACAGATTTTGTGTAATATAATTTTTAAAAAATATATGCAAGAGCAACATCTTAGTACACATTGATAATTGTTATAACATTTCGTTTGTTAATAATTAATATATGAAAGTTCCAAAAATTCCCCCTTTTAAAAAAAATCAAATATTTCAGGAAGGAAAACAAATTAAAACTCCGTAAGAACTACAGCTTTGGACGGAAAAAAACACATACTAAGACGGAAAAAAACACATACTGAACTTTTTAGTCCCTGTGTAATAAGGTTAATAATAAGAAAAAAAGTTCACAACCCAGAGGTAACCCACTGTTTTAGGGTGGTAGCCCTCTTATCAAAGAAATTGAAGTTGGTGTATTGATGAGAGTTGATTTGGTTTAGTTTCACTCTTAAAATGCCACCAAAAAATTCAGACATAAATATGTTACTACAACAAATGCAAGAAAAAATCAAGCAATTAGAGAAAAAAATAGATGAGAAAGATGTTTTGATAAAAAATCTTGAAGGAAGGGTGAATGAATTAGAAAATAAATTAGATCAAGATAAATCAAAAGATTTAAATAATTGGAGTGAAGTCGTAAAAAGAAAAGTTAAAACAAATCAAAGTCAAAATGATATTATAAACACGGTTCTCCATGAGGAAAAAGAACGCAATCAAAGAAAAAATAATATTATTATTTTTGGTGTTAAATTAGCAAATCATGATAATATTGACAAGATATGGTAAACGATATTTTTGACTCAATAAATGCAGACAAGAACAAAATAAAAAAAGTCACTCGACTCAAAACAAGAGACACATCAAAAATACCATTAGTTATCATTGAGTTAGACAATGCGTCAGACAAAATAAGTGTATAATAAGAGCTGCATACATTAACAGAAACAAGATCTAATTTATTATAAACGAAATTTATTTTTACTCATATATGACAGAATCAGAAAGAGATCTCTTTAAACAGCTACGTAGTGAAGTTAAATTGTTAAATGCTAGCCTAAATCATAACGATGAATACTACTACATTATAAGAAATTTTAAAATTGTGAAACTCATAAAGAAACCAAAGCAATAGCAATCATCATTTAATTTGCATCAACCTGCAGTAATGGCTGTCCTTTCAACATATAATCCTGTATCTAATTCAATTCTAAATGCTAATGAAGACTGCCTTCTATCTGATAGTTTAATGATAAAAGATGTACATAATAGGAAAGTTGGTGTTTCAAATGTTTGTAATTTAGATTTAGATCGACATAGAAATGATGGTTTATCAAATAATTTAGTGATATTGAACGAAAATTCTACAGCATTGTTAAAATCTCACCTTAAGTGCAGGTACACGAATGCAACTTCACTCAATAACAAATTTGAACTTTTTTTATTGGAAATAGCCACATACAATCCTGATGTATTTATGATATGTGAAACGTGGTTTATGCCCAGCTTAATACATGTGGAGGATTATAATATTTTTAATAGTAATCGGTGCAGTACAAATTCAAGTAAATGTTGTGGTGGTGGGGTAGCTATCTATGTAAAAAATAATTGCGTTGCTTATGCTTCAAAGGAAATAGTTCTCAATGATACATCGGTTGAACAAGTGTGGTGCGTTATTAAAATTGAAAATGAAAGCATATTAATTGGCTGCATATATCGTCCACCAGACGCATCAGAAGCACTAAATCAAAAAATTAATACCATCCTGAACAAAGCCAAAACTTATGTCGATAGTAAGAAATTTTCAGGTATTATGATAGCTGGTGATTTCAATTACCCGAATATAAAATGGAGTGATGAAAACGTTCAGACAGTAGCAAATAATGATGCATCAGCAATAAAATTTTTGGATAGCATAAATGATGTTTATTTACATCAAAATGTAATAAACCGTACATTTAATTTAACTGCATCGTCATAAGAAGGCAGTACACTAGACTTAGTTTTGACAGAAGCACCAGAACATATTTCATTGATACATCATAATCCACCATTAGGTAACATAGATAAAGCACATCACGTATTATTTTGGCATTATGAATTACAAACGCATATCAATACAAAAGAATCATATGGTAAATCAACATTCAATTTTAGAAGAGGGAATTTTAATGGAATGAATGATGAGTTCAAGTACACTGATTGGTCAAATCTGTTCCACAATAAAAATATCAATGGATGTTATGAGATATTTGTTAAAAAATATTAAGAGCTATCCAATAAATATATACCAAAACGTATTAATACTAAAAAGAAATTAACACCGTGGATTGACAAATTTACAAAAGCAGAAATTGGAGAGAAAGCAAATTTATGGAAGAAATTAATATAGAATAATTTCAAGTCATCAGATTTATCAAAACAATTCAAACAACAGTGCAAATCAGTCGAAAAAATTGTTCAGTGTAACCGTATCGAATACGATAAGAAGATTATTGAAAAGTCAAAATACAATCCTAAAGTTTTCTATGAGTATGTGAATGCAAACAACAAAATTAAATCAGGCATAACGTCAATTTTCGATGAATTTGGCTATCTTCATACAAATAGAAAAGCAATTGCAAATATCTTAAATAAAAGTTTCAATTCTGTTTTTGTTCATGAAAATAAAGATAATATTCCACTTGTTACAACTAAAACTAATAAGACTATACAATTAGATGTAGACAATCTGATCACTCGTGACTCAATTGAAAAGAAATTAGAACAATTAGATATCAACAAATCTGTTGGTGTAGATGGAATTAGTCCATATGTAATGAACAAATGTCATAGCACCATTTGCGAACCAATTAATACTAATGTTCAAAAAATCTCTTAAAGAAGAAAAAGTACCAGAGTTATGGAAATTGGCAAATGTCACTCCTTTGTTTAAAAAAGGAGAAAAAAGTGATGCATCAAATTATAGACCGATTTCACTAACATTAATACCATGTAAAGTGTTAGAATCAATCATTAGAGATGAAATGATGAATTATTTATTGATGAATGGTTTACTAAATGAAAATCAACATGGATTTAGAAAAAATAAAAGCTGCTTAACTAACTTATTGGAGACCTTAGATATCCTCACAGATGCTTTAGAAAATAATTGTTCTATAGATATGCTTTATCTGGATTTTGCTAAAGCATTTGATAAAGTACCACATTCACGTTTAGTCTATAAATTAAAATCATATGGGATTATAGGCAACTATCTAAATTGGATAGAAGAGTTCTTAAACAATAGGAAGCAGAGAGTTGTTCTTGGGGACCGTGTATCAAATTGGTTACCAGTTATCAGTGGTGTACCACAAGGATCAGTTCTGGGACCGTTACTATTTCTGTTATTCATAAATGATCTACCGGATCATGTGAATAACAACATGAAACTTTATGCCAATGATAGTAAAATTATTAACATAATAAGCAATTCATGTGATGCTAAAAAACTTCAATTAGACATAGACAATATCATGGCATGGTCATCTACTTGGTAAACAGAATTTAATTATGACAAATGCAAGATTATGCATATTGGAAGAAAAAATCCTAATCATCTGTTCATAATGCATGATATTGACACCAATTTAAATCACAGCATATCATTTACTGAAACTGAAAGAGATTTTGGTATAATGATACAATCTGATTTAAAATGGAAAACTCAAGTTGATACAGCGGTTGGCAGAGCAAACTCAGTGCTTGGTATTATAAGAAGAACATTCAAATATGTTGACACATATAGTGAAAAAGTTGTACGTAACATTTGTTCGGCCACACCTTGAATTTGCGATTCAAGCTTGGTGTTCATTTTTAAGACAAGACATCGATAAAATTGAGAAAACCCAAAGAAGAGCCACAAAGTTATTGCCAGCATTAAAAAAAATACCATATGAGAAAAGATTAGATATTATGAAATTAACAACTATTAAATTTACAAAAAGTTCGAGATATCGAGAGTTCGAGATATCAAGAAAAGGGTTGAAAATAACTAAAATTGCCCAACTTTCATTAAAACAAGTTATTTTTCTGACAAAAATCATTAACAACAAAAACTACAACTTTTGGAAAAAATCTGTTATCTGATATTGCTTTAAATTATCCATCTTTTCCATCTTCATTAAATCCTCAAGTTTTAGTGCTAGGGATTGTATTTCATTTCCGTATTTTGAGCTGTATAGCGAAGCATTTTGAATTGTTTCAAAAGCAATTTCTAATTGAATATCAGATGGGCATGGGAGGGCTTCGACGTCAATAGCTTCGTCAAAGCTATTTTCAACTTCATTATCGTCGTTTTCAAAATTAGGGTCTAAAATCTGAGCAATGATTTCAGCATCAGTAGCAAGTGAACCGGTGGTTACTACATCGCAATCTAAACCAATGTAAGATTCCGCTGAGAGATCTTCTTGGACAGCACGAGGATCTAACTAAAAATAGGAACAGAATAATTGAATTTTAATTACACGTTTAAAAAACTAAATAAATTAAATATAAACAGATACATGTTATTTGTTTATATTAAAATTGAATAAGATTTGACAAAATTTAACTGACCTTTCTTTCCAATTAAGAAACCATCAATCAGATGCTTTAAAATCCAACTTTCCTAATGCTTCTGCAATTTTTAGTGTCTTTTCTTTTAGTATGGTACCATCAATTGGTGCTTGTTGACTTCTTTTTGCAACGAACCACGTGTATATGGCCTTGTCTACATTTTTGAAATTACCACTACTTAGTTTCTTCCGTTTAGATTTTGTGCCATTTTTTTCCAGTGAGGTTAATAACTTGGTTTTATTTTTAATCCAGGTTGATAATGTGTTCTTTGGGACTCCATACTTTTTGGCAACCTCTTTGTTAGACATCCCTGTCTCTAGGTCTTTTAATGCCTTGCATTTTTCTATTATAGATTTATTCGTGAGTTTTCGTTTAACAAGCGGCATGTTGTTGCGTTTGACAAAAAGAATAAATTAATATATTAAAGGAAAACTTTTCAGAAATTCAATTATTAAAAAAAATCGAATTTAAAAATCGAATTAAAATTTTTGTTTTTTTTCGAAAATTGGAATTTAAAAAAAATTAAATTTTATTGAAACATTTTTGAAAAAAAAAAATGTTGAAAAGTTAGAGATAATGAGAGAAAATTGCCCTGTGGACCGAAAATATTGTTCAGGATACCAAAAAGTTCAAGATATTAAGGTTCGAGATATCAAGAGGATTTTAGCCTAAACTAGTATGTTATGTCCATGAGACCGCTAAAAAAGTTTGAGATACTCAAAAGTTCGAGATATCAAGTATTCAAGATATCGAGCATCGACTGTACTTTACAACTTTATTAGGGCCTTTTCTTCCTTGACTTTTATGGTATATATATACATGACTTTTTTCTTCTTTAATGTTATGTATAGAAAAAACATTGACTGATAGCTGTCTCATATAATAAAGTTGTTAGACAGGTATTTTTGGCAAGCTTATTGTCTTCATATAGTCAAATGCCAATTATAGAATGTGCTCCTCTTTTAAGCCATTTTCTGATGTGTTATGTTTTAAAACATTGTAAAATTTATTACTCCTGCACTTATGAACATCTAAATCAGTCTGTGCTGCTTTTTTAGCTACATCATTGAGATGTGGTGATTACAATCTAAGACTTAGTTCTTCACATGTACAACAAGTATCCACTTGTGGGCGCCCAAACCGTAAGTTAAAATTAGTTTTAAAATGGTTCCAGTAAAAAGACTTGCTCACTTTAAAATCTGGATTTTTTTCACAAAAAAGTTGCCACATTGTTTTTACATTTAAACTTGCATTGAGGTAATATACTTTTTTCCCTGAGTAATATGATTCCATGAGTGGAAATGATCTTATGTGATTACTAACAATGTCATAAACATTCTGAGGAAGACAATTACTAATACCTCTTCCTCTTTTATCTTCAACGGTTATTCCGATTGCCTTAAGGTTCCTTATTCTCTGTAATCGTTTTTCACTAATACTTAAGACAGATAAAAGAGCACTACAACATCTCTATGCGTACATTGCCTACAATCACATGATAGAAGCTATTTGGCTGCTTCAGGTTTTAAAGATCTTTTTGATGTGGCACTCTTCTTTTAACTTTATTGACATCTATTAATCCCTGATTATAAAAATCTTGATTGTCTTTGCTTTTTATATCATAAAATTTGGAAAAGATATCCACACAGTTAGCCTTTCCAAAGTTCTCTAAACACTTTTTCTTGCACCTTAAAAAAGAAATCAGAAAAATTAATTTAAAAATAATACAAGGTAAAAAAAGTTTTTGCTAAAATACACAGCATTATTTATAATCTTAAACAAAGAACAACATTGCCACCAAAGTTTTGGGGGAATAGACCAAATCATATAAAGAGTTTTTGACTTTTTAGTGCTTCCACCTATGTTATAATCTCAATTACTATATAGGCCTAGGTTTACTATAACAAGATTTAAATATTCAGTGTATGTTAACTACTGGAAAAAAAATCATAATAAAACTTAGCCAACTGCATATTAAACTACTATTCAAGAAAGGTTTAATATGTAAAATTTGCAAACTATTTACTTATATAACAACCCATAATCTAAGTAATATAGCTGGTTTAGACTTAGGGTTAGGTTTTTAGGGTTAAAATATTTTGAAGTATGCTGTTTTATAGACTTTAGACATATAAACATATAATACATCTTAATTATTTTAAACTCATACTTTCATGAAATAAGATTATGGTTTCAAAATTTTATAGTCTAATATTTTTTATAATTTCAGTATAATTTTATGTAAACATGAGACTTATGTAAACATTAAATTTACAATAAGTTGAAAATGATTTAAATATACTATATGTAAATGTATATATGGTATATATATATATATATATATATATATATATATATATATATATATATATATATATATATATATATATATATATATATATATATATATATATATATATTGGATGTTTGAAACTTACCTGCAAGTAAACATAGGGTACTTTGGTGGAACTTCATTTCCCTTATGATTTATGTATGACTGTCCCATTAAACGTGCTTGTTTTATTTTGTTATGTTTGTACTCACAAGGATAACTTTCTTTCCTCTTTCTAGGATTTGGAATAATGAGGTCCATTAAAATCTTATAATAACAACAAAACTGTTAATACTATTAACATTTTTTGCGTATTGCACCTAGCAATACGAATCAGCTGTAGAGCGATTTTTTTAAAAAGGGCGTATTTGAAAAGAATTCACCTTTTTAAAAAAATCGAAAACTTTCAGGTGGCTTTATTTGAGTAAGGAGATAAAATTTAAACACATTTTTAACATAAACTGATGAAGCTATCATAGAAGAACACAAAACACTCTATTTACAAACTATTAATACAAATTATATTTACAATAAAAAAGCGCAACAAAAAAAAATTTTACAAAGGTTTTTTAAAAATGTTTATAATTATCTTCACAATATTTTACCATAAAATTGTTCATTAAAATAACTTAAATAAGAAATAAAATTTTACCCACTACTTTTTAAAATAGCTTATCTTTTTTTTGAAAATTTCTAGAAATTTTCCATAATTGAAAACTTCTGGCAAAATTTTATCACTATTTAAAAGTAATTGTTTTAAATTTTTGCTGTTAAGTGGTAAAAGTTGTTACTGTTTACAAATAAAAGTTGTTAAAAATTATGAATATCAAAAATTTAAATAATAATAAAATTAATAAACAAAAATATAACAATCTAAAAGACTGAAAATTTTAATTGCTTATCAAAAAGCATAGTTTATTTATGTACTTTCAATTCAATACTGTCAATAAACATATTGATTTAAACTTACAAAAAAAAAACAAAAAAAAAAACAAATATTGAGTTTGATTCAAGTTGATTCTAAATTATAAGCTTATGCTATTATTAATATAGGCTGCAAGAATATTTGAAATAATTATTTTTAAGTTCACAATTGATTTTTGATAAAATTACTGCTAATTCATACTTAAAAACAAAAATAGTCAGTAAATGAATTTGATCAAAGAGCATATAAAATTTTTATAAGTAAAAATCTAGTAATCACCAAAAATTATTAATTACCTCAATATTATGTTAAGTCTAAATAATGATACATTCCAATCCTTATGTAAACCAGATGATCACCTAAGTATATAGAGTGTGGTTATAGTTAGAACGTTATAACCACCCTAACTGTAACCACCCTCCAAACATAATATAGTTTGGTTTAACTCCACCATACAACATAAATGTCAAAGAAAAAAAAAGGAAATATTTTGTAGCCGGCTACATAAGCAATATAAAATATTCAATTAAAATTCTATTAGGATTAGCTATAGTTGCATGTCAATGCCCAACCTAAAGTCCATCATAAATCCACATAATTGCAAAATTTTCTACAATGACAATCAAATAAAAACCTAACATTGTAACTGCCTAGAAAAAGCACTTTGTTCATTGAAAAATTAGTGTTTGTCCAATAATATTGTTTATCAAGCAACTGTAAGTTCCAGTGATCATGGGCATAGCAGAAAAGTGTACTTTGGCATTACTCAAACACTATTTAAACTAAAATGCGCTATTATAAAATGAAAAATAATTTATTGTTAAAACTCTACAATCTAGCAATAAAAATGTGCCACCTTTGTCTCTATAAAAAATAAGTATTTTTATCATATAATGGATAAACCTACTGAATGAAAAAAAATGAAATTGTATCTCAGTGTCAGTATCCAATGAAATTCTTGCAATCTTTATTTGACAGAGGAGCCTATTAAAATATAATGTTTTTTTTTTTTAATACTTAGATTTTTTTTATCAAGTCTGAACTCAGCAATTTTATGTTATTGTAACAGTTTGTTTGCATTTTTTGTTTGTGTTCAGGAGTGATGATTGCTTTCAGTATTGAAACCTTAAGTATTGCTATCAATTGTTTGTATTCATCTAAATAATATGTGTGTGTGTGTGTGTGTGTGTGTGTGTATGTATATATATATATATATATATATATATATATATATATATATATATATATATATATATATATATATATATATATATATATATATATGCATTTATACATACATACACAAACACACACACACATGAAATCCACATGCAAAAATTAATAATAGTTCAAATTTCTGAAAAATTAAAATAAAAAAATTAGAAATAAAAAGTAACAACAGAGTGTTTGATTTTTAAAAATCTATTTTATTTTACAACACCAGTATACAAAAAAATAAGCTTAAAAGCCTTTTTTTTTAATTAAGGTGAATTCTGCAGTAGATATAGGTCATTCAGCATACTCACAGCTACAAAAGACTAAAGGACAAGAAATCATTGATACAGGTAATGAAGATATCAATGAATTCTTTAGCAAAGGAGCAAATGACAAAGCATCAATTATTGACACTAAAGTAAATATATACATTTTTTCTATTTTAAATAGATTGAATTTCATTGATATAATTTTTTTTTTTTTTTTTTTTTTTTTAAACAAGTTACTAAATTTGCTTTTAAATTAAAAAAGATATTGACTTAAAAAATTATATTATCCACAATTAATAATGTTAATAAATATAATATCAAATAGTTTTAATAAATTGATTAATTTGTTTTGGGAAAGGTGATGTTGAGATCATCAACAGAATAATAAATTTTATAATAATGTATTACTTTTATTTCATATATAGTTATATGTATAAAAAAAATCAAATCAAGTTTTATTTATTAAATAAACTTTAGTGGAAAGAAGTATCATCACAAATGTTATTGCTTGATATCACTGATGGTTCAAGTACTGTCGAAGCAATTGAGTATCAACCATTTAAAGAAATAAATCAGGATAGTTTCCAGCCTGGTTGTAAGGTAGTTGTGATAAATGCAATAAATGCATGAAAGTTTGTGGTATATATATATATATATATATATATATATATATATATATATATATATATTATATATATACATATATATATATATATATATATATATATATATACCACAAACTTTCAATGAAAATTTCATGAATGATAACTATATAATATAAAAATAAATTTTTTACATTCACTACCATAAAAAATGAAACTTATTAACTAAAAAAGAAAACCCTGCATTCTTACCAATTTTTTTGACAATAATTTTTTTAATGAGTTTTTTATAGTATAATGATCATGAAATTTTTATATGGTTAATATGGAACATAATTCGTTATATGTTCATGGGTATTGGGGGTAACCCTTAAAATATATTTTTATTCAAAAAATTTTTAAAACCAGTGTTTTTTATTTATCATATAAAACACATCAAGGGGGTGGCATCATATATTTTTCAAAAATGTTATTTGTGACACGCTAAAATATATAAACAGTGGTGCACATTATATTTTCATATTTGATGAATATAAAATTATGAAAAAGATTATTTTTATTACCCAAAATTTTTTTAAACTTCAGGAGTTATGATATGTTTATTGTAAGAAAACTATTGATGCATTAATAAAGTAGTGTTGAAAATGTCTTGGTATTTTTTGCTTGGAAGCCACTTTTTTTTTTTGGATAATATAACTAAATTATTAAAACATAATTAATATGCAATATATATATGCAATATATTTATATTGCATATTAATTACATACATATATATATATATATATATATATATATATATATATATATATATATATATATATATATATATATATATATACATATATATATATATATATATATATATATATATATATATATATATATATATATATATATATATATATATATATATATATATATATATATATATATATATATATATATATATATATGAACCATCATTATTTCTTGATAGGAAAAGTTCAGCATTTTAATTGGTGGTAATCAAGTCTCTCTACTTTTCTTTTTTTTTTTTAGCAATCTTGTCAACTTTTTAGTGGTCTGTTTCTTTATCAATAGTTTTTAAAATTTTTTTACTTCTTTTTAATTAAGATCAAAGTCTTATCTTTTATTATTTTACTTAATACAATTTAAGCACCGGGAAAGTTTACTTAACTTTGCTAATTAAAGTTAAAAAAAGTTGACTAGCCAATATTCATTAAACTTTAGTAGAAAAGTTTAAAAAAACTATTTGCTTTTTGCTATTCATTTTATGAAAGCACTATTTGCAATATAAATGCTAAAGTTTATATAATAATGAAAAGATATTGTATGCTAGCATCTAAATAAATAGAAAAAATGTGTTTATATTCATGATATGTATGCTTAAAGCGCGTCTTGGAAGCTTTTATTTACTTTGTTATAAAATTTTGGAAGCTTTTATTCTCTTCAATTTTAACTCAAGCCTTATTCTACTCCACATTTTTCACCACTTTGAGCAGTTACTTTAATAAAACAGTAATCATTTTTTAAATCTTTTTTACCAGAGCATCTCTCTAAGAACAAATATCTTTTTATTATTGCAAGAAGCCAATGTAAAAAAGTCCTGTCTGATGTTAAGTTCTGTTATTCTCAGTTTATTAAATCTTGTAACTTATCTCAGATGTTAGGTTCTAGAGACTTTTGTTAGTCTTTAACAATGTCACTAACTAAAGTAAGTCTAATATTTAATCTCTAATTCATGAGTCTAATTTTTTTACTTCTCCCCAGAATAAAGCAGAGTTATTTGCAAGGAAATCTTACTCTAATTTGACTCTTGAATATAATGGCCATATTTTTCCTGACAGTTAAACACATTAACCCATTGTTAAACATTGAAATCACTCTGGCTTCCAATGCTAAAGGTAATTTTCAAATGAACACTTTTACAGTTTGTGCTCCAGACAAGATTTCCATCATAGTCTTAAAAAAGTGTTTTCAAGAACTCTCTTCAATTTTTGCTAAATTTTTAAAAAGTGCTGAATAAGTGGTTTCAATTTTTCAAAACTCTAAAAAACACTTTGACCTCTCTAACCACCCTACATTTAGTCTTCACTCTGTTATTAGTTTCTTTATATAAAGGCTTTGAGGTTAATAAATTATTTCTAACTGCAGTAGTAAAGTTATTCCTACATTCTTCTTTATTTCAAGTAACTTTAACAATACAACAAGGTTCTATCTTTGCTCCTGTATTGTTTTTTATCTACAATAGCAATCTTCATGAAATCTAAAGTGGTTCTATTTGTTGACAACTCAACTAATAGAACCACTTTAACTTAAAAATCTTCACTTTTTAATTGAACAAGCAGCCAATTTTAAATCTGTTATCTCTTCTGTAACAGCCTAAGGCTTGCAGTGGCATATGGATTCAAATTCTGGACTTGAAATCCACAATTTTTGTTAGACAATAAAACTGATTTATTTACTGCAAAAAAATATTGCAATATTGTTGGCATTCCTATATTGATGAATAACAAGCCTCTTACTCTCAGACAAAGTCTAAAAGCACATTGTAAATGTAATTAGACCTGCTTTATCTGCCATACTTAAGCCACTCTGCCTTTGTTGTAAGGTTGCATCTCTTTCTTTTTTCTACAAATACACTAGTGATCACTGCTCAAACTAGAAACTATCAAAACTATCAAAGCTATTATCTCTATAACAATATCATCTCTATAACAAACTAAAACTATCAAAGCTATCATCTCTATAACAATATAAAAAATCATTCTTGCCTAAATTTTTATTCAACAAGTTGCATCCTTTTACTTTATCAGTCCCTTCATGCTATAAAATATTTTTTTAATCTAGGTTTTTTCTTAAAACATCAAAAAAGCTTATATCTCTTACCCAACTTCATGTTTTCCTTTTTTATACAACTTACATCTTTTTAAGTCTTCAGTTATACGTTTCCTAGTATTTTAACTTACTCTCTATTTTAAAGTAACTCATAACTTAATAGTAGTAAATTAGAGTTAAAAATATACAGATCTATGCCAATATTTAATAAATAGTAAATGTAAGTATAAAGTTATAATATATTAAGTATTATAATTTTTTTTAGCCCTAACTATCAATCCCTGCTAAATCTTAAAATTTTGCTGGGGCCGGGTTTGCAAAATGTCTCATTTTTAGCGGGGGCCCTGGTCACTAACTAGTTTGGTTTGATCTTCCGGGGATGGTTGTTAAATTTTGTTAGTTTTGCAAATAAATATGAAGGATTTAACTTTACTCTTTAGTTTGTTTTGGTTTTCATCAAATAACAATAATAAAATGTTGACATATTTCTAATATATGTTCCTTTCTAATAAAATATGAAAATCTTCATATGAAGAAAGTAAAACTAAAAAAAAAAGAATATAATAAAAAGTAGACATCAATTTGCAAATAAAACAAAAAATATTACAAAATATTTAATTCTTTTAATATAAGATACTTTAAAATATAATGTTTTATTTCAATAAATTTGTGCTTTATAAATGTATTCAAAATTTTTTGTTAAAAAATAAAATCACTAAAATAATATTTATAAAAAAAAAATTATATTTTGAAGTTAAAAAATACTTTCATATATAAGTAAAGATAATTTAAAAAAACTCACTGGTTTTTTAAAGATGTGTTATTTCTAGAACTATATAATTGTAAAATAACTAGGGATGTACCGAAGCTAAAATTTTGCCGAAGCCGAAGCTTCGGCCGAAGCCACTTTGCCGAAGCCGAAGCTTCGGCACTATATACGCTAAAAATTTAATCACCATTCAGGTCAGCAGGGGTGTAAAACAAAAAAGGTACCAAAACTAAGGTCCTTGACTAATAATATAGAAAAATTGTATAAAAATGAGGACGCCAGTCAGGGTTGCTGTCCCAGGCAGGGCAAAAGCTCTCAGCGCCCCTGTTAGAAAGTTTCTCATTATGTCGTTTCTGATACTTGACCGCACCAAGCGTTTTTTTTTTTAAACTTAAACTTTTTTGAAACATTCTCCCCAAATTTTTCTACTTCTAGTTCTTCTTTTTCTGTGTGCAAACCATATTAATGTTATATAGCATCTTTTAATGTGCTGTATATTTTATTTTTATTTTTAATGCACCTTTTGTTAATAGAAGTGGATAAAAATCTCTGAACATTACTAGAGTAAATTTATCTTTTGCACTTGATCACTCTTTCTTTAAATAAACACTCTTAGCTGATCTAGTTGTATCTACAACATAAAAAATTTTACAAACACACTTTATCTTTTTATTGCTATTTATTTCAATATCTTTTTTCTACTTCTCTGTATTCATTAAACGAACAGTTTCTAAACTAAAAAAAAACCCAAGTTAAAACCATTTTGTATTCCACTACAACTGTTGTGAACCTTGTGCTAAAAAAAAGTACAAATGATAGATTTCTCTCTAACTTCTTTTTTACATACTTTTAAGTATTTTTTTTTTTTTTTGATCATTTTTAACATTACACTACATAACATTTTCTTTAGCTTCTTTTACTCTTTTACACTCTGAAATCTTACTATTCATTCTTCTTCTGTCTCTGTAATGGATAAATCTGCATCCGTATTTAAAATCAAATATTAACTATCTGTGATAAAAGCTTCAACTCTATAGAGTGAGCTTTAAATAAAATAATAAATAGAATACTTTATAAATTTTTTATTTATAATTATATTATTATTTACTTTATATTTATAAATAAACAGGGACTGAGCAGGCTGATATTTATTTGATTTAAATTGTTTATTTAATTTAAATAAATTTTGATGATAAATATAAGAGCTCAAAGTAATCAAAGCTTCAACCTTTAATTTATTTTAAATAAAATTTAAAAGTCTTCATAATATCATAAGAAGAAGTCAGAATATAGGTTTACATGTTTAATATATAAATTCAATTTAGAAGTACTCATAATGTTAATAAAAGAGCAAGGATAATTATTATCATTGTTTTTCTTTTTCTTTTAATTTATCTAGTTTTTGTTGACTTTTTTTTTCTTTTTTTATTCTCCTCATTTATATTTCATTTGCTTTTCTTCCTTTTTGTTGTTGAGAACTTTACGTTTTTTATGTGTCACTCCATTGACTAGTTTGTATCTATATAAGTGACACCTAATAAATTTCTGTAAATTTACGATGAAAATTTGTAAATTTTTATTAATATGGTTAAATAAAATTTAAAAAAATTAAATATACACACAATTTAAAATAGTAGCCACGTATCTTTAATCTTCTTTAAAGAGAGATTACTAAGGTTTATAGGTTAAATGTTGAAACCAAATTTTGTTCTATTTGCGATAATCCCACACAATTATTAATATGAATTCGTTACATAATACAAGTTAAGGTTTTAAAAACTTTTAATTTGCTTTAATTTATAAGATTTTTATTCTGCATAGAAATACTGATTCAGTTCATCTAAAGTCACACTTGGAAGCTTTCAAAGTGTATGAGGACCTTCCCTAATTTTATTATTATTTTAAAAATATTTTTACTTGTTTATTATTATCCCCTCCATAAAAAAACACTTGGGAGTAAATAATACTAAGTATTTGGTATAGATTCCAACTTTAACTCGGTAGTCCTTAATTTATAACTTAATTAGATACTGGCAATTAGCATATTTTTATAACTTGTCCAACAGTAGCTTAGAACTTTTATTACTTAAAATTTTTTGCCGAAGCCAAAGATTCGGCAAAAAATTGACCTGGCTTCGGCCGAACCGAAGCTTCAGCAAAATTGCCGAAGCTTCGGCATGCCGAAGCCGAAGCCGAAGCTTCGGTACATCCCTAAAAATAACTGTGGTATATTTTTATTAATGCCAAAACTAGAGATATATTAGGTCTACCAGAAAGTTCTGTTTGTTTCTGCAAAAACAATATTTTATGCATTCAGCGCATGTTTGGCTCATTTTTATCATTAAAGGCCCAGGAAGTTCTGTAGAAGAGACATCATGCTGCATCATGATAATGTCAGACCGCATGCTGCTTTGGGTACTTGTTAAAAAATTTCAGAACAATGCTGGAAAATTGTTGCATCCACCATATTCCTAGGACTTAGCGCCATTCTACTATCACTTAAATTTGTTCTTACAAAATTTCTTGAATGGCAAGAAATTTGAAAACAAAGAAGATATCAAACAAGCACTGGTTCAATTTTTTGAATCAAAGGATAGAATTTTTTTTTAAAAATGGAATATACAAATAACCAATTATAAAGTTTATAGGTGATATCAAAAATTTGTATTGCATTTTATTCCAAAAACGGACAGAACTTTCTGGTAGACTTAATAATTTAGAAATAGTCTTTTTTTTTAATTAGCTGTGGGTGCATCAAAAATAAAATTACAGATTAAAACATTGCTATTTGCTATACATTGGTCCATTGTCAGTGAAGAACCCAGAGTTTATTTGGGGATACCGTTTTTTTCTGACAATGTTGAAGGAGGTGTTTTTGAGCCCCCCCTCCTTCTCCTCTTTCTCCCCCCTCCCCCCTCTTCTATTTCACTAGTTAAATGGGTGCTGCAACAATAATCTTTAATAATTATTTTTTTGAATACATGAATTTACTGGAGTATGATGTTACTTTAGATACAATAAGAAGGATATTTTATTTAAAACTTTAATTAACCCTTTTGTTGCAATACCATCCTATCAGTAAATAATTTTTGAAAATTGTTCAAAGTATTTTAAACATTTATTAACTATATTTTTGTAAATTTAATTTTAGTGTTTAAATGTTTAAATGCCTTAAACCATTTTTAATCAATATTTACATTAAATAATATATTTACATATATTAAATCATGTAATATTTGTAAAATTAACAAAGTAGTTTTATTTAAGATACGAGATATTATATTGCTATATGTTGTCTTCGCAAATGGCGAACGCGTTTTTGTAACAGGAAAAAAAAAGAAAAAAAAAAAGCAAAAGAAAAAAATTAAAGTAAACTAAATTTAGAAATTTTTTTTCAAAGTTATATAATTAACAATCAATAATCTGAAAAACTAATTTGAAGTTAATGAAAAAAAACAAAACAAACAAAAGAAATTAATATAATAATAAACATACGGAAAGAAAAAATAAATCAATTGAAAAAGAAAAAACAAACGAATTTCTAACTAACTTTAAAAATAAAGAAAAAAACACTTTAATTTTTCAATTAACAAAACAAACAAGCAAAATAAGAAGGAAAAATAAAGAAAGAATAAAATAGTCGACAAAAAAAATAAATAAATAAATAAATAAACGTAAAGAAGATATAGTTAACTATTTTTGAAGAAAGAAAAGGATAAATAAAGAAGAAGATTGGTTTTTGTACTTATTTTTGTTTTTTGTTTTTGTTTACTGTTTTACGCCTATATTTGTAATTATAATTTTTTATTATTATTATTTAATGTAACTAATATACTATTAATATTACTATAATAATAATAATTATTTTTAGCATTATCATATCATTATTTTAATAACTTATTTATCGCTAATTAGTTCGTTTTATTTATAGTTAATTTATAATTTAGATATATAGTTATAATAATTAATATTATTCTTTCATTTAATATTTGTTTAGCTGTTTTATCTCTTATTATTTCATTTATTATATATACATATATATATATATATATATATATATATATATATATATATATATATATATATATATATATACACACATTTACATAGATACAATTTACATTTTATATTTATATTTCTTATCATTAGAATTCCTATTATAAATTTATGAGTAATATATAATCTTTATTATTTATATATATCTTTATCACATTATCTATAATATTTTATTATAGATTTATTTATTACTACGTAACTCATGTAATTTAATTACACACACAATTATATAACACTATTATATATATATATATATATATATATATATATATATATATATATATATATATATATATATATATATATATATTCATATATATATATATATATATATATATATATATATTTGTATCTATTACTGTGTACTACTTTATCATTATTGTTAGTTAATATACTTTTTACTTGCTGCTTTGATAATATATTTATATTTCTCTTGTTATATTTATCTCTGATAATTATAGTTGTTATTTTGTTAACTATTACAGTTTACTATTGTATTTATTTACTTTCAAATTGTTTTGATTGTCTTTTAAGAATTTATTTTTAATATTTTCTATATTTATATTTAATCATTAACTTTAAAAATCATGACAATCAATCACTATTGCAAGAGTTGCAACAAAAAAATAACAAATAAACAAAGAGCCATCCAATGTGACTGTTGCTGCTTTTGGATTCATGCAAAGTGCATTAAAATTAACAAACAAACTTACAATCTGCTTTCCTATGACACTTCTGATTGGTTTTGCCCAGATTCTTCCTGACAGTTAAACACATTAACCTATTGTTAAACATTGAAATAACTCTGGCTTCCAATGTTAAAGGATACATCAAACAATATGCCATTTGGCATGCTCTCTGATCTGGAACTTAAATTAACTCTTTCCTGCATAAATCTTCAAAATAATATAAAATCACATGGACCCCCTGATTACCTTAAAAACTTATTCAGAAACATGAATAACGTATTTAATCCAACAACAAAATGCAAATACCTTGACAGATGAACTAAATAACTCTATCAATCCTTATACAGAAATTTACCTCCATCTTAACATTGCCTCTCTTTCATTTCACATCAATGATCTCTCCAGTCTTATTAGTACTATTATTACTTCTCCCATGGTGATAGGAATTACTGAGTCCAATTTATATGTAGAAGGTTTAAATATAACCAACATACAAGGATTTAACATTGAACATTGTCATACAGAGTCAAAAAAAGGTGGCGCTCTTCTTTATCTACATTCTAACCTTAACTACATAGTTCGCAGTGAACTACATAGTTTGCAGTGAACTACATAGTTCGCAGTGAACTACATAGTTTGCAGTGAACTACATAGTTCGCAGTGAACTATGTAGAACTACATAGTTTGCATTGAACTACATAGTTTGGAGTGAACTACATAGTTCGCAGTGAACTACATAGTTTGCAGTGAACTACATAGTTCGCAGTGAACTACGTAGAACTACATAGTTTGCAGTGATCTTTTAATTTATGCCTCAAAACTTCTTGAATCTGTTTTTGTTGAAGTTATAAACCCACCTAAGATTAATACAATTTTTGGCTGTATTTATCGACACTCTTTAAACCCTAATGAGTTTATATTTAACCATTTAAATTCTCTTCTAGAAAAATTAAGCTATGAAAAGAAAATTATAGTACTAATGGGCGATTTCAAGATAGATTTATTAAACTATAGAGAATCACAAGTTATTTCTAATTACTTTGAATCTTTATGCTCTCATTCTCTATTTCCTTCTATAATTCTTCCAATACGAGTAACAGTAAAAACCAAAACCCTTATTGATAACATTTTCATGAACTCTTTCTCTGATGATATTTCATCTGGCAATCTTACAATTTCTATCTCTGACCACATGGCACAATTTGTCTGTATTTCTGGTAAACCACCCATTAAAAAAAAACTAAATCATTTAGAAGAAGTTTTACAAACTTTGATTCCAATGCTTTTATCCAAGAAATTTTTGATATTAATTGGGAATTTCACATAAAAGAAGATGATGACATTAACGAGTCTATCAATTATTTCCTTAAAACATTTGAAAATGTGTTAGACCAACATGCTCCATATATAGAACTAACTAAAAAACAAATCAAACTTCATTCTAAACCTTGGATCACTTCTGGTATTCTTAAATCTATTTCTGCTAAAAACATACTTTATAAAAAATTTACTAAATCACAAAATGACAATACCAAAAACATATTATTTGCTTAATTTAAGTTGTACAGAAATAAAATTTGCAATTTATTAAGATATTCTAAAAAATCTTACTATACTTCATTTTTTAACAATAACATCAATAATATTAAGAATACTTGGAAAAGGATTAAGGAAATAATAAACATCAAACCTTCTACTAATATAAAGTCTTTTAGTCTCAAAATCAATGAAAATGTTATCTTTGATCATGCCACTCTTGCTAATTTGTTTAATAATTATTTTTCTACTATTCAAAACAAGCTACTGAAAGAAATTGTTTTCTCTAAATGTGATTTTGTCAACTTTTTTAAAATGCCTAATACTTATTCTTTTTTCATAGAACCTGTGACTGAAAATGAGGTTACCAATCTCATAAAAGATACTCTAAAAGATAACAAAAGTCTAGGTCCCAATAGTCTTCCAACATTTCTTCTTAAACTGATTCCTCGCATAATCTCCAAACCTCTTAGCACTATGATGAGTAACTCTTTTAAAAGTGGTATTTTTCCAGAGGCTTTTAAAGTAGCCAAAGTAATTCCAATACACAAAATGGGTTCTTATCTGAACTACTCCAATTATAGACCCATTTCTCTTCTCTCCAAAATAGGTAAACTGTTTGAAAAAGCAATGTTTCACAGACTCAATAATTTTTTGGAGAAATATAAATGTCTTTACAAACACCAAAATGGCTTTCGCAATAAACATTTAACCTCTCATGTCTTAATAGAAATTATAGAAAAGATTAGACAAGCTCTTGACAATAAACACTTTGCATGTGGAGTGTTTGTGGACATAAAAAAGGCATTCGACACAGTTGACCACAAAATCTTACTTAACAAACTGCAGTATTACAGTATTACAGTGTTATTCCTCTTCTCTGGTTTTCCTTGTATTTCTAGAATAGAAAACAATTTGTCTCAATTAATGTTATCAACTCAGACCTTGCTAACTCTTTTAATGGTGTTCCGCAAGGCTCGATACTAGGACCTTTACTTTTTTTCCTTTTTATCAATGATCTAATTGTTTCACTTAAGTATTCTACTGCCTACCACTTTGCGGATGACACCAATTTGCTCTTAATAAATCTCTTAAAAATCTTAATAAACATATGAATCACGATCTAGCCAACATTGTTTAATGGCTCTGCTCCAACAAATTATCCCTTAACTCTAAGAAAACAGAAATTATTATACTTAAATCTATTCAAACAAAAATAAATAAACATCTTAGTTTCAGAATAAGTGGACAGAAAATAAATCTTGTTAGTTCTATAAAGTATCTTGATATCAAAATAGATTCTAATTTATGCTTTGCATCACATCTTCAAGACCTAGCATTAAAATTAAGTCGATCGAACAGAATGTTATCTAAAATCCGTCATTATGTAAATCTAGAAACTCTGTTCAATATATATCATGCTTTTTTTTATACTCATCTCATATATGCTTGTCAAGTCTGGGGTCAATCTCATCGCCATGCTTTTTTAAGGCTAACTCATCTACAAAACAAAGCCCTAAAAATAATGTATTTCCAGAATACTAATTCAAACTCTAACATACTATATTATCTATCAAAAGTCCTTAAATTGTGTGACCTAATCCAACTATCAAATTGCCTGTTTATTTGAAACCAATGCCATAATAATTTACCCTTTACATTTTCAAACTTTTTTAATTGTAAAGATAATTTAAAATATATCTTACGATCTTCTAGCAAATTCAAGTTATCTGTACCTAAATATCATACTGTTCATTATGGCTATGAATCCATACAACATAAAAGCATGAAATCTATTAAATCACTCTCCAAATTTATCTGGTCTCTTTAACTATTTGTCAGAAAAATACTGTTATTAAATCTTGTACTTTTTTTATTTTGTTGATTCTGAGCTTCTATATATCAAATATTATTCTCTTTTTGATTATGTATAAATATATATTATTATTGTGTACATATTTGTGTGGATACATGTATGTGTGTGTATATATATATATATATATATATATATATATATATATATATATATATATATATATATATATATATATATATATATATATATATATATATATATATATTTTAGGGGTAGTCATTTTGAGGGAATTTTTGAAATCGAAGTACATACCCAGCTAAAGTTGGAGCAAATATGCTAAAACTTTGTCAAAATTTTTTTTAGGTCAATCGGGTGACTTTTAAGTCCCCCTCAAGACTAAAGTTGTTAAGAAATTTCAAAAAAGGAAAAATAGGGTGTGTTCAGGGTGTTTGAGGGGGATTTAAATGAAAAAATTATTTCCATTTTTTTTTTTTTTTTTTTTGTTATTTGATATCTATATTTTCATTTTAAAAGGGTATGTCATCATGTTTTTTACATATTCTTGGTTAAAACAATATTTAAGAAATCAAAAAATGAAAAGTTTAATTTACACAAGTGGTTATGAAATCAGCAAATTATGTATTTTCATACTTAAAAATAAAGTCTTTCCGTCAAAATGAATTATACAGGGATAACGGCTTTTTTCCACGGCCTTCTTTATATCTAATTTAGCAATTTCTGCAGTATCCTTGGCAGTTTTTTTCATCTTCCTTAATGCTGTTGAAGAACTGGCTTTGCATTTTGCGATATCAACTCCACAATCTTGAAGAATTGCTCCAGTTACTTTTTGTAAGACATTGGGGGAGATATCATTTGCTGTAGCTATGATAGAAACATTTCCATCAAAAATATTCTTAGGGACTTCAGCAGTAATGTTGCAATCATCTGCTCTTCTATGATGCCAAACTTCGGGTTCAAATTCTGAATCAGAATCAGCGCTAGTGTCAGTGAAACTCAAGTCTAATTCTGAGGTAGCATCAATCTTAGGAGATTCGTCTTCTAGCCTTGTCCTCTTCCTCACACCTTCAGAAACCTAAAATTTGTTTTAACATAGTGTATATGTGTATTAACAAATAATGTATGTTAAATTAGCAAATTTTAATAAAAAATGTCAAATTAACCCAATAAAAACAACGCAAAACCTTTTTGCTAAATTTTCTATCTTCTGATCCCAAACTAAAATGTCTCGGTCCTTCCTGGTCTTCCAAAAAAGTTAAATCATCGTCCTTATCTTTATCTGAGCGTATTTTATCTTTCCTAATTTGGTTCTTTAAATCTGTTGAACCACTCCAAAACAGCTATTTCAAAAATGAAATAAACTCCCCTTGATTAACCTTGTCTCTAGCTGTTCCTCTGCATTTATTTCTACTCAAATCTGAATACTTCTTGTCCATCTTCATAAGGTTTTTGATAATACTTTTATCTGACATTACTTGAAATCCCGCTTTAAGCCATGGTCTTTTAATTAAGCATAAAATGCATTCACAATCATCTACTTCACATCTCTTTTAGCCCTGAATCTTGTAAGGAGGGCATGATAAAATTGCTGACTTCTTAACATTATGAGGAAGTAGTGATCTTCTGTAGACAATGTGTTGAAGAACATCCATTCCAGTAGGGAGTTGAAGACCTTAAGAAAAAAAAAAATCAATATTTTAATTTTTAACAAAAAATTTAAAATTCAAAACAATTTTTTTAAATTAGATATGTACATGTAATAGCTGGTTTAGCCTCATTTATGATTGCTTGATCTGAGAAACTTCCTCTTCCCAATATCTTTTACAATTTTTTTTTCCATTTTTGTATTCAATATAAATATATTTAATGGTCTGTAATTAATTAAAAACTTCAATACAATTTTACTTTATATTGTAATTCAATTAATAACAATCAAGTAAATACGAAAGTTATTTACAAAAATAAAATAATGTAACGCAATTTCACGTACAATTTCTTTATAAAAACTCTTATTGACTTAAAAATACAGTGCAGGATCTTCAGCACATTTTCTTCTGCATTATTTTAGAAGAATTTTTTTATCGTTGCTGATTTTCATAATCTCTTGCATAACATAAAATTTTTATTTTTTCCTTTCGTAAATATCGTTTTAACCAAGAATATGTAAAAAACATGATGACATACCCTTTTAAAATGAAAATATAGATAACAAATAACAAAAAAAAAAAAAAAAAAATTGAAAAAATTTTTTCATTTAAATCCCCCTCAAACACTCTGAACACACCCTATTTTTCCTTTTTTGAAGTTCAATTTCTTAGCAACTTTAGTCTTGAGGGGGACTTAAAAGTCACCCGATTGACCTAAAAAAAATTTTGACAAAGTTTTAGCATATTTGCTCCAACTTTAGCTGGGTATGTACTTCGTTTTCAAAAATTCTCTCAAAATGACTACCCCTAATATATATATATATATATATATATATATATATATATATATATATATATATATATATATATATATATATATAATTATGTGTATATGTATGCGTTTGTATATATATATATATATATGTGTATGTGTATGTGTGTTTATGTGTATATATATGTGTGTATGTGTATATGTGTGTATATGTATATATGTGTGTATGTAGGTTAGGGTGATAACAATTTTCTTTTTTTTTTGTAATGAAACTGAAACCTGTCACATTCGAGGAACATTTATATGCAGATAACCACCAGACAGCAACCTTAATTTTTTTTAAAATTGAAAAATTTAAAAAAAATTTTTCAATTTTTCAAAAAAATTAAGGTTTCCCCACCTTTCAATTTTTATTTTTTCTTATATCGCTCAATGAGGTATTTTCACGAATAAACAATACCATGATAATGATCAACGATCACGTGATGGATAAGAGATGCTTTTCGATTACTTTGAGCCTATTTGTTTACATAACTATAACCTCTGATCTGTATATATTATATCTATGCTCTCAAAAAAAAAACAAAAGACAAAGCCATTATTCCGTTATTAATCGATCAATTATATTTAACCATCACGTGACGTTTTAAAAAGTTTTCCGGCTCATTAAAATACCTCATTTGTTTAACAATTTAAATTTCACACTGACTTTTTATGTAATGTTTTAGGCTGCTTTTAAGCACATTTCTGTCAACTGTCTGTTTCTATTTGTTTATAAGAAAAAAACATTTACAGATGGTAGTTAACTTTTTTATTTTTATTGATCCCAGCTTAAACAGTGGAAACTCGCTCCAACATGGGGCAAGTTTAGTAAAAATAATTATTTTATTATTGATATATTTTATTTTCTGTTTCAGTTGGAAACATAAAATATATATATTCTGGAGTATTTTATAACAATTTAAAATATTGTAGATTAATTACCTCGTTTTCAGTGCAAGATTGCAAGTCATCCAGAAAAGACATTTTGTCACTTCAATAAAATGTCTTACAGATATTCCAGAAATAGTATAGATTCTAACAGGTGTATCTGAATAAAAAATATACCCTAGATAAAAAAGTGAGATAAAACCAATCTCACGCGGATGCCGACAAACCGTCCAATTCTCGGAAACTTCACTTTTTTGTTCAATAGCGAGAAACGGCGGCTGGATAAAATCAAGATTATGATTACAGATATAAAAAAGCTTTGGGAAGAAATTCTAGACTTTCCACTGTTATCCAGCGCACTCATAAGAAAGAAGCTCAACAGTCTGATTGATTTATTTAACAAAAACAAAAAGAAACCATCTGATAAATTCACTGCAACATTTTCTCAGTTATTTGATGTCACCAACGGTAATGGAGAATGGAAAAACACGGAAGATAAAAAGCTCTACCAGAAGCAAGTTGAGAGTGGAGGAAAAATTGGTTATTCAATGGTCAAACAAGCTCCTCTGGAATCAATCCACCCAAGAAAACGAATCCGACTATCAAAAACTCAATCCCAAGCCAGCTCTTCTCAATTGCATCCCACACAAACACATAAAACTGTCTCAGATTCTTGATGAATACAATGCTTGGGAAAATATTTGCATGATAATCTGTGACACGACTGCAGTAAATACTGGTTGTCTGCATGGGATTGTAAAGCTAATACAAGATGATGTTTTGAGCAAGGGCTTTCAGAAACCACAATATATTGGCTGTCAGCACCATGTTCTCGACCTCCTTCTGAAACATGTCATGAATTTTTTTATTCAAGAGCCCAAGAGCAAACCCGAACTCAATTATTCCTTCATTGATAAATTAACAAAGAATTATGTTTCTCTTTAGGATGATTACCACCTATATGCGACAGATGATGTTTACACAGGCAAAAACCCTGCATGGCGAGATGATTTCAAGTTCTTATATGAACTATGTCAAGCGTATCGTCAATACAAAACAACTTCACACTAGCCTCGAATAAACTGGAAGAAACTCCCAAATGTGCACCAAGCAAGATGGAACTCACGTGCAATATATGCTGTTATGGCATTATTCCTGATGCCAGAGTGGCGCACCACCCTCGTTCCAGCATGTGACTTCATCTGCTACGAATGGGCAAATGCTTGGTTCCATTCGCAACACTACAATAAAGCATCCTTCAATGAACTATTAACCTCACTCATCAAGATAAAATGCAAGAAAGCAATTAAGTGTTTAAAGACACATTGGTCAATCGAGGAGTCATTCATTGATATTCCCAGATCTAACCAAATTGCTGAACGTGTGGTAAAACTGATGGAGGAACTTCATGAAGAATCATAAAAAATTTGAGTTTTTGAATTTGAAGTTCCTTGGAAAAAATAACTTTTAAACATTTCATGTATATTTTGTACATATTACTAATGTTCTCCATCTTATTTGAACATAAAAGTTGCTTAGATAAGCTATTACTTTTATTATTTTGGATGAAACTAAAAAACATGTCCTTTTTTGAAAAAAAACATTTTTTCATTTTTCTTTTCCTGTGTGAGTAGGGGAACTTTTTTAAAAAACATTAAAAATGCAATTTATATTCTTGAATTACACATATTTCCTCGATTGCAAGTGGTTTCATAAAATTTTTTTTTTTTGTTATAACCCTAATGTAGGTATGTATGCGTGTGTATATGTATGTATATTTGTATATATGTATATGTGGGTGTGGTTATATATGTATGTGTATATATATGTGTGTGTGTATATGTATGTGTGTATGTATATATATATGTGTGTATGTGTATGTATATGTATATGTATGTATGTATGTAGGTATGTTTAAAGTATGTATGTATGTATGTGTGTATGTATGAATGTATGTATGTATGTATATATGTATGTGTACACGTATGTGTATGTGTTCACAACTATGTGTGTGTATGTGTATATTTTGTATATGTGTGTGTATTAATGTATGGGTATGTGTATATGTATGCATGTTTATGTGTATGTATATATATGTATGTGTATTTGTATATATATACATGTATATAGGTATGTGTGTATGTGTATATGTATATATGTATATGTGTGTGTATGTATATATGTATATGTGTATATATGTATATGTATATGTGTGTACAGATTTATGTATATGTGTGTATGCATGTATGTATATATGTATGTATGTGTGTATGTATGTGTATGGGTATTGTATATGTGTATGTATGTCTGTATGTATATGTGCATGTGTATGTATGCACCTATATGTATGTGTGGATGTATTTGTATATATGCATGTGTTTGTATATGTATTTATGTATATATGGGTATACATGTGTATGTATACGTATGTATATATATGCAAGTATGTGTGCTTATGTGTATATGTATATAGGTATATATACATGAATATATCTCGCATTTTTTATATTTAGAATATTATTGTTATTACTTTTATTATGTTATATGTTTGATAAGTACTTGTGTTATTCCTTATTTTTATTGTTATTTTATTTATACTATTATTATATACATATACATACTTTTAAATAATTACTGCTTTCATTCCCATATTATTATTTATATCAAGTAATTGGTATTTACTTTTTATTATTATACTTTCAATTATAACTTATATTATTTTTATATTATTATTGTTGTTATCGTTATTATAAATAATAATTATTATTATTTTTGTTAATTTTATTATTTAATTGTCATTATTGTTAATATTATTGCTGTTATTATCATGAGTTTCGTTATATTATTTTTGCAATAACTATTATTCCTTTTCATATATTTATCACTTTTTTTCTTAATTTTTATTCTTATTGTTATCACTATTTATTTAAATTAAATTTTATAGGTGTTTACTTCAGATTAGTATCATTACTATTTGTAAATATCCTTAATGTAAGACATTTTACAAATTACATTTACTGTGGTTTATTTTAAACAGATTTTAATAAAACTTTTATAAAGTTATTGAAATCTTTATTTTTTACTATTTTAAAAAATATTGGAAAGAAAAAAAAACTTTCAGAAAAAGTTTATGCTTTGTTTTTTCGTTTTCCTCACGTAAATTAAAGTAGCAAGCTAAAGATCAAATGTTTAATCATTCAAATATTAAACTTGCGCGATAGTTATGCTACTTAGAAACCGAAGGCAAATTACGTTACGTAGTTATGTAAATAGTTTTTACATTTTCTTTTTAATTCATTTTGTTGTGTTGAAGAAAAAATGAATTAGCTAAAATAAATTGAAAATTATTTATATAATACTGCATTAAAAACTGGAATTTTTTTGAATGAAATTCCATAATAGGTTTCTTATTATGAATACAACCTTTTTTTTGGTTGTTTTTATGAACACAACTTTAAAAACATCAGGTTTTCTATTTAATTTGATATTTTTTATTTTCTCAGGTATTGATCAAGGGTCCAGTTCAATGTAGAAACAATCTTATACTGTTGAAGCAAGAAAATATTCAATTATTGGGTGGAAATGTAGAAAGCTTATTGGAGAGCAATACCATTGAAAATTTGCTCTGTAAAGTACTGTATGTTCTGTAAAGTAGTGTATGTTCTTTAAAGTATTGGATGTTCTGTAGTGTACTGTATGTTCTGTAAACCTGGGCTCAGTTTAACAGTAGGACATCGGACATTGTTGGTTGCCCCCATAAATCAGATTTAATCCCCCATCAACAACAATTTGTTGCCCTCCTCTAGCAGGTCTCAAAAATGGTCTGAGGGGCAGCAATGTCTGACTTTTAAATTGAGCCCTGTAAAGTATTGTATGTGCTGTGGAGTACTGTAAGTGAAGTATGTGCTGTGGAGTACTGTATGTTTTACATAGAACTGTATGTTGTGTAAAATACTGCATGTATTTTTATATTTAAAATATTAGTTAACAGCCTCAATAAATAATTTCTTTTCAATGATATTCAACGTTATTTTAAGATTTAGTGTTAAAAATTTAAATTTACATTAAGTATTACAAAACAAAAGTAATAAACAGTAATAGTCCATATGAAAAGAATTTATTTAATAAGAGTTCATTTAATTAATGTTTTGTATATATTAAATACTTCAGACTTATAACCAATTAAATATTTTATAACATATTAAATAAACTATTGCATATTGTATGTATACAAAGTTATTTTGATAATTCATTTAATATAATATTTTAATATAAAGAATATTAATTTCATGTAACATTTATATGAAATCAATCATGTTCTTGTGTCTAGCAATTTATTGCAGTTGAAAACCCAAATCTTACATAAATTATTGAACAAAAAGCATGAAGTTTTTTCAGAAGATTATTTTGGAGTATGATTTAGAAAACTTGAAAGTTTCAAATAAAGTGTAAAGAATAAGTTATAATTCAAGAAAAAACAAGGAGTAGATAGAATTGATTAGAGATGGGTTAGAGACATAGGGTATTTGAGCTTTAAAATAATTTAAAAAACTTTAAAGTTAAGTTTATCAGTCCATTATCATTTAGAGACTCAAGTACAATAGATCACAAATATAAATATGACAGGCAGATTTTTTGTAATGGAGTTGATTATAACTTCTTAACAAGTAGAATAGCATCGTCATTAAATGCTTTACTAAAAAAAGCATTAAGACAAATCAATAAATAACTTTGTATCTATGATAAAGTCATTTGTGAATAAATAGAGGTTTTTTCGAAAGTAAAAAAAAGTTTACTGTTTTTGCTGTTAACTAAAAAAGAGTGTCTTAGTGTTTTCTCAATTACTTGTATTATTGCCAGCTATATCTTTTAAATAATAAGGCTATACTAATAGTTCCTTTTTTTTTTAGAAAAACGGACCATGACACTGACATAAAGCCAAATGTTAGAAGTGAATCAAATAATAAAGGTGATATAAAGAAAGAAACTAATGAAAAAGTGTTACATAAGAATAACAAAAATAAAACATCAGAAAAAATATTTTCTGTCGATAATAAAAATATAAACATTCCAATGAACAAAGATATAATAAATTGTAATTTGGCTGCGAAACAATATACATTACCAAAAAAAAATCAAAGTTTAAGTAAGTCTATCAAAACAGAAATAGCAGATGACTTTTTTGAAAATGATATGCTTGATAACTTTCCTCTAGAAGATTTGGGGCTGCTAGAATATTCTCAACCAAAAAGTGCTAAATTGAACTTAATAGAAAAAAAAGTAAATAAAACTTCCAGCATCTCTCCAAAACAATGTTTCTTAAAAAATAAGGTTTTGTGCTCAAATGCAACATTAAATAAAAACAATAACTCACATTTAAATGATAATAACTTCAATAAGAAATATGAACAAGATAATATAGATTGTGAATTAGATGTTGATGCTGATTTATTCTTAGATGATGTTGATATAATTTCAAATTTAAACTGCAAGATATCAAAAGATAAAACTAGTTGCAAAACATCTAGTAATCAAACAAAAATAGAGGAAAGTGAGGCCAAGACTAAGGTGGAATCAAACTATAACAGTTTGTACAGGAATCAAAAAGATAGTTCATGTGCAAAAGATTTCCACATGGCTGAAAAAGGTAATCAATTAACTTTTTTAATAATAAAATTCTTTATAAAAAGTCTTACAAATTTCTTTTTTTAGAGTATGACAGTTTATCAGATTTTGTTGAAAATAATTCAGTCAACACTGTACTAAATGTTAAAGTAAGATGTTTTATGTCTTCAATAATATATATTTGATAAAACTTATGCAGTTGCTGCAGTTACTAACTTTTTTTTTCTAGGAGTTTGATTAGCAGAAATGAAATAACTGTATAGCTTTTAGCTTAAGGTGCCAAGTTCTATATACGCTTGAGTTTTTTTCTAATAATTTAACTAACTATACTATAAAAAATATTAAACATAAAAACCCCTCATTACCATCAAGTTGTTTTGTTAGTTTATTCTTTTAACAAATGTTTGTGGTAACTTTTTATCTGTTATAACTTTTTGTCTGTAGAATCTTACCTTTTACAAAATTCATCATTGCACTTTGTGTCACTAATTTAAATTTGGTTGTTTTATATTTGGATTTTACTGTCAATTACTATTATTCATTGGTTTGTCAAGATTAGTCACATGCTAGGTTTGGGTAATATATCTATATAAATACTTATTGTAAAAGCCAGTTTCAATCCTTGGACTATACTTTAATGTGTTTTGTTTAGCATCAATTTGCATTGCATCATTTTCAGTAATCTCTGGGTTACTACAAGGTTTCAACATTAATTCTGTTTTGTTTTTTTTCTGTGTTAATGATTTTCTGGTAATGTTACTTCTAAAGTGCCTTAATTTGCCGATGACACACTTATATACTCCCATCTTAACAAAAGATCATTACTTTTAAATTGATTAAAACAGGTTGTTGAACTTGAAT
Organism: Hydra vulgaris; assembly: GCF_022113875.1. Classification (NCBI taxonomy): domain Eukaryota; kingdom Metazoa; phylum Cnidaria; class Hydrozoa; order Anthoathecata; family Hydridae; genus Hydra; species Hydra vulgaris. The sequence continues at coordinate 35,066,827 of NC_061158.1, read as the reverse complement.
ATGATCTATCTACTTTGACAGTTTTAGGGCAAGTGGTTAGTGAATCCAAAACACAGTTGTTTTATTTATTTGTCTGTATATGCTACTGGTTATTGCATTATTTGTGATATTCCTTTATTGATGACAAAACTTCTACTCACTTTTTTAACATTTACTTCAATTTTATTCATGTTCAAAAAATTTTGGTTAATCTATTTTTTTCCCTTTGAAATTCTCTCTTTATGTTTTCATGATTCAAACAGTTTTTTTAAATTTTCTAATTATAACCTTTAATTTCCTTCAGTAAATCCTAACTTAAACAGTGTTTATTTGCAGACTTGTAGAAGGTATATTTAATAAAACAAAAACCTTTAGTGTAAACAGTTCACAGGGAAATAAATATATGGCACTGCCCAAGTTGTAGTGGGTTTTACTTTTTGAAGTTATACATTTAAATTTTAATGTAATATAAAAAATGTAAATTTATTTAATTTTTTTCAATTGTTCTAGTGTTGGTTTCAAACTTTAACTTCAAAATTAGAGTTTCAAGATTTTTTTAAAATATCAGGAATAATCACAGATGGAATCAAAAATATTGAAGTGGTATTGACTGACAAGGTATTATTTCAAGATTTTTCTAACATTTGATGTGGATATTTGAGAAGTAATATTTAATATGAATTTTCATTTTTTTTAGTTTAAGCATCTACTGAAAGTGTTGTCTGTTTATTAGTTATTCTCTTATAATTTCTTGATGCATATTACTTTTTATAATTTTTTTATACTGTGTTCACCTCTCATTGCACTAAGTGGTCACTGCAGTTAAAATAGCTTCTTATTTTTAATATTTTAATTGTTGTTATATGCCTTTCTCAACACTAGAGTTTCAAGAGAAACCTTCACTGCAATGTTGTTTCACAAAGAAACAAGTTGAGGGCAATACTACCATAGATGTGGTGGGGATTAAACTCAATGCTTCTTGCTCATAAAATAAGCACTCTACTATTAGAAATTGAACAATGTATGACATAAGTATACTAAATTAATTCTATGATGATTACACTAACATAATAAACGAGAGTTCATAAGACCCATTAGGGCTTAAATTTACATTTCTGATTCTATATCAACTCATCCATTTTTAAAAATGAGCAAAAAGTGAAATTTTAAAGCTGTTTAATTTTTATTAAAACAATTTTTTTTTCTAATTTTTCTTAAAACAGGTGTTATTTTCTATTATTGGATATTCTTCAAAAGAAGTTTTGGAAGCTGTAAATGGAAAATTACCGTCATCACGTAAATCGAGCATAAAACAGGTGTGTTCTATTCACTCTTTCACTTACACAGTTAAAAATGTAACTTTGAACAATTTAATTTTTGGTATTTATTTACAGTGTCAAGAGGAGCATGTTTTCTGACCTGAGAAAAACTTTTTGTGAAAGTAAATTAATTTTGAAAACTTTTCAAAAAAGTTTAGTAAATTAACTTTAATAATGAATAAGATTTAAAATTTGTTTATAAATATAGCAAAAAATTAATCTTTACAAAATAAAGTATTTATGGTTTATGGTTGATAAACTTTTTTCTTATTAAATAATTCTTTTTTACTACACTTTTTTACTACACTTTTTTACTACACTTTTTTACTACACTTTTTTACTACACTTTTTTACTACAATTCTTTTTATACCCTCAAAATTCAAGTTAATATAAAAAACCGTTTAAAAAAAAAACAAAAAAAAAATATTAAAGTCTATTGAATAAAATATTTTTCATATTATCAAATTATAATACTGATATTTAATTGTCATGCAAATACAAAATTTGCAAAGCTATTAAAGGCTTTATAAATTTTTAAATAAATTTTCTTCAAAAACAATTGCTTATTTATGTTATCAACTTATCAAATTTGTAGCATAGTCAGGATGGCCACTGGCATTTTATTGCCAAAGTGTGCTGAAATAGTGTTGCAAATAATTAGTTCAGAGAACATAGTTAAGAAATTAAAGTGATTGATATATTGGCTTACATTAAAAAAAGATTGGATGTATTTTGGTAGTAATTGCTACACTAGGAAGGTTCATGTAAAAATGATAAATATAGCAATAGTAAATATACTAAATATAAAATAAAGCTGATACAATATTTTATCTTTAATTAAACTATATGTTAACCTCTAACAGTTTGAGATATATATATATAAATATATATATATATAAATATATATATATATATATAAATATATATATATATATATATATATATATATATATATATATATATATATATATATATATATATATATATATATATATATATATATATATATATATATATATAAACATAATAATAAATTCAAATTATTCAAAAAATCATAAGCTGAAATCACACATTTTTGAATTTGGAGCCTATTTTAAATACATTTATCTCAAAATATATAAGGTTCCTGCTAGGTGTTTTATTGTTTTTGGAAAAGTTAAACCATTGCAATTTTAATTGTTTGAAAAAGTTGAGGTAATATTGCTTATAATAATACTTGAGTAACTGTCAACTAACTTTTTCAAAAACTTTTTCAGCCAATAGAAAATACGGAAAAAGTTTAAAGATTGAATGTATAGATTTTCTATTACTCAATAATAACATTCTTTTAATGCAAAAAAAACTTATGGGGTAATATTGTATTGTTGAAATAACTCCATTTTTGTATTTAGGTTTTAAGTTTCATCTAATAATCTTTAAGTGTTCGAAACTTATAATCATGTAACGCTTCTGTCCTCACCGAAATGATGGGTTTAAATTTTCGAACACCTAATGGTTATTAAAGGAAATTTAAAGCCTGTCAATGATTTTAAATTTAGTATAAGTTACTAAAAAAATATTTTAATTATTCATTGTCCTCACATTTAGGGTATGGGGGGGATGATAGTAATCTTTTAATAGTATTGTGTTTCCAGGCTTCAATCAGTGTAATTTTATTTTTATAATGCAAAATATTCTCATTTGACATATGACATTTGACATAAACTTACTTTGGCGTTTGCACAAGGCTTGAAAGTGTCATTTCTGAAGCATCAAAAAATTCTATCTACGCAATTGAGTCATGAATTGGTTTACATATCCTTATATCTTTTATATCAATGTATTGTTGTCTTTAATTCATTTTAGGCTTTTTTAACCTTTTATTTTTTACAACCTTATAGTCTCCGTGCTGTTTTAAAGAAAATGGTGTTAGAATTTCATAAATCATTTTATTGGCTTTTTACTTTATAACATCAGGAAAAGCTAACCACTTAAAATGATTTCTTGATTCTACTAAAGCTATACTTTATACAACTCACCATGTAACCATCTGATGAAAATAAAATTTATTTAAATTTTAGTAACACAATCAAAATGATGTTAATGTTAATGTTCGAAAGATACTTATTTTCAAACTGAAAAAGTACCTTGTTTATAATCCCAGGATCGTAAAACTTTTTGTCAATGGTCTTTCAACCAAAATCTTATAGTAGAAGTAGTAGAAAATTTATGCATTCAATCTTGGGACCTTTCCTATTTCTCATAATGGCTGCTTTTTGAGCATTAGTTGAAACATTTCTTTGAAAGTTTGATAACATTTATGTTGACAGTTTGATGTTTGATTTTGACAGTTTGACTTGAGACAAATGTATTTAAAATAGGCCCAAAATTCAAAAGTGTTTAAGCTCATGATTTTCAGACTAAGGGTTTTCCTCAGTTTTTTAACTTTTTTTTTTTTAAAGTTCAACCTATTCTTCTTTAAGGTAGATCCATGGTAAAAAAATGCAAAAAAAATGAATTTTTTTTTTTAATTGTTTTTATTAGATAAACTACCAGCTTGTCAATTTTTATCTTTTATCTTCTACAAAATAAAAAAAATTTAAGTCTGTGCTACTTAAAATATATCTACTATGCTTTTAACTATTCTGTTATTTGTATTTCATTTGTTTTATTCGTAAATTACTATAACTATTAAATCTTGTGAGTGAGTTATATTTGAGTTATTGAGTTTTTCAAAACTATTAAATTAGCATATTTAAAAACCTGTCTGAAGATATTTTGTTTGTTGAACAGCTTTAAATGGCTAACAAGAGAAATAAAATAAGAAGAAAAATTAAACGTTTATATTGTGGCAATCGACACACTTGTACTTCCTCACTTCCAGAAAACCATGTTGTAAATAATATTGATACGGTCACATCATCTACAAGCTCTAAGAAACTTAAACTTTCTTTATTTAATTATTTTTTTAAAAAATTTATTTAAAAAATTTAATTAAGAGCTCGTAGAAAAGGTTTCATAGACAACGAAAAAGAAACTGAAGATTTAGAGTCATATTTTGCAGGAAATTATTAAATACTAAATTTCTTTTGCATTTTTCTGCATTTTTTATATTTTTGAATGTAGTAATCTTAGAGCAACTATTGCTCTGGATCTGCATATAGTTAAATATTCAAATTTTCAGGAGTTGTTTATTATACTTTAAAGTAGTGCCTGAACTAAGATCTTCAACAGAATTATTTTTTTTAGTGACAAATTTGTATTTCCCTATCGAGTTTTTGTCAAATATTTGGAATATTCACTAATATAGCAGCCATTTTGAAAGTACATAAAAATATAAAAAAATCCTAGTTCAGGCACTTAATCTATGTGTTTTCTCCAATTTGTAAAACTTTTAGCTTGATTGCATGAGTAGTTTATAAGTAATAGCTGTTTTGCATAACTCACTTTTTGTGTATTTTTATGCTGACTCAGCATTTTAAAATAGCTTTTTTTATTTTTTGAAGAAATTTTCTTTTTCATAATATGTTTTTGTTCATATTTCAACTTAAAAAAAATTGAAATCAAGAGTATTAAAGATTTTAGTTTTTTTACCATGGATCCACCTTAATATAAAAACAAACATGGGATGAACAAACTTGGATTTTGTCTTATTGCCTTTTTTTTTTTTGTTTCATTTTATTTTTTTTTATTTTTTTTTTTAATTTATTTTTAGAATCCCAAAATTCTAAAAATGACTTTCCAAGTGTTAAAGGGTCAAAAGTTTGATTGACCATAACAAAGGCACTATGACTATTTAGAAAAAAAAAATTTACATGCTTCTTTCTTACCCTGTTAGCATTACTATATAAAAAAAGTAAGTGTGATTTAAGTAAGTGTCACTTTTGAGCGTAGCCTGGTTTTCTAAGAAAATGGCTCTTAAGTCTATTTTTTATTTAACAGGTCCCTAATATTTAAAAAGTTCTTCAACCTGGTACTCAAATGAAGCAAAACAAATTCTAAATAAATTTCAAAAATAATTCAGTTTATACATCATTGTTTGTGAAAAATTTTAAAAATTAATCACTCACAATAAATATTTGTCAATTTTAAAAAACATGACAGAGTTGACCATGTTAAAAGCAGAGTTAGCCATGTTAAAAGCAGAGTTGGCCATGTTAAAAAAATACTCTTCGAGATTTATTGAAAGTTTCACTAAAGTTTAAATATTTTAATTAAAATCACTAAATGTGAATTCATAAGTCACAATATCGCTAAACAATGAAAAAAATTCATCTTTTATACAAATTTATGTGTTTATAAATTTGTGTAAATAATAAAAAATTGTTGTATCATTTTGTTGTTTATTGAATGTATACTGTATATCAAATTGTATTGAATGTATAATCAAAACTCTTGAAAAATCTTGATTTTAAAAAAAGAATCTCTATCAGAGATATTTTTTGGACTTTTTTTGGTACAGCTAAGCAGCTACATTTCGTTGCTAATAGCTTTAAATAGTGTTTGATCTTTTATCTTAAGGAAAATATTGTAAATATTGTTTTTGAAAGTACAAAAAACATACTTAAGCACAATTTTCATAGTGTAATAGGTCTTGTTAGGCATTGTGATAACAGACTTTGAAACCTGATATTTATCTGCTACAGCTCTTTTAGATTTTTGTCTAAACCTTAAATAAACACAATTAAACACTACTTATTGTAAAATAAATAAATTGTTTTATATCAATGACTTGAAAATACAGAAAAGTGTTAACTATAACACAAATGCAGCACATTGAACTAAAACACATTAAATGGTTATTAAATGGTTAAAGGTACATTCGAATATTCAAATGTACCTTTAACCTTTTTTTTTTTTCATATTCGAATGTTCGTTGATTTTTTCTTTAAGAAAAAATTAATGAACATTCGAATATGGTCCATCATCAGCAGTTTGACGTAGTTTTGCCATGATGTTGGAACAGGACCATTGTACAGCATTTATATCGATTTGACAAATGCATCTTTTGATCCGGATAATCAATTGTTTGCAATTCTTTGCTCTCCAGTTGTTTTTGTATACTAATGAACTCAAATATCCAAAGAAATCTTCAATTGGGCGACACTGAGGCAAGTTTTTTTTTTGTTCATATGTGATGTTTTGGGTTTCCAAGAAGATTTGTGTTTTTTTGGCATAATGCGATCCAATCAGATTAAGTTATTGCCATCTGAATGATATTTTTAAAGAAATGGAATCAACATTTTCTTCAAACATTGATTTTGGTATACTTCTTGATTAATAGCCAAACAACTTGGCTTAAAAAATGGCTTGGAAATTCCCCTCTTATAGATGGCAATTTACAGCATCACTTTCTCCTCAAACTTGTGTTTATGTTTGTATTTTACTTTTGTAGGTGTTGTAGAACTTTTATCTGCATAATATCAATCATTTCCTGGAACTAGCATTTTGGAGAGGGGGAAGTAACTTTCGTCATACAAAACAAAACTTTTTCTAGAGTAATTTCTGGTCATCCAGCCGCATTTTGATTTACATCTTGTTTTGACAGTATTTTAAACACAACTGAATTAGCTGATGTAAAACAAAACATATGATACGTTTGTAAACAGAGAGTGTATAGTTTATCTTTATCCCCCGTTATAAAAATAATTCTATCAATAAATTTATTTTTATGTAAAATCAAAATATCTTTTCTCATATTTATCAGCACCAAAGCATTGCACATTAAAGTGAATGGGGAAAAACTCTGTGGTTAAGCATATAAAAATTGTTACTGAAAGTTCCAGTGGAATAAGGAAAACACTTCAAAAGTAAAAATAAATCACTTTATTAGTAGAGTGAGATAGGTATTTTAAATACAATGTTGCAGTTGTCTTAATTTTAATTACAATGTTGCAAATGTCTTAATTGCAATAGTAAATTCTTACTATCTAAAAACATTAGTTTTAAAATTAATCTTGCAGCTCATAGATCACAGAATTGATAATCCGGTCCAAAATTTTACAGGTATCTATTGAACTATTGATTGTATGGTTTTACCATGGTATGATCATGGTATAAACATGGTATAACCATGGTATAATCATGGTATGACCACGATCTTTACTGTAATATGTTAAGATGAATAAGCTAAGAAATTATAAATGTAGTTTGGTGGGAAATTTTAATTTCAAAAATGAATGATAAGTTGATAAAGACGTTGTATTTTTCTTTGTTTAAACACTTTAAAAATAAATTAATTTAATTTAAAAATCTTATCCAATAAAATTCAAACAATATCCGTTCACATATTTGACCAATAACAACAATATTCATTTACATGTTTGACTAGGCCAGTGTATAGAAGAATTTACAAAACCAAAGATAAAAATGAATATCATATATTTCATCTGTGTAAAAATGAGTATCATGTTTTATAATATTTTTTATTTTATTATTAAAATTTTATTACAATAAAATTTGTATCAATAAAATTGAGCGACATAATTATTTCTTTATGTTTCACTTATGTGTATTAAGTCACATGATTTGTTTTTTATTGGTTATTTTTACATTTAATAAAATAGTTCACTGTTTGCAAGATTTTTTGTATATATATATATTTTTTTCAACAGTTTTTATTAAATAAAGTATTAATCCAGTATTATTTTATTATATAAAACACATTCAGGGGGTGCCAGCAGACATTTTCAACCAAAGTTGTTTTTAGAGTTATCCTAACATACATACATAGATTCATACATACATACATACATTCATACATACATACATACATACATACATACATACATACATACATACATACATACATACATACATACATACATACATACATGCATGCATCCATACATACATACATACATACATACATACATACATACATACATACATACATACATACATACATACATACATACATACATACATACATACATACATACATACATACACACATACATTCATGTCTGTCTATTTATTATACTCCACTAATATGTATATGCATTGACATAACTTTTAGATTATAAACATTGATTTTTTTAAAAAGTTTTTCAGTTAAATTTTATTTACTTGTGTAAATTTTTTAACAAAACGTTAGTACAATTATGATTATCAAATATGGAAAATAAAGTCATAAATATGTAAATAAAATTTATGCAAGTTTAAAAAAAGGTCGTTCAGAGTCATTGGGCTCAGATATACTGAGATAACTGAGACTGCAAATATTGAACTTGAAAAAATGTCAATTTTTCAACTAAAGTGGCCTCCTCAGACTTGAGGAGGTGAAAAAATATTTAAAAAAAGTGAAAATAATTCAACATTTATATTGTCAATAATATTTGTGTCTATTAGTACATAGTTTTAAATTTTTATTTTCTTTTTAATATATTAAATCTTAACAAATTACTTAACTATTGAGTTCCTATTGAAACTATCGAATGGAAATAACCTTGCATGGTATTAATATTTTTACTTAAAAACAAATCATGTGTGTAAAATTAAAATTTAAAGTTTTGGACAGCTTGTTTCTAGGTCACATTGGTTATAATAAATTAAATTTTTTTCAGGCACTTAAAAATGCAGAACAGCGTTTGGAAAAAGGAAAGTGGTTAGCAAAAATATGTTGTGATATAAATAACATTTACAATATTTTGGAGATGACACAGATCAATTGAAGTCTTGAAAAAAATGAATATTGTTTTAGCTTGAATATTTTTATTATATATAAACTTTTAGATTTAATGTTTTTTTTTTTGTGTTATATTTCAATGTTTTTATGTCTTTTATTCTAGTTACACATGATAAAAAGAATACAATTAATTGTTCAATAAAAATATAAAATTTTTAGTTTTAAAATAAGTTTTTGCTAAAGGAATTAAAATGATATTTGAAATAAATCATTTATAAAAAAGCATAAATTAACTATGACATTTTTACATACATACATGCATTCATACATACATACATACATACATACATACATACATGAATACATACATACATACATACATACATACATACATACATACATACATACATACATACATACGTACGTACATACATACATACATACATACATACATAAATACATGCATACATATATACATGTATGCATGCATACATGCATACATGCATACATATATACACACATACATACATACCTACATACATACATACATACACATACAAAAAACATTCTTTTTTCAATGAATATTAGAGTTATACAATCCAGCTGTTGAATATTAGAGTTTTATATTTAGTTGAATATTAAAGTACAGCTGCTGATTAATAAGGATTTAACCACTGTTTTTTATTTATATTTTTACAATAAATGTTCATTTCATGAGTCATCTTACAAACTATGAACTACCTTTAAAAATTTTAAGTTATAAAATAGTTGAATTAGTTCACAGCAAGACAAAAAAAAATCATAAGTCAGTTTAATACAACACACAACCCATGAACAATCAAATTTAATGCAAATTTTATAACCCATGAACAACCAAATTTAATACAGCTTACAACCCATGAACAACCAAATTTAATACAGCTTACAACCCATGAATGACTAAATTTAACACAACTTACAACCCAACCTATTAAAAATATTTGACTAATTAACTAACACTAATTTAAAAAATAAAACAATTTATGTTTTAAAGGCCTAATAACATGTTTATATTTATTGTTCATTTTAATATTTAAAATAATTGTTTGTGTAATTATTGAAAGAAAAAATTTTTTTTTTTATGTGTTGCTTAAAATGAATGAAAGCCGCAGGTTTTTGAACTCTTTAATAATCTTTGAATTAAAACATACTAAAAATACTTTAAAAACAATTATTTAATATTTTTATATAGTAGTTAATTATTAGATAAGTAATATAAGCTTATAGAATTACATGTTAGAAAAGTAAATAATATAAAATTTCTTAAAGGCATAAAACAAAAATAAATAATATAAAATTTCTTAAAGGCATAAAACAAAAGTAAATAATATAAAATTTCTTAAAGGCATAAAACATTAGAAAAGTAAATAATATAAAATTTCTTAAAGGCATAAAACATTAGAAAAGTAAATAATATAAAATTTTTTAAAGGCATAGCAGCATGTATATATTTATATTTTATTTTAATATTTCAAATAATTATTTGCATAGTTAAAAAATAAAATATAATTATTTTTATATATTAATTACATTGTTATCAGAACAGTAATTTAAATACATAGAGTTACATGTTTTTAGAGAAGTAAATAATATGACAGTTAACTGTATGCTTTGTGAAAAAAGAGCTGTATTAAAAAGACCAAAAAATGTAAGTTTGTTTAAATATTTTAATCATTTTAATATATATATATATAATTAAATTAAAACAAATATAAAAAAAAATTGTAAAAATATAAATAGATAACATATATATAGTTATATTGATTAAGTAAAAAATTAAAAGACATCTATTTTGACTTTTGCTGTTGTTTTATTTTATGTATTATTTTAAAATTGTGTTACAACCTACTATTTACATATTTGGCATGATTTATTATATAGTTATTTTATTTATTAAAAAAAAAATATCCAGCCCTTGGAATTAGAAAAAATGAAGTTGGCAATAAGTGGCCAACCTTAAACTGTTAGAGGTTGGTATCAGGTTGGGAAAAAATTTGACACAAAGGCATTACCGTAAAATATAAAAATGAGGTCAATGATTTTTTGCTTACCTCTAACACTTTATTATTCTTACTGTTGTAAATTACTAATGTTATTATTATAGTTATATTTATTATTGTTATTACTACTATTATTATTTTAGTATTATTATTATCTCTATAATTGGCACTATTATTTTTGTTATTGTTACTGTTGTAAATTACTACTGTTATTGTTATAATTATTATTGTTACTACTGTTATTATTACAATGATTATTACTGTATTGTTGTTATGAATTTTATTATTATTATCATTAATTTACTATTTAGTTTATATACTTTTTCAAATTTATATTTTTGTCAGTTATATAACTGTTTGTGAATGATCCTAGCTTTGTATTAATTTTAATTTATAAAGTGAAATAAATGATTGATTGATTATATTGGCAGTTAACACAGCATTGTTGAATGTTGACCTAAATTCCAAGGGCTCAATCTAAATAAATTTTTTTTAGGGAAAAAAACTCTGTAGGGAATGTTTTTATAAAGTTTTTGAAGAAGAAATCCATGAAGCAATTGTAACAAATGAATTATTTGTTCCAGGAGATACAGTGGCTATAGGAGCTTCAGGAGGAAAAGGTTTCTAATAAAAAAAAACTCATGTTTCTTCTAATAAAAAAATCATAGTTTAATGCAAATAAAAATTCACTTGTGTTCACCATAAATTTTGTATAGATTCAACTGTTCTTGCTCATATTATGAAAACCTTAAATGAAAGATACAACTATGGTCTAAATCTTGTTCTGTTATCTATTGATGAAGGTATAACTGGTTATAGAGATGATTCTCTTGAGGTTGTTATTATTTTTTTCCTTTTTTTATTTTAACTTAAAAAAGTTTTAGCATTATTTACTAACTAAACAGTTATTTTTAAATTGCTTCTGTTAATTAATATTGAAGAAAATTTAATAATAATATAATTTAATTATAGTGGTTGAATTATAGTAGTTTTTTAATTATACTTACAATGTTTAATTTTTTTTAAATCTAAGTTTGTTTAGTTTTTATTGATTTATTTTTTATATGTTTGTATTCATGTTACCAAGGCTAAAGAGCTTTACTGTATTCTCCTCCCTAAAGACAAGGGAGCCACTTCTTTTACTTATTTTTTATATTTTAAATTATTACAACTCTCTTTCTCAACTCTATAACTTACAAACTTTGATGAACAAGGCTGATTGAGCATGTTGAATGCAATACTACCAGGGTTATGGTCATCATGACTGAACTAGATACTTTTGACATGAAACCTTTACAACTATACCATTGCTTTTTATTACACTTAGCATTTAGAAGTATAGTTTAAAAGTAAATAATAATAAATGGTATAGTTTAAAAGTAAATAATAATAAATGATATAATTTAAAAGTAAATAATAATAAATTTAAATCTCATCATACAAATATTTAGAAAGAAAATGACTTGTCTTTGTGAATTTTGAAAAATTAACTTTAAAAAATTATTTCAAATAAGCGAGTTAGAAATAGGTTTGTACATGCCAAATTTACGAATAATTAAAAGAAGACTTTTTCTTAATTATGAGTTTGTCAGATGTATTAATTGTATTATGGTTTGACAAGATGTTATTCATAAAACTATAGTGACATTTACAATGTTATAGTTTTATAACATGCCACTATAGTTTTATGAATGTTATTCATAAAACTATAGTGTTATACTATATAGTGTTAAACTATATAGTGTTAAACTATATAGTGTTAAACTATATAGTGTTAAACTATATAGTGTTGCACTATATAGTGTTAAACTATAGTTACAAGATTTGATCAAAAATAAATTCAAATAATTCAAACAAAACATTTACAAACAAACTTTAAAATCCTTTAAAATTTTTTTTTTAATAAAAAGGTAACTTGCAGGTAAGACATTACGAATAACTGAACCAATAAAAAACACAACTCTTAGACGGTACTTAAAACTTCTAAATTTTGGCAAAAACCATTAACTGTATAACTTAAATGAAATAAATTTATTCATAAAACTCTTTATTTCAACAAATAGTTTATATATATATATATATATATATATATATATATATATATATATATATATATATATATATATATATATATATATATATATATATATATATATATATATATATATATATACACATATAAACCCTTCTGGAATATTTTTTTAGACAGTTAAAAGAAATCAAGTGCAGTATGATATACCATTGAAGATTTTATCATATAAGGTTTTTTTTTCTTTATTATTACTAAAAATGAAACTTGATTTTGTACTTCTCATAAATTACAGCTAAAGATCAAGTTTAGTTATATATAGTTTTAAATGAATAAATTAAATGTAATTATCATACTGAAGTTAAAATACAAAAGAGTAAATGCAAATAGAAAATAACAAAAAAGTTGTGAATTAAAAAGTGTAAAAATATAATGAATGTTATCATTATTATGTCATAAGTAGAATATTATATAGACAAATTTATTGACTACTAAGTTCTTCCAATAGTCAAAAATATTTCAATGTAATGGAATACAAAATATTTTATACCACAAAAATTAAATTAATAATTACAGCCTATTTATCTTTGTTTTTGTATTATGTTGTACATTAACATAGCAGTATAAATTTGCACTTAATGAAAAAAGAATTTTTTTGTTTTAAATATAGATCATAAACTTTTATTAGTGTTTAAAAATAAAGTGTTTGTGTTTATTTCTTTGTTAATGCAGATAAACTACTACTAATTCTGCAACTAATAAATTCACTAAAATTAATTAGATAATAATAATAATAAAAATAATAATAATAATAAAGTTTAATGAATTTTTGATAATATTTTTTTGTTACATATAAATCATCTATTTTTATAAACTGAAATGTTGGTTTCAAAAATAATCTGGCAAATAAAAAATGTCAAAAAATGTCTGGGTCTTATTAAAGTTTCCTCATTGTTTAAACATATAATTTAAATATTAAAAGGGCAAAAATATTAAACAGGCAAATAATTTTTAATATTTGACTATAGGAGTTGTATGGTTGGACAATGGATGACATAGTCAAACATGTTGGAAGAAAAAACAATTGTAAGTTAAATTTTTTTAGATTAAAAATATTTTTTTTAGATTTTTTTAGTTAAAATAAGTGACTGTTTCTCTAATATTTTAGTATTAAAAAATGTTAACTTTTAAAAATAAAAAAAAGCTTGCTATGGAAAAATATTTTTCCACTCCTCGATTCCATTTATTTTATAGAATGGTCAAAAAATGTCTATATTGAGGAGTCAATTGAAAATTTTTAACTTTTTTTTTATAATACATGTATTGATGTTTTCAAGTAAAAGCTTTAGTTAAGGCATTACCAATTATGCTAATTTATATTTTATACATTTAAAAATGCAAGTGAAATATTTTGCTGAAAATTATTAGAATAATATAACACTTTGTTAACATTTTTATTTTTATTTTATTAATTTCTTTTTTTTTATTATATTTTTATCATAATAATGGTTATACTTATAGACCAGGAATTGCCAAATAGCAGCTCACGAGTTGCATGCAGCTCTATTGAAAAATTATATTAACTTACTAATAACTAGTATTATACATAGCTGGAAGAGATATCATTTTAAAAAAGATAAAGGTGGCGATAATGCACTTCACAATAAAAGTAAGAAAAGAAAAATTGAAGATGAAAACAGATTATTTCATGGTGATTGGACAGAAAAATACGCATATATTGAAAAAGACATCAAACCTATGTGTTTAATTTGCAATACTGAACTTGCTCATAATAAAACATGTAATATTAAATGCTAATATGAAACAAAATATATGTATTTTTCTGAGGAATACCTTTCAAATTCATGTCATGGAAAAATAAAATTCGGTTGTTCAAAACAATTTGTAAAAAATCAACAAATGAATATTTCATCTTCCAGCAAAGAATCAAATATTGCAAAGGAAGCAAGTTTTATTATAGCTTGGAATATTGCAAGGAGTAAACATCCTCACACCGATGGAGAGTTTGTAAACAAAATTTTTTAGATCTCAGTTTTAGATCCTAATAAGAGCTAAATTCAATTGGTTAATTTCAAATATTTTTGTTTCTTGACATACAACTAATGGAAGAATATCTGAGATTAGTCTCAAAGTTAAACAGCATTTGTTAAATGACTTAAAAAATTGTGAAGCATTTATTTTAACATTAGATTTTATCAACAGATACTCAAGATAAAACTTGTGGAATTGATTTAAATTCCCTTGACACTGTTTTGGTGAAAGCTAATGCCTCTAAGATGAGCTTGTTACTGTTGCTACAGATGGTTTACCAGCAATGGTTGGAAAGCATGTTGGGTTTATTGGTTTACTAAAAAAACGATCCTACATATCCAGAGTTTATCCCAGTATCCAGTTCATTGTGTTTTTCATCAAGGAAATTTAGCAACAAAACATTTTAATTTTCCATTTGTTTTTAAATCATTGCTGGGGATTGTAAGTTATATTTGATCAAATGCAAAAAATCACAGACAGTTTAAATATTTCATTATTGAACTGGATCTTGCTGACAAACCAAGTGACTTATCGTTTTTCTGTGCTGTAAGGTGGCTTTCAAGTAATGACATTTTTTATAGGTTTGTAGAACTATTAAAACCAATTAAATCTTTTTTGCTTGAAAAGCAAAAGACATTTGAAATCCTTAATGTGAATTTTTTGCAATAATTTCTATTTTTAACTGATGTAATGCAACATTTACAAAATCTGTAATAAAAAAAATCTGCTCTATTTCAGAAATATCTTACCTTTTAATCGTTTTCCTCATCTTTTGATTCAGTATGATAATCATAAGGTTGAATCATATTGTGAAAATTACAGAATTTATTCAAAGACTTTTAAACAGGTTTAATTTGCATGTTCTTAAATTATCATTAGCATTTATAGTAAATCTTTTTTTAAATAATATTATTAGTGATGGTTGTCCAATTCCAGGAAACATGCTTGAAGAAACGTCTCATTTCGAAAAGATCTCCAAGAAGATCAAAATCTTTGAATGCTGCTTAAAACACTAACTTTATTGGGTTTATGGAAAATAGTTCCTGAAGTTAAGTGTCCTCAACTTAAAAGAATTAGTATAAAACTCATTTCAATTTTTGGTTCAACGTATATATCTGAATCTTTATTTTTGACTATGAAATTTATTAAATCAAAGTATCGTGCCAATCTAACTAGTGAACATTTGTTAGAGTTGTTTATCAGTTTGTTAGAGTTGAATATCAACTACAAGCTTGAAACCAGATTTTTTTAAAATTACCAGTAGCGTTCAGAACCTTAGTGTCTAATAAATTTTTAGTAAATGTGCAATTAATTATGCGAGAAGAATTTTCTAATGGTCTTTTACAATTGATGTTATAAAAAACAATTGATGTTATAAAAAACAATTGATGTTGTAAAAAACAATTGATGTTGTAAAAAACATTCTTTTTGTTATGTCTGAATTTTGGCTGAATGATAAAAAATTTATTTTTTGATTGTAAAAATAAAAGTAATTTGAACTTAATTGAAATTTATTGAAAAAATTGTTTTATTTTGTAGTGATTTTTTAATTTATTTCTGTAGTTATTTAGTAACTTATGCTATTAAGTGAACTTATGCTATTAAGTGAACTTATGCTGTTAAGTGAACTTATGCTATTAAGTGAACTTATGCTATCAAGTGAACTTATGCTATTAAGTGAACTTATGCTATTAAGTGGTTATAAACAAGTTCAATTTAAATAAAAACAAGTCTAATTCAAATACATTAAAATAGTTTTTTTTTTTTTTAAAGAAATCTTTTTATCTTTAAATTTTTATATCTTGCTCTAAATTATTTTTATAAGAAAATTTGTGACTGTTGTAATTGTGTTAGTTTTAAAAAAAGTTTATGATCTGGAGATGCTTTCTCAATTTTTTTTATAAATGGTTTTTTAGTGTGAATAAAAAAGAGATCAGATTTTATGTAATCAAGTTTACATTTAAAGATTAGTTCTTGATTTCTCTCTTTTTCTAATAAAAACTAATTACTAAACATATATTGTACTAAGACTATTTATAAAAGTACAATTTCCATTTTAAAAAGTCAAAATATTGCTTATAAAAAATCTAAATTTACATTTGTCAATTTTTTTTAAGATGAAGTTGACATAGCGAGATATTTATTGCGGCTCTTTGGCTTGCATTATTGTGGCTCTTTGGCTTGCATTAGTATTTATATGCAGCTCTTGTGTTAAAAATTCTGGCCAACACTGTTATAGACTATTAAAAAAGTCCACTTTATTTGCAGACACATGTAATTTATCAAATACTGCTTCTATAGTTTGAATCAAAATTATTTTCAATTTTTTTTTTTTTTTTTTTTGTACTTCACCTCCCCAAGGCCAAGAAGGCCACTACAGATGAGGAGGCTACTTGTGGTTATAACCCTCTCCCGACTCTATAACTCCGAAACACGAACCTTGACAAACAAGGCCGTCGTGCGGAGAAACAAATTGAGTGCGGTACTACCAGGGATGTGGTGGGAATCGAACTGGGAACCTCTCGCTTATGAAAGGAGCGCTCTACCACTACACCACTATCTTGAATTATCTTATCCAATTATCTTGGATAAGATAATTCACTTGTAAAATAAATAATGGATTTCGTATTAAAGCATGTATATATTTTCCAGATAAAAACTTTTTTTATATTATTAACTTTCAACTGTTATGGAGATTCTGAAAAACGTTTGCTACATCAAATCTTTGATGGCAACAAATGTAAAAAAAGTGTTTTATACTAAATTGCATGCCTAATAGCATGAAAGAGAGTCAGTGTGATGATAGCAAATCCAAGTGCATTTTGTTTGTAATTAAAATTCCTTGGAATAAAGCTGGATTTCCAATAGTTTCTGACAAAAACCACAAGAAAGCATTTAACCACAAAAAAAACAATTTAAAAAGCAAGAAGGTCAACTTCAGATTTAAAAAGACAAACTGATTTTATACATAAATGATAAAGAAAATGTTCTGGGTTGGTACACCTTAGAGAAACCATAATGATAAAGTTTAGCAATTCTTTTAAATAATGTTGCAGAGGTCTATCTTTTTGGAGTACCTTCTCTTCCCTTTTCCTCAGGTGAATCTCCTTGAGGACAATAAAATCTAAGAAAATATTAGAGGACTATGCTTTAATATAACTTGCAGGGATAGTTTAGCAAACAATCTAGATTTTTATTAATTATTTCTAGCTAGACACCATGTATCAGAGCTAAAAACTCCTAATTTTTATCATGATACTAATAATGTTACAAAATATTTTTGGAATAAGGCAAGACACTATTACTAGGTGTACTGCAGTTGAGTCTCTTTATTTATGCAAAAAAAACATCAAAGTGAAAAAGTTGAAAGGGATGATAGAAAAAAAACTAGCTAAGCTACTTATTGCTTATTTGTCTTCTAGATATATAAAAGTTAGGAAACCAGGAGCTATGCACGCTATAAGATTCCTTGGAAACCAGGAGCTTTGCAAACTACAAGATTCCTTGGATACTAGAAAATGTGTAGCCTGTAATAATCCTTGGAAAGTTCTCAAAAGTCTCAAAATGGAACTACATTCGAATCAAATTAATTTTTTGTTCAGGATGATAAACTACTTTTAGAAAAAAGGAATATCATGGCGGAACTGATTGGTTGTTTTTTTGTAAAATGCTATTTGTCAGGCAACAAGGCTACTAAAACCCCATAGTTAGACATTTTATCTATACTTAAAATGCATTTTTACAAAAATGTTTGTACCAAACCATATGCAGTTAAAGCAGTATTCAAATCATTTTACAAACAAACCCTGTCTAAATTTTAAAATTGTACTTCTTTCTTTGTTTGATAATGTTGTTTCTAATGAAGAGACAAGTATGATTGCATCTGTCATACTTTAATATGACATCCCAAATTGTCCATTGGATTGAAAATAGAGTTTACAATGATCCCCTTAATCAAGTTTTTGTGTGGATAATTGGTGCACACAGTCAAGCTTTAAGATCTTGAATGGTTTTGCTAAATCTCTAGTTAATGTAAATGACCCTGCTGAAAGAGATGTGGGAATGATGCAGTAGCTTGTGTACAAAGAAGAAGAGATTCAAAACAGATTTTTTACTGTTGATAAAGTCAGATATACTGGTCCGGGCAAAATCTTCAAGACAAGGTTGATTGACTTTCTGCAATAGCAAAAAAAATTAAACATTATCAATCGAGTTTAATTTTTATCTGCAATAGCAAAAAAAATTAAACATTATCAATCGAGTTATTTATTATATGAATTAGTTATAAATTCAATTATTATTTTTTAACTTCAATAATAAATGCTCGAAATTAAATTTTAATTGTAATGCTTAAATATTTAAACTATTCAATGCAACATAGTTCCTTTTTTTCATTTTTAATATGAATATATAACAATTTAATATGATATAAATATATAACAATATAAGAAATGTAATAAATGTAAATATATAACAATAAAACAGCAAAAGTAATGTAATTATGCATTAAATACCTTTGTATTTGAAAAAATAGACCAATACATGCATTATATAAATAAAATAGTTCAAAATTTAATATGATCACTTCTCCCAAGACTTTGGTGGCATTTTTTGAATACTTTACAAAATTAAATGGGCCCTAAGGTAGATAAAAGAGTGATTTAATTTCGCTATTTTTTTTTTTCTGTTTTAACAAAAGTCAATTTAACACAAATGTCCCATATTTTAAAGGGTAATTTATTGAAAATCCTTATTGAAAAAATTTCCTCGAAAGCATGTGCCGTTATATCTATAAGAATATCAGGGTAGGTTGGTTTTAGCTTCTTTTTTTTTTTTTTACTTTTGTGTAATGAAGCTGGGATAGCTCAGTTGGTTTGCATCCTGCTCAATAATGGATTTCCATCAGGCTTTAGTAGCAGTGTTGTGTGGTTTAGTACTACTATAGATACTTCGGTATTTTATTTGTGATTAATAGGTCTGAAAAATTTCTTTCAAAGTTTAAAAAATAAAAAATATTCAAAGTTTTAAATATCGGTTATAAAATTCATAAAGTAACCAATAACTTTTTGTTGAAAATTAATTGCAAATTAAGTCCAACATAATTGTTATAAAAAGACAAAACTTTTTGCTAAATCATTTACTTGTATTAATTAAATTTAAGTTGGTTTTAAAACTAAATGTTTTTATTGGTAAATATGAGTTTTATATCATTGATCATTGCTTTTAGAAGTAGTATTTTTATAGTAGTTTACCGATACATAAAATTTAATGTAGACTTTCTGAAGCAGATTAAATTATCATAAATAATAGAACACATATAAAATTTTCAAAACAACTAATTCATTATACTAAATACACTCTAATACAGTGTGTATATATTATTGGTTAAAAAAAATGCTAAAAGCTAAGGCTCCATATGACTTAAGTAGACAAAATGGAGTTAAAATAAAAATTTCAAGTTTTTATTGAAATGGAAATTAGTATGAAGCCAATAAAACATGTGATTGTAAGTCATGATTTGCAACAAATTTATCTATGTAACTTTTATAGAAAATGATGCTACAGATTTTATGTTATAGGTACATTTTGTGGTGTTTTATGTTGTAGGTACGTTTTGTGGTGTTTTTCGAAGACAAGCTTTAGATAGAGGAGCCATGTTAGTAAAGGCAAATAAGATTGTTACAGGTATGTTTATTTTCTTTTTAAATTTATTAGTTTTTTTCTTTTTAAAATTATCTAGAGTTGTTTACATTATACAATTTTTAAATATAATTAATAATAACTAAAAGTGAATATTCAAAGTTGCTTACATTATGTAATTTTTTTCTTATACACAAGTTTATTTCTTAGGAGTATTTTATTAGTTAGGTAAGGTACGTTAAGCCTCTACAGTAACTTCTTTATCTGATGAATGTTGCTCAACTTTTTCCACTTCTGTTCCTGCTATCAGGTCAATGTGTTGTCTCACATAGACCAAGCCTGTTGAACAACAATGTTTATTAAATATTTTTATCAATGTAGAAATTCGAAAAATTCATTTTACTATGCTTAACAATACTGGATGATTGAGTAGTAACAAAATAGACATAAATGGTAGCACTGTGACAAAAATAAAATCATACCTGCTTCTATGATTTCCTTCGAATGTTCTTGAACTTTGGCAGAAGGATTGGTGCAGCTGATAACTGGAAAGAAGGATTGGTGCAGCTGAAAAGGTATGATTTTATTTTTGTCACAGGGTAATGCATCATCTCATCAGAACACTTTTGAACATCATACTGAACTGTTTTGATAAGTGTTAGGCACATTTCAGAGGATGTCTCCAGGCTGCTGAGTTTTACTTGTACCTAAAGACTGAAAAATGTTTTTCTTCATAACAGTTCAATAAACAGAAAAACTTTCAACTGGACTTAGCTTGTAGGACACACAACAAATGCAAATTTTTAAACATCTCCTACAGGTATAGGTGTGTAAATATAAAAAAGTATATTTATATTTATATATTTATCAATATTTGATTATATTAACTAAATTATGTAAACTAAATGTTGAATAAATTATTAATAGTAATAAATAATTGTTAAAAGGTTTTCCACACATATTTCAATTTGTCTTAATATTTTATAGTGCATACTTTTAAATTAAATATGTGACTAAATCACTAAAAAAATATATTCATCATTTAAATATTCTAAAAACATATTGATTTTTTCACATACATTGTTAAAAGGTTTACACATATTACATTTTATATTTACATTTCATAATGCATAATTCTAAAACTAACTGTGACAAAATCACTAAAATGTGGCAAAGACTAATAACCATTTTTGTCTCAAAGGAAAAAATCTCCTTCGCACATTCAGAGTATGTTCAAATTGAGCCATTTTAATCAAAATTAATCTAGATTCTAAAATTAAAGTATTATTATATTATAGTTTACAGTAATGTTTAAAATGCATAATCAGCAGTTTTAACATTACATCGAATATTACTTAAATTCATTTTATATGACAGTTAAATCATGACACAAGAAATAGAGCTAGCTTAATTGTGCATTGGCAATTTTGCACCTGCCAATTACTGACTTGGGTGTTAACAAGGTCATGCATTGATGCAATGTAAGATTTACCTACAACAGTTGTGTAAACTAAAGAACAAAGTAATATTATACAAGTACACAATTAGTACTTTTTTTTTTAATGTCTTTAACTTTCATAAAGCCAAGGGTGCTTCACTAAAAGTTCAAATAACTCTTAAGAATTCGTCTGTACTATTTACATAAAAAAAGTTTTATAACTTCTTCATAGTACAAATAGTTATCATCTTTAACACATTATTTACTTCAACCTTATCATCTTACTAAAAACGCTGTTCTGTTATTTATAAACATAAATCTTTAAAATCTCAAAGTGTTAACTCTTTGTTCTTTCATATGAAATAGAATCTCTTTTATTATTCTCTACCCTAAAAAATAATACAAATTTAAAAGAAAAATATTTTGAGACCTGTTATCATGTTCAATCTCTCGTTTATCAATTAATCAGTACAGTAGACCTAAATGAACTGTGCCCTGTATATATATATATATATATATATATATATATATATATATATATATATATATATATATATATATATATATATATATATATATATATATATATATATATATATATATATATATATATATATATATATATATATATATGTGTATATATATACATATACATATATATATATATATATATATATATATATATATATATATATATATATATATATATATACACACACATATACACACACATATACACACACATATATATATATATATATATATATATATATATATATATATATATATATATTAATTTCAGTTCACCTACCTAAGGCTATGAAAGCCACTACAGTCGAGGAGGCTACTTTAGTTGTGGTTACAACCCACTCTGAATTCTATAACTTAAACACCAACCTTTACGAATAAGGCTGCTGCGCAAAGAAACAAGTTGAGCGCGGTACTACCAGGTGGTTTGTGGCGATTGAACTCAGAACTTCTCACTTATGAGTTGAGTGCTCTACCGCTACCCCACGACTGCAAATTTAAAGCAATATATGATTTAAAATGTAATATATGATATAAAGCAATATATGAAAAATATTTAAGATGTAATATATGATATAAAAAAATATGATATAAAAAAATATTTAAAATGTAATATATGATATAAAGCAATATATGATTTAAAATGTAGCAGTATAAAATACTTTAAACAAAAAATACTTTAATAAAAGTAAAATCACAGTTTTAAAAAATTTTTTTAGTGTACTTCTACTTTAAAAAGTAAAAAGTAAAAAGTTTTTAAATCTGTAATTTTTTCTTTTAAAAAGTAGAAATGCACTAAAAAAACTACTCAATTTGTAGTTTTTTTTGTGCACTTCTACTTTTTTTTACTTCTAAAGAGGTAAAAAATAACAAATTGTATTTACAGTGTTACTACCAGTAGTACGAGTAAATAAAATATTTTATTTTTTACCTCTGCATGGTGTGTTTGTGTTTTAGAGTATTGGGACATCCTTAATTGCAGGTTTTAATATCTTAACTGCAGGTTTTAGTACCTTAACTGCAGATTTTAATATATATGAAAATACTGCATATTTTCTATTTTTTTAAATTAGTGTGAAAGAGCAAGTTGTTTTAACCAAGATGGTTTTTTAATCTTATTACAGAAATTGTGAGTGTACTTTATTTCTTCCCTCGGGCGTTCACTGCTTGTGTGTGACCATTCGGCGAATTTTATATGCCAAAGTTTTTAAATAAGATGGTTTTTTAATCTTATTACAGAAATTATTGATGCATGCTAACACCTAAAAAGATTTTTTATTGTGACATGACCAGTTTGTTAGCAAATATAAATGTTATATAAATCAGGTCAAATAAAGACTGTTATAGGAAATTGTCAGGTTGGAGTTGTAATTTATCTCACGCTGGTGTTTCCTTGGGAAAAAAATAGTGTTTGCTTTCATAAGATCCGGACTAGGTGGATGACTACTAAAATTTTTACAAGATAGCTTTTTTTTAATTGGTATAGTTTTTAATTGTCTCTATAAGGTAATATTGTTGGCTTCTTATTCTTAATGGTATTACAGTTACTCAAATAATGGTTGATATATAATGAAAAATAAAGTGGTGTTGTTGTGTCTCTTGCCACATAAAAAGTAAAAACTTTGGAAAAGTAATTACTTATCACCACTTTTTTTCTCTTTTTTGAATGTGACCAGTAAATACATTTTTATTTCCTGAACTATTGCTGACTGTTTACAAGCTGTTCCAACTGATATTGGTTTATGATTGTAATCATAAACCAATATCAGTTTAATTGAATTGATTTATTAAAATCAATTCCTATAACTTTATTTGATTTGTTTGTAACAAAAAATTTTTATAAGTTTAATTATAAGATTATTAGTTTATTATCCTAGAAGATGCTAACTTTGCAATGGATTGTATATATATATATATATATATATATATATATATATATATATATATATATATATATATATATATATATATATATATATATATATATATATATATATACATATATATATATATATATATATATATATATATATATATATATATATATATATATATATATATATGTATATATATATATATATTTTCTATAAGAGATCAGTAATAAGGATAAGTTGGTGACAGACATGTGGTAGAACACCCAGCTCACAATCATGAGGTTCCAGATTCAAATCCATCCTACACGTCTTGAAGTACAGAGTTTAACTTTTTTTCTCTAGTTAAATAAAATTCTAAAACATGTAAATAGTCATGTTCTCAACTGTAGTGGCTTTGGAACCTTATGGAAGAGAATTTAATATTTAAAAAAAACCCTTAAAGGACATAAAATAGAGGACATAGTAATAGCAATTCCATTCATAAACATAGACACATTAACAATTTCGTGAGTTTTGTTTGAGTTAAAACTAAAAAATCTAAATGAAAGTTAATATCTGAGATAAAATAAATGCTTCACTCATAATTTGTCTTCATAACATTAAATATAAAGATATATGGAAAAGTTATCATAAATTTTAAATATCTTGGTATTAAATTTGAAACAAAATATCTAAATGCAAGAAAACTTGTGGGTGTATTACTTTAATCGTTTAACTTTTTTTACAGATTTTTATTGAATACCCTTTATAAAATTTTATTAATAAACATGAAGCTTGAAAAAGATGGTAGTTTAGTCTTCACCAAATCAGAAATAATATTGTTTTTTAATAAAAGTTTCATTATAGTAATTATGTTATTTATTATAGTAAATTTATATGAATTTTATTATGTTAAAAGTAAAAAGTTGAAATACTAAATGTATACTTGTATTTGTGCAACTATCCTATTTCCTTTAACTTTCATTACCAGCAATTACTTGAACAAAACAAACAACAACAGTAAGAAAAATATCAAATTAAAAAAAAAATCCTAATCTTAGTTGTTAACCCCTGCTTTCTAATCTGATTTGTTTAGCCGGGGCTGGGGTTGTAAAAAGCTTTGTGTTTAGCTAGGGCCTTTGTCACTTACTAGATGTAGAATAATATTTTGTTACTTGCTAGATGGTTTTTGTTTTCATAAGTCATAATGTTGATGATATAGCCTGATATTTTGTTTAGATCAATCCTGATAATGCAACATGATTTTTTTAATTGCACAATAATACTGATTATAAGTTATAATTTTTTTGTGTAGGTCATAATGCTGATGATGTAGCTGAAACTGTGCTCATGAATAGTAAGTTTAACATTAAAAGTGTTTTAAAACTAGTTAAAGATTATAATTTTCCTGTCATAAATAATGATAAATACAGGTATTTAAAAGTATATAAGTATTAGTAAGTAAGGGAAATCAGAATGTTACATTACTATATTAAAGAAAATATAATATTTAATATTTTAAGAAAAATTTAATAGTTTAAAATGTTTTTTTTTTTTTTTTCTGTATGTATAAAAAAGTGAAGAAATATAATTTTGAATATATGCATATATCAAAATGCAGTGATCAAAAAGTTAGACTAAAAATTTAGGTATTCTAAAAACTTAGAATGATACCTACAGTTTCTTAGTTACTTGTGATTTTAAAAAATGTCTTTTTTTCTTTTTTTTTTTTTTTGTAAATTTTTACTATGGTTTATTTTTTACCAATGCCTCAGAACACAATATATAAAATATATAAAAATAACAATGTATATAATAGTATATAAAATATCACAAATAAAGAAAATAGTTTGAAGTATTTTATTTTAAAAAGAAAAAAAGTATGTACCAAAATCTAGACCATTAGTTTATACCAAGGCCTTCTTAAACAGGCCGCGACAGCTCATTTTCCGTAAAATTAGCGAAGGCCGACTTTTTTACGGTTAAAATTGTTTTTTATCTTTGCTTTTGTAAACAAACTTCAGAAACAAATAAAAAGCTTTATTAGGACAAAACATTTTGATTGAATTTCGAAAACAAATATTGTAGGAATTTTTTTTACGTTTAGAAATAAGTTAATTACAATAAAAATTTAAGGAGTTTAGCTAAAAATGACTAAATCTCGTTTTTATAACTATATGTTTATTTTAGCTGTTTAACACTTGTAATACAAATAATAAATTTTTTGATAAAAACAAACAAATATATTAACTTTATTTTATTAAAATTATTTTGACTTTTTTGACTCAAAGTATTTTATTTTGAAATTAAAAGTTTTGCTTGTTTTATTAAACGTTCCTTCCCAAAATCTTCAGAGTGTTTTTTACAATAATTGTTGAAAAAAAATGTTTGCCAAAATGCAGCAAACTTTTTTAACACTTTGAACAAGCAATTGAAATTTACTATTGCAGTTAATAAAAATGTCAATTAATCCTTTCTTGCACAGCAATGGTGAAACTTTATTCACAAGTGTCACTTCAAATATAAAAAAACAATAAAAAACAAAGTAGACTAAATTGTCAGAAGGTTCTCTTAGTCTTCCCCTATTCAAAGAACTAATCAAAGTTCCATATTTTTGAAACATATCAAAGCTGTCTGTTTCTTCTAAAATTGAATGTAATTCTGGAAGTTTGTAAGCAATAAAACCTGCAATATATAAAAGTCCTTGTTTGCATTCATTTGGCAACTAATCCTCACAATTTTCACATATTGACATAATAAACTCCACATCAAGTTCACACTTATCACAGTGGTGGTGAGCAGGAGGAAATATTGTAAAATCTGTATGCTTGTCTAGCAACTTTCTAGTTTTGCCGATTCTAAATTTTTGAATAACATTTTGCACAGTTATCAGATATGTGCCACCTGACCCTTGCCGATATTTCCTAAACTGTTTTTCTAGTACATCTGATTGCATATGTCCTAACAATACATAAGATACACCACAATTCAACAAATACTTGGCACAGCTTGCTAATCTTTTAGAAGTTTTTTTGCAAACACTTGCAGTATCCATTGTTAACTTTTTCTCTCTTAATTTTGAATTTACGCATTTCAAATTTTCAGCAAAATTTGAAATATAGTTCTCTAAGAAATCTATTTGCCAATCATTAACTAAAGTAATAGGCTTTCTTCGAATATCATTTAATCTAATATCTAGACCTTTTGCTTTACTGTTGACAATAAGCCATCACTTAACAACTGTTTCAATAAAAAGTGCAGTATATTCAGCTTCAGGAAATTTTACACGTATTGCTGCAACTGTTTCATCACAAAAAACTTTAAGAACTAATCCAACATTTTGTCGTTCAATTGGTTTTGGTGACACAGCTTTTTGTGTTAAGGGTGACAACTTAACTATTCGACTATCTGCAGCATGAAGTTGAATTATAAATTTCCATTCTGCAAGTCGCACAGTATCGTTATCATTTAGCAATCTATATTTTAAACATTGTAATTTTTCAGTGATCCAATTATTTCGAATACATTTTAAAATATGCACAGTGTCATTTAAAAGATAGTATGCTGGAACTTTTTTTGCATTAAAATATTGAAATGTTTTTTGGTTTACTCGATAGTAATCCATTATTAACCAAGAGGTTTTCCACCTGCAATTATGATTTGTTGATTTAATTCTTCTATCACACTTGTTTGAAAATTTGTTGTAACTTTACAAACTGGAAAAACTTTTATAACAAGTCGTGGGCCACCAAAAAGACAAAGGAGCATAAGTGCTAATGGTGTATTGTTTGTTTTATTTAATAAAGCTACTTAATGCCTTATATAACTTGCTCACTTAGAATCTGTTTCATTATTAATAACATAACTAACAGCATTCTCCAGTTGAGAATAATATTTAATAACTCCTTTGTTTAAAAAAGACAGTTGAATTTGTAAAAGTTGGCTATATCCAGTAAAATAAATATCTCCAGAATCTTCTAAAGTTATATATATTGAAAACTTAGGTACTGGTCCACAATGTTCATATGATATTAAAGATGTATTTTTTTCTTTTTCAACAAAATAAAATTTTTCTTCACAGTAATTTATTATTGACTTCAAATTTTTTACAATTGTATTAAATTGAATAACGTCCATTTTTTTGAAGTTTTCGAACTCATCAGGTAAAATATTTCTTTCACTGAAAGAAATATATTGAAATATGAAAGAACCAGTGAAAAGTTTGGGTTGATATGCTCTGAAAGTTTCAGAGCATATCAACCCAGTCATATCAACCCAGTGACATCTCGTTTTCTAGACACTATTGGAATACAAGACACTGGTATACCTTTAAAGACTGATGGAGGATGCACTGGAACAAAACTACCACCTTTGACTCTTTTTAATTCTGCATCTTTAGGCCAGTGTTGAGCACAAATTCGCTTATAATCTGTAAACACAAAGTTTGCATTTGGAAGTTTTTTAATCCATAACTCGCGATCCCCGGATTTAAAGGGGAATCTATACATTGTGACATTAACATTATCTTTTACTTTTGATTTGTAATTTGAGGAGCAACCATAAACGCAGCATTTATTAGGCATTTTACGAGTTTAACTATTATAGTTTAAATCAAACAACCGAAATCCTTATTGAAACTATACTTCTCCGTAAAAAAAATCGGCCTTCGCTAATTTTACGGAAAATGAGCTGTTGCGGTCTGTTTAAGAAGGCCTTGGTTTATACTCAAGATTATTTATAAGACAAGTTAATAAAGTATGTGACTACCTTTGCTATCTATGCAAAGTCTATATCTTCTTTTAATAGTGTCAAAAAATTTTCGACAATATTCAAGCAATAAACCATCATAAAACTTTGAAACTTTTTCTTAGTTCTTTAGCGGAAGTTATGGGAGATTTAGTCAGTTTTCAGTTTAGCACAACCTATACATTTTCGATTGGATTTTGTTTTCTTTAAACCAAGCTGTTACTGTTTTTGTATTGTGATATTATCTTGCTGAAATGCCCACTCAGACTTATCTCCAAAAAGTAGGTCTTCTGTTTGAGTCAAATAATTTTCAAGTGTCTGAATGTATCTATATTGGTTCGTTCTACCAGTGTACAAGTAGCATAGTCCTAGTCTATCATATGTGATACAATCCCAGATCTAAACCGAACACCCTCTTCTATGTAATCAATGTACAATGAAACAGATATGAAACTTCTCATTATGGTGTCTTTCAATTATTACTCCATTTTTTCTATTAAGAACCATATAATGTGATTTATCGCTAAATTTTTTTAGCGATAAATCGCATACAAATTGCTCATCTTTTCATGCAATATTGTAGCTGTTTGAGCCAATTGGATCGTTTAAGCATTTTTTTGAGCCAATAGGATCGTTTAAGCATTGGTTTGAGCCAATAGGATCGTTTAAGCATTGGTTTTCTAGATGCAGTACAGAAGCATAGTTTATGATCAATTAATTTTCTATTTACTTTATTTTTAAGAGCTAGATTTTTTTACTTGAAAAATTTATTTGGCACTATATTTAGAATTTTTTTGACAGTTCTGTATATTATCATCAGTAATAATTTTTTTTCTTGGACTTCCTAGTCTTCTGGATCTGATTTTATCTAATGTGCTACCTGTTTTATTCCAATTAGCTATTGTTTTAGTGACACATGAATGCTTTATGTTCTTGAGAATCAATTGAATTTTTCTTGTTGAAAGCAAGGCGCAAAGTAATAATTTGTTCTTTGATTTCTTTTGAAACTGATATTTTACTCATTTTCTAAATACTTAGGTAAATATTTGGTAAAAATGGTATTTTTTGATTAGCATGCACTAACAGTAGTTTAATTTTTAAATGGATTTAAATGTAGTATTTTACAGAATATAACATTAGAATTATAATCTTTAAAAAGTTGGATACTTGTATAGAAATTAAGATTGAAAAAAGTCTAAATTTATGAGACACATTTTAATGTGTTTTAAAATGCTGCTATTATTAAAAAATAGTAATAATAACCTAATAATAATACAATAAAAAATGCAAACTAATGGGTTAGATAAAAAGGACCAAATAGGTTATATAAAAAGTGTATTTTTTTGAATTATTTTGTAACAAACTAATTAAGTTTAATTTTAAAAAGTTTACTTGAAACATCCTAATTAATTTTTATTTTTATTTTAAAAGTTAAGCTAAATTTTTCTGAGTCTTTTTTGATCGCTGTTGTATACATACATGCATACATACATACACATACATACACGAACATACACATACATACATACATAAATACATACATACATGTATGTATGTATATATGTATGTATGTATGTATGTGTGTATGTATGTATGTATGTATGTATCTATGTATGTATATATATATAAATAAATTGGTAATTTAGTTCTTCGTGGTGATATTGCTCGACTTCAAAGATGCACAGCAATAAAAACTGTATGTAGATGTTTTGTTTACAAATGTAATATTTTTATATCAAAACAGAAGGCATCAAAATAGAGAATATGAAATCTGAAAGATAAATAGTTGTTTAGATCAACTAGTTAATGAAAATATAAATATTTTCTTTAATTAACTATATTTTTTTACAAAGAGCATTTTTATTTTAGGCATTTTGCCTAATATATCACTATTACTTTTTCAACAAAGTTTTCACTGTTTTAATTAATGCTACTATTAAGTTATTAAGCATAAAATGGTTTTGGTTTCTATTATAAACTACTACAGGTAAAAAAATATAAAATTTAGTTATAATTACATGATAGATTTAGTAGCCTGAAATTTTAGAATAGATTAGAATAGTTAGAGAGCTCAGATGGTTAAGTGTTGAATAGAGATGATATTATTTTATATAAAAAAGGGTTTTTATTGCTAAACAGTAATTTTATTTAAATAATGCAATTAGAAATCATTGTTGCAGAGTTATACAATATCAGTTACTCCAATTCTTTTTTTGTACTTTTTTTTTTTAAACCAGATTTTTTCATTGCAGCTATCGTTTTTTGGTAACATTGGCAGGCATCTTCTTTCTCTCTATTCTCTCTATTGCTACAAATATTACATTTTGTCCTTGGTCTTTAAAGATATCTTGAATAAAACAAATTTTTCTTTTGGCACAGTCATTTGTTACTTGCATATTTTTTAAGAACTGAAAGAGAGTTTCTAGAGCCCTCCAAATTATCCCAGCAAACTAAATTCCTCTTAATCCATTAATTAAAATCTTTAAAAGGATTCCGCCTTCCAGACTAACAAGGTTAGAAAGTGTCAGATTACTGTTTTTTGTGGACGAGCTGCATGTAAATACATCTGGTTTAAAATTAAAAAACAAATTTTTATTATTTCTACCTTGTGATATGAATTAGATCTTTATAAAGCATCTTAATGCAGAGTCTTCAATTTTAAAACTTTTTCTTTTTGTACACTGTTAATATCTTGTGTAAAACTTTCTCTTTGTACACTGTTAATATCCTGTGTATAACTTTTTCTCTTTGTACACTGTTAATATCTTGTGTATAACTTTAAAACTTTTTCTCTTTGTACACTGTTAATATCTTGTGTAAAACTTTCTCTTTGTACACTGTTAATATCCTGTGTATAACTTTTTCTCTTTGTACACTGTTAATATCTTGTGTATAACTTTAAAACTTTTTCTCTTTGTACACTGTTAATATCTTGTGTAAAACTTTCTCTTTGTACGCTGTTAATATCTTGTGTATAACTTTTTCTCTTTGTACACTGTTAATATCTTGTGTATAACTTTAAAACTTTTTCTCTTTGTACACTGTTAATATCTTGTGTAAAACTTTCTCTTTGTACGCTGTTAATATCTTGTGTATAACTTTTTCTCTTTGTACACTGTTAATATCTTGTGTATAACTTTAAAACTTTTTCTCTTTGTACACTGTTAATATCTTGTGTAAAACTTTCTCTTTGTACGCTGTTAATATCTTGTGTATAACTTTTTCTCTTTGTACACTGTTAATATCTTGTGTATAACTTAAGTTATCTGAATTGTTAAAGTGTGTGTTGCATCGGCTGTGAAAATCTAGATTTCTTTATAATTCTACCAAGTAAGAATATACTTAACTTGACTATTTTGTGGTAACCATCTCTAGCAAAAGTTTCATTTTAAAGTGCACAAATCAAGTAGGTTAGGGCTTCTTTGGCTTTTATATAAAAATTAAACCAGAAGCTAGAGTGCTCCAATCAAAGATAGTTACATTATCAAACCTATTTACCTCATCAAAGATCTCTGGCCAGACCTTTTTAAATTTGATATAAAGTGATTTTCGTGAACCCATAATACCTCTAAACAAAATTTATATATATATATATATATATCTATATATATATATATATATATATATATATATATATATATATATATATATATATATATATATATATATATATATATATATATATATATATATATATATATATATATATATATATCAATTGCAGAGAGCGCAAAACATGGTGAAGTCAATAATAATGGTAAGAGTTGCTTATGCTTTTGTATTTATCTGTGGTATTTAATACCATTGGAAGTGTTTGTATCTAAATTTACTGCAAAAATATGATCTATACTATCATAATATTAAAGAAATGTAAAAAATCTCTTATGCCTGAACTTCTTCCTTGGAATTTTCAATCATGCGAACACCTAACAGAATTTCTTTTGAATCTGGAGCATCTTGAGTGGGTATACTTAATGGCAGTCTATCATTTGTAACAAAGATGTTCTTCTGCTCAAAAATTTGCTTCACAAGTTTAGTGTCAATGTGCAACATCAATCTTTTGCCATTCCACATAATTTTAGATATAAGTATCTGGCATTCCACATAATTTTAGATATAAGTATCTGGCATTCCACATAATTTTAGATATAAGTATCTGGCATTCCACATAATTTTAGATATAAGTATTTGGCATTCCACATAATTTTAGATATAAGTATCTGGCATTCCACATAATTTTAGATATAAGTATCTGGCATTCCACATAATTTTAGATATAAGTATCTGGCATTCCACATAATTTTAAATATAAGTATCTGGCATTCCACATAATTTTAGATATAAGTATCTGGCATTCCACATAATTTTAGATATAAGTATCTGGCATTCCACATAATTTTAAATATAAGTATCTGGCATACATAAAATAGTTACATTATGAGAGTTGAAATTCAACTTTGAGTTACATAAATTAAAATTTAAGACAACAAATTTGCATAGTCAAGTTTTCAAATGTAATATTAAAAAGTATTAAATCAACAGTGTTAACTCTCTTCTTTATTTATTTGTTAACTTAATTATATACGTGATTTTATTTATAAAAGAAAAAGAAAAAAATTATGTTGTCAAATTTGTGCATTAGTCATTTGATTCAATCAAAACAAGTTGTTATTTATATAAAAACTCTGTTATTTGTATTGAATTTTTGTTTTGTTTTGTTTTTAAGTCTTTGTTTTAGTTTTTAACTATGTTTTAAACTTTGTCATTTGTTTTTAAACTATGAGTTTCATTTATAAAAATAAATTTAAAAAAATTTAATAAATATTGTTGGCTAAAAAATTGAGGACCGTAATTTTAATTTAACAAATGGATTGCATTCAAATCTTTGTAAAAAATGTTTTGTATACTTTTAATGATGCACAACTTTCTATATTTTTAGCTCATTAAGCAAATGAAGTTTTGGAAAGCACTTTCCAATGATCTTTTCTACTACATTAACACTTTTTAAGAGGGTACTCAAATAAGCGTAACTATATTGCGTAGCTGGTATATAAAAAAAAAAATCTAAAAAACTCATTGGTTTTTTGAAAAAAATAAATAAAGCCACAAGTAAAAAAATCCAAAACCACAAGTAAAAAACTTATAAGCCGAAGTACAACTATCAGCTAATCTGCACCAACTTTAGAGAGGGATAAAGCTCTAGCATCTGTTGCATACGTGTATTAGAGTTAAAGGAAAATATAATACAAACTAATCTATATAATATAATCTCACATACATTGTTCAGCATCTATAATATATTTATTGTCTTTTTGTTACTGATAGTCTTCTAGACCATTGTTTGATGTTGCGTCTATAGCCTATGTAATATATTCATCTACTCTTTACTCTGTTTTAAAATATAATTTATTTTACCCTTCATTTTATTCTTTTGAATAACCTTTTTTTTTTTTTACCTTGACAAAGATTACACGCTTTTTTTGTTTGTTTTTGTCTTTTTTTATTGTCTAATTTATGCAAGATTACATAATTCTTCTAAAAATAGTATTTGACAGATACCACGTTATACATTACAATACATGTAGACATCCACATTGTAATTATTCTTACAATAATTACTGCTTTATCGCTATTTTTTATTGTCATTTTATTTAATTGTATAAAGACTCAGATCTAAATTTACAGTTATTTAGAGATAGTGTAAAATCTGTTGAGTGGAAAGATGTGTCTGTGTTGGAACTTGCTTGAAAAAAATGCTAGGGCTACTTCTACTTATGAGTAGAGTCTGCAAAGTCATGAGGGAAAAAATTGGTTATTTCTTATTTTTTGCATAAATTTTAAGAAGTTTAAAATTTGCAGCGAGAATTGTTTATAGATAAACACATTATTTCATCAAGAGGTTGCCTATCCTTCAAAGTTTATAATGCTTTGAAAATGACAAAAATGGAATTCTCATAAGAATGGTTTGTGAAGCTAAAACGGGCTATATTTGTAACTTTCTTATATACTGTGGAGAAGGAAGTAAATTACAACAAACAATTTTAAATCTTCTGCAGCCATATTTAAACTTATGGCACCACATATATATGGATAACCATTATTGAAAAAAAGTATTTCACAAGTGTTGACACTTGTGAAATACTTTTACAACATAGATTCCGGACATATGGTACTATTTGCACAAACAAAGGCCTTTTTCTTTAATTACAAAATGCGAAACTGAAAAAGGGGGAATCTATCTTTCATTGTTGGTAAAACATTTTGTTGCAATGTTGGCAATTAAAAAGATCTGTCCGAATGACTTCGATAATACATTCAGCCGATATTGTAGAAAGCCATAATATTGATTGGATGACAGGAAAGAATTTTTAAGCCAATATGCGTAGTTGATTATAGCAAGTATATGAAAGGTGTTGATTGCCCCGATCAATATTTGTTGTATTACACTTTACTACGTTGTACAAAAAAATGGACCAAAAGGGCTGTGATGTTTTTTAATAAATTGTGCACTATTTAATGCGCTTAGGTTTTTTAAAATATTAAATCCAAGTTCAAAAAAAAGTACAAAGTATTTTTACTTAATATAGCAAAATGGAATGGATAAGCGAATTTACTCGAGATAATGAAAATCATTATGTACCAAGTATATCAGCTGCATCTATATATATATATATATATATATATATATATATATATATATATATATATATATATATATATATATATATATATATATATATATATATATATATATATATATATATATATATATATATATATATATATATATATATATATATATATATATATATAAATTGTTTTATTTTTTGAACAGTTTTATTAAAAAATATAAAATAATGTCTAAAAACATAATTTTTAATAAATAAATTATCAAACATCATAAATGAAATATAATAAACATGAAAAAGTAAGTATACAATATATAAAATATACATATAAGTTTAATAACCGAACATTTTTCTAAAACAAAATACATTACTAATAACTATCATTAAATTTTTTGTTGTGCTTTTTCAAATAAAATAAAAAAATTGGGTACTAATACCCCTTCTGCTGATAAACAGCAGTCTGTGCAATGGATACTAATACCCAACCCTCTCAAAAAGTGTTAATACTAATTTTTTTTTGCTTAATGAAATGTTTTGATAACAACTTAAAAATGAGATCAGCAAAAAATTGTTGACCTCACATATTGACTGATCGCAGTTAGATTGCGATTGCAGAACTTCAATTTTAATTCAAAGTATCGTATCTTTAATGGTCATTTCATTTTATAAATTTTCATTTGTGCATTTTTTTTTGTTTTTTTTTTGCTTTTAGTAAATACATTTTATTCCTTTATTTATTTTTTAATTTGTTTTCTTTAATTTAATTGGTTTAAAAAGCAAACACACATTTTTTCCAAAAGATACAATTTAAAACTATAACAATAGAATGTATAGTTTGTACAATTTAGTATGTAAAGACATGTAAAATTAAACCTACCATCTTGTTGTATGACTTACTTAAATTTAGCTGTTTCATCTTTTTTACTTTTAATGGAAAAGATGAGATAAAATCTAATGCTCTTGACATATTCAAAGCTTTTAATATTCTTCCCAAGTAATTTTTATGATGTATACTAAAAAGTTTTCTTTTTTGTACAACATTCTTTTTTTTTAAGTAACCTTTAGTGTACAACAAAGCTTAGGTTTCATTGTTTCTTATCTGTATTTATGATTTTGAAAATCTTACAAATTGAGTGGCTTTATTTACTGATGATGATATCATGGTACCGAATGTTCAGAGATGAGAAATTTCCAATAAATATGTAGACTACATACTTTTAAAATATTTTATTTGATATTTATATTGATAGAATTGATATGATCTTTAAATATCTTTATAAATCTATTCTCTGAGATATAACTACAATTCTCTGAGATGTTGTTTCTTGGTAAGCAGTTTTTTAATGTAGTTATACCTACATGGTACATACACTGGAGACTAATTGTGCCAAAACATTTCTTGGTAAGTTGGTAAAGTGTAAAGTTAGACATTCTTTTTAGCCATTTTTATTTTAAAAGTTTTAAGTTCTTAGTAGTATCTTAACTACATTGTCATATAATTATGACAATAAAGTAAGATAAGCCTTTTAAAATTTTTCATACAATTATTGTAGATGTTTATATGTTGTATCATCCGCTAGCATGGTGTTAATTTTCTCTTTGTAATCCATCTTGTTTAAGATTCAGATGCCACCTTCTTTTTTGGCTTGCTTGATAATGTTATTATTTTTCAGTGATAGCTTTCTTCACATCTTGGATTAGGTTGGGGTAATATACCTTACTATTATCGTACTATTATCGTACTATTATCATATTATTTATTATCATATTATTTTCGGTTTTTATAGCTTTCTTTTTATTTTTGTATTGTTATTGCTAGTATTTTACTGCCTGTGTCCTTGTGTATAACATATTTTGTGTATTTTTTCCAATATCCCTTCTTTTTTCCTGATAATAATGGTGTTGCATAACTTTGAGAGAGGTTTTGGTGTTTATATTTTTTGTAGTAAGGTCCGTTTTATTGCAATTTAACTTTAATGGTGTTGGCTACAGGCTATTATGAATATAGCTAGGACATATCTCTTATCAGTGATGCTAGCCAATTTTTACTACGCTCTTCGAAACTTCATTTGTGTCACTGAGGTTGAAGTTTCATGTGCATTAATTCACCATTAATGTTCACTTAATTCACTTAAATTAACTAATTAGTTCACTTAATTCTAATTGGATTTTACAGCACTAGTATTTTTCATTATTTTATTTTTATTTTAGTTCACTTAATTCTAATTAGATTTTACAGCACTGGTATTTTTTATTATTTTATTGTTTATATATTTTGGTTCCTGGAAATCTAGAAAATTCATTAATGAAATATTTGATTCAAAATCGAATCAAGTTAAAATTTATAAAGTTTTATTTGGGGAGGACTGATGCTCTCAACACCCATCTGATAACACATCCATAGTGTATTATATAAGTCAGAATTAAATTTTTATTGAAGATGAGAGGAGGGGGAGTGCTTAACTACTCAGTTATATACCCAAGTACACATCTGTAGCACCATGCAGGTAAAATCTGATGCAATGGTCGTATGCAACAACTCAATATTCATCTACTTTCATTATAAATTTTATTTGAATAAAACAAGTTTTTGTAAAAATTAACTCATATAAACAATTTCAAAATAATGAAATGTATTTTAAAATTTCTTGGACTAATAGAATAAAACAAAATGATATTAATGATACATGTAAATTGAATTTTTTATTGAATTGAGGGATTTTAGACATAACTTATGGTTGTTTTTAGTTTATCCCAGATTCAAAGCATTAATTTAAATGTTTGTTATGTGTTAGATCCCTTTTTAGAAACAAAGAAACATTTATTTTATCAGAAGTCAGAGTAAAAAGGTTTATCTCTTGAATGATGAGTTAGAATTTTATGTACAATTTAAGGCATTGGTAACCATGGGTACTAATAAACATACACTCTGCTGTTTCTTTGGTGTATTTTTCAAGTTCATCAGCGTTAATTTGAGGTTTTCATGATAAAACACAAAGTATTACGTAGAAACATTTCATGAGATTTTTATCTAAGCTAAGTATTTCAGCAGACTTATTGTTTCAGACTTATTGTTTGGTGCCATCTTTCCATTATTTGTTATTCCTGATCGTGTTTCCATCATTTGTTGTACCTGAACAGCTGCTTTTTGGTACATCTACAATTCTAAGTAATCTTTCATCTTTTGTTGAACAATAATCTTTTTTTTTAAAACAATTTCTTTAGCATCCTCTCCCCTAACTTGCCACTTTCCTAATTTAATTCTATAACTTATATGAAGGCCACATTCAAAGCATCTAATCTATGCATGTAATGTGCTCAATCCAAGCTCAGTGGAAACTGTATTAGAGATTTTTGAAAAAGCAACATTTAGTTTGTTCATATTTGAAAGGGTCAGTCCACAAATACTACATACTTGAAAAAAATTCCTTAAAGACAGCTATAGTAGCCACTTTTCCATCAATCATTGTGCATTCTAACTTATGTCTGATAATAAAGGAATTAAAGATTGTTGGTTTTAAATTACTGTTCTTTAAGGAATTATTTCTTGTGTAATAACCTCAGCACTTTTTTTTACATGTTGAGACATTTTACATGTTGAGTATTAAAGTGTAGAGAATGATTTTTTATTAGTCCTTAGTGATTTGCCAAATTCGTTAATATAAAAATTAATTGGAATGATGAAGGATGAAAATAAAGATTGTTCCTCAGCATAACTGATACTTATCTCGTCTTTCGTATTTTGTTTGTATGATGATTGGACACTTGAATTGAATAAATAGTACACAATTAAATAGTAAAAAATATCATCATTCCATTACTTTAATTTTTATGAAATATCATACTTAAATTGTGAGAAAAAGTAGGAAAAGCCAAGCCCGAGTTTTGGCCCTTGTCTAGTTTATCTGTTTCAAAACATGCATCACTTGTTTGTAGTTCTTTTTCTAACCAGATTTTGTGATGCAACTCAAATCTTTCCATATGTCTGTTTACTTTATTCCATTTTCTGTTAAATTGTTTGGAAAGTAATTTGAAGTCTATGTCAGAGATCCCTGTAACATTATAAGCATCAGGGTCAGTAAGTTATTTTCCAAAGCATGAACCAATTTTCGAGCAATTTCTTTATTTTTCATAATGATTGGTAGATAAAAATTTCAATTTAAAAATATAATTTTAGTTTTTTTAAAGTTTTTAAATAGTATTTGTATTTTAGATAATTAAAAACACAATCAATAATTAACCAAAATAATTTTAAGTTTATAAATAAAAAAACCACATTACTTAATAAAGTGGAATCACATTAAACTTATTGCTTTGTTTTAGTTTTATTTTATCAAATTTATTTTGTTTATTTTAGTTAGCCAAATAGTTTGAAATAACTTAAAAAATAATAGTTTGAAATAGTATAGTAATAGTTTGAATAAACTTGTGTAAAATAAAAAATGTTTAATTTTGTATGGTTTGCATGATTTATTGTTTGATATGGTTTTAAGGTAGAAAAAAATTAAATGTGGTAATAGTCAATAGAAATAAAGTGCATTAAAAACTCTTTGAATTTAATGAGTTTTGATTCAATAATTTTGTCTATCATGTTGATTCAAATAAACACTTATCATTATTTACTTTAAATCAATATTTTAATCCAATATTGGTTTAATTTTGTCCATATATATTTAGTCATAATTTGTATTTAATTTAGAGTAATAATTTTTTAATTGGTTAAAGTATTATTCTATTACTACAACAACAATAATTTTATAACAATCTGTTTGTTCATCTTTTTAAAGGGTGTTGATGGCGCATTACCAAGATGCAAGCCGTTTAAATATACATATGAAAAAGAAATAGTTATGTGCGTTAAATTTTATATTTGTTTTTTGTATATACTATAGTATAGTAAGTGATATATATAAATATATAGTATAGTAAATGAAGTATTTTTTTTTTAAGCTTTATTTTAATCAAAAAATTTTAATATATTTTTCAAGTTATTTTTCAACTGTCAAAACTTTTTTGCTTTAGGTATGCATATTTTAAGAAGCTGGACTATTTCACTACTGAGTGCATATATTCACCTAATGCATACAGGTTAAATTTTAATGTTTAATGTTTGGCATGTCCAAAGATTTTAGACATGTTTGTTTCTAAAAATTTGTTCCTGTAAATTTCAATACATAAAAGTAAGTTTTTGCATTGTATATTAAGTTTTTGAGCTGACCACAAATTACATTACTGTTTTTGAGCTGACCACAAATTACATTACTGTTTTTGAGCTGACCACAAATTACATTACTGTTTTGATTGCACAATAAAAGTCTGATAAAAAGCTCGTAAATAAAAAATGTGTTAAAAAGGATAAAGATATAATATTAATATGGAAAATTGAATTGTTAAAAACATAACCTTTGTTTGAATAAATTAAAAAATTTTAAAATGAGGTGGTGTATTTTTTTAGATTAGAAATTATTTTTGTTTTATAATTTTATTTAAGGTTCATAACAATGAACCTCAGATAAAATAACCGATGATTAGTTGCACTGAATTTAATAGCTTATCAAGTTTCATCCGCCAACAAAAAATATGAGTAATAATTTTTTTTGTAAAAAGTAAGTTATTTTTAAACTGGTTCTTAGTGAGCTTAAAGAAGCCAATTTTTCCAAACTTCTAATTTTGTAAATTTCCTTCTAAAGAAAATTTTGAAAAAAACTGGAGTACAAGTTTGATCAATTGATTTCTGTCATTTAGTGCTTACAAAAGTGTTGGAAAAAAGTTTAAAGTCTAGAAAAATAATGTAAATTAAGAAATAAAGGAAATATTAAAGCTAGAAAAGAAAAAAATTCTCAGATTTTGTGACTTCAACAAGTTTGTGATAATTCATCACTTTTGCCACTAATTGCATACTCTATTGAATATGCACTGAAGGCCATATTCAAAAGAGTTGCAGATATTATTATATGACAAAAATATGACTGGTATTTCAAAGTTTTTAGAATGCCAAGAAGCAAAAAAGGGTTTATAAAAAAGTCAACCAAAGATCAACCAAGATCAATAGTCCAAAAATCGACCAAAAATCAAAACTGAGTGACTTTAAGGTCAGTGAATTTCTTGATATTGCTGAGAAAGATCTAAGAGATGCAGAATTTATTCTTTCTAACCCTTAGAGAAAATTCCAATTAAAGTATCAGTAAAAAGCTCTCAAAAGTTACAGTATTTGTGTCAGTTCAATGTTTATCAATTGAATAAAATTTTTATTTCAGTAACTAAATGATATGACTGTGTCAAGTATCAACTGTATGTTGTGAAAAACAATATGCATGGAAGAAAATAATTGATTAAAACTGACTACGAGATTAGCAAATGCAAAATAGTTTGAAAACCAATAACTCAGTTATTAAAAGTAAATAGAATTATTTTTATCA
Organism: Hydra vulgaris; assembly: GCF_022113875.1. Classification (NCBI taxonomy): domain Eukaryota; kingdom Metazoa; phylum Cnidaria; class Hydrozoa; order Anthoathecata; family Hydridae; genus Hydra; species Hydra vulgaris. Next base: position 35,024,549 of record NC_061158.1, on the reverse strand, counting down.
ACTTCCTTTCCAATCAGTCTGTACAATCAGTCTGTACAATCAAGTCAAACAATCAAGTCAAACAATCAGTCTGTAAAAACTCTGATAAACAAAAATAATAATAAGTAATCTTTCCACTCTAGATGGTACAGTATAACTACCTAAAATGTTTTGACATCTGATAAATTGTTTCATTAGTAATTACTTAGCATGTTTGCACTACATAAGCGAGCTACAGAGTTGCCCATAGTAAAAGATAACATATTTTCATGTATTGTCAACTTACTTTCTGGGGCAAGTGTATATATATATATCAGTAATGGACACCCATAAAAAAAAAAATTATATGACTTTTTTTTTTTTTTGAAAAGATCAAAATATGTAGAAATAAAGACACAAAAATTGACTCGTTTTAAAAAAGATAAAATGTTGTTGAAAGCTTTTTAAGAGTTTTTTTTTAAATATCAACTATGATAAAATCAGAGTTTATTATTTACTACAATTAAGCAATAAATTGCCTTAATAATGCGGGTTTTTCCAGGGTTTATACTTCATATTTGATTAAATTAAAAGAGTAAACTGCACTTTTACACTGCCAAAAAAAATAAGACATAACTCAAAAATTGAGTGACTACAGAGGTCTAACCCAATGAGCAATCTCCTTGACAACTCATAATTAAACCAATTATACTCCAATTAGACAAACTCTTTAAAAAGAGCCTGGTAGGTTTTATTTAAATGGTATCCAGTGGTCAGAAATGCTTTAAAGTGAGAAATTATTTTTAAAATATACTTAACATACTTGATTTCTATTCCTTAAAAGTTTTTAAAACTTTAAAAAAGTATGCACATCATTTTTTGTTTGTTGCTAAATTAGTACAATTTATCATTTTAAAGTAACCAAGGTAGAAAAAACTAAGTGTATTTGTATTAAAATATGTTTTACTTTTACTAAAACATAATTTTGTAGATATATTAGTTGCAATGTTTATTATTCGGTAATTCGTTTGAAAGGAATTAAATCAAAACCGTGTGAAAGTAATGTCAGATTGGTTTCATAAGTCCCCAAATCTTCTTATTTAAATGCAGAAAATGAGTATAAAAATATGTTGTTTTTTTATTTCAAAATGTTATCACATTTTCAGGTTTATAGAGCTAATAAACATTTTTTAATATGAAATATTTCTTGCTTAAAAAATTTTGATGTTTGCAAATTATAGATGTTAGAAAATGAAAACAATTAATTCGCTTTTTCAAGCATTTCTAATAACTTTGGGAGAAACTACATCAAAAAATTTTAAATATTGAGACTAAGCAAAGTAGCACAAAATAAAAAAGTATTTTTTATCTTAAGATATTTTTTATCTTTTTAAGATAAAAAAACTTATCTTTAATTATAAATTAATAATAATATCTTCAAGTTAAAACAGTAACACCATCACAAAAATTTACAAAATTGTAAAGAGTATAAACAAAGAGTTAAAGTAATAGTTGTTTTTAGGAGATTTTTTCTTTAATCATTTGCATTACTAATAGGTACAAGCAAATCCACTAGCATCTATCTATCTTTTTTAGAAGATTGCTTTTTTTTTTAATCATTTGTATCACTAACATGTACAAGCAAATCCACTAGCATTTATCTTCAACTTCACAATACAACAACACAAATCATTTTGATTAAAGTTTTGTATTTAATTTCAACTTTGCCAAGTACATTAATTTTAGCTATTTACTAAGCAATGCACAGTATTTTTAATTTAAAAAAATATATTCAAGGAGATTGGTTTATTTAAAATTAAAAAAACTATTATTTATATTGTATGCAAAGAGATTAGTTTATTAGAAAAAATGTTAAAGTTTCTATTATATCCAAAGAGATTATATCCAAAGAGATTGGTTTATTAAAAAATTAAAAAACTGAGGCATTCACAAATAAACGATGTTTAAGGTCAGATATGTTGTTAAAAAAGTCTGTTGTCGCGATATCAAGGAGGTTGCTTATTTGAATAAGACCTCGGTAGTTGCTAATTAATACAAATAATAATGTCATGTTTTTTTGATGGTGTAAAGTTGTTGTTTATTTTCTTTCTTTTATTTTATTCAAATGTGAAAATTATTTTTTGAATTTTAGCTGAACTTTATCTAAAACTTTAAAAAAATTGTCATAGAAAGTTTTAGAGACAGGGAAATTGTTTAATTGATATCCATAAAATAACTTCAAATTAAGATGTTTTCCCCATTTTTATCTAGTCAATTTGATGCACATTTTTAAAAAGTAAACTTCCTAATCAAATCTAAAATCATAATTAGGTCTTTTAGATTTTTTTTAATTTTACTCCCATTTTTTTAAACTTTTTAAATGTTTAGAGGCCATGCAAGAACGTTTTTGAAAGATTTAGAAGCTATTAGACCAAGTTGCATTATTGGTATTACAAGCCATTAGTTCTTTACTTTAAGATATATGTTATTTATTATTTTTTATAAAAAAAAAGTTTTTAAGAAAAAATAAATTCTTTTTCAGATATAATCCACTCTGGCGAGAGTATGTCTGTTAAAAAAGAAGTGAGAATGCCTACTCAAGGTATTTTTACTTGAATTACTTATCTTTCTGTATTTTAAACATCACTATATTTTATCATTTTTATTTATATTTTATCATATTTTATTTTTTTATATTTTTATATTTTAGATTTTATCATATTTATTTATATTTTATCATATTTTATTTATATTTTATCATTATTATTTGTTTTAATAAATAGTTTGAAAAAAAGTGTTTTAATAATGTTAGTTAAATGACACACAACAGTTTATATGTAAGAATTCGTATATTTTTGATTATTTATAAAAGTAGAAATAGAGTATTAGATGTTAACAACAAAAGTATAATATGGGGATGAGTTTCCAAATTGTTTCCAAAAACAAACAGTTTCCAAATGGTTTCTCATCCTCAGAACTGCTAGACTCATGTTGCGGAATAAAATGTTTTTGCCTTGTCTTAAATTAGATCAAAATTCATTAATTAGAATTATAACCTGCTTAATAGAGGATGATTTATTTAAACTGAAAAAATTTGGCACAAACAAACCATTTTGCTTTGCTCTACCACCTATATAATAACGCTGAACTTAATAGTAGTAGTAGTAGTAGTAGTAGTAGTGGTGCTCTATCAAGCATGTTTGACACAGAACTCTTGGCCGCCATTGCAACCAAGTAATGGTGAGAAGAGTGGCAGCACTTTTTTTATAAGAAAATGCAAATATTTAACTTATATAAACTGCAAACTAAGTAATGTTAAAACATATTTCAAGTTTTACTTTCACTTGAAAATTACATTGCAGGTAACATCTACTTAATTTGCAGGTAACATCTACTTAATTTGCAGGTAACATCTACTTAATTTTGATCTATTGCATTTATTTTATAAAGTCTTTTGTTTGTTAGTTTTAAAATCTTAGTCAGACAATAAGCCTGTGTGGCCGAGTGGTTAGCTTGCAGAGTTTCAGTAGCAAATTCTACCACTAAAACCATTTTTTTTCAATTAATTTTTAATTTTTTTTTTATTACACTTTTGAAGTTTTATAGATACATAACGTATGTAAAAATATTATACACTGTGAAAAACGAAAGGGAGACAATTTTTAAAAATATTATACACTGTGAAAAACGAAAGGGAGACAATTTTTTAAAATATTATACACTGTGAAAAACGAAAGGGAGAGAATTTTTTAAAATGCTTAGAATTTCTTAAAACATCCAAACACTGGTAGAAATTTGCTACTTTGAAACGCATGGCTGACGACATTGATTTCAAAGTGGAGGGGCATATAATCATCAATTTCTTAAAAAAATCTCCAAATCTAGAAATTTCTTTAAATAAAAAAAAAGGGACTTTAGAAAGTGTCATCAGCTCTGTAATGTGCTCAGTTAATTAGTCCTAATAAGCTGCAGGTGGTCTAAAAAAAAACTAGGACATAAAAAGAGGATTTTCTTTTTATAGAAGGAAGGTGTTTCCATTCAATTGAGACTTTTTCTTTAAATAGATAAACCGGGTAAGAGATCTAATATGCTCTAAGCATATAAATAAAGTGGGCATTTTTTTTTTTTTTGCTTTAATACCAATGTTTGAATGAATTATTTTTCTACCGTTTATTTAAAAAACATTAAAGTAATAAAGAATAGTTAAATAGAATAAATAAGAAATAAAGGATAGATAAATAGCTGAATAAGTATAAACTAGCAATAAGCAACCCGTAATACGCGTTGTTAGTAAATAAAATTAAAAAAAAAACTGCGTTTAGAAAAGCCTAGAAACTATTTTTAAATAGAAAAGCCTAGAAAATGACGTAACTCTACTAATAATAATAATAATATTAAATTAGCGTATTCATATTATCAGATATAAAGGTAGGTGTGGTCTCTTAGACCCGTATTTTACAGGTCATAACAGCTAGTATGTATATATTGTCACTTCAAATGTATTAACTATTGTATAAAGTGTTTGCATAGTAACCCTTATAGTTTATTCAATATGTGGCAACTACATATTGAATATGTGGCGGACACATTGAATATATTGCATCACTTCATCAAAGTTTATCAATCAAAATTTTTTTTATTTTCATTTTTTTGATGGTGCTTGTTTGTATGTGATTTAAATTTTGTTTTATGAATAAAAAAAATCAGTAATACTTTCAACGCATCAGTAATACTTTCAACGCATCAGCAATACTTTGCAATGAGTTTTGCAATAAATCAATAAAGTACTTTGTGTTGCAATAAAAAAACAAGATGACTAAAAAGTATTTTCTGAAATTCTAAAGAATTACGACGGAAATGAAAACAAATGTAATCAAATTAACTTGAAAGCAAAGCAAGACTATTTGAACTAAAAGCCAGATTGAAAGCAAACTACTGAGGAGCAGCACTTTTAAAACATTAATTATAAACTGTGAACAAATTATCTTTAAACTATTATGATAAATTGTAATAATGTGTAATAAAAAAGCTTATAATACAAATCAGAATACAAATATAATAACAAAAGCATAAATAAAATAATTTTTTTTTTATGCACACAACTTTCATGAAGTTTTTTTATGCACACAACTTTCACGAAGTTTCAGTTGAAGTGTTGTCTGCAAATTTAAACGGTTGTCTTTAAATATATTTATCTCCAAAAACAAATACACCTAACAGACATGGTAATTCATTATCAATTTGGTTTTTTAATGAATTGTATGTCGCTTTCAAATTTGTTGACTGATGCTTAGATTTTTTTTTCTTTTTTTATACATTTCTTGCTTCACTGTTTTGCCTTCTGTAAAACTTGTATTACTTTGGTGGTAAATCATCTTTTACTTTTTTTTTTTACTTTAGTGATAAAAAAAATCATCTTTTCTTTTGCCTGCTAGTTCAATATCAACAGTCTTGAACAATTTCTTTTTTTTTTTTCTTTCATTTTTCTTCTCAAGCTTTTCTTCACAGGGCTTTTGGCTTGTTTAGTTTTTGAAGTTTTTTGTGACACTAATTTATCACAAGGCTGCTACTGTACTCAATAAAAAAAAGGAATCGGTCTTATGGCTTTTTATGTAACAGATATTGTTAATGGTTGCCTGACCTGCAAAAATAGTTAATCAGGGTCTAATATCAATGCCATTAAAGTTAAACAAAAACTAGGTGTTTAAATTGCATAGATGGCTAAGGTGAGTGGTCACTAGTCAAAGCAAAATTGGCTGCAGTGAATATATTTTAACTTGATGGCTAATTTTCAGTATCAGAGAAACCTTTTGTTGCTATTCCGGTTGTAGCAGCTCTGTAGCTTCTTTAACCAATCTGCCGAATTGAGTTTAATTGATCTGCCTGGATGGATTGTTAATCAATTGTCACTTGATTGTCTGAAGTAAGTTTTAAATAGTCCAAAAAAACAATATTAAAAGGCTGCATCATGTGACCTGGGAGAAGCAGCATGACTATATTACAGTAGTGGCCATTGAACTAAGGCACGTTATGGTTTTTAGATAAATTTAGTATAACTTTGAATGTGCCTCTTAAATATTCAAAGTATTATATGTCAATATCATTAAATGAATCAAATTAAAATATTTTGCATATCTTTGTTTAAAAGACGTCAAAGCTTATTAAAGTTCTTTTTTTAAAGTAAACAGTAAATAAATTAAATAAAGTAAATATGGGTAAAAAGGCAGATTTGAGTGATTTTGTTAAAGGTCAAGTCATAACTTTGCATGGTGAAGGGTACTCACAAGTTGTCATTAATAAATGTCTAGAAATATCGAGATGTGCTGTACAAAACGTTATAAAATTGCAACATTTTTTGCAAAACTACACCCCATGATAATCGATACCTGAAAAGTATTGCGCAAGCCATTCCCCACACTTCCTCTGCCCGAGTTACCCAATTGGTCACGGAAAGAGGCATTAATATTAGTACCAGAAGCGTTCGCAGACGTCTGTCTACAGAATTTAAACTGCATGCGCGTGGACCAGCAAAGAAGCCATTTCTCACCAAGAAGCAGCTTCAGGCTTGTTGTGATATGAAGGACAAAACTGCTGAGTGGTGGACTACTGTGATGTTTACTAAAGAAAGTACTTTCCAGCAGCTTCGTGGTTCAGGGTACAATTATGTTCGTTGACTGGTAGGTGAAAGACTCAACCCTTAATACACTCTGAAGACCGTTAAATATCCGCTATCTGTTATGGTGTGGGAAGCTAAGGGTAGATGCGGAATCCACATCTCAGCTAAGGGTAGATGCGGAATCCACATCTTCGGTAAGGGCAAAAAGGTCAATGCTGCAAAGTATATACAGTTTTTAGAGTCAAAGGTTAAGACACATAAGAACATTTTTGAAACTACCATCTTTCAACAAGACTCAGCATCGTGTCATACTGCGAAATCAGTCAAGAAGTGGTTTCATGACAACGATGTGCAACTTTTGAAAAACTGGCCCTCAAATCCGTTTGATTTAAACGTTATTGAAAATTGTTGGAACTTAATGAAAGCTAAAGTGTCAGCACATCGTCCAATGTCAGAGGAACATTTAAAAGATGTATTGAAGTAAGTGTGGGTAAATGAAATTACCCCAGAGTACTGTGACAAGCTTGTAAAAAGTATGCCTTCTCGTATACAGGCTGTATTGAAAAATTGTGGTACGAAATACTACGAAATACTAAGAAATTTGAGACTTTTTGGTGATGAGTTTTAAAAATAATTACTGCTAGATATGTTTTAGAACATTTTATAATACTAATAGTACATATAATATGATTCCATTAAAGAGAAACTGGACTTGCTTAATTAAAACTGCAATTCTGCTAGGTGCCTTAATTCAATGGCCACTACTGTAGATGGACAGCAATAATTAATGGCAGCCAAATTAAGATGGAGGAGTAGTTGTCCAAAATTAATAAGACTGGAGGTTGTTTTTTGTTTGTCTTGTGTGTTTAAAAAATTGTTTAAATACTCGATGACTTAGTCATCGGCTAAACCGATAGAATCAAGTCAAAGCAGATTATAACACCATGTTATAACTTGATAACGCTGACAAGCGACAGCTAGCAAGTTGACAAGAACGTCATCTTGCCCCATTGTGTTATAATCTCCATCTTATGTGTTTTGCCCAGATTCAGTTAAAAAAATTCAATTAATAACTCGCGTATCACACAACGTCATATACATTTACTATAAAAAGGTTGGAAATTTTTTTTTTTTTTTTAAATAAAAATTTTAAAGAATTCAAAGGCTAAAAAGCAACAATTTTTTTTGTTTTGAAAATTGTAAAAATGAATTTGTTAAAATAAAATACTACGTATGCAATATTTACAAAAACCGACCTTATTTTGTCATTGCCATCAATTTATACTATTTTTAATTAAATAATTTGACTAAAAAAGGCGGTTTTCCCTCTTGGTTAGTTTGTAATGAAAAGTACATTTTGCTTTTTGTGTTGTTTTTGTCAAAACTGGTAAAAACTTGTTACTCTTTTTTAAAATAAGGCATTTTATTAATATTTTGTTTTTCTTTTGATTTGTTTATGGGCATTATTGTAAGATATTTATAATAACGGAAAGTTTCATTTTTGATGCACTTGTAAATCTTTGTATGAAAAAAGTATAAAAGACAGCTGTTGTTTTTAAAATTATAAAACTTAAATTTTATTTTTATGCAGGGATTTGTACAAAATGTGGATACATTTCAAGTCGCCCTTTATGTACAGCTTGTATCATGCTAGAAGGTCTGAACAAAGGGTTGCCAAGGTAGCGCATTTTTATTGATTAATTGATTAACATTATTTTGAGTCTTGCTCAGTAAGAACTTCAAAATGAGTTTGTAAGAATACTAAGTTTTATAATTTAAAATGAAAAAGTAAAAAATTTTATATGTAATTTAAATCGAGAAGTATAAAACTGTTAAGGTTTTAGGATTTTGTAATGCTAATAAAAACTTATTTTATAACTTAGGCTTGGCATTGGTAAAGTTCATCAAGGCAAGGTTAGTTATGAGAATAGATAGTACTTAAGTTGGGAGTCACTTACTGTTACCTATTAAACTAGAAAGTAGTTATTAGAATAGAAAGTACACTTACTTTTTTTATGTACGATGTTATACTTGCTTTCATTTTTTTTAAGGGTAAAGTTCTGCTGGAAAGCCTACTTCAAGAATCGATTCAATCACCGGCTGTGTCATTCAGTTTATCAGAATTACAACTCAATTTCAAAACGTGTGTTTCTAATTGTAGATGTAAAAATGATAACACGTCTTTGGAGTTAAAAGATGATTACAAGTCAGTATCGATTAATTTTGAAAATTATAACTCAGTTTGCTACAATGATAACTCATAATACGCGATTGGAAACTGAAGCAATTTTTTCAAAAAATATTTGTTTTTCTCTCTTAAAATTCGTGGATATGTTAATCGAGTAGATTTCGTACTTTGACTTTTTTTTTATTATTATTATGATTTTTTTTTTTTATTTTTATTTTAATTCACCTCCTCAAGGCCGAGAAGGCCACTACAGACGAGGAGGCTACTTATTTGTGGTTATAACCCTCTCTCAACTCTATAACTCCGAAACACGAACCTTGATGAACAAGGCCGCTGCGCGGAGAAACGAGTTGAGCGCGGTACTACCAGGACGTGGTGGGGATCGAACTCGGAACTACTCGTTTATGAAGCGAGCGCTCTACCACTACACCACTACCGCATTTACTCCCAATCAATAATTTACTCCCAATCAACAATCAACCACTATTAAGTTGGGAGTTACTAGAAGAAAAAAAAGATTAGAGCTATAGAGCAAGAAAACGGTTGACAGAAGGCTTGTAAAGTTGTAAGTTGTATGAGTCAGGAAAACATAAAGATGGGAGAGAGTTCCAAAGGGTTGAAGTGCGGGGAATAAAACTAGAGGAATAAAAGCTTTTACAGCATACAGGGACAAACACAGTAAAATAATGAGACTTTGCTGAATGACGAGTCAAGCGGGAATGAGTTTTAGTTGATGGAACTAGTGATAATAGTACCTTTGAGCAGCAACCATAATAGTATTTGTAGAAAAGGGGAAGAGATAAAGGGAAACTTTACATGATAGGAGAGATGCTTAAGTTTGGCAAATCGTAGTTATAGCGGGTCTAACTAAGTTTAGAATGGGTTTTTGGACCTTGTCTAGAAAGAACATCATTAGAAGAACCAGCCCAAAATATTGCAACAATAATCCATACAGGGACGCGTATGAGATTTGTAGAATGGTAGAGAATGGAATTAGGAGTGAGAAAATGGCGAGGACAGATGCTAATTTAGCAGTCAATTGTATGTATGGTTTCCATGAGATATCAATAGTGAACAATAATTTAAGAAGACGTAAAGAAGAGGACATAGTAAGAGGGTTGCCATTCATTAATATTGGGATGTTGACAGTATTGCGATAGTTGTTTGCAGTAAATAACTGAGTTTTGTTGGAGTTAAAATGTTGTTTTGTAATAATTTTGTTGGACTTGTCCTTATTTATCATTATAAAACAATGTTAAACAGCCGGTCACGAAATTCCTAAAACCTAATGCAAAATACCCATACCCCTCTTAGATTCTATTTCTAAAATTTTCATACAAATTAATTGCTGCGCTTAGGACAAGGTAGCAAGCGCTACTTTAAAACTTTAATGATCTCAAAAAATCAAATGGCTTTCTAGCGATGGTTTTTGTGCGGTAAGTTTTTCGGTAAAAAATAATATCTAAAAATGTAAGCGTAAATAATTTTTTTCTAAGTTTAAGTTTTTCTGATACCAAAAGTATAATGTATAAGAAAGCGTGAATTTTTGCGAAATTTTTAAAATGCAAATCAAATTTGATCAGCCGTAATACAGTGGTTGCCTCAAAAACTAGAGATCCGAGGTTCAACACCACCTCTAGGTAAGTTCTATTACATCTATAAGGAAGTACGCGTGAACTTCCTTTCGAATGCTCTTCCGAGTTGCTCTGTGATAAGACTGTAAGGACTTATTGGGGCACCTAAAAAAAAATTTACACTTGTTTATGTTGGAAGCATGATCAATTTTAGGAATAAAATGAGGAGGGAGCGAATCCTTAAAAAAAACTAACTGCCTTCTTTAAAAAAAAAAAAATCCTCAAAACTAAAAAACTGCCGACTGAAACGTGTCAAACGCCGACTATATTCCTAAAAAAACCGAATATAAATTGAATGCGACCTTCTTAGGTGGAGGTGGTATGACACATACCTCCTTGAACCAGCTTGGTTGGTAGAAGACAAAACTACTTTTTAGAAATCTTTGCGGCATCTTTTTTATTTTTAATTTTTGTATTTTACTTTTAATTACCAACTTTACTAATCAAGTATTGATTAAGCAAAAACTAGAAGTCTAAGAACCTAACTTGCTGAGAATGGTGCATGATTGTAGTACATTGCTTTGCTAATGCGTCACAAACTGCTTTTTCGGTAGCATTATTAAAATGCATTATTTGCAATGCTCACGAGCAGCATTTTTAAACTTTTTAAATATACGCAGCCTGAGTGAAATTTTTGAAAACTTTACACCTACTAGACTTGCTTTTAAAGTCGAAAATATAATAAACTTAAGTTTTCAAATACAAGAATTTAAATATCAAACTCTGAGTAGAGGTACTGATGAAGTCATAAGTTTATACATTCATAAACAATAGTTACTTTCATAAGAAGCTTTAAGTCGTATTAAAATGGTAAAAAATTCTAAAATTATTTTGCATTATAAAACAATGCATAAGTATAAAACAAACCTTAGGTCTTCTTGGGGCACCTCGAATAAAAATAAAAAAAATAAAAATAAGTAGGTCACTTAATATTAAATGTAAAAAAAATGTACTTGTGCCAGACCTCTTCTATGAAAAGTTGGGTTCATTTTACTTTTTATGTTTGAGTTAAAAAATGTTGTCACCAAACATTTGAACTTATTTATTTCATTTTATTTAAGCTACAAATACCAAACAAAGTGGTTGATTACATGAGTAAAATTCTGCCCCCTCAGTTTCAGCTCACTTATCTAGGCTAAGATTTTGCCCAACAGTTTTTTTTTTTTTTTTTTTTAGTCAGAGTTTTTTCTGGGATAGACAGTCGATCTTGTTTTACGAAACCGAGCCAGGGTTTTAGACCTTACATACTTCACTTATTGTTGTAAAATTCTTTAATTTAATTGCTTCATTTTAGGTAGCTGTCAACAAAAAAAAAAAGAGCTCAGAAATATGATTTCGTTGGGATAGAGATGATAAAGTTTCAAATTTAACTCAGAGTTTGTCAAAATTTGAATTCCAAATGGATTATAATGACAATGCTTTATTAAACAATCAAAGCAATAAAAAAGGTTTAGAAAATGTTTAGCTAACATTTACTGCCAGTTAAGTTGGTTTGAGCCAAAATAAAACTCTTATTAAATGATATTATACTAGTCTTATTAAATGATATTATACTAAAGTTTAAGGACAAATCAAAGAAGTTTTTCAAAATACTTTTCATTAGTTGCTTTATGGGATCAAAGTAGTGAATGTGGGAAACTAGTAACTTCAGTATTTTATAATCGTCTTGTTCAAATATAAGTTTGATTGCCATAAATAGAACCATTATCTTGTAAAAAATCAACTTATGATGTTAATAAATATTTGATAATAATAAATAAATAGATTTAACATTGAAAGCAGCACAGTTAATATAGTACAGATGGTATAAATAAATGCTTAAGTTTATTTAGTGTTGAAGACAGTAATATTGTAAGTTTTCTTTATTATTACAGATTTAAGAAACTGCTTTTATGATATTGATATCTTAACTATTACAAAGAAAAATAAAAGTGACATTACTGAAATTAATTCAATCTTACCGACAAAAAATGACGTCATACACAAAAACAACTATGTGCATCACAAGGAGATCACATTTTATCAAATGAAGATACTCAGTTTAAAAGAGATGCTGCAGAAGCCTTAAAACATTCTAATGAAACATTCTTAGTCTAAATGGAGTGTATGTCAGAATCAATTTTTTAGGTTGCTCAAAAAATTTCTAGATCATTATAAATACTAATAAACTAAAAGTAAGTAAATATAAATATGCTGTAGAGAATAGAAGAATTACAAAATATCATTACTTTAATGCTCGTTTTATAATGGATATTTTATGATACATTTATTATGTGATAAAAGATAATTTCTATTTTTATATAGTTTTTTATGTATTTTACCATCAAACACATCTAGTTACACTTTCGGATTTAAAAACCGTATAGACACGTGTTCGTCACGATCCAGGTGTAAACCAGGTTTAAAATCAACTATAAAATGTTGCATTCTTTTATTACAAGTTTTACATTTTGCGACATTAGAATTATCTTGTTCTTTCTCCACATTTTTGAGTTTTGAGAAAAAATGATTTAAAAAAAATATAAAAACTTTAAGAGACGGCATATAAAAACATTTTTATAACTTGCGTTTTATCCGCAACTTTTCTAATTATAACTTTGGTTTCAATACAATAGAAAAACATTATTCTAAGGTAGATAACACCAACAATAGCTCAATTTGTGGAGATTAAATAAGATTATTCTAACGTCGCGATTTGTTACGGAAACTTAGTATAATACTATACTACGCTTCCGTAACGGTGAAACCATTAATAAAAACGTCCTAATCCTAATTAATGCTTCGGTAAATAGTTAACAATACAGCAAAACTCCTTAACAAAATACTTTTATGGAGTTGTGCTGGCTGGGTTGCTTTTCTTTATAGTAACATTTGTTAAAATGTTTTTTTTTTTTGTTTTTTTTTATGAATTGCAAAAATAATCCATATAACTGATATAATGAAACACAACAATGCATTAACAAACCAAATTCTATTTGTTACTTATTTTTTTTGTAAATAAGTTTTTGCATTTTTATTCTCTCGATATATTTAATTGATGAATATTTATAAAAAGTACTTTGAGTAACACGCACAATTAACATCCACATTAACGTCAGCAAATGCAAGATTATGAACATAATCGGTAAAACAGAATTTCGTTATTACAACTATAAGGTAAAAATATACTTTCTCATCCCCGTAGAAAAATAGATAAGTGGAAACTCACCTTTAATTAATCCTTATTATTGAATGTCTCATGTATTAATGTGACATCTTAATATATTTTCAATAGATTCTAAAATATGTATTGACTATGAAATTACCTTGTTATACTGATGCAATATGTAGATGTAAAACGTAGATGTATATGTAAGTGTATTTATTAATGCCCTTTAAAACCACCAACATTTACTTACTAGCAAATAACCTAGTAAGCAAACGAACATCCGTTAAACCTTCAGAAAATGCCCGTTTTGCGCCAGTAAGCGTCCTAAATAGACGATATGCAAACATCCAAGTAGTCTGCCAATTTAAATATTTTGTGTCCGTCCAAAAAGATAAAATAGAGTTAACTTGAATTTCACCGATTTTCCCATCTATTAAGGAGGTATAATAGACTAGCTGGAGGGGAAACGAAAATCGTTTAAAATTATGGTACAGTCTTAGTAGCATAATTATTACTGCAGCAAGTAAAAATAACGTCTTTGCGTTGAAATAGGAAAATTTTGAAATGTAGTTTGTAACCTAAAAAACCTGTAATCGAAATGGATTACTCTTTTAAAACTTGACTAGATAAGTTTTTAACAACTACCAAGAAGTAATCACAACAAAAATCATGATCTACGTAAAATAGAAACAGTCGGAACTTTTTAAGGATTAACTCCCTCCCCTCTCTCATTTTATTCCAAGAATCTCCTCTGATTATTCATAGTGTAAATAAAAAATTAACAACAACTATTGTGTAACTCTACGCAGAAAGTAGGAGACGGGAGAGTTAGCCATTACGTAAGCCAAAAACTACGTACGGGAGAGAGAATTAAACATACAAGAAAGTGAATTAAAGTCTATGTGTAGAGAAAAATGTTTATTTTTTAGTTAAAAAAATACTCATAAAAAAAAAACAATTAATAATCCAAAAATACTAAATCCCGAAAAAAAATTTTGTTAAACAGGTATACAACAAAATAAGAGAATTAGTTAGTAAGCTCTCGAGTGTTTACACTTCCATACTTATTTTGATCAGCTCTTTTGAGTAAATCTCCAACGCTATGTTTGATTACATCCTTTGTTATGTTTTTTGTAGGGATCACTAAAATAAAATTATGAATGTACAAAATGTAAGTTAAATAGGAAGGTATTATTCAATTTCAGAGTTACTTTAAAAAAGTGTTTTTACATAAACTAATAGAGAATTACTTTTTTATTGCAAGTTTTATTTTGAAGTTCTATTTTTTTATGACAACTCTTTTATTGATGATTAAAGCTGAGGTTCTCCACTTCAACGTTTTGTTATGTCATTATGAAAATTACGTCAAGTTATTTTTATAAACTTATACCTTGTTAAGATTATCCAAAATTCTGGAATATATTTTTACTTACGAACCTGCAATAAGAAAATTAGTGACTTTAAAGTGAGTTCAATAAAAACAAATGAATATTTAAAATATCCTTCAAAATACAGGAATGGGTCTCAGTTTGTTTTTCCTCAAGTTGAGGACAAAACACTGTTCACTATTACGAAATAATAGGGTGAACGCGAAAATTTTTTGAAATTCAGTATAGACTCTAGGGAATGGTGGCAATTCCCGTTTTGTTAATACCATAAGCAGTGGTACCTATACCAACTTTTTTTTAGTATTAAGAATATATTGCACGTTAATTTTATTTTAGTTTCCTTTCAAAAAGTAAAGTATTAAATAAACAGTACTCATTATTGTTTTTTTTCAATTTAATTTCTATGACGATTTTTATAGATAATTTGTGTTCGTTATGTGCAATTGTGCATCGTTTATGTTTTGCATAGTCATCGTTTATGTTTTACATAGTCATACTATACCGAAAATCTTTCATTTTGATACTCAGAACTCAAATTTTTAATAATTGTTTAAAATTAAAATATAAAAAGTTAAGTATTTTTTTGTTGTTATATAGAAAATGAAAGTTATCTCCAATTGTGCGCTTATTTGCGCATCTCTATTAGTGTTACCAGTGCACTTTAGGTACGCACACATGTTTTTTAAAATCTTTAACAATGTCCCTTAGAGGCTGTCCATGACTGATGTCAGTAATTTTACTCAATTTTTGGCCCCTCTTCCCCCTTTGTCAAATTCTGTCAATTTTGGGCCTTATATATAGTGTCAATTTTTTTACCCCTCCCCCTAAAGTATCATTAAAAGTATCTGTTAAAACCATAGATTTTTTTCTGGTTAAATTATACATTCATATAATAGTAGATCTCAGTAAATTATATTATAGAACAGTTGATACCTCATCGAATAATGAACAAACTAATCAACTTTTTACTCTATATCTATAATATAAATTCAATCATTCATTATTACTTTATGTTTTTGCTTTGAAGTACATTTTATAATCCGCTAGGGCTCGAATAATGATTGTTAAATTAATATACAAATTGTTGATATTTGTAAACATTTAGATTTTCAGTCAAATGGTAATACAATAATAAAACGTTGATAAATTTTAAATTTATTTCATGTCTCTAGGAAACTTACATCGAAGTCCCTACAAAGCAAATATGCCATTTTTATACCACATTATTGATGTAAATACCTTTAAAATCTGCTCGTATATGCTTGAATTTTTTTTCTTAAATTGACATCATTTTGGTTTCAATACCTCCCTCCCCATTGTCAACCTTTGTCAAACTTTTCAGTACTCCCCCTCCCCCCCTATATTTACTGACATCATTTATCGATGGCTCCTTATATAACCCTATCAGAGGTAGAATAGAGAAAAAGATATAAAACAGTTGGCTTTTAGCACTAAAAAATGCAATCACAAAACTATATTCTAGCCAGTGGTACCAGAAAAACCCTAAGAACTATTCCTATTTACCTAATTTACGGTACATAAAACAATTCTATTTTTATAACCGCAGCCTTACGCTATTAACAACTATAATTACCTTATACGTAATTAAGTATACAAATGTAGGATTGTTTTCGTAATGTATTTAGGTATCTTTTGACAACGTTTAAACATTACGCAATGATTGCGATGTAGGTTATAGAACTACAGTTGTTTTTTTCGTATAAACAAATTTATTTTACAAAAGCTGTTAACAAAAAATCATTTAATGCACGCTAAATTTAACACACAAAAAAAAAATATTATAAAATTCAAACGAAAACTGAAACTTCGTTTTTAGTGCAATGGTGCGTTAAATAAGTAAAAAAATTTAACTAAAGTCAGTTATTCAGGGCTTCATAAAAATTGCGAGTGAATGGATATTTATTGCGTCAAAATCCGTGGCTTTTTTCAAAGCATAATTAAATATTGCGTCGAATAAAAAGCGTTTTTAACTGTTTACTCTAAGGTTGGTTGCTGACTTAGTATGAAGTTAAAAATCTGCCTACGTTTATAATAGCGGACCTTAAATTATACCATATATTGAACCGCACCTTCGCACTACATCACAAACAAGTTGACGGACTTTTGGATCATGAACATTGTTTATTAGAGAAGTAACAGCAGGAAAAACAGCAGGTAGCACAGACTTGAACTGCAAAGTAGGTAACCCAAGCAACAATTCTAACATGCTTACGATTAATTGTGACCAGGCATACAAATGAACTGCCTCGTCTTTCTTTTTCCTCAACTGATGAATTTGACTTTTTGATGGATCTGTTTGCTCAAGTCCTTTTTTTATTTGTCGAAATGGTGAGCTGAATTTTATTCCTTTATGTACAGAGGTGTTTAGCGTGGTTAAGTCGACACACTCCTCTGAAAAATCTAAGTCTTTTTTCGGCGATATTTGCGGTGACTGAAATGTTATGTCAAGAAACCCAGAATCTTGCTCTATAAAAGTTTCTGATTGATGGAGGGTTTGGTACGTTGCGCTTATTTGATTACATGCATCAAACAAACGTTTGATAATCCAATCAATATTGGCTTCGCCTTTTAACAGATTTCGATATTTATCTTCGTTTAAAGCTCGAGTAGTCGAGTCACTGCTCGGAGAATAGTCGTGATTTCCATCGAGAAATACCTTTTCACCAGTTAAAATTCTCTTTATGCTTGAAATAGAAAAGTTTTCTCCATCATGTCTAGATATTTGAAATAAAGTATTTAAGTAAATGGCAAAAGCAGTAATTGATTGTCTTAAAAGATTAGTTGACTGCGTAAACCGAGCTAGCTTTTGCACGAGCGATCTCAAACCGGGTCGATTGTTATAGTCATTCGCAACGTTGTATGTAGTTGTTAAGCAATCAAATAAAATTCCTAAATTAACGGGAGATAGGTAGCAAAGTAGACCCGGGAGAGAATTATCTTCTTTGTTTCGTTTTATGAGACCACTTTCTGTAATGTTCGAAAGAATTGAACCACGAATAGAATCTGCACTTTCCAACAAGATAGAACCAAGGGTTTGAGTAAGAATCTCGCTACATAACAAACTTACGGTTAAACCACGAAAAGAAATTCTAAACAGAAGAATAAATTCTGATATTAGGTAATCTTTTAAAAGTAGAGATGATATATAATGACAACCCTATTATGTTTTACCTTGTTTTAATGTTATCCGATTTAGTGCGATCAGTTGATAACAGAAATATAAAAGAGCGATTATCATCTTCATCAAATGACGAATCCGATCTCGAAGGTAATTCTTTCAGTTGTGACTCTAATAGGAAAACCTAAATTAAAATTTTAATGGTAATTTTTGAGTTAAAAAAACTAGAAATAAATAAAACTTGATTACGTATTCACCTGTTCAGCAATTTGTAACAGTCTCATACATTCCTGTGGGTTAGAGTCTCTTCTTGCTACAACCTTTACGTGGATTCCGTTGTCTCCGCTAACGCTAGTTGAACCGTGGCGAAAACAAGAAATTAATTCGCGTACTGGTGAAAGAGTAGAGTTAAAAATTCGTTTAATTCCACTGCATAAAATGTCCCAAAGTTCTTCAGTGAACTGAGGTCCCGCTGATAATAACATGTGTCTAATGTTTAGAAATTATGTATTAAAATAAACAAATGTTCAAAATAAACAAATGTTCAAAAAAACGAGAAGAAATACTAAAAAAATACTAATGAAAATAAAAATAAAATCTATTTTTAGTGACCTCGCTAAAAATTCTTCGTTTAGTAACAGAAATAATAAAAATAAAAAATGATAATAATAATAAAAATAATATTAATAACAACATAGATAAAGGGCATTATTTTGTGACAATTTTGTAGAATTGAATTGATAGTTTCAAGTACAATAACATAAAATAATCAAAACCTCAAGCAAGAACAACCGGTTCGTGCAATTGCCTCATTTGGTTGCACAATACATTCTTGAAAAAGATCTAATAGTTGCTTTAACATGATTGGTACACAATTTTCTGCTCCTAAAACAAAGAAAAAAACTAAACTAAAAGAAAATACAATATAAAATAGTAATAGTAAAAAATTATGTTATAAAATACAATAAAAAAAGTAATTCAGTTTGTAATTCAGATTGTTTTTATAATTACAAGAATGAGTAATTCATGATTAAATCATGGTTTAAAATTATTCAATTGGTGCCCAATCCTTTAAAACTTTTGTGATACTTATGATATAATTAATATCAATAAAAATGCATAAAAAATATTACAAAAGCTTTCCTAATTTATTTTTGTGTGTCTGTTAGTTTTATTTTTTTTATTCAAATACATAAGCCAAACCATTTACTTGGTTTTTGACTTTCTTGAGGTATTTACTTATCCTATGCTATTTGGTTGTTTTAATTTTTTTGCTAATTTTTTTGCATAGACCATTTGAATAGGTTTTAAAAATATTCCAATATACCTATTAAAACAGGCTGCATTTTCCATGAAATTCTTCTCAAAGAATGACATCACTATTTTTCTGTAATGCAATGAGGCTAGGTGAGGTCTTATTGCATTAAGGTCAAAATAAGTATTAATCATTTTTAAGATGCACTTTAATAAAATGAACTAATTACATCTCGATGTTCTGCTTTAAGTATATAAAATAGTTAACTGCAAGACCAATAAAGATTAAAAAAAAATTTTTTTAACACCCCTCAGAAAAGCATAAAAAGAGTTATTTTTTTTTACAGTTTGCTTACATTTTATCCTTGCAGAGAACAATGCCACTATAACAATGTCACTAGAATAAAATTAATAATTTTATTATTTGTACAAAAGCAAGCTCATATCAATGATGTATGAATTTCCTTACATATTCTGTCACAGAGGATCACTTTCTTGGTAAAATCCTCATCAATCTATATTGATATCCTTTTCACTTTACAGACAATGATTGTTTTTATTTTTGATGCATATTTAATGTGGGTTGTGCTATAGCCAAACTTGCAAACCTTTAGATAAATTCATTACTGTAGGCAAACTTGGGACATTTTTTTTTTTTAGTTTTTCTGGCAACACAACTATTTTTTCTTTTATACCTAGAAACATTTTCAGTAGACTAGATAAGATTGTTTTAGGTTGCAGTTAGTCTTAATAACTTTTATATTACAAAGTGTCCAACAAGAAACTTTAAAAAAATTTTAAACAAATTTTGTTAACTACTTTTTTTTAGCTTTTTTTGTATATAAAGAAAGAAAATTTGTGTTAAGATCTTATGGTTTTTTCTTTTTGACATTTCAAAACCTTTTTGGACTTATATATAAAAAACTTGTTTTAGTTAAATTATAAATCACCATATAAAGGCATACATCTTCTTTGAAATGAACTTTTAAATACAAATTATTATTTATCATTATTCATTAAAAATAGTTAGGCACCTTTTGAAAGTAAGTCAATATTGTATATTGATTGTCATTTACTTATTTTATCAATAAATTATCACCTTCAACTGTTAAAAAATGACCGATTTCTTCAACTACCAATTGTGTTGCCAAGCCGCAGGCATGTTTAAAATTGGTTAATGTGTTCTCCCAATATGACTTTTTTCTAGATCCTCGCTGAACCCATGAACGAAGCATTGGAAGCAAAAGATTTGATATTGCAAACATGGAAAAATGAGGACCAGGGACAGTGGTTACAGATCGCAGTATTTCAAACAGTATTTCTATAATCATTGGCTGAAACCTTTGAGGACTAGTAGCAACATTAGTAGTAAGCCCTTCTAAAAGTAAAAACCATACACGCAGAATGCCAGTATCATCTATTGCTACTATAGATTTTGCGGCACTGATAGGTGATATCTTTCCTTCTGAATCTGATGCTGAAGTGCTTTTTGATTGAGACCAAGTATCATCCCAAACTCGATCTTGTGACTCAGTCATGTTTACAAGAAGAATTGAGTATGACCCATTAAAAATAGAGCTAGATGGCTGAATGTAAATTGAAGATAACTTTTTAGATATTTGAAGAATTATGTTTAAAATTGGTCCGCATAACTCCATAGCATTTGAAAAATCACTAGTGTTGCTTTCAGTGTCACTTTTAAGTGAGCTATCTTTATCAAAAGATTTTTCAAAAGAATCTTCTTTATCATTTGAACCACCTCTTAAAAATTTTAGAAGGCACAGTACAGCACTCACAACAGATGAAGCAAACACACTATTGCTTTTTATGTTCACAAAATGTTCAATAATACTGAAAACAAGTTTTTGACGTTGTTCACTGTCATTAAATTCTTCCAAGGATTGGCGATTAGAAATTTGTGTATTGCTTAATGCACGCAACAATGATCGCCAGCCAGACTTTATTGATTGGCCAAAACCTTCAACAAGTTCGAACAAAGTATAAAGAATCTAAAAAAAATAAAAAATATAAAATTTTGGAACAACAATAAAAATGTTTTTTTGAGATCTTTGGAACAAACCTGATCTTGAATTTCATCATCACATGTATCAAGTGCCATTAATGTATTGAATGGCATAAACAATGTATCATAAAACCAAAAATGTGGTAGCTCATTACGCCTTTTCAGCATTTCACTTAATATATCATGAATAGAGGTTAATGCTACCTTTGAAACATGCCGTGCCCGATGATATGCAGCCTATTAAAATATTTATGTATAAAAAGTAACAGTATTAGTATAATTTAAAAAATATATACAATTTTTGAAAAAAATGTTTTGTAGATTTAAAAAAAAATTAAAATAATCAATAACTAATTTAAAATAATTATCAATAGACTTAAGTATAAAATGGTTAAATTTTTACCTCAACTAAATGTGATGAAATTATTGACCAAGCTTCCATTACATGGAGAAGTGGACGATTATTGTTTCGGGCACAACGTAACATCACATCACAAATGTGGTAAAGATGCAGAGTGTTCAACGTTATCATTTGTAGTTGTATACTCTTTGTATTTTGTGCTGACTTTGTGTCCATTGCAGTAAATCGACTGTCTTTGCCAAAAAGTTGTTGATAAGAAGCTTCTGTAAGAGCTTTCAAAAATCCTTTAAAGGATTTAATTGGTAGAGTGGTTGCTGCCATGTCAAACAAATTATCAACAGCACTGGATAACGCATAAACAGCTCTGCTTGCGTCTTCTGAATTCAATACACCGTTAACTAGGCTTTTGCTTGAACTATTTGAATCAAAAGATGTATCTTTGTTACATATTTCTTCTGTAGATGATGAAAGCGAGTTTAGTTTAATGGATTTATTTGGAGAATCACTAAATGATGCGTGCTCCAAATTTGATATGTACATGCAACATCTAAAATTATATATATAAATATATATATATATATATATATATATATATATATATATATATATATATATATATATATATATATATATATATATATATATATATATAAATATAAACATAAACATATAAATATATATATATACAAACATATAAATATATATATATAAATATATATATCCATTTCTGTATCCATGTCTGTACCTGTCTCTTTTTTGTGTGTAACATGTCTGCATACATGCTTTTTTTCTTTTTCAGTTTAAGAATGAACAGTGTAATTAAAAATTTACAACAAAATGCAACATATTTATTCAAAACTTTCTATAAATAAATAATAACTCTAATAGAACCTAAAAACATGCGCCCATGCTTGTGGAGAGTTGCTCCCTAACTCTAAACCAGATGCCAATAAAGTGTCCATGCTTAATACATGAGCAGCGTGCAATTTTACAGAATCAGAAAATTTTCCAGATCGATGTTTCTTTTCATCAAAATAGTCTGTGCATGATGCCTCTGATAATCGAGACAAAATTGTATCACATCGAGATTGAATGTCTTTGAAATAAAGTAAGAATTTAAATTAGAAAACAGCATTTTTTTTTTAAATATGTTCAGATAAATAATTTAAATACAGAATTAGATCAAGTGGCTACAATATAAGATCATAAAATTTCTTCTTACAGTCTATTCTGGAAAGTGTACAACACTCTAGTTTCAAAATAAGTTTTGTAAATGTAAACATTTATAGAAGTTGCATTTTCTATATTTTGTAAATATTATTCTATAAACTTAAGTATTTTGTTTTATAAGAGTTCAAAGTATTAAAAAATGATTAACTAAAAACATATTAGCCTATATCATTAAAACTTTAACATTCATCAGCATTAAAGATTTAAGAGCTTTGAAGTGCAGTAAATTAGAATTTTAGTGCATGAAATGATATTAACTGGATGAACTGAATTTGTTTATCCATCATATTTGATTTAGCTATATATGTTAATATTTTTTTACAGTTGATTAATAAAAGTTACAAGTACAGCAGAATTTAATAAATCGGTTTTATTTATAAATATAGTAACTCATTACTAAAATTTTATAAAACAACAAATTTTGTGTGAGATGTTTGGGCACTTATTCTTGCAATAAATATTAGAAAATAATAAATTTACAATTCAAATTAAATATTGTAATGATAATAAATTTTTGAAAATAATAGAGCAAGAAGCAAATTTGCTTTTAAATTAATTTATGCTATTTTACATTATGATAACAACTTTAAGTTTACTAACTTTAACTATAAACCTCTTAATTTAATCTACTAACACCTCGGTACTAAAAAGAAAAAGAAAAACTTTTTCCGCATCAAATATTGAGATTTTTTAAATCTGAATAATTACTCAATTCTATAACTCAAATCCTACACCTTACTTGGTATTTAGTAGGAATAAATCATTTAAAAGTGAAAGGTCTAAAGGGTTTTCAAGTTTATTCAGACCAAAAAATAACACCGACTGTTTTTCATAAAAAGTACAGCATCTATTTTTTTATAAGAATGTTAATTTTTAGCTATTTTAATTGTTAATTTTTTGTTATTTTAGATATTAAAAAAGACCCAAAATAAAAGTATAATTTTTCATTTTTGTTTTAACTGTGAAAGCAGTTCTTTTAAATTTTCTAATTATTTTTTTTTTTTAGTTTTTATATTAGTACATTTTTTAATAATACATAAGAAAGGTTTATCTTTTTAGTTTTTATATTAGTACATTTTTTAATAATACATAAGAAAGGTTTATCTTTTTAGCTATTAATTTTTGTTTTTTTCAATTGAATAATTGAAATTCTTATACTAACAATACAAGAGCACCTTTTTCATTTTTATAAGGAAAGCAGTTCTAATGAAAATCTTCCCTCTTTCACCTTGTTCAGTGCCCTTGATGAATCTGTAAGTTGTTGACTATATTTTATAAACATTTTAAAAAATGTTTAGCAACAAAAATTTTCCTTTCAGCCAAATTTTCTCTCCAAAATTTAATGCAAATGTAAGGCTAAAATATAAACAACTATATAAAATTTGATATTTGAGAACAAAATAGATAAAAAAGAACTCTTTCAAAATCTTTATTATAACTTAAGTAGGAAAGTTACAAAGCTATTTTTTTAATGACTATACATAATAAAATAACTATTAAAATCTAAGCTTTGTCTTTAATCAAAATTGTTATAATTATATTTCTTTATGATTTCTATAATCATTATAGAAGTGCCTTCTATAGTAGATTTTAAATAAATTTTATTGATTTTCAATACTAATAAAATACTATGGTTTATATATCAGATCAATGTTGATAATTTAATATAGTAATTTCAAATTTTTACTTTTAAAAAAAAAATTTACGCTTTGAAATTTTTACCAAGAGCGCAGCATAACCTGGCTGCTCTTCTAAATCCATCCAAGGTAAGACAAACTAAATCTCGTTCCATAGAAAGCTGCCGATTTGTATTTGGACTGCCAATACCATTAAGCATTAAAGCCAATCCAACAGTTCCATTTCCTGCTAAAATTAATAGGTTTTTTTGATTTCAAAACTATTTTAAAATTTTTTATTTTTAAAAAAATTGTTATAATAATTATAAATTTTTAAATTTATAATTATTATAACAGTTTATACAAATATTAAATTTTAGTAAATGAAAGCAGCTAATTTCAATTCAAAATATCAAATATCAACATAAGAGTTAAAAAAAAAGAAGTGAAAATACTCTTATACTTAGTTATTATAACTTTTCTGGTAAATTGAATCTCTGTGATAACATCTGTGAAACATTTTTCTTCCACAACCCTAAAGTCCCTTTTAATGCAGCTAATTAGCAAAACACAAAACTTATGTTCAATGCAGCTAATTGACAGAACATAAAACTTTCTCAAAACAATATTGCTTCATTAAAAATGAAACAACTTGGATTTTACACAATTATAACTTTCTTAATAACTTTTGTGTTATCTTTAACTTTCCAGAATATTCTAGAAATTTCCAGAATGTTTTTGAACTTTTTAAAATGTTCGAAAACTCTCCAGAATGTTATGGTAATTTCAGAATGCTCTAGATCTTTCTAAAACCATTCTGGAACCTTGTGGTTCTGCAACCATGTTTCAAATACTCTGCAGTGATAAAAATTTCAGTTTCAACAATTTTTCACATGAGAATTATATGGTCCTATCTGACATTTGATTTTGTAAATAAGTATTTGTATTTAAATTTCAAGTTTTAATTGTTAAAATATTTTACTGTTCTAAAGAGCAGTAGCAAAATTTTACTGCTCTAAAGAGCAAATATTTTAATGCTCTAAAGAGCATTTTGATATAAATATCAACTAACATTTACATTACTTATGTTCAATTTAAATTATAATAGTATTTATATAAATTTTAAATTTTTTATTTTTCGATACTAATTATTAATTCCAACTTAAATTGTAAAATTTTTAAAATATAAAGAAATACAGATAGAAACTTAAAATTCTCATAAGACAAATTGCATATAAAAAGGTGGATGAAGCAAAAAATATTTATGACAAAGTTCCACAGAAAGTTATGGCATAATAGAATGCTTGCAAAGTTATGCATTTTAATGAGAACGATTGACATTAAACAAGAATTTCCAAAAAAAAACCCTCAAGTGATATGGCTAGACTAAATCACTTAAGAAAATATGATGAAAAATGAAGATAATGATGAAGCTCAGTAACTCTTCAGTAGCTAATGCTATTGAAACAAATCAAAATTATTGCTATCATTCTGCAACTTTAAAGAAGGAAGATAACAACCATAAAGATGCATTTGGGGATAGAAACAGAAAAAACATTTCCTTAGTCTAAAGAAAAAAGATGATAAAAAGTTTTAAATTTAGAAATACAACTCAGTAAAATATTTTATAAAATCAAATCAATCCAAAACATCAGAAGAAAAAAAGTAAATTCTGAATAAGAAAAACATGCAAAAGAGGGATAGTTCAATCCTTTGAGTTGCACAAAATCCAAAGAAAGTAATTCTAAAATGGTTTCTATAACACTAACTTGAAACATTTTAAAGACTCTCTGATAATGGCAGCAGTAAATTGTGCTTACTCCAAGCAACCAAGCTGTACTTCCGAACAATCAAACTCTAACTCTTGTAAGAATGATGCCAAAAGGATTTTGAAATAAAAAAATATCTCTGATTATATTACCAATTGAAAGCCCTTGGAAGAAATTAAGGAAAGAAAAAAGTTACACATCAAGGAGAAATTCGAAGCATCTTAATATGCAGTTCTTGACTGGATATAAAAATTCATAAAAACACTGAAGAGAAACAGTCTTGCTTTTTTTGTTTTTTTCTGTAAAAACTCTTTGTTTACAAAAAAAAATCTTGGAAATTAAAACTTAAAATCATAAGCAGCTAATTCACAAAAAAAAAATGCATTAACTATTTGCATTAACCGAATGTTGAAAAAAAAATTGTTGGTACTTGCTGAAATACAGCTGCAACACTGGATGCATTTAAAATAACGCCAACGCTCTCAAAAAGCACCTTATTAGAAAAATATTTTATCTTGTTTACAGACTTCATTTTCATGTAATCATCATAAAAGATATCTGCAATATGTCATTTGGAAAAGATCTTATGATTATACAGTGTTTGAGAGTTTACAAATTAAATTTGTTCAAACTTTACGAGACAAATAGAAAAGCTTTTGCACCACTACAATTTCAGGACCTTTGGTTAATAAAGATCTGCAAATTTATCTTTGATTAACTTTCACATCTTTTGAAGAAATAGTAAGCCAAACGAGTATTTTTAGCACAAATATTATTTTCATATTCTGATGATGTTAAGTCATAATACTTAACATCATCAGAATATTACATGTCATTACCAGTTAGTAAAAACCTTAATGTGAGATAACTTATTTTTGACAAGCCTTAAGTCACTGTATGTAAATTTTAGAAAGTCCTATTTGTTTGTTTAGACAATAAAATTGACTATTATATTGTTCAGTATTTGCCAAACAGTTTTGTGGCAAATTTTTTGCAACATAGCAAACTCTTCACACCATTGTGATTTGACATTTTTAAACTTTGAGATTTATGGAGTGTTAATTAGAGGTATTTAACCTTTAAGTGAAGTCTCTGATTGATTTGATTGACTAAATGATAGCACAAACAAACAAAAAAACAATGTCCTGTACATAATTTTATTTTAAATACAAACATGTACAGGATAATGTATAAAAAATGAATTTAAAACATAACATTTATAGAAATTATAGCTTTGTGCTGGAGTTACTTTTTTTTAGTCAGTTGAAATATTATTTTATTATATTTATCATTTCAAAATCGATACAAATTCACTTACAGCGATGCTACAAAATACTCTCTCAAAAATACATTTCTTTAATGCTGGATTATGTTTTTTTTTGTATAAACATATTTAAGATGATATTTCGACTTCAGTCTTAAATCGCATCACTTAACTGCAATTTTTTGAAATAACGACGAAGCTTTATAAAGAATATTGTAGACCTTTTCGTTACACTTTTCCCATTATGAATTAAATTTAATGCACCTTAACTTCCACAAGTGAAGTTTCTGTTTAAAAATTTGTTTGTTTTTATACTCTTGATGCATTTTAAAAGATAAACTTTACTTTGAATTTATTTAAGAGCTCTTAGGTGCATTCAAAAGCTTAAAATTTCACTAGCATCAGCTTAATTTGCAAGGTGACTTCGCTTTCCGTAAAACTTATTTATGAAGGTACCTAATAGGTACAAACGGCAGAGCAGAGTAGATTCGCTGAGCAGAATATTTATACGCTACAAACGGCAGAGCGAATATCAATTCTTTGCTGTAATCTGCCAAATAATTCGGCAGATCACATCCACACAAATTGAATTTCAAAATGGTTAAAAATTTAAATTATATTTTAATTGCATAGTTTTTCATAGCATATTTGGACGTGTTTAAACGGAAAGGCACCAAGTGACATCTTTAACTAAATTGTGTTATTGGGGTTATCTTGCGGAGAATTGTCAAATTTATATAGTAATAAAAACCTGCTTTAACTGTATCAATAAGCATTAAGAGATCAAGAAAAAAAAAAGAAATACTGTATCCAGTATCCAGAATCCTGTAATAAACAAAAAGAAAACCATTTTCGCAAAAACATACAGGTGGCGCTTGGTCCTTTTCTGTTTAAAGGCGTCCATTTGGTGTATTGCAATACAATATTTCTAACAATTGTTCTGCCGAATTATTGTGCAGATGAACGGTAATGTACTCGATGAGTCATCTACCCTTCATCTTCTAGGATTAATTCTTACTTCCGATCTTTCTTGGAAACCATATATCAAATCCGTTGCAAAATTAGCATCTACTCAGGTTGCATCTCTCGAGCTCGACACTTTCTTCTCCAACCATTATCACATCGTCGTAATGATGCTTCTCTTTCTCTTTTCTAAAAATACTATAATGGGTACTGCTCTAAAGAGCTAGCGTCTCTTTTGCCATCTACTAAAATTCACTCTTGTGTTACTCGTCATTCAATTAAGCCTCATTCTTTTTCTGTGACTGCTCCTAAGTGCTCCAAAAACTCTTATTCGTCTAGTTCTTTGGAATTTGCTTCCTTCATCTTGCTTTCCTGATTCATATAATTTGCAACCTTTTAAGTCGTCTGTCAATCGTTATCTTGGTCTTCAATCTTCATCTTTTCTCTTCCAGTAACTTCCAACTCTAGTTGCTGTTGCTTGCAGCCTTGTTTGAAACAAAGATGTTTAAAAAAAAAATGATATAATATTCACCTGAGAGTATTGAGATCAGTGCTTACAAAACCAAAAAGTTAATAAATAAAAAATAATAATTTTAAATGGCAGTACCTTTAACTTTTGCTTTTTTTTACAACAACAACAAAAAATTAAAACAATTTCTCAGTTAAGTTTAAAGTTCCTTTAAACTTAAATGAGAGATTTAAAAAGGACCCCTTTATATGTACTTATCTAGTTTGTTCGTAAACCACTTATTCATAGTTCTCCATTATCTTTAGATATTCTAAATTAACTTAAGTTTAAAAATTAATTAATTTTAATATAAAATCTTTTTATAAACTCTACTTGGATATCACTCCTTCCAAGCAATATATATAAACACAGATAAGCAGTATTTTGTTGAAATAACCCATTCATTCATGTTTGCATTTACCGTGCTTATCTTTTCATGTCATTGATCTTCTTTTTGTCCCGTTTTAAATATTGAAATAAATTTAAAAAAATGCTACTAATTTGAAATCTTCAACAGCGTAATGATCTAAAGCATACAACGAAGTGTGTAAAATCTTGATTTTTGAAAAAATTACAAAGTCCACCACTATTAAATGTCCACCACAACCACTTGATTTAAATCCAATTAAAAATTGTTATTTCATTGGTTTATCTAATATTGAACTAATAATGAATTATTGAATTTAATATATAAAAAAAACTTTGATAATTATAAAAAATTTAAATTTTCTTTCTGTTTATATTTTGACTTTATAGTTTTGCCCGCTCAAATAAACGAATTTAGGATTAAATTAAACTTTTCTAATAAACAATTTGTTTTTACTAAATGTGACAAGAAAAAAAACGTTACAATAGCAATATTCAGCCCTGAATTAATAAAAATTGTTAAAAAATTAAAGACATTTTGATAAAACAGCTTTGTCACTATTTTTTTTGATAGCCACTTTATTTGAATACATTTATGGTTCATTATTTTATAATAAAACTGCATTGCAAGGACAGCACATAAATAGGGGTTAGAAATGGATTAGCTTATATACTAATTACAAAAGTTAAACTAGAGGTTTGACTTACTGAGACTAAAAGTGATCATTAAAATTTAAAAAAACATATAACGAAATCAATACATATAATTTAAAAAAATAAATTATAAAAAAAAATAGATTAAACCTTTGACTCTAGAGTTTGTATCAAGCGGAATCGATAAAATTCCAAGAACTTGATCCCAAGTTGATAAAAGAAGTCTACGTGAAAACCTTATTCCTTCTCGCTTAGCAGGCGGAATATTCTCGGAACCAACGTAATAAGGGGCAGCATCGTTTTCTTTAATTCGACTAGGGTGTTGGGTATATATTTTTTCCGATAAAATTCCTATTAAAGCTTTGTTCGATTCTCTAGACTCTGGTTTACATCCAGCTTTTGACAAGATGTCGTATGTTGTTGCTAAACGATAAACCTCAGATAACCAAACTCTTGACAAGCGAACTGGAAGCCCTGAATGGATGATTGAATCAACGAACTCTTCCTTAAAAAAAAATAATTAAAAAACACACAAAACATTTTAAATAATATTCAGAAAAGGTTGTAAGCTGAAAACCTACTTGTGAAATTGGAGGTTTGTTTTCTCTTGAATTAAAAAAGCCAGATTGAGTAAGTTTATAACTCAATTTTAATGTTTCATATACTGTTTTATAAA
This sequence comes from Hydra vulgaris, assembly GCF_022113875.1. NCBI lineage: Eukaryota > Metazoa > Cnidaria > Hydrozoa > Anthoathecata > Hydridae > Hydra > Hydra vulgaris. The sequence goes on along the minus strand of NC_061158.1, from coordinate 34,993,794 downwards.
CACCATCGGCGTTCAATGAAGGGTCTGAATCTTCAGTGTTTTCATTTTTCATATCATGGGTTCGGACAATACCAAAATTAGGAACATTTTTTCTTTTTAGTGCCATGCAAGTGACAGCCTCACAAACATCAGAAGCAAACTGTTGAAGCAGCTCATCAGCAGAAGCGGGTTCCGTTGCAGCTAAAACGGACGGCAAAATGCCAAGTAGACAACGTGCAAAGTTCTTTGCTCCCTCTTTTTCAACTTCTTCAACCGATTTTTCTGGTTCTGTTAACACTTCATTTTCTTTTGGAGTATTAATTGTAGCCATTTTAAGCTTAGGAGGTTTTTTTTTAGGAAGTTTAGATCGTTGTTGCCTCGGAAGTTTGCTAAGAGGAATTCCGTTTATAGTGGTTTCTTTGGAAGGAGATGTGTTCTCCTCTAAATTTTTTACTATTTCTAAGCGAGTTGGTTTTATTTCAAGATTTTCAGATTCTTTTACTTTATCTTCATTGAAAGACTTTACTCTACGCAGTATGGGCTTTGGATTTTTAGAATCATCTTTTTTGTTATCATATTCTGCTGTCTTTTCTAGCATTTGTTTTTTTTCTTTTGGAGAGTTTCTTCTCCAATATTTATAAAAAAACCCATACTCTACTTGAACAATGTTTGTATCATGATATTTTCGACGGGGTTTAATTTCTAAAAAAGAAGCAGATTTAGTTCTGCGGAGAGGATGAATGATTTCAACAGGTTCTTTTGTTGCTGGGTCATTTGGTCGCAAATCAATAGATGATAAAGATCTATAAAGTATATTTGTTTTTTGTTTCAAATCGTTTTTTTTGACTTTTTTTAAACCAGAGTCTGTTTTTGCTTTAACTGGTGGGTAGCTTGATTTAAGCTTTGGAATCGAAGATTTGCGATTTTCTAGAAGTAAAAATGTTTTTTTGATAACATCTTGCATACTATATAACAAATATTATCGGTTACCGAAGATATATTTTATATTAAACTAGAAACCTCGAACAGATAAAAAGCACGAGAAAGAGAAAGAATCCTTTAACCTAGTTTGTCAAGCAAGAAATCAAGATCAATTTTTGAGTGCACAAGACCATCTCCCATTACTACTTGTATGATAATTTACCAAACATAATATTGATTTAAATAAAATAAATTTGCATATATAAGTTTAAAAATAAAATTTTTTTAAAATGATTTTATTAAGTTACCTGTTTTCGGCTTTCCGCGTTGTAATGTTACATCCAATTTGCTGTCGATAAGTTTTTCTTCATTATTTTGTGCCCACGTTACTGTTTTAGTTAACATGTTTGAATATTGACTTTCTTCATTATTTTCTAAAAAAGAATTTAATTAAGGAATTTTATATAAAACCCATATAAATGGAGAATTTAAATAAAAGCTAAGAATTTACAAAGCTATTTTCTAATGTAATTGAAAAATACTTTACCGGTCATTTCTTCGCCTTCTATTTCTCTTTCATAATCCATCTGCCATCGAATGTGTTTAGGCTTTTCACGTGGATTTTCTGAATCATCACTTTGTGAACTTTCACTATCGGAAAGGTTACCGTTTGATAATGCCGATGATAACTGATTTTCAGACCTGTTATACATATCAAAAAAATTTTCTGGGTCTTTAACTTTACTTAAAGCTTCTACTTGGCTATCGTTTAAACCTCTCCCCGTGCTTAAATCTTCAAGAGTTCCCAAAAATGCAACTATACAAGAAACACTTGCTCCACTGACACAAGCATCATTCTGCTTAGAGGAGTCATTTATGCTAGCCATTATTCTAAAAAAAAAGGTATCATGTATGCACATTTGTAACATTAACAAGGTACGTAGCTTGACCTAATAATTTAGTTGGGTTGGTATAATATAACTATGGAGGAATAGAACCAGGAAAGAAAGCAACCATTTTATAAAATTTTACCGTCTCTTTTGGGCGATTTAAGGATTTGTGCTAAAAATAATTTTTTTTTGACAAAAGTAGTACCTTTTGCTACATCTCCTATATAAATTCGTGTCTTGTGTATATTGGAAAGAAAAAGAAAAATATTAAATAAAAAATAAATGTTTAAGAATCTCTACATTTTAAAAAGCTCGTTGTCTAATTTTTGACTTTCGATTGAATAGTCCTCCGTTCTTTTTTGCGTCGGTCCGGCAAGATCAAATATTCGTTGAGGGTTTCCAACAATCTAAAAATGTATTTTTAAAGCTAAACTTAATATTATCTATATCTATATCTACCCTTTACAAGCCTTTGCACTGGTATGAATGTAGCTATTTGTATGTATACAAATGTGTTGAATTTTACCTCTTTCAAAACTTTGAGTGCTTCAATTCTAATTGATGGTTGAGTACATAAAGAAACTCGTGCAAACATTGGTTCAAGTGTGCGTCTAATTTTACTTAGTGTGCCTGCTAATCTGATGATATCAAATATTATTGCATAAACTAATTTTGGTATAACAGGGATCAAAAATCGGTTTAAAGTTCCTTGGGCTTTATTGTGATTAACTTCATCATTTAAGTTGCGTGGAGGTTCCAAATCATTCAAATTAACGAGATGATCAAGAGCTGGGCATATTGTCTGGCTAAAAGAAAAAGGAGAACTACTCAAATTTAATAATTAATTTTAATTTACCAAAAATTCTTTAATAATTTTAATAAGATAGTTTGAAACATCTTTATTAAATAATGTTTACTGACAAACTTTAATGTTTATTAAAAAATGTAATTTTATAAATACTTTTTTTAATAGTAACATAAAAAAAGCATGATGTAAAAATTATTAATTGAAATTAATCAATAATGTTTAATTATATTATTTACCATACTAAAGTGATAAAATCAGCATCTTGTTGAATAGATATAGAGAGATTTGCCAGAACTAATTGCATTGATTCCAAACACAGTGTAAGTGCTTGCTGGTGATAACTAACTCTATTCAATTTAAAAACAAAGTAATAATATTATCAATATTTTTAATAAAAACATAAAACGAATATGGTTTAATTATAATATAGCATTAAGAATATCTAAATTCTGCATATAAAAATGTAAAAATGAGTATGATATAAATTAACTGTAATCTGTAATGTAAATACAGATTACAGATTAAAGTTTTCAAATAAAAAAAGGGGGTAAATTTAAAATCTTTTAAAACATTTGGTAATGTTACATAAAAAATTAAATGTTACATAAAAAATTAAATGTTATATACATAATAGAAATGCGAAAATATAACTCACGTATTGCTTGGATTCAGCTTATAGCAGAAGTGCTTTAGCAATGTTACTACATCTTGACAATAAATTCTATTTCGATCACCCAAATTCAAATCTTTAAAATAAAATTTACAAAATTACAAAAAAATGGTGACTAATGTTATAAATATTAGTTGATTGGAGGGCGATACAAGCAATGTCTTTTATCGCTAAGTAACATCACTTATCGTTTTATCGATTTCTTTAATACCAACTCAAATGGAGTTAATAATTAACTGAGAATTACTCTTGGTATTGATTGTACAAACTTGTTAGTTTGTTTATTTATTTTACTAAAGTCATAAAATTTATTTATTACACATTTCTTTTTTTTTTTTTAACAAAACATAATTTTTTTTTTTGCAAAAAATTACTTAAAAGTTTACCTACTTTTTTTGACTTGTGAAATTCTTTGAAACTGAAAAATAGAAAAAAGAAAAAAGCTATTACACAACTTGAATAGTTGTTTATAACTATTATTTTTTTATAGAAAAGTTAAATATTTTATGGAAATTAACAAAACAAAACTTTTCTATTATTCAATTGCCTATCTAAATTCTAAAGCTGGTTTAGCGACGTTGACTAAGGGAGATTTGTTTGTTTCAATAATTTTAGAGAAAAATTGCCTATAAAAAAACTCATATTTATTGAACACCGTATTTCGTGTATGTGATCTTATATTTTTGAGTGTATAGTTGAAAGTCCCTCCCACATTCAGTTTGTTTAGTGGACGTCGCTATGGTTGAACATTTAAATATTTACCGTGCTTTCTTGGTATCTGTTACAAACGGAGCTCAGCATTTGGTTAAGAGTCGCTTTGCATGCAGTTTTTGTTGGAGTTTGATGAGCTCTTACATAAGTTTCCATGCACATCTATATGTATATATATCTATATTTTCATTGCGTTAATACAATTTAACATACTGCACAATTTGAATCCAAAATAAAATCATAATTTAATGCAGTATAAAATACAAATTATACACACCTCCGAAAACTTAATAAGTTGATCTCCGTGAATTTCACACGATTCCGAGCTTGTTATTAACATTAGCAGCTATTAGATAAATAAAGAAATTTCGTTGATGAACATCAGAATTACAACGTCCGAAAAAGTAAGACAAAAAAATGAACGCTTCAATTTATTAAAATGATTTGTAAAAATAAAGAGCTTATTTTATAATTTTTTTACCAACCTTCATTACTTCAACTTGCACTTCGTCAGAAAGCGAAGGGGTAGAAGCTACAGTGTTTAAAAATTGAATAGGAAAGCGAAGTTCTTCTATTTCGTTTAATAATTTGGAATGAAATCTTTCGTCTGATATGAGCCTCTAAAAAAAATTAATTTTTTTTTGGCAACAAAATAATTGTTGTGCATCGCGAAGCAAGATATTTGCTGAAACATGCACATGCATTACTGCAAGACGCATAACACAGTGCAAATATTCGTTGAAATAATTTATTTCTATATACCATAGTAGATTTTCTCTTAGTTTATTTATTATTTTAATACTTGCAATATTAAAAATATTTGCATGAAATTAAATTATAAAAAAAGTACTTGTAAACCGGTGACCGCCATTGTTGCCAGTTTTACAGACCGCGACTCTAAAGCAATTTTGAATGGCAAAAAGCAAGATTCTCTAGAACAATAATAAAACTATTTTTCAAAATAGTATTAAATAAAAAAGTAAACTTTAAAAAAAGAATTCGAAAATTGTATAGCTAACTAGACCATTAATAAAAAGTATATAATATAATCAAATATTAATGAGTAAACAAATTAATAAACTAATAAGAATATAAACACTTGTTTATTTTTTTTAAATTACCTTAATTGAGAAGATTCAACTTTTGAGTTAACGGCCAAGTCTTCCAATTGTACTGCAAAGTTTTAAAATAAAAAAAAAATAATAATCTATTTTTAGTTAGATTTGTGATAAAAGCAGCACTTACACAAAATACAAAAGCAATATGGGTTACCAAAATTAGCACTCATACAAAATACAAAAGCAACATGGGTTACCAAAAGTAGCGCTTATACAAAATACAATTGCAATATGGGTTACCAAGAGTGGCACTTATACAAAATACAAAAGCAATATGGGTTACCCAAAGCTTGAGTACAAGCATCTTGCAATCCAGTCAATCTTAAAACTTTTGCGTCTTGCGATAGTTCTGCCAAGATCTCTTCTATTTTTTTCCCGAATTCGTGCCCGTTGTTAACCATTCTGACGATTGTTAAATTTTTTAATTGATAAGCGAATTAATTTTAAAAAAGATAACCTCTGTTTGACTAATGTCCATTTTTTGTAGCCACAAAGTTACTACATTAAAATTTTTTAAAATCAAAACAACTTTGTAATTTTATAACAACCACCTGCTAATATATCCTTTATAAAATATAATAAACAAAGCACAAACGCGTTTTTCTGATTTTTTTTTGCTAATATTCGCCTCGTTTTACTCTCGGTATAAAACAATGCGCAAAACTAGCCGCTGTGAATTTTAAACAGTATTTGATCTCTCGACCATACTAAAAGGTTTCTACTATTTAAGTAAAACGCAAAAAATTATTGCGTGGATCAAATGATCAGTATGTGGTAGCAATGCTTTTTAAAGTCTAAACTAGATTATTTGGAAGAGAGACCCCCAGTAAACCTTTCAAAATATGATTTTCAAAATATTATAATAATAATCATAAAAATTATCCAAAATTCAGAGTATTCTATAAATAGTAGAATGTTTAAATGTTTAAAAATTTTTTACTAAAACAGCGACCGCAACTTGATTTGTTCGTTTTATAATAATTTGCAAATTTTCTGTGAAATTTCGGTTTTAATCAAAATTATGCTAAATTGTAAAACTTATTTTTTTTTATGCCAAAAACAAACATTTCAGAAAAACTATAAATACTTTATTTTATCATTTATAAATATTTTTAAAAAAATAAAAACCTTTTTGTTAAAATTTTTTTATTTTAATCTATTTTTATGTCAATTGTAATAATGATAATACATATAATTTAAAAGAAAAGGATTTAAGAGATGCATGCAGAAGCGTAGACAGAATTTTTTATGTTTCAGGTATGGCATTGAGCAAACTCCAAACGTTCGTATGTCAGTGCTTAAGTTAAATTGCTCTGCAAAAATTGCGTAGATTTGGAATCTGGGAACAAAAAGTTTGCCCCTCTACCCCGAATATGAGAGCATTAAGTAAATAAATAAAAACTTTTTAGGATAATATATAAAACTTAAAATTCATTGTCATGTTTTTAGTTTCATTCAACAATATTTTGGTATTTTAATATGTTAATAACATTGTTATGAAAATTTAAAAATTCTCATTCTGGCAAGAAAATTTCAATAGCCATATTTTTTGAATAAAGATTATAAAATGCTTAAAACCTTTTGATAAATTTCAGTTCAGCATAATATGCTAAAGAATTTATTTTATTAACTTATTGTCTTCATATTCGGGGTAGAGGAAACGAACTTTTTGGGGTATTTTTGTTTTAAAGCTCCAATTACCGAAATATTTTGCAATGCAAAATACTGCGGTAAATACTGCAAAATATTGCAAAGCAAAATGTTTTCTCATTTGACATTAGCATAAACATAATTCGCTGGGCCAACATCTAAACAACGTGGGGCCAACGTTGTTCCATGGTTAGCCCTACGTGTTGTGCTAGCTGGGCACCCATTAGCAATTACTCTAATTATTGTATACTTTTTTTAAGCGTCAAAAATTAAACTTATGCATATAAAATCAAATTAATCATATTAAGAAAAACTAATTGGTATTTTAAGAAAAAGCTATATTTACAGTTTCGTTTCCAACCATATTAAAACTTTTTTTTTTGTTAAGATAGTTCTTTTAGAAAATCTTTTTTTAACCTTTCATTAAACTTTTTTGATTCTTGAGATTTAATACTCTAAAACTAAATTTTTTATCATTAAAAAAAAAAAAAAAATGACAATGCTGTTCTTTAATGCAATATTTACCTAAAAAATTATGCGATATTGATATACCTTTTAAATTTAATAGCTAAGAACAACCTTAAAATTTTTTTTTCAATATAGCTCAAATATTTCTTGTCAATAAGTTAAAAACAAGGAGGTTTGGTAAACCTCCTTGGTTAAAAACATGTACCAAATTTATCAAAATATCTTTTTCCTATATTTAACAAACAACCTTTTTGTAACGGCAATAGTTTTTAATTTATAAATGAGCTTTTTTTTTTAGTTTTAGGGTCATAATTTCATAAAAGAATTTTATGAAATTATGACCCTAATTGAATCTTAATTTTTCTAAACGACTTAGGTATGTATTAACTGAACAGTGAAAACTTAAAAGCTATAACATATAATTGTTTTTGAAATATGTACTTTGAAGTTGAGATAAAACTCAGAAAAACACATATGTAAGAAAAATGCGAAAACAAAACAAATATTCGTAAAAAACAAGATTTAAAGTATAATATCAACAAAATCATTAACTTCCGTTTCATTGTGAATGTCTATAAATCCATTCTTAATATTCCTAACTGGAACCTCTCGCTTTTTACCAGCATGTGATGATTTTTTTGCGACATTCGAATAGTTATTTTACCTTTATGAGCTAAACCATACTTAACTTTTTTTTGGCTGTATGTCGACCTCTCTAACCACGGCACTAACACCGGTTGAGAATAAACAACAAAGTATAATATCCATTAATGTAAGAACAATATATGTTACAATATAAGAACAATATAGTTACAGTACACAATAATACTGGGTAAATTGCCAGTATTATGAACTACTATTTAATGATGATAAAAACGGAAAAATATCAAAATTGTTGCAGCAACAATAAACATCCAAACGAGTTTTTAAAATATTTTTAAAGTTTTTTTTTTTTTCTGGCTACGTATCTATTTAACCAAGTTGTTGCAAACTCGGGTAATTTTCTCCTAATTACAATTACAGTAAATATTTTTCAATAAAAAAAAAGAGTGCAACGTTAAGGTATACAGTGTTATAATATATTAAATTATTTACAATAACATGTTTATCAAATACCAAAATTCTCGGTGGGGACAACTTTACGAAGAAGATTTTCGTTAGCAATAATATATTTATAAAACTGTTCAATGGTAAGATTCTTTAAATTATACTTTGTGAGAACGATGCCCTTTATAGAGTCAACTAAATGTCTGTTCCGTTCCTTTATACATTGAGCATTAATCAACGAGAACACTCTTTACAGAAGAATGCTTCACAAACTTTAACTATCTCTGAGAAGCAACTCGTCTTTGGACAAGTTTTAAAAAATAAAACCCACTGTCCATGCGGGGGTATCTCAAAAAAACTGTTTATTTTTGCCTTGCACAAATGGTTAAGATTACAGTATTGGTCAAACAATTGTACATCATCGTTTTCCTTTGCCTTTATTTGTAAATTTTCGTTTTCCATTGCCTTTATTTGTAAAGTTCTTTCCACCAAGTATATTACAATACTTTATATAGTAATACTTTATCCGTGGAGCTATTATAGAAGCTTTTCTTGAAGTTGTTTTTTTGATGTTGTTAAGGAAACATAATTTTTCAAGATACATGTAAAATTTAAATAACCAGCTGTTTAATATTAACATTTTATTTTAACATAAAGTTTTTTTAAATTTTAGTATCCAGCATTAAAAAGCAACAACTTCTAAACAAGAAACAGTTGTTCAAAAATGAAATTTTTTATAGGAACCACCTTATTATAGAAACAGCGATATTGCCTCGTCTTCCCCTGCAGTATGATGGTTTTTCTTTTACAATAGCAAAACAACAAAAGATGAAGAAAATAACAAAAAATAAATAAAAAAAAAAACAAGGAAAAATAACGAAAGAAATTTTAATTTTATGAAGCTTAAAATAAAAGAAAACTTTTGAGACTATGAAAAAGTGGTGTTGTGGTTAGAATAGCCGTGGTGTAATGGTTAGAAATTTGGCTTCAGAACTGAATGTCCGTGGTTTGAAGCTGGCTCTGGCCATATATGCATTATTGGTATGGGAGGAAGCGTAAACTTCCTAGTTAAATGTTATTCCACGGAGCTCTGAGATAAAATCGTTACTTTAGAGTACCTAAATAAAAATAAAAAATAAAAATAAAAAAAAAGCAAACTTTTCTAATTACAGTTATATTTTTTTAGGATGTCATGCTTTTAACAATTCGAGTGTTTCCTAACTTTATACTGTAAATTTATTTTATTTTAAGCTAATGTCTACAGTTAAATGCATAAAATATAACAATAAAATATATATCCTACTAATACTGATGTGCTAAACTTTTTTTTTTTTTTTTTTTTTTTTTTTTCAGTTTACAATTATTAATCGTAATATAACAATATAACAATATATAAACTTGGTATCTGAAAGAAGATCCAAATGATCTTGTCGCCAGAACCATATAAAATATATCATACGTGTATATATAATAAAATAAAAATACAATTGATCAAATAACTATTAACAATGTAGAAGAAACAAAAACTGAAAATAATTTTACAAATTATCAAGAGTGAAAAAAAGAATTTTACATTTCAAAAATATTTATATATATTGCCAGTAGAAAGAATATATTTTTTTAATTTAGTTTTAAAAACGGAAAACGAAATTGACAAATCAAAATTTGGAACAACAATTTTGTTCCATAAATACGGTGCTCTATAGTTTATGCAAAATTGATTAAACTTTGTTTGACAAAAGGGTTCAATTAATAAATTATTATTTCGTAAAGCATATTTGTTTATAGCTTTATAAGTAAAAAGATCTTTAAAATTGGACAATGGTCGTTCACTTTTACAACGAAACATAAAACATAAAATATTATAGACATTGAGTTCGTAAACGTTAAGTGCTTTAACGTTTTTAAATAAAATATTTGAATGAGAAAAACGATTTTCGAAACATATTAAACGCATTGCGTGTTTCTGACGGTAAAGATTTCGTAACTTACTTTTAGAGGTACTTCCCCAAACAATATTTGCATAATTTATATAGCTATGAATAAATGAGTAGTAGTGAGTTAAATTTTGTTTACTTAGATAGTATCTGACCTTATATAGAATTCCAATACTTTTAGCCAATTTAGTAGAAATATAGTCGATATGATACTTCCATGTAACATTTTCATCAATGTAAATGCCTAAAAAACTTGTGACCGACTCCTTTTTTATTTCAATTTTATAAATAAACTAACTGCATAAGTACCATACAATTTTTTAATATAACTTTTTCTCTTACATAATTAGTTCAAAGTAATAATAATAACTATATTAGAAAACAAGTTATGGTCTACTTAAAGAACAGGGCCTGATATTTCAAAATTTTGCCACACACAGAAATGTTTGAACTGTATTATACCTCAAACATTTTGTTCTTATAAATTTAATATAGTTTTCTACATAGATTTTAGAAGATAAGCACAGTATCTATAAAGAATCTTAGCCAGTCATTTTTAAATAGATATCTTTTGAAGTCAGATCAAAGAGTATCAAATCAAATTAATTTTATACTCACTTTAGCAAGTTATATTTATTCAAAGCAAAACATCTGGATTTTTTTTTAATTTTATTTTATTGTTATTTAGGTGCCACAAGAAGACCTAACGGTCTTGTCACAGAGCACCGCTGAAGTGCATTTAACCAGAAAGTTCACGCCTCCTTCCTTACCGTGACGCAAAAATATGTCCAAGGCTCGTTTCGAACCTGGTTACTATTTACAAAAATATTTAAGACCTGATGCTATACCAACAATTTTTAAAGTTGTAAAGAAAATAGAAGAAATTGTTTAATAACTGTTATTTTAAAAAGTCAACTTATAAGTTACCATCCATGACTTTATTAATTTGAGACCTAATGCTATACCAACAATTTTTTATTTTTTCAGTTTCAAATGAATTTTTGGTATTTAAACCCAGCCATAAGTAATATTCAGAAAGCACACACACTAAAAAAATCCTAAAAAAAAGTATATAAGAAAAAACATATGTGCAATTTTGAAAAAGTTAATGCTGAAAAAAGATTTATTTAAGAGATGGCATGGAAATTGGTTCAGACAATCTGCAAACTGTAATCGAGACGTTGTTTTTTTGTATTGAATACTTGAAAATTACAAAAAAAACTTATCAGATGTATAATGCAAAAAAAGCGCTAGCTCAAAAAAAATAATTTAAAACTTAGAATTGTGATTAATGGTTTACAAGCTTCAGCAAATTTATTTAGTCTTGAAGATTATTAAAGATTTAATTCTAAAAAGAATAAAATGCAGAACTAAATTTAAATATATTTTTTCATAAATATAAAACATTTTTATTTTATTGTTTATTTCATGAACATTTGCATTAACATTACATTTCTATTCATCAAAAATATTTGATTATTCTAATCATCTACTTGCCCAAAACATCTTAATTTTCCCTGATGAATCATTGTCAATAGACTTATTTCTTCAACCTAAATGCTGAAGAAATCTATTGTTACTATAGTACTATAGTTACTATAGTAACTTAATCGAATAAATATACAAGCTGACGTAAAGAATTTTAAATTTAAGTTACTAAACATTTAAGGTGGTACCCCAAGAAATAAAAGTCAATTTTGAAAAAAAGAAAGTTTAAAATTTGGTTCATTAATCTTTTGTTTACAGAATACAAAAACTTTTGATGCAAAATTTTAACTTTGAGAAATAATAATTTGGGTTTATATCAACCAAGAAGTTTGTAATGTCCATAACAACGCCATAGCAACCAATATATAAACAAAACTATTTCCAATGTATAACTGCAAAAATCTATACATTTTAAATATTAAAAAATATTTGAGTATTATAGCCTACCTTGTTTATTTTTTTGGTCATAAGTTGAACGATCATTCGAATTCTTATTATATATTCAAGTTGTTACAAAGGTTGTTTAAAGCAGTATTTCTAATTTTTCAAGTTATACTATTTACTGTTTGTACTATTTTAAAAGCATAATGTCTAAAGGTAACAAGCAGAATTTTGTTTTAAAAAAAGAAAAAAACTAATGTTTATCTTAACTGTTGTAAATATGATCAGCAAACAAACTTTCATTCAACACAAGACCAATAAACACAAAAGCAGAGTATCCTCCAACAACAGTTTTCTTTCAAAAAAAAAAATTTTAAAGATACTGAAAGCTACTTCATTTTGATTGACTATTTTGAAGAAAATGTTTGAAACTGTTGTATGTAAATTATGCAACTCATCACTGAAAATAACTGATATATTAGATCTGAGAATGGGGTTTTCACATTGCACAAAAACTATTTCTAATGTAAATAATGTTGGCAGAGAGCCATATGAAGTGAATATACGTTCAGTTGTTGCATTCTGCGAGATTGGATTAGGCTTTCAGGCTATTGAAACTTTTGCAATGAGTATGAAAAAAATATAATATTTGTGAAAATGCTTTTGATAATTTAAACAAAAAAAAATGTATGAACAAGGCAGCCCAAGAATGCATAGCAAATGATCTTGAAGGTCCCTACTACCATTGTATTACAATTGATGACACGTGGCAAAAGCGCGGGTATTCGTCTCTTAATGAAGTCATGACTGCATTAATTGGTAAAAAGTGCATAGACTATAAAGTTCTTTCAAAACATTGTAGTCCTTGTCAATATTGGGAAAATAAAACTAATAGCCCTGAGTATGATGAATGGCGTGTTAACCATATATGCAATATCAACCATAAAGGCTCTTCTAGTTCAATGAAATCAGCTGGTGCTCAATATTTAAGCGCTCCATAGCAAAGTAAAATTTTATATATAAAGAGTATCTTGGAGATGGAGACACTTCATCATTCAATGATGTCATGCAAAGTGACCCATATAAAGAGTATAGTATCATTCCTGTAAAGTTAGAATACATTGGTCATGTGCAAAAACGTCTTGGCACTCGCTTCAGGAATCTGGTTAAAATAAATAAAAAGACACAGACCAGTCTGCGGGGTAAAGGTAAACTTACAGAATCAGCTATAAACTTTCTCCAAAACTATTACGGTTTAGCAATTAGAAACAATGTTTTTGGTTTATATGCTATGAAGAAAGCAGTTTGGGCAGTACTTTTTCACTGCACTAAATTTGATGATTAAGAATACCAACATAGAATGTGCCCGCGAGATAAAAATAGTTGGTGCAAGTTAGGGTGTATCGAAAAACAAACTTTTGATTGTAAGTCTTGAACGAATGAAGCCGTCTTTACTAGCCAAGCCGCAAACTTGATCTGAAGCTTTGGTTACGAGTTTGATTTTACGAGATTATCTGGAAGATAAATATTTGTTAACATTTCAATTAGATTTTCATCTGAATATGAGTCTCACACAGATCCAAATGAAACAAATTTTAACAAATGTTATCTGTGCAGCATTTTCCATGATATACTCAAGGAGTAGAGAGGTGCAGAAAACTTGTAACCAAAGCTTCAGATCAAATTTGCGATTTGGCTAGAAGAGACGGCTTCATTCGTTCAAGATTTGCATCGCGAAAAATAATGCCTTTATCCAACACAAAAAGACATTTTGAGACAGATATAAATGATTCAGATAGTTGAACTTTATTTTCGCTAAACTTTAAACATTTTTCAAAAACATTTTTCACTTTATTAAAACTTTAATTGTACATTATGGATAGCAAAGCTTGTTTACTAAAAATTTATGAAACAGGTTTTTTTTTGTATAAACTCAGCCTTTTGAGACAATTGAAGACATTAAAATTGTTTCTTAAAAATTATACCCGTTTCTAACTTAGTCATTGTGTAATGTTTAAATTCTATTACAACTCTAGATAATCCATAGAATTTGTTATTTTTATTTTGTAAAAAAGAAAAGAAAATGAGGCGCTTAATTCAATAATCTGGAAACGCTGTCCCAATATAATTTTTGTGAACGGATCAACACTGGAAATTAAAGTAAATTCTGCTATATTAAATTTTAACGATGGTCCGAGTGGTGTTTTGTCTGTATTATCAGAGTTTAGTCTTTTTGGTTATGCAACGTCAACCATAGCAAAGCAAAAAAGTTCTACTCACGATTGTCAATAAAAAAATCAATCCCCCAAGGAATAAACGTAAACAGTTAAAAAGTATTTAAAAAGGATACTCAAATAAAGTTGAAAAAACTGAAAAAATATTATATGAACCTGGAGGCTTTTAATTTATTGTATTTATTCCAGAAATTATATATTTTTTTATTCTTTTTGAGTAATTTTAATTTTTATATCGCAAAATCTCAAAATATACTTTTTCACTTGTTTTCAAAGTTTGCGAAATGATAACTTTTCAATAATTATGCCAAAGTGCTGAAATTTTTACAGAAAATTTCACATTTTGAAGAAATTTTCACATTAATTATGTTACCATGATTAAAAAATGTTCCAAATTTCATGCTAAAATGACTAGTAGATTTTGAGTAATTAATTCACAAAAACTCGGTTATTTTCAATTTTTGGGAGGTAATCGAGGCAAAAAAATTTCAAGTTTGATAGTATTTTGGAAAACTATTTAAAATTATGTATTTATGTTGTAAAAATGAAAGTGTGCTTTAGTTCCTATCAGATTTTAATATATTTCTTGGAATTAACGGATTTGCATTTAAACTTTTTGCTTCACTTTACGTCGTTTAACTTTTTGCTTCACTTTTTCAACGGAAGATTAGAAGATATACAACTTTTGCTAATGTAATTTATTTAGTCTATGCCGCATCCAGTAATTTATATATGTATATATAATGTATTAGTTCTACAGGAAAGTTCTGTCTGTTTTCGATTTAAAATAAAATACACATTTTTGAATAAATTTTATTGAATAATATAATTGCCATTATTTTCAGTGACATCTTACCATCAAGTTGGCAATTTGTATACTCTATTTTTGAAAAACGTTTTGTTCTTTGATTTAAAAAATTGAACCAGTGCTTGTTTGATATCTTTTTAGTTTTCGAATTTTTTGCCATTCAAGAAATTTTGTAAGGGCAAAAACAAGTGAAAGTCGGAGGGCGCAACGTTTTTTTTTCTGCAATTTTTTGACAAGTCCCCAAATTAGCATACGGCTTGGTAATTTCATGATGCGGTATGATGTTTTTCCTATTTTTTTTATATTTTGTTATTTAGGTGCCCCAAGAAGACCTGACGGTCTTGTCACAGAGCACCGCGGAAGTGCATTTAACCAGGAAGTTCACGCCTCCTTCCTTACAGAAAGGTTGAAATCACCGGTTTGAAATGTTTGAAACCATCTTCTACATGTCCTATCTGAAACAGTACATTTATCTAACACATTCAATAAATTTCTACATGCTTCTGTTGCATTTCTTCCTTGCTGAAATTCGTATAAAATACAATGGCGTAAATGAACTTTATCAGTAGCCATGTTTACACTATCACTTTATAAAAAAGATATACGTATAGTAACTTTGAGTTGATTTGCAAAGTCTATATGAATACTTTAAACTATAAAAATATTGAGCCAAATATGCGTTAATAAACATGTGTCAACGAAAATAGTTAAAAACAAAAAGCCGTTATAGTTTACTTGTCTAATTTTATATATATATATATATATATATATATATATATATATATATATATATATATATATATATATATATATATATATATATATATATATATATATATATATATGTATATATATATATATATATATATATATATATATATCCACACAGACACAGACACAGATATTTGGTAGGATAACCGCGGTTCTTTAATACAGCCGCAATTCGACGTGGCATGCTCCAAACAAGTTTCTTGCACAGTTCTGGTGTTATCTCTTTTGTCCAAACTTCCACTAGCTTCCTCTGTAAATCTTCAATATTCTGTGGCACCTTTCTTCTCACTTTACGCTTCAGTATGGTCCACAAATTCTCTATGGGGTTAAGATCGTGGCTGTTACCCGGCCAGTCGAGAACGGATACTTTGTTTTTCTTGAAGAAGGCTTGCATCACCTTGGAAGTGTGGCATGGAGCATTGTCTTGCTGAAATATGGTTGTTCTATGTGACTCCATGCTTGGGAGCAGCTTTTCCTGTAAAATTCCCTGATAAATCTGGGAATTTACTCTCTGCCCCTTCGGTACAAAATGTAACCGGCCGCGAAATCGAGCTGAAAAGCAACCCCACACCATTATTGACGGTGGATGTTTTACAGTAGGCACAGTGTACTTCTGAACATACCTGAATCCTTGTGGTCTTCTAACATAATTACATTATGTCCCAAATTGTTCAAATGTGCTTTCATCAGAAAACATTACTTTCTCCCAGTCCTTCTCCTTCCAATGTTTGTGCTTTTTGCAGAAGTCCAACCTCCTCTTTCGTTGAGTGTCATTCAAGGCTGGTTTCTTGGCAGGTCGTCGAGCAGGACACTTCAGATCAATCTGCAGCACACGTCTGATCGTTCTTGTGCTTGATAGACTTGCTTCCAGGACTCAAATCATCCAGAATCCCTTATGATGACAGCTTGGGATTATTCTCCACAATAAACTTGATGCGTCTTGTCAACCTTTCAGTCACTTTTTTTGGTCTGCCACTTCTCCCACGTGACGAAAATGTTCCACATTGTCGAATTCTACTTAATGTCTTACTAACACAAGATTGTGATACATTTACAATTTTTGCAATATCTCTAGTTGAATTTTTTTGTTGAGCTAATATAAGAATTTGACCTCTAATAACTTCTGATAATTCCAAGGGTTAAATTAACGCATCGCGATTTGCGATATCTGTTAAATTATCTGGTCTTCAAAGTTTCAGTTTATGGAAAACCACGAAATTTACGGAATAGGCGAATAAACTTTAATTTGTTAGTGAAAACGTTATGAAAAACAAAACAATAAATTTATGACTACAAAAGTAATAACACTACAGTGTTGTTACTTTTATAACACTCTTTTAAGTTACATTTATAGTTTATTGTTTGATCAAACAACACCTAATCAAGATATTATAAATAAAAATGATTTAGTTAAGTAATTCCAAACTTTAATTAAAGTAGTAATGCATCTAAAAAAAAATACAATGGATATTTAAACAATGTTAAAAACCTCATCAACTTTTACGTATACATATTTTTATAAACAGTTTAGCATTTTTAAACATCTTACTAACGGTCCGGAAAAAACGCGCGTTCACTTTAAAATCAACCAATAAAAACACTGGTAATTTACTTCTTAGGAGAAATCTATTAAAAGGGGAGGGGGGGAGGCTAAAAACTTAAACTTTGTTTTATTATTTAATCAATTAAATCATAAAAAAAGTAAAGACAAAAAAATATATTTCTAAATATACTTCTTTATAACTAAAATTTATTAAATTGAACACCTCTGTTTTTAGATTTAAGTAAATGTCAGTACTACTCTCAGTGGCGAAACTGCGGGGGAGGGGGGAGAGGGGGGAGGGCCTTTAGTTAACAGACAAAAAGTGTCCTGATTTTAAACTAATTTTAGGTTGCATGAGCGATATGGGGCTGATTTTGAAAATCGTGTTATTTATTTATAACTAGTCACTTGTTATAAACAAAAAACTATATCTCAAAACAAAAATTCAGTGAAAATTGGCCTTATTATTAAAAAATATATATATTGGTAATCGATAAATAATAAAACTTTCGTTGTAAATCCTCCCGCTTTTTTTTATTATTTCCTCCTCCCATTTTATACATCCTGACTAAAATTCCCACCCCCACCTACCTTTGTATTAAGCACATTAGAGTAGTCAGTAGCAAATTTCCCCCCCCCCTCCTTTACTCCGCACGATTATTAAAATCAGCCCCATATCGCTCATGCAACCTAAAATTGGTTTAAAATCAGGACACTTTTTGTCTTGTTTAAATATCCATTGTATTTTTTTTTAGATGCATTACTACTTTAATTAAAGTTTGGAATTACTTAACTAAATCATTTTTATTTATAATATCTTGATTAGGTGTTGTTTGATCAAACAATAAACTATAAATGTAATTAAAAGAGTGTTATAAAAGTAACAACACTGTAGTGTTATTACTTTTGTAGTCATAAATTTATTGTTTTGTTTTTCATAACGTTTTCACTAACAAATTAAAGTTTATTCGCCTATTCCGTAAATTTCGTGGTTTTCCATAAACTGAAACTTTGAAGACCAGATAATTTAACAGATATCGCAAATCGCGATGCGTTAATTCAACCCTTGAATTCCTTCTTTTTCCTATTAAAATGATCAAAAAATGTAATTAAAACTGCTGCTTAGCTACCACAAATGGTTTAACTAAATACCGGAACAAAGACAACTAAATAGACTTAATATTTCTGACCAAGGTTCGACAAAAACACAAAAAAAAAATGAAAAGTTCACATGTGATTCTAAACTTTTGGCCACGACTGTATATATATATATATATATATATATATATATATATATATATATATATATATATATATATATATATATATATATATATATATACACACACAATTTTTGTAGCAAGCTTTCATCCATATTTTGTAGTTTAAAATGTCTAAGTAAGAGATTTCACAAACTTCAAACTTGTCCAATCTTGTGGTGGTTGGTTAAATGTAGTCCGAGAGTTCATTCACTGTTTATATGAGGTTTTCTGACATTTTGACAACAATGAGGTTAAGCCAAAGCGCACTCGTGTGTAAAATTCAACAACCACATAAATAATGGTAAGCTGGCAGATAACTAATACCAGACAGCATAAGTTATTAAGCAACTAACATTTTTTTATAACATCTAAATATATAAATTAAGCATAATCCTGCAAATTTCTTTTTTGTGACAATCACAAAATCGTACGTAACTCTCTATGTAAAATGTCATGATCGTAGGTGTGCAATGAACTTTGTACTCACTCTCGTGTCCTTACTCCCACAAAGTTCTTACGTCTATACATCAATATAAAGCATGCCGCATATCAAAGCACACCCATCAATGTGTGCATGCCGCATAATAAAGCATACCTATCAATGTTTGGTAGAATAAAAGTAGAAAACGTGTAAATATAACAATTAAATAATAAATATAAAACGTAATATAATATAAATATTTTTTACAATAATATGTTACTTTACAAAACTTAATAAAAACACAATATGTTCTAATAAATAATATCTAAGTTTAAAATTAACATTATAGTTTTAATTAAAATCATTTAATCTCAACATAATCACACGATAAAAAATAGTTTCTAGTTATCTTCTTAAAAACAAACAAGAAAAGAAAGTGTAGAAAGTGTGAAAGACCTAATTAATTAACAATAAAAACTAAAATCTTTCTCTCTCTCTCTATATATATATCAATAAAATGTTTCTGTTTATATGTGGTATAAAATAACTATCAATTTTATATTGTCAAATAAATAGATATTAAATGAATAAATAGGATACAACAAAACTAATAATAAATAATTAACGAAATAGTAATTTCACGAAATAAAAAGTAGATAAAAAAATTTACAAAATATCAAACCAAAAAAAAAAAAAACGTTTGTAAAATAAATACTATCTAATTAATATATAAAATTATAACTAATATATTAGGTTAACTATTTACATTTTAAAATTTTTCATTATAATTTGAATTGATAAAAATGAATAAATAATAAAAACTAAAATTAAATAATAAAATTTAACCAATATTTAGATGTTTCACAATTACATTCAACATTTCTTCCATTCGATTGTTTTGGGCTTCCATCGCTTTCATTCTGATCTGCAAATTGTTTACATTTTCTTTCAATTGAACACGTTCTTTTTTACTTAGCTTATTGTTGCTCTAGTAAAAAAAAAAAGAGGAAGAAAAGTCTTCAACTTTTATGCATCATTAGTTTTAACTAAGATTGTTAAAATTGATCTTCAAAAAAAAAAAAGCAAAAGAAATAGATTCAGATAGAGAGTCAGAAGAATCAGAAACAAATTTGAGTCATAATTCAGTTATGAGTTTAAAGTTTTAATATACACAATTTAAGATTACTTGGCATAGTTGCGTTTATGGCAAAATAATCATTTATTGATTGACTTATTTTAGGCTCGAGATATAACACAGGATAATTTGCTTAAACATTATACAGAATTCTATAGTATTGCAAGTAAAGTCACAAGATGCTACTATACTGTCAATGCCTCATTTGAAACAGAAAGTTCAACTTCAGATTCAGACTCATAAGCTGTTAATGATGCAGCTGGATTTGAATTGTCTATTGTCGTACCTTTTTGATCACTGGACCACAACTTACCTCAGTAACATCACATTGGTTTCTTCATTATGACTAGTATCGAGATCGACCAATCAAATTCATTGTTGTCAGAAAAATTATCATTAAGAATGGGATATAACACTGAACGAAATCCCATAAAGGAGTGTTCATCATGCAAGTGTTGCAAGAAGTGATTTTTTCTTCTTGAAGAAAAATCACTTCCTTTATTTTTGAGCGCATTAAATGCGAAATATAAAATAAGGAATCATCTTTTACAAAAATTACTGTGTACCAGCTTTGCGATAACTAAGTTATAATTATGAAAATTACTAAGCAATGTTTTCTACCGGCAAAGTCTTTTTTGAGAATCGGAATAATTTGAAACTCTAAATCATAAACTTAAAAACTTACCAATTAGAGAACTTTCATAGCAATCAATTAAACAACTTTAACAGCAACCAATAAGAGAACTTTTATAGCAAAAGACTTTTCTAATCATCAATTTGGTTATTATTATTATCATTATTATGTCATTATTATCATTATTATTTAGTTACTCTATTATTATTATTATCAATTTAGTTTTAATCATCAATTGGTTTCAACATCGATGATTGAATGAGTAAATTTTAACACTGTAAGTAAACATATTAACTTAGTGCTAATAAAAAGTAAATGTTTTAGTTATATATTTGTATTTAATTTATTCATAATGTCTTAGAATTGTTGGTATTTTAAAGGGGTTTTTCTAAATTTCCTTGTCTTCCCTTTTCTAAATGCCACTCAAAGATTGTTTGATTTTCTGATTTTTGCATTTACTAAACGGCAGTTATTGTTCAAAAAAAAAAACTAGCTGCGACCATGTATTCTTTATGATATATTTTTAAGTTCAAAATCGACGACTTTTTTGCTTTTATAAAAAGTCCAATTTAAAGTTAAGATATTTGTTTAAGGAATTTTTTTTTAATTTTTTTTTTAATTTTATTAAACACATCGAACCGTTTTTGTTTAAAATAAACTTTTTTTTAGTATTTTAATGTTTTCTAAATAGGAAAAAAAAAGAAAATCATTTCACTATAAATACGTAAAAATCATATATTTAAGTATTCGATTCCAACCAAATGCCGATCTCTTGAAATTGGAATTTATTTATGATATGATATATAGTAAGTATAACGGTTGTTTAATACTAATAAATAAAACCAGCTGCAACTAGCTATAACTTAAACTTAAAATCGATTTTGAAATTTCAAGATTTTAGGTTAATTTAATTCTTACTTTACAATGCATTGTGATGTGAAAAAAATTATTTGTCTGGAAATTTGAAGTTTATATGATACTATATGATTATATGAAGACTAATTAGTTGATAATTGCAGCGATTTGATTGCAATTATGTTCCAAAAGTAATAAAATTATTTGAATAAATTTACACTTAATTATAGATATTTAAATTTTCTCTTAAAGTAGCATTATTAAAACTCTTATCTTACAAATAATCAAGTTATCTTATAAAAATGTTTAATAACATAACTCGACTTGAAGTATTTGAAAAAATTAAAGACACTATTTCATCACAACTTACGTCAAGACAAATTGTAGATCAGTATATCAGTATGCTAAATAACGAATTATTTGAAATGTGAATATATATCCTACATATAACAACATTCGCGACGAAAAAAAAAGTGTAATCGTGATGGTATTTATATAGCTGAAAATAGAATGAGAGGCGAAGTTCCACTGAAAGAATTGTTATACCATACAGTTCATTGAATGTTGCAAATAACAACTGTTAAAAACAGAATATCGCAACTTGATTCCCTTGAATCCTGTTTAGGAATGACTTTGTATTGCAAATGGGGCTTCGATGGTGCAAGTAGCCAAAAACAGTATAAACAAAAATTTTACGTCCAAATAAACAACAATGATGAATCTAATGTTTTAATGTCTGATCAAAACTTGTTTTCTACTTGCCTAGTGCCACTTAAGTTATCGTATGGTGTTATGACAATTTGGGAAAATCAAGTGCCTTCTTCAACGCGATTCTGCCGCCCACTAAGAATTCAGTATATTGCTGAAAACCCTTTAGTTTTAAGAGAAGAAAAAAAATACTTTAACAAGCAAATTGATTTGCTTGAGGAGAGTGCAATGATTACTGATGTAGAAATAATGGAACCAGAAGCTGAAAAGAAGCTTGTAATTGAAGTAAGCTTCAATCTTAAGCTTACAATGATTAATGGAAAAGCAGTAAATGCAATTTTAGACAATAAATCAGCTCAAATTTGTAATATTTGCAAATGTATCCTGATCAATGAACAACTTAGATAAAGCTCTGATCCATTCAACGGATTCGCAAAGCTTAGAGTTTGAGTTATCGTCATTACATGCATGGATTCGATGTTTTCGAGTGTATTCTACACATAAGTTGATATCAAAGAATGGAAAATATGTGGACCTGAAAATATAAAATTAGCAGCTGTAAAAAAAAAATTTTGTTCAGCGTGAGTTTGATAAAATTGGCCTTATTGTTGACATGCCTCTTCAAGACAGATCTGGGACATCAAATGATGGCAATACTGCTTGTCGTGCTTTTGGTCAGCACGCAGAGTTTTTGCGAATAACAGGAGTCAAGAAAGATTTAATCTAGAGGCTATACATTATTCTATCTGTCATTAATTTAAGTAAAAAAATTAACATAGCCAAATATAAAACATATTGTTTGGAAACTGCAAACATTTTTGTTCGAGAGTACTCATAGTTTTACATGCCAGCTTCTGTACACAAACTACTCATTTATAGTAGTCTGACAATAACTAGATTTATGCTACCAATTGGAATGTACTCTGAAGAAGCAATCAAAGCTTGAAATAAAGACAATAAAAATATTTGTTTACAATACACTCGTAAATTTGATCGAAAAGCTACAATGACGGACCAATTCAATTATTTAATGCTTTCGAGTGACCTAATTCTTTCATCTCTAAACTATGCAAGATTGAAATGTAAACATAAAAAAATGAATCTAGATGGAGACGCAGTTGATCTTCTTTTTCAAGAATCTGAAAAGGAAAATGCAAATGATGCTAATGATGATATTTATGTGGATGAAGAATATAATGAGTTGGATGAGAAAGATGATTTTGATGATAGAAATGAGGAGCTAAAACCAATAAACATAAATGAAATAATTTTGAAAATGAAAACACTGATTTGCCATTTTATTACTATGCCAACTTTGAAAATACTGACTAAGATTTTATTTATATTATTTTGACCATTTGATTTAAGCAAAATTATTATGTGCACTAATATGTAAAATAGGAATAAAGTTTTAACCTTGAGCTAATAAAAATAAATTCTAATTTTTAAATGACTATTTTATACTAACAATACAAAATATAGTTAGTGTAATTCATTAGAAGTTCAATTTTCTTACAGTTTCTACATTAATTTTTTATGCTTAATGTTTTTTAAAGTTTTTAACGTTAAAAGTTTTTAATCAAATTGCTGCAACTATTAACTAAGTAGCCTTCCATATCATATAAAATTCAAATTTCCAGACAAATAATTTTTTTCACATCACAATGCATTGTAAAGTAAGAATTAAATTAGCCTAAAATCTTGAAATTTCAAAATCGATTTTAAGTCTAAGTTATAGCTAGTCGCAGCTGGTTTTATTTATTAGTATTAAACAACCATTATACTTCCTAAATATCATATCATAAATAAATTCCAATTTCAAGAGACCGGCATTTGGTTGGAATCGAATACTTAAATATATGATTTTTACGTATTTATAGTGAAATGATTTTCTTTTTTTTTCCTATTTAGAAAACATTAAAATACTAAAAAAAAGTTTATTTTAAACAAAAACGATTCAATGTGTTTAATAAAATAAAAAAAAAAGCAAATATCTTAACTTTAAATTGGTCTTTTTATAAAAGCAAAAAAAGTCGTCGATTTTGAACTTAAAAATATATCATAAAGAATACATGGTCGCAGCTGGGTTTTTTTTTTGAACAATAACTGCCATTTAGTAAATGCAAAAATCAGAAAATCAAACAATCTTCGAGTGGCATTTACAAAAAGGAAGACAAGGAAATTTAGTAAAACCCCTTTAAAATACCAACAATTCTAAGACATAT
Source organism: Hydra vulgaris (assembly GCF_022113875.1). Taxonomy (NCBI): domain Eukaryota; kingdom Metazoa; phylum Cnidaria; class Hydrozoa; order Anthoathecata; family Hydridae; genus Hydra; species Hydra vulgaris. Next base: position 34,969,130 of record NC_061158.1, on the reverse strand, counting down.
TATGAATAAACTAAATACAAATATATAACTAAAACATTTACTTTTTATTAGCAAAATTGCAATAAAAAGTAAATGTTTTAGTTAAAATAAAAAGTAAATGTTTTAGCAATATAACTATTGTCATAATGATAACAACTGATAAAAAGTTCATTTTAATCATTTTTTCATAAATCTCACTTGCGATGCTGTTCGGTCTTTCAATGAAAACCAGTTCCTCAAATGTATTGACTTTGCTAAAAATGATTATGTACCGGCATTGAATCTGATTTTAAGCAGAAATATGATTCTTCATCAACCACAATTGATATCGGGTGACATGGAGAAATCCAGTCAACTTTAAATTAAGATTTGTCTGAAACCACAAAAGCATTTAATTTTTTTAATTTTTTTAATTAAATGTTGCTTCCTTATATTTAATTATGTTGATAACATTTGTTTACGATTTGCCAAATGTTTTGAAAACAAATTGAGGTGTGTAAAAACAATGTGAATTTTTTTTTCAAAAATCCATCGAATTCGTATTGTTTAATTGCTAAACGTACAATTGTCCCAAAATCTACAGTCATAGATATTATAAATAAGTTTAAGACTACTCAAAGCTTCAAAAAAAAACCTGGAAGTAGAAGAAAGAAAACTTTTCATAAATTCAAAAAGGTAAAGTCGATTCTCAGTTTATTAGCAAGAAATCAAAACCATTGCTAGATCATCAGATTTGACAATCTAGCAAGAATTTTCTTGAAAAATTCTTGCTAGATCGTCAAATTTGAAAAAAAAAAAATCAAGAAAATTCAAGACTTTATTTCTTATATCAAAAAAGTACTTAAAAATGCTGGAATTAAAGCATTTCAAAATAAAAATACACCTAAAAGAAGCTTAAATGGTAAAATACATGGAATTCCATGCACAAAAAAGTTGGTTTAAGTAATGGGGAATAAATCTATGTGCATAATATAAGATGACGAAACATATTGCAATATGAATTTTTCACAAGTTCTTGGTCAACAATGTTACTATAAAAACAAAGATAAACCTATTGATGATCTATTTAAATATATACAACAAAAAATTCTGCAACAAATTTCTTTTTTGGCAAGCTATTTGTAACCGTGGTATGCAGTCCTCTTGTTTTATCGCTAAAAAGACCTTGACTGCCGATCTCTACATTAAAGAATGCCTCCAAAAAAGACTTTTGCCATTTATGAAAAAAACACAAACACCAATGTCTTTTTTGGCCAGATCTTGCTGCTTCTCACTATTCTAAAAAAGTTCTACAGTGGTGCAAAGATAATAATGTGAAAATTGTTCCTAAAGATGCGAATTCTCCAAACCATCATGAGGAGCAAAAGTTTGAAGATTTTCGACCAATAATTAAAGGAGTTCTTCGTAAGACAGGTGGAGTTACAAAAAGTAAAATAGACTTTCAAAAAAGTAGATTAATGCCACCAATAGGGTGAAAAAAGAAAAAAATCTGCAAAATGATGGCATCAACCCACTATAAAATTCAATTTCTTGGCAAACAGCCCATCAAACCCCTTAAAATTTAGTTGAAACCGTAACAAATTTAATATAAAAAAAATCGAAATAAAAAGCATTTATGATTTTAGAGAAATCTTAAATTAAAGTTGACCCAATTTTTCTGTGTCCACCTGATATGTCCAAAATCCAATACCATTTTTTTAAAATTATGTCTTAAACTTGTTATTTGATTTTGAGCGTAAAATAGGTCTTTTTTGTGCTGGTAACAAACAGCTCCATATTTCTTAACAACCCTTAACTACTGATGGAGCAACAGTTTATTTCTTTAGAAGTTTATGAAGAGATACTCCATTTTTATTTAATGCTGTTTCTTACAATGACTTGCGAATTGCTAAATTCTTATTAATTGACTTGCGAATTGCTGAAACACATTCTTTGTATGTTTTTAATATACCATATATTGTTCTGCATGAGACTCCCTCTTTTAAATAGTTAATATCTTTTCATATTTAATACAACTTTTATAAAATTTTGCTATAACTTCTTGCTGTTTTTTCTTATTTAAATTTTGCATTCTGAATGGATAAAAAAGTGTTGTGATTGTTTACTGAATTAATAATCATTGATCTATTAGTTAAATTAATCACTTGATAACTATTAATTGCATATTTGTTGACTTTTGAAAAATTCACTTTTTGTATGACTGTTACATTTTTCATAACACATGAGTCATACTATTTTGAGAAAATATGCATTTCAGTCAGTGTTTGCTTGATTTTGTGTTACAAATTACAATACATTTCAAAAATATTTTTAAAAACTTAAAAAATAAAAGCATTTTCATTGACTTTTTGAAGAAAAAAGTGAAAAAACCTCTGATTTAAAATTATATATATATATATATATATATATATATATATATATATATATATATTCAAATTTTACTACATTATTTATTTTAAAATATATTTATAAATCTTTTAGTTGTGATCTATAAAACAATTAAATATTTTTACTTATTTAAAACAACTAAAAAGACAAAACAAAATAAACATTGTTTATGAAGTACCTTTTCATATGGCTTTACCAATGGAGAATCTGACCAGCATGACCAAACACTCCATGTTTTATTGACATTAGGTAAAATAGATTCTTCAAGCCTTACAAGTTTTTTTTGAATTGAAATTGGCAAAGCCTTCTCTACATCTAATGTAAGATCAACCTGGTAAAAATATGTTATATGTAAATTTAATTGAAAATCATTCAGTAGTGTTATATTATCTATTATATTATCTCAAGAGTTACCATCATTGCTAATCTCTGTAAAGCAGCTTTTTTTTGAACACCTTTTATATCATCTACTGCCAAACCAACCTGAGGATATTTAAAATAAATAATCTCAATCAAACTAATGCTATATATATATATATATATATATATATATATATATATATATATATATATATATATATATATATATATATATATATATATATATATATATATATTTATATATATATATATATATATATATATATATAATATATATATAATATATATACATGAGTATATATATTTACATGTATATGCATATATAATTAATTGTCAATAAGTCTATATACAGCCATATATATATATATATATATATATATATATATATATATATATATATATATATATATATATATATATATATATATATATATATATATATATATATATATATATATATATATATATATATATATATATATATATATATATATATATATATTAGGGTGTCCCATGCATCAAAATTATCCACAAAAAATTTTATCACTGATAAAATTTTTTGTGGATAATTTTGATGCAGTCCCTCTTAAAAGTTTCTTAATGGTCCCACAATAACAACTAAATTTTTTTATGACAATTGAAAAATGTTTAGGGGTCCCCCAAGGGTCTAAAATTTTTGTATAAATGGGGAAAAAATTGACCAAAGTAACTTTTTTTCTAAAATCCACCCCCGCCTTTTATTCAATTAAAACTAATTTGACACTGTTCAAATAGCTATACATGTAAAACAAAATACTAGTAAAGATTATATTCTACAAGTGACAAGTGTTTTAAGCAGAAATTTAACAAAAATTATTAAAAAAAGATTTTTTAGATATCTTATATATTTACTTTTTACAAGTTTTTTACTTTTATTGTAGAATAAAGACTGTGGAGCAATGGCAAAGTGTAAACCTAACACAACTTAAAGTACCGACATGATCTGGTTGATTGGCCATCCATGTGACGTAATAACTGGAGCTCGCCTTCCTTCAGGTTGTAATGTTATGCAGAATTTTGGTTACTTCCAGAGGAAGCAGAAACTGACAGTTGCTTAGAGTGGACAGCAAGTACACGACCAACTACTGCCCTTCTGGATAAAATCAAGATTAGCGGTCCGACACAAACCAGATATTATTTAAAAGATTAAAACTCACAGCATGTTGGACCAATAAAACATCGTTCAAGGAAAAATGCTAAGGATCAACAGAACCAAAAAGAATACAATGAAAAGCTGGATATTTTGTTTGATATCAGCCATGCTGATTCTGACAATCTTATCAAGAATGAGGAAGACAGTTTCTAAAGATGCAGAAAGAATCTAGAACTGGATGCATTGGATATGTGGACAATAAAATGTTTTCCCACAATAAGCGTTCAGCAAAACGTAAAGAACGATTAGTACTCCAGCAAAGAGCAGCTTCAGCAGGACAGCAATTAATGCAGGCAGATGTGGAAACTGAAGATGAAGATGAGGAAACAACAGAATCATCGAAGTTGTGCTCCTCAGATGATGAAGAATCTATGGATGAATTTGTTGTCTCTAACTAATGATAGACTGACTTTTTGCCTTTCTCTCTCGACAACCCTCTGCATGGTTTGGTTTTAATTAAAAAATCTAACTAAACCTATTCTAAATCATACACTAATATACACTAAATAAATTTATGGAAATTTAAAAAAATTCTAGTTATTAAATGCCTGGAAGTTTCTCCAATATAACTGGCCAGTCCAAGAAAACAATGCATTTAGAAGTTTCTCCAATATAACTGGCTATACAGCCAGCGCAAGAAAATTTGTAAACAACATGAGATATAAGTAGCTTAAGAAGTGAATCTTTTTTAATTAAAAAATTATTTTGTACTTTATTAGTAGTAAATATTAATTTTATTAGAACATGTTCACAACATTTTTTAACAATTTTTGTAATTATCATTTTAGTATAATTAGAATAAATTCCCATGAATGCTTAAAATATCTTATATTTGAGTTTTTAACTCAAATATGAAACCTTAAGTTTGAAACAGATGTGTTCATTTTTTTATCAATATATGATTTAAGTTCAGAGTCAATAATTTTTTGTGGAAATTGATTATTTTGTAAAACAAAAAAAGGATTTTTTATGTCTTTATTGAATCCTAGCTGAGTATTATTAATTTTATATGTTCGATCAATCAAAAAAATTGCCCATTATGTTTTTATTATAATATTCTTGATAAAGACATTCAAATCCCAATATATCTTGATGAAAGCACACACCTCGTTCCTCTAGGTAAGCTTTCATGTTCTCCTTGAATTTACTGAGATGAAATCATCAAGAATATAAAACTTGAGTGACAAACCATTCTAGCATCTTTCTTTATGAGAATCGCTCTTTTCCAAATTATTACTCAACATTGCTCTTTCCCACAGAGAACTTGATTCGTTTTGACCAGTCTTTTCTGTGACACCTTAGTGTCATCGCTGTCCCAAAGGAAACAAGAAAAAAATTTTTTAAGCTTATTATGTTTACTAAAATACCCTTGTAAAGATAGTCATTTTTTAAAGTAGGATCCCTTTTTAATTTTTTAAACTTAGTTTTATTACTTATAACATTATGTAAGGATTTTATATAGTCAATTTTATTAAAAAAAAAAAAAAAAAAGAATTAACAATAAAAAAAAAAAATTATAATAAATAAAAAAAAAAAAATCTTAACCAAAGAGTTTTAAACACAAAATGTTCAACCAAATAGATTTTGTTATTATTCATAAGAAAATAATCACATATTAAAGTATAAAAACAATATAGTGTATATAGAGAAACAAACAACATAATTAAAGTAATAAGTAAAAAAGTTAATTACTAACAACATATATTATAAAGATAAAATATTAAAGCAGAGATAAATTTGTGGTGTATAATAGGAAGTGCAAGTAAAACTTACCAATAAGTTCATCAAAATGATGCAATTGATTACCAAATATGCAACATAAACAGCCCATGCAATATTAATTTGTGTTTTGTTATATGTATTGAATACTGTATCATATTCAAATTCTCCTAACATTCCTAATGTTGTTTTAAGCATAGAGCGTGTGGCAGTTTCAAATGCATTTGTACTACTATCTTCATCCTACATAAAAGTTAAAAAAAGTTTAAAAACTTTCTTTCAAATGCATTTGTACTACTATCTTCATTTTACATAAAAGTTAAAAAAAGTTTAAAAACTTTCTTTTAAATGCATTTGTACTACTTTTTTATCCTACAGCAAATAAAAGTTAAAAAAAGTTAAAAAAATATCTTTTAAATGAAAATATTTTTAAAAATTCTTTTCTATTATAAAGTTTTCCAAAGACAAAGTTAATAAAGACTTCAATACCATATAAAAGTTTAACTGAATTATAAAAAACAAAATAACCAAAATAAACCAAATAACATATTCAATTAAATTTAAATAAAAAATACCTTTCTTTCCTCAAACACTGAAAGATGAAAGCCAAATCCAAAAGCAATAATAAATAAAATAAAAACAGCTGAAAATTTTGCAAATGTAATCAGAATGTGCGTAAACATAACAACATAAATTCCAAGCTTTGGAAACTTTCTCAAGAATAAAACTAAAACAAGCCAAGATAATGTCACCAAAGCAGCTCCAAATCCACGATACATCTCTGAGCAGCTATAATATAAAGTTCATGTACTTTTTGCAAAAAAATGATAAAAATAAATAAAGGCGCTGCTAGCAATAAACCATTTAAAAAAAATAAAATAAAGCAGTTAATAAAATTCAATTTAATATTTAAAATTTGTTTAGTTTTCAATGTATTTTTACACACTGATTTCAAAAATGTTATTCAATTTTTTATTTTATAAAAAGTGAAAAACAAGCATAATTCAGAAAATAAAAAAAATAAAAAAATAAAAAAAAAAGAATTGAAAAAAATAGAAAACTGAAACAAAAATAAAATAAAAATAAAAATAGAAACTTAAACAGAAAATCACTCTTTAATAAACTAAAATAACAGAAGACAAAAGGTTAAAAAGTTTTTTGCTTTAGATAAACAGAGTTTTTTAGTGTGTAAACCAAGTCATAAATTATTGAACCGAATAACAACTTATTTCAATAGTGTGTGACTTTTATAGTTAAATGTTAAAGTAACTATTTTCATTATTATATTAAAATAAAGAAGTCTGTTACACTAATAAATTATCAACTTACTGTGATTTAATCATTAACCAATAATGATAACAATGATTTTTATCATCCAAACAAAAAAAAATTCTTGAATTTGAACAGAAATTTTAGTTTAAAAGAGGTATCATTGGAAGTAGGACCAGCTGTAGTAAGTGGAACTGGAACAGGAGAAACAGGCTGAGAAATAATTAACAGAAGAAGCAAATTATTTTGAAAAAGAAAACAGAAATAGCTGGGAAAACTGCTCTGAGTCTCTCTTAATATCTTCAATATTGATGTTTCTTTCTTTCAGCTAACTATCAAAACTTTGCTATTTCTTTCCTGTCCCTGTTAAAGCCACTATCAGAAGAGGAAAACACCATTACAACTGGTGGTGGATCCAAGTACCAGGCATGATTTCCCATAAACTACTGGTGGTTGAACTAAATTAACTCCTTCAGCTGATTCCTATCCACCTACTGCCAGTGCTGCTTAAATAATTAAAACAATGAGATTTCAGGACAAACAGTTTTGTCAATTACCACAGCCTCAAAATAATGCAAAACATGAACTTCCCCTACATGGTATTTGCAAGCCAGTACAAGCAATTTTCAACAATGAGACTTTGCTAACTGTGCATGCTTCTTTGAGACGATCAGTGTTTAGATCAGTAGTGTCAAACATAGCCCATAAAGGTAATCGCAGATTTTAAAGAAATCCAACAACTACATTTTTGAGCAAATTGTAAAATCTTCTGTTCCTTGCTCCAGGTCTGGCACATTAATGAGGTGGATCTCATTGTTGTATTTTGTAAGAACACAAAAATAGTTTTTTTCTTATCTGTTTTCTAGTGTTGCTAACTATTTGTTTCTCAGATCTCTGATAGCTGTATGAATTTGAAGTTAGCTCTCAGTTAGTTGTATAATTAATTCAGTGATTCTGTGGCCTGAGCTGAGTGAAAAAGTAATATTATCAATATTTCTACCAGTCCTGATAACAACAGAACTATTAGTTGTATTTGCTACAATATCAATATAATATTTGAAGAGTGACCCAGTCTTCTTCCTTTTAGGATGAGAATTTTCAAATTCTTCACAGTCAAAAATTTTGATCACTATACTCAAGTTCACAATCATCAAAAAATGCTTTATATTTAGTTATTAAAATCATCACCAGCCAAAAAAAAAGTATTTTTTAAATCAAATATTAGTGGTATGCTTAAATAAAGTTACCATGGCGAGTTTCCATATAATACAATACAGAAAATAAAAAGTTTTTTAAGTCTTATTTATAGAAACAAGTTTCAAATTGTCCAACTTTTAAACTTGTTTCTATAAATGTCAAAAGTTTTCATATATTTAAAATTATAAATATGACGTTTTGATAATAATAAATTATTTTTTTATAAACATTATTTGATAACTATCAATTTTTTTTTATAAACATTTATAAATATTTTTTTTTTTTATAACTATTAATTTTTTGACAATTACATTAAAGCTTTGTCTGTTTTAGTTGCTTAATTTTAACTTTCAAATCTTTCATTCGAAAGATTTCTTAAACTTATTCCAAGTATCATTATAACCAACTCATGATTTGAGTTTTAATTAATACTACCTTTAATTGTTGGCAGTACAATTAAACATTGAAAAAATTTATGCTACAAGAAAATTACATAAACAAATATATCTTAAACCAAAATTGAATAATAATGAAGGAACTTAATTAAATCAGTATTAGCTATCAAAGTTAGTGACATAACTATTGTTGACCGATGTAAATTTAAACTTGAAGTCAAGGATGGATTCATAGAAAAAGGAGGGGGGGGGGAAGAATAGGTCAATTGCTCTCCTTACATAATTTGAAAAAACTTTTATTTGTGATTAATACTTGGTCTTTGCACGCCTTAATTAAAAAAGTATGCAATGTCAACAAAAATCACACAATGATACCAAAATTCAAACTATGTGGAAAAAATTATTAAAAGACGACATAACGCAAAACATTTTCAAAATAATTAAATTAATAAAAATATCAACTACAAAATAATTAAGCTATAAAATAATTAACTATTAGGTGCGTTATTGTAACTTTTAAATCTCCTTTTCTAGCATACAGTATTTCTTTACAATAAATAGATAAAATGTTATTAAAATATGTGGTGAATGTTAAACTGAGTACCTTTCTTCATAATCTTTTTTTTTCCATCTAAATGATTTCAAAACAAATATAAGAGCACTTATGTAAACTGTTAACTAACCTTTCTTCATAATCTTTTTTTTTCCATCTAAATGATTTCAAAACAAATATAAGAGCACTTATATAAACTGTTAACTCTAGTGATCTATGCACTTGTATATAATGATATGGTTCTGAAAGCAATTTGATCAGCTATAAAAAAAAATATTTATTTTTAAACAACAAAAATTCGAGTACAAAACTTCTAAAAATATTATCATTTATTTATATATATATATATATATATATATATATATATATATATATATATATATATATATATATATATATATATATATATATATATATATAAATGTATATATAATATATATAAATGTATATATATATATATATAAATATATAAATATATATATATATATATATGTATATATATATATATATATATATATATATATATATATATATATATATATATATATATATATATATATATATATATATATATATATATATATATGTATATATATATATATATATATATATATATTCTTATAGTGTAGTTGAAAGAGACTTTTATGGTAAAAATTTTTTTACCTTGTCTCTTAAGCTACATTTTATTGTCGCCGAAATGTCAAAGCAATTAAATTAATACGGAAGTACATTAAATTTTATTGTTTTTTAAAAAAAACCCAATAATGACTAGAAAGTTTTTTTTAATTAGTGGTGTTTTTGTTTTATTAAAAAACATTTTTAAAACATGCGTAAATGTTGCTACATCGACTATCTTATAGCCTGACTCGCAACAGAGTGCTGCTACATCGACTGACAAATAGCCTGACTCGCAAGGGAGTGCTGCTACAACGACTGACAAATAGCCTGACTCGCAAGGGAGTGCGGCTACATCGACTGAGGGTTTGGTTTGGGCAGGCAGTCTATCATTTAAAAAAAAAAAAAAAATTTAAGTTTTAAAACTTTTTCTGGTCTGGTTTATTAACGCGCTCTTTAAAACTACAGTTTATGGGAAACTCTTTTTAACTACCATGCAAGAGTATATATATATATATATATATATATATATATATATATATATATATATATATATATATATATATATATATATATATATATATATATATATATATATATATATATATATAAGGGTATGCTAACAAAAATAACAATAAAATTACTCTAAAAAGTTTATGTTTCTTAAAAATGATTTATTTAATTGTACAACTTTTATTTAAAAATCTAGAGGCCTTTCATAGTTTCATCATTAGTGCTGTTATAAAAAAAAATATTTCTATTAAAAAAAATTTTGTAAAAAGAAAATTAAGTTTATGCTGTGTCTTTTTAAATAGGAAGTGTTAATTAAAAGGGTTACAAGAATAGTGTCGCAAAATAAACTTTAGAATAGTGCCAAATATATTAAAAAGGCTGAATGTCACAAAAAAAGGAATAGTGACGCAAATAAATTTAATGAATAGTGTTGAAAACAAAACAAAAAGGAATATTGACGCAAATGAATTTAATAAATAGTGTCAAAAACAAAAAAAAGGAATAGTGTTACAAATGAATTTAATGAATAGTGTCAAAAATATAAAAATGGAATAATATCCTAAAGATGTTTAATGACTAATAGCAAAAATAAAAATAAAATATCTATAAATGTGTGTTTAGATAACATGTCAGATGTTAAACTGAAGTAGTCTGCTGCCGGGGGTTTCAGTACATACACCAACTATCTTATAGCCTGCTGCTGCAAAGGAGTGCCACTACGTTGACTGAGGGTTTAGGGTTTAGTAGCAACCTTTTCTTTCATTATTCTTTGTTTTTTCTTTTTTTATTATTTTTTTTCTGTAAAAGCTGTATGCTATAAAGATAAACAAAACGAGTAAGCAACTGCTGAAATAAACTATTTGCAACACTATTCTGCTTTTGCAATTTGCTACATTTTTTTATTTTCGACACTATTCATTAAATTCATTTGCGACATTACTCCTTATTCTGTTATTCCACAATCAATAATGCGACAATTTATGACACTATTTCTTTTTCACTTTTTCGACAACTAAATTTGCGGCAATAAAAACTTGCCACAATCAAAATTTTGCGACACTATTCCGCCACATTAATTAAAAATATCATTTTTTTGTTTGTATAAATGATTTCATAAGATAATAAAATCTTTTCATTTTTAAGTTCCAGAAAAACAAAAAGCTGAAAAAAAGGTTCCATAGTTATATTATTTTTTCTTTGGCAATTATAAACATGGTTGTCCAATCTGTCAGTTGATTGGGCAGTTCAGCAACTTAAGATATGGCCATTTGTCGGATTTCTTTAACAACTTGTTTTTTTACCGTATGTTGATTGACCATTACATGCTAAACATTTTAGATAATAGATCGCAGTTTTGCTATTACAGGTAATATGTCTTTTTATCTTCCAAGTAGTGACATTAGACGTTACAAAACTTTCTACTTCTTGTAAATATAATGATCACATTTTTCATTGAGTATACATTTTTTTTGTTTTTAAATTTAGAACAAAATTCATTATTTTAATCTAAATTTATTATTTAGATTAAAATGATGAATTTAAAATTTTAAAAAATAAATAAATAAAAAAATTGGCAATTTTTATGATTATCAAAGATATGCTAGTTACTCAAAAAACTCAAAGATATTCGAATAGAAAACAGAGACATTCTCTGCAATCAGAAATCCCTCAACTATTATTTCTTTGTTCTCTACTGGCAAAGATTTTCCACTATTAGGGGACATAATTGATATGAATGAATTGCATGAACTTTTATATATATATATATATATAATTTTATAACTGATTTGTTCAATTTGTGATCAATTAGTTATGTAACGTTAGCTAACTTTTCCAATATTTGTTTACACTTATCTTTGGAGTAGTTTGATCCCCTGTAAATAATAGTGAAGCAGTGTGAACAGAGACATGTGGGAAACAACCTTAAATTGTTTGACTCATTCTTATGGTTACTGACAAATAACTTCCACTGAAAACCATTTAAGCTAGCAATTTTACAAATTTTAGACTTATTTACACATTATTTCCATAGTCCTGATAAAAACGTTTATTAAATAAATAAATCTATAAAAAACAGGAGAAAAAAAAAAAAAAAAAAAGGGGGGGGGGGGATTTGTGTTGGTTAAAATTTATAACTAAATGTGAGCTTTAATATACCATTCCCAAAACTTATTTTAAGATTTAATTTTTTCAATCAATTGCAAAATTACATTTAAAATCAATATTACATATTATATATTATCAAAATCACAATATATATATATATATATATATATATATATATATATATATATATATATATATATATATATATATATATATATATATATATATATATATATATACACTCTTCTACCTTCTCCTATTTCTACTCCTCAACCTCCTCTTACTTTTCAAGCTACTCCTAACTCTAATACTAAAACTAATTTAAAACATAAAAGTTAAGAAAAAATAGTGACTTCTTTTTCCTTGAAAAATACTAATTTCCCAAACATAGGTTTTCTTTAAAAATTTACTGGTTAAATATTAAAAAATAGAAAGTTACAATTTTATTTATAAATAACTTACAGTAACTTACAGTAAATAAATTTCTGAAACTATAAAATACAATGTTGTGTAATATTTTACATTCAACACTCCAAACAAGAAAAGTAGTTTTTATCCTGTTTTTATGGCTTTTTTGATTTTTGTGAATTTTTAAATTTCTCAAGATTTTCAAGAACTTTTTGCAATTTTAAAGGTTTTACTCAAATTCTCAAAATTTTCCTGAAAATATTTTCCAGCTTTGGTGAATTTAAAAGGTCTAGTCCTCAATTTTTTTAAAAAAAATATTTTTCATAAATTTTGCAAAATTTAAAGGTCTATTACTGAAAATTTTCCCAACAAATATTTTTCATTTTTATTATTTTTATAACTAGTATTTATATATAAAATAATGACATAAAATGTGTTTTTTTAGAGATTCAGTTTCACCAAGGCACAAGTTGATATATATATATATATATATATATATATATATATATATCAACTTGTATATATATACATATATATATATATATATATATATATATATATATATATATATATATATATATATTTCTATAGTTTGACCTTTAAATCTTCTAAATTAATTATTTTTTAAAAAAAACATTAAGATTACATTTTAAAGTAAAAAATAAAGACGACCAAGCATATATATATATATATATATATATATATATATATATATATATATATATATATATATAAATTATATATAAACTATATATATATATATATATATATATATATATATATATATATATATATATATATATATATATATATATATATATATATATATATATATATATATATATATAAATTATATATAAACTATATATATATATATATATATATATATATATATATATATATATATATATATATATATATATATATATATATATATATATATATATATATATATATATATATATAAGTGTAAAACAAGGATTGAAAATTTCGGAGAATCAAAATTTTCAATCCTTTTTTGCATGACAAAAGTAATTTGGGGACCAAATTTTATGTAAATCAATGATATTTAAGGTTTGCTATGTTTTGTGACTTTATTGATCTCATAGTATAAAAATTGAAAACTTTAAATATTTTTTTGACCAATGTTATCAACTGTAACAAATTATATTTTTGTAGTTTAGAAATGTTATTAAACAATGTAGATCATGCTCATTTTTCTATTAGTGTTTACATCACTTGTAATACAAACACTAATAAAAACAAAATGGAGTAGTCAGTCTCATCATCATTAGAGCAGTTTTGAATGCACTAGGAAATTCTTTCCGGTGCTCATCCACCAACCAAAGAAGATTGGTAGATGAACACTTTGCTATGTTTTGTGTAAACTTTGCTATTTTTTGTATAATTCTACCATTACAAATAATGAAGACCAAAACTACTTTTGGTCTTCATTATTTGTAATGGTAGAATTATAGGCTGTGATTAAAGCTATGCCTCTCTCAGCACAGTCATTAACAGCCTTCATTTAACAAACCTTAGGTTACATTTCAATATAAACTGAATCTTTCAACCATTCTTGTGGCTCTTTTGAAAGGAATAACTGTGCCTTCTCTTTACCATTATTGAACAGGAGATCAAAGAGTTCCGCCGTGCACCGTGTAACAAAGTTATATAAACAACTTTGATGGATGAATCAAAGCATCAACCAATACATACTACAGCATCAGCCAATAAAGAACCTTTTTCATTGGCTGATGCTTTTTAACCATCTCCTTGTTGACATTGTTATCAATGTAAAGACAACCAGACCTACCAAGTGTTCCAAGAAATACCAAAGGTGACGATGGAAAGCTTTTGCAGCAACATCCCTAATGACATCCCAAATTTGAATAGAGATGAATTTGATTAAAAAACTTGACAGCATATAGATGTGCTCATTCTGCAAGAGGAGCTTCTTTCCAAAATGAAGCATAGATATGTGCAACAAAAAGGATGATAGTTGTGACTCCTTTCTTCTTAGCTGCAGTAAGTGTGAACTGATTTTGGAACATGTTAATCTTAAAGCAGTATATTGCTCTTGCCATTCACCAAGCATTGTGAATAGCTCCAGGAGCTTTAAACAAGTAATCATCTTCCTTTGATAAATTGGTTGAATCCACAAATCCTCCAAGGAAAATAATACATTGGTTGAGAAGTTCTAGATAGTCATCTTTGGGTTCCTGACTCTTTATAGCTTCAACATAGTATTTCAGCATCTCTGCCAGGAGCCTAACAAGCCATTCTGGGTCAAAGAAGTTGCCACAGAATGGCTTGCTATAAACACAGCTTGGTTTATTCTTGACCAGTTGGTCCAGAAATGCTTGAAAATACCTACTTCTGGTCCTCCACTGGTTCCATAAGCTGTCGCTTTCGATTTTCTCTAGCTGCTAGTGACTAGCCCACTACTGGCATGTGCAGCATGGCAGGAGTGACAAGCTTAATAGATCCTCCTGTTGCATTGTTAGAATGTTTTATCTTCTTTGTTTTTCATAGCATTTAGAGCACCCTAGTTGAAAGATCAAATAGTTCTGTTAGATCAGCTTAGGAAATTTCTTTTATTCTGCAACTAATTAGTTTTTTGCTTATATTCTTCTTAAGAATAAGGTATTTATTATACAATTTTTTTACTTTTCTTTCAGCATTGTCAATTCTTTAAGTTTGCATTCTCCCTATTTCCCAGATAGCTAATACTACTTCAACTGTTCTTCAAATCAATATCTTCATCTTTTGTTTTGCCTCCTGGTGATGGAAAAAAAACGTGTCCTCAGAATATCTCATTTTGATGGAAGTATTGCAGAGAACAATGTTTCAGTAAGTTTCTCAAGAAGCCATACTTCAGCAGAAGATCTGGTGATAGCCATATCACTCAGTTTAGAATTCTGGTAAAAAAAAAAATGCTATTAGTTACAAACAGTATAAACAATGTGTAGTTTATAAACAGTGTATTATAGTATTTACTATAGTGCAAGTAAAATTTGTCATTAGTGCAAACTGTGCAGACAGAAAAATTCTTTTTCTGCTGAATATCAGTTACTATTTGAATATTAGTTATTATTTGAAGTTCAGTGTATGTACATAAATTATCTGGATTATTTATCAGCATTTTGTTTAAACTTAAAAGCATTTTATCCACTATAGCATTTGTTTGTCAAGGCTTGTGTTTTGGAATTAAAGAGTTGAGAACAAGGACTTTTTTTTAAAAACTTAAAAAAAAGCTTAATCACAAATTTTACTGGCTTCTTTCAAGCCATTTGACTGAGCATCATAAAATACTTTTAATGTTCCTGAATTGCCACTACTGTTAGAATCGACTTAATAATTTTAAACTATATTTTTTACAACTACCTCTACTAGAATACCTTTTCCATTTTATAATTATTTATATGCTTGTATCATCTACCAACAACTATACTAGAATACCATTTCTATTTCATAATTCTTTATATGCTTGTATCATCTACCAACAACTGTACTAGAATACCATTTCCATTTCATAATTCTTTATATGCTTGTATCATCTACCAACAACTGTACTAGAATACCATTTCCATTTCATAATTCTTCATATGCTTGTATCATCTACCAACAACTGTACTAGAATACCATTTCCATTTCATAATTCTTTATATGCTTGTATCATCTACCAACAACTGTACAGAAAAATATTGCTTTTAAACCCTGCTAAATATTAGATAAATAGATAGCCCACTGAAATAAATAAATTTCAAACTTTTAATATGGTCATGTTGGAATGCAATGAGCTGAGAGGCTTGTTTGATTTTAAAAGGAGATATCTCATACATGCCTCACTTTTTTAGTTATTTAAACCTGGCCAAGTGACACAAGTACCTGATTTCTCAGTTTCTAAGTAATTTTTTTGCAATTTTGTAATTTTTTTAATGCGATTGCATTATAATTTTTTTTATTTTTGTTAAAAATCTAGATGCATAATCAGTTGGTTTGAATATACTGTCATGACTCTGGTAAACAATAACACTAAATCTAATAAATTTCTATTTGTTCTCAATAGTTTTGTAACCTGCTTAAATAGTTTTGTAACCTGCAACAGTTTTGTAACCTGCAATTGTTTTCGTGCTCTGCTCTTAATAGTTTTGTAACTTTGTAGCGCACCAAAATTGATTTTTACCTCATTGAGTATTTTAGTATGGTTCTCAGTGTAAAACCATGCTGATCTTGTACGTTGGAAGTATAGCAAAGGTACTTTTAAATAATTTAATTTTTTTTCTTAATCTTAACTTAATCTAAATTTAATCATCTTCTAAACTTAATCTAAATTTAATCATTTTTGGATAAAATTATGATAACTATGCAATTACACAAACTATGCTAAGCTTTAATAATTGTCGGAAATCTTACTTAAATTTTTTAGAGCAGTGGCTTCACTTCTTCAGCTGGATGTTTTTAATGCCTTTAAAATAAAACTTCTATTTGCTGGAAGCAAATGGAAGTTTAGTTTTTGTGATAATTACTAAATGTTAATCCAAATAATTAAATGTGATAACTACTAAATGTTAACCCAAATGGATCTCTTGTTGAACAAAAATAAACTAAAAGTGTAGTAGATGTAAGTAATTAACTTTCAACATTGTTGGGTAATTGCAAATGCATATTGGCAACTACTCATGGATCCTGAATTAGTGTCTATTTAGCCATATAAACTTTTATACACTAGATTGGCAACTCGGTCTATAGGTTGATCTACCTCTCTCATACAATTAAGTCTTAGTTTTAATAAGAATAGAAACACTATTTATTGTAAAGCTTCAATTTTATATGCAGTCACATTTCATGTTGTTATATTTCACTTTTTTTTTTCTATTGACTCATTGATCATTTGGGTATGTCTATTTCAAATAAGCAAAGTTTTTGTAATGCAGGTTTTCTTTTTTGGTTTTTTTTTTAAGCAAGTTAAAAAACAAAACTACAAGCAACCACTACTTTAACAGAAAAGAGTTAACAGAAACAAAGCAGAAAGCAGTTAGCGATAAGTTGGTAAACATGAAAACAAAAGAGAATCTCCTAACACTGATGTTTGAGGGAAAAAACACGAAAGATTAACGTTTTTTGCGAATGAAGGAACAGTTAGAGTATAAGGTTACAACTGAATAGCCCTTGCCTCACCACTTTTATTTAATGCATGTTGCACACATTTAATACATGATGTTGCACCTTACTTTTATAACGATTAACAAGCCAGCAATAGAATGAACATATTAAAACTATTGATTACCAGAAAATAAATTGTTGGATGCTAGATAAGATATTAGAAGTTTGTTAACTAATAATTCAAAGAGTTTTTTAATAATAGCAAGAAGATTGAGCAATATTTAGAGGGGTTAGAGCAATTTTCAGAGTTTTTAAAAACTAGAACCTTGGATGTCATTTTCATCCAGGTAGGAAAACAAGATTCAGTTAAGCACTTGTTAAGTAGTTGAGTGATGAGTGAAAATACTTTTTGTGAGGTTGTGACAGCAATGTTATCGGGACCAAAAGCAGTAAATAAATTTGTGAGAGAAATAACTTAAGCAATAGAAGCTGAAATGATATAGATGTCTCAAAACGCTTTTAACATGCTTCTTTGGGTTGATAGGCAGATTGTAATCATTAGATTCAAGAGATGAATAAAAGTTATTTGAAAATAGTTTTGCTTTATTCTTAGAAGAGGCAATAAGATTAGACCCATATATGAGAAGTGATAAATTCATATTGACTTTATCATTATTGACACTTTTGTACTTGTGCAGGACTTTTAAACAAAATAATTTTTCTCATATTTTGTCATATCATATATACAAATATAGTTTTACCTCTTAACAAACTGCTAAAAGCAAACTACAGTTGTAAGTTGCAGTTGCAAATTGCAGTTGCAAATTGCAAGTTACTGCAGTAAAAATTGACCTTGATATACTAATTATAAATGATAATTTTTTTTTTTATGAAATCTTATAATTTAATTTAAGTGTTCATTAAACTCAACTTAATATATTAGTTATTATACTATTATAAAGTTGAACAATTAACAAGTGAACTCAGGGCCCATAGCACCCAATTTTAGCAACCATTTACATATATAAATTTTGAAAAGTTAAGTAAAGCCTGGGAAGCCAAAGAAATATATATATATATATATATATATATATATATATATATATATATATATATATATATACATATATATATATATATATAATACATACTTCAAGAGTGTTTATATTAGGTGACAAATTATTTAATGTAACAACTTAAATGTCTGAAAAAAAATTGTTATAATTTTTTATTGTCTAAATATTTTATCAAAGAATTTCTTTATAAACTATATTGTAACAGTAGTGCCATCTATATGGCATCACCTTTACAGAATCACAAAAAATTTATTAAAGAATTTCTTTATAAACTAATTTGAAAAAAAATATATATATACCTCTATAAATAAGCTAATACCACTCAATACCACAATAAAGTATCTGCCAGATTCAATAAAAAACCTTGGATATAATCTGGGAACTGTATTACTTGTGTTTGTACAACTTTTAACATCATAATTTACCTTCCAATCACAATTTTTCTTGCAATCATCATGCACAGATAATGCATAAAATGTTACAAATATGAGAAAGATAATATATATAAACAACCTTGTGTAATATACATATCTTCCAGAAGAATTCCACTTTCTTCTAAGTAAATAAGTAACCAATGGATGACTTAATAGTCTTGTACGTTCATTTTGAACCTATAATAAAAAACTTTGACATTTGTAGAACATTTTATTATATAAAAAAAGATTCGACATATGTATATATATGTGTGTGTGTATATATATATATATATATATATATATATATATATATATATATATATATATATATATATATATATATATTAGGATAGCCTTTATAAATAAAAAATTTGAAATCATCTTCTGGCACCTTTTCAGCCTGTGCCATATATGAAAAAAAAAGTCTATCCAAAATATTATTGCAATAGGACAATATTTAGGGGTGGCCCTTGGAGCTTGAAATTTTTGTGAAATTGTCTAATTCGTCAAATTGCGACATTCTGCCTGTTTATGTTTAAGATTTATTATATCAGCTAACTTCAGTTTTTAAAAATATTATAGTCTCTCTGAGAACATAATAATCTTATTCCAGTTCTTTGGACATGTGACTGGCAGCCATCTTAACTGTTGATATTTTCTGCTAAAAAAAATTGTTTACAAAGTAATTTAGCAAGTATTTTAGTAATTTTAATTCAAAAAGAATAATTTTATAAAGGCATGCTCTATTCATTAAATTCATTTCTTCTTTGAATTTCTAAAAATGATATTTATTATACATAAAATAGTTATAGCATTTCTCTATTCAATGAACTTATTAGTTCTGTAATATGTAATATGTACTAATACTTTATAATTGTAAACTCTGTAATTATAAGCACTAAGTGAGCAGTAAGAACATTTTTTTTTCAGGATATATAACAGAAACTAGAGGTAAACAATGTGTTCTTCTGTTGTTCAATTGGCTTCTATGAATCTGAAATTCTTGAACCAAAGTTGCCATCAAATCGCCAAGTCTTTGGTCTTTTTATACATCTCCACAAAGTGGAAACACCAACTATTCATGAGTCTAGTAGAAAGGTTATTGAATTTGTGTCAGCATTTTGGAGCAAAGCTGGAATACCTGTTTGAGTAGCCAAACATTATATAGAAGATTTGGAGGCAATGTTTGTTTGATGGAAAAGTCTTCTGAAACATAAAAATTGAAAGACAGAAGGACATAAGATGAAAGAGGATGAATTTATTGACTGTCTTTGTGATCTTTTTGGTATTGCACATTCCAATGCACTCAATATAATTTCAAATTGCTAAAGACAGAGCATTCCTCCTCTCTCAGAGACAAAAAAGGTTGACCAGGTTCAATTGGTGCCTCTGATAAAATAGAAACACATAGAAGAAAACGTGCTAAGGAATGAAAAGGGGAGGATTTGAAGCATCACAAATTATCACAAGAAGTACTGGAAGCATGTTCAAAAAAGGTTGTTCTAGAATCTGATTCAACAACTTCATCCAGTGCATTAGAAGAAATGGATAAATATGATGAAAAAATAGACAATAGTAAAGGTGTCGAATTAATAACACCTACAAAAGCTAGAATAAACAATAATGTCTCCTAGACTCACATCTGCATTAGATAGAATTAAGATCTCATCTTGAAACGCAGCATATGTTGTCGGTGAAGTGGATCAAGTCTTGGGAACAATGTGAACAGTTTAAACATAAATCTGAACTCAACGCAAAGGTCTAGAGCAATTCATTGAACAACAAAATCTGAAAATCTCAGATCAGAGTTTTCAACAAGCGTGTCTTTAACAGTTCACTGGGCCGGCAAACTCATGGAAGATTTGACATCTCATGAACATGCTGATCGTGTTCCAATATCACCCAATATCAAGACTGCCAGTCTTGATATTGGGTATTTGTGTTAAGCAATTATTTAAATTAAGCAATTTAAAACTATTATCCCAAACAGGTAAAGCAAAAACATCTGCAGTTATTGAGTGTTTGGGGTATTGGAGATCAGGTCGCAGCATTGTGTTAGAACACAACAGCATCAAACACTGGTTATTGTGCTAGTGCATGCTCATTAATTGAGCAGAGGCTCAATAAAGATCTTATGTTTCATGCACTAGACACGATGTATGTTAAAAGTTATTTACACGATCAAAATGTGGCTGTTCCATTGCCAGTTTAACATGACTTCAGAAAGAGTTCCATTGCCAGTTTAACATGACTTCAGAAAAACGCAGTATCCAAGATCTGGCTACATTTTCAGTGAGTATTAACCTATTTTTGCTGCTACAAGTGAGAAGCTTGAGCTTCACCTATGGTACATATCAGAGGAGTTAGTTGGATTAACCCTGACACTACAATACAACATGATTCCGAGAGACTGATGACTGCACTATGAAAGAAGTAGCTCCAGATCATCCATCAAAAAAATCAACCATAAAATCTAATGCATTTCTTGGCAAGCAAGGTTTGGAACAGTTCTGCCAAACCAATTCTAAAAAACTGTTCCAGTACCTGAAACTTGGTAAGTCCTTGCTTTATAAAGAATCTTTCAGTGGGAAGAAAACAAAGCCAACCACTGAGCATTACATGTATTAAAAAGTCTAGCTGTTGTCAACAATAGGGCTGATTGAGGTGTGGCCCTCATACAAGATTTTAATAAAAAATTAACCAAAGACAAGGATCAACTTTACTTTCTTCTTCAAATTGTCAGTGAACATCGTAGACACTTTCAGAATTGTACCAAAAGAAATCTTGTAGCAAACATTAAAATCTCACTCTGAAACAATTACATCAATGTTTTGGACTATGAGCATTTAAAGTTTGAAACTTCAACTTAAATTAACATTTTGTATTATGACTAGTTAATAGTAGCTATTATTTTTATTTTCATTTTTTTAATACACCTGTTCAACTTAAATTCTACCATTTTCCACGGCAGAGACTGAACTCTAATTGTGTGGGTAAAAGTCAAAAAAACTTCCTAAATATCTGTATTTGAATTAGTATTTATTTGTATTTATCTCATCTTTTGAATTTAACACGATGGCAAGAGGTAACTGTGCAGTAATAGGGTGTTCAAATAGCCATTATAAACTTTTGAAGTGGAAAAAACAAGAATGTAATGTTCATAAAGGTTTGAAAAAAGAACAATGTGGTTGTAATCGTCCTTTCAATTTTTACTGTTTTCTAAGTTCTTTAAGAAATTCTAGAGAAAGAGAAAAGTAGAAAATTTTATTAAAAAAGGAAGGTAAAAATAAGAAAAAATGGAATCCATGCAACAGTGACCGTGTATGTTCGATGCATTTTGTAGATGGAACACTTACCATTACTGATCCAGATCCTACTTTAATTATGGGATATAATTCTACTGATATTAAGCCAAGAAAGACTTTTTAATTCTGAAAGGTATTAGCACAGAATATAATGACACTAATAATTATTATTGTCATTATTATAATAATACAACTAAAGATAATACTAATGAGTTATGCAGTAATAATAACGATACTGCAATTTATCTACCACTGCCAAAATGTGAACATTCATATGCTAGCCAGTCATTGCTAAATGTGTGTGAAGGATGTAATTGTAAAACATCTTTGATTGATTCTCTTGTTAAAAAAAGTTAATTTCTTGAATATATCCTTGAAGCAACTGAACCAAAAACAAGTTAATCAAACTAAGAAATTATTGATTTTTCAATGCAACAAAGTTAAAACAGACAAAAAAATTAACTTTTATGCAGGGATATCTACAATAGATTTATTAAATACCATCTTCTTACTTATTATACCATTTCTTCAAAAGCTTAGTTACTGGCGAGGACCACCACATGTTCAGAATACTAGCAAATTAAAATGCAGATTTCAGTCAACTAAATATAGAAAACTTTCTCATTGTGACATTGTAACACATATGCGACTTCGTTTTGGTATTCTTAATGAAGACATTGCAGAACCATTTGGAATTTCTCCTACTACTTCTTTTTACATATTTTCCACATAGATTAAACTTACAAACAATGTGTTAGGAAGTGCTCTTATTGTATGGCTTCCATGTGAAACCATCAGGGAAAATTTGCCTAGGGTTTTTAAGAATGCAGGTTACAAGTGTTGTGTAATTATTGATTGTGCTGAATTCTTATTGAACAACCCAAGTCTCTCTTAGCACAAACCTCAACTTGGTCTCTTTATAAACAAAGCAATACGTTTAAGTTTCTTGTAGGAATTTCGCCTGGTGGTTTTATCACTTTTTTATCTGATTGTTATGGTGGAAGACGTTCAGATAATTTTATAACAAAAGATAGTAGTTCTTATGACTTGTTAAAGCATGACGATGAAGTCATAGCAGATCGTGGATTTCAAATCCAGGAAGATCTTTTGTTAAGATTTTGTACTTTGATAATTCCTCCAGGTCTTAAAAGTCAGATGATTGCATCTGAATGTAAAAAAACTAAAAAAAAAGCAAACTTAAGAACACACGTTGAACGAGTCATTATGAAAATATAGAATGAAAACTTACAGAATTTGAAAGAAAGTTTTTCCTCTAACAATGTTGCGCCATGTTGATGATATTGTGAGGGCTTGTGCTGCACTCTGTAACTTAAAACCTGTGTTGGTCAATAATTCAAGAGATGGAAATATATGACCTTAAAAATGATAATATAAAATAGTATTCAAGGAATGTGTTAGCACAGGAATCTGTACTAATACCTTTCAAAACTAAAAAGTTCAATTTTGTACAAAGTTTATTTAAATTCCCTCTTGGCTTTATGTTAGCAATGGTAGGTGTTCCATAGACAAAATCCATTGAACATACATGATCAGTGTGACATGGATTCCATTTTGGTTATTTTTACCTTCCCTTTTTCATAAAACTTTTCACTTTTCTCTTTCTCTAGAATTTTTTTTTAAGAACTTGGAAAACAGTAAAGATTGAATGGAAAATTACAACTACATTGATCTTTTTTCAAATCTTCATGAACATTAAATTCTTGTAATTGCATATGTTTCACAAAAAAAAAGGCTAATAAGTATGGTATACGTTTTTATTCTCCAGCAAGTCTAGGGCCAGGAATCCCTCCCCTTTTTCTGCCTTTTCAGAGCAGGCTTAACACTTGTAGTAAAGGACTTTGTTTAATTGCTAAAAACTTAAATTTTGTTCATTTTTATTAGATAAACCACTGCTTTAGTTAATAATTTGAAATGTTTATAAGTTAGTTAAGTGGTCATGACCTCCTAGGTGTCCATTTTATAGGTGTTTAGAACAATCATTTTTAGGGGTCATCCATGTATTACATACACAGCAAGAGGTTAGGTGTCCTAAGTTGTGTAATTTGCGTGCGTTGAAGGTGGATGGGTGATGTTCAACAAATGTATATACGCAAGCTAAAAAAATTAAGGTGGCAGTTCACGTTTACTTGCCAATTAGTCAAAGGTGATCGCCGCCCACGTTCATGGTCTGCTAAAGTTATAAAAAGTTAAACAGCGCAAAAAAAAAGTGATCACCTTTGCAAGTGTAAATGAAAAAAACAGCACAAAATTAATTCTAAATAAGTTAATGTTAATGTTAACTTATTTCTAGAAATTAAACTTACTAATGCTTTGATTTTAATAAGATTAAAACCAGGGGGGAGGGGGGTATAGAAATGTCATTATGTCAAACAAAGATTCTTTACAAAAGACTGCGATGTTAAAGCCTGGGAACAAAAAAGACCTAAAATATTGGCCTCCCTGGCCTAAACTTAAGAGCAACAAGTTGCACTTTTCTAGTCCCTTTCTGATACAGCACTAATAATTATATGTAATTGAATTACTTTCCTATCAATATATCATGCTTACAAGTCCATAGGGAATATATTTTTTCATTATGCCGTAATTCCCACTTTAAACTTTAACCATAGAGGCCTGTATCTTGAAATATTTTTGTGGGGAGGGGGATAAGGAGGAATTTTTGAAAAAAGAGCACTTTATAATAGCAAATAATAATATTACTTGATTTTTTATAACAAAATTTATGCGATACAGAGGACAAGTGTTAGAAGGAGAAAGCAATTGCTACAAAAAGGGGCGTCAATTTCCCCATTTTCGGGAATATAAAAAAGTAACAGCCATATAATATCGAATTTTTCGATAAAACCACTATTTCATTTGATCCTTTAGAATGTATTTAAGTTAGTTTACTTATAATATATATGGAATGTGTTATAAATAACTTTTTTTTTTAAAAAAATGTATATAAATAAAATTTTTGCAAATCATATGTTGCAACATAATTTTTTAATAATTTCTTTAACTTTTTAAATAAAATTTTGAAGTTTGAAATTTTTAGAGGGGGAAAGGAGGGGGGCAAGTTTACCCCCTTAGCCCCTCCCACTTCCCATATGTATCTGCCACTGTTTTGACATAGTTGTCACTTTTGAAGTTGGGAGGGGGGGGGGACTGAAGCGCAAATTAAGGGGAGTGGAAGCAGCCGGAATCAGAATTTGAATGGAAAAAACAGAAATTTCCAGAAATGTAGCCATGTTTTTTTTTCCTTATTAAATAAAAAACAAACTGCCATATATTGTCACAGTGGAAATCTTTATGAAGCCTGTACTAATTGCTACTGAGGCAGTCCAAGAACTTTATTATAAATATCAAAAAATCTTTTAACTAACAAAGTTAAATGCAGTAATCAGTTATATTATTAGATAGTTGGTTATCTGAAGAGGACAGAATTAAATTAGTTCATTTTACAATTAACTCAAATAACTATAAACATTTAAAATGTAAATTTATAATAAAAAGTTTGTAATGTTTTCAATTGTTATCTTATTATTAATTTTAGTTCAATATTATTTAGTAAAAAAAAAAATATATATATATACATATATTTTAATTATTTCTGAAATTTATTTTTAAATAATTATTGTTTATAAATCGTTATTGAATAAAAAAATAATGATTTTTTTTATTTTAAAAAATTTCTGGAGTAAACAAAAAATATTAACATTGATAAACAAAAACCCATGTTAATTATTTAAACAGCGATTTTGTTTTGACTAGCAAAGAATAATTTAGGAAAGAATATTTTTTTAAATTTATCTTGCTTAGCGTTTCAACTTGCGTTATATAAAAATATAAAAACGTTTTGTCTGCTTTTAGCATATTTTTGATACATAGTTTAGAACGCGTTCGCCAGGAATTTAATTCATAAATTTTTTATGTTATTGTAAAAATGTTTTACATTTTAAACAAATCACAAAGAAACAGAGCTATAGAGAAATATCGTTTTTAACGATTAAATCTTT
The DNA here is from genome assembly GCF_022113875.1 of Hydra vulgaris. Taxonomy (NCBI): domain Eukaryota; kingdom Metazoa; phylum Cnidaria; class Hydrozoa; order Anthoathecata; family Hydridae; genus Hydra; species Hydra vulgaris. Next base: position 34,942,490 of record NC_061158.1, on the reverse strand, counting down.
TTTTTTTTAAATTTTAGGAAATTAAAAAAAAATTAAATTAACTATAAAAGTCTTAATTATGCAAACTCTTTTGTTAATTATTCTTAAACAAAAACAAATACTTCTCCGCAAAACTTTAATCGTGCAAACTTAAAAAAATACTCAACTAAAATAATATAAGTATATTTAATAATTTGAATCGTATCTGTTTATAATAAACGTTCGTAAAAATTTGTTTATTAAAAATTAAGTTCCTTAACTTATAAACAAACTCAAAAGTATTTTCATTCTACGTATAATTACAAAACTCTTTTTTTTTTGTTTGTAAGCAATTTAACTTAATAAAATAAAAAATGAATAAATATAAGGTAATCTTTGTTAAGAACAAATTTAATTTATTTATTAAACTATATTTTTATTTTTATTTATATACCAACTTAAATTAAATATAGTAACATGTTAAAATATTTTAACATGACTTGTGTTATTTATAAACCATAGGGCAGCTGCCCTTACGGCACAATTGTTTTAGGATTATAATTTATTTTGATGAAGATCACATAACTTACATTTGATTTTAATAACGTAAGTCTTCTCTTTTTCTGTGTGCAAAGCATCGGCAAAGTCCCAAGATTTAAAAGTTTTTAAAGGAAATCTTTTGTCTTTCAAAATACAATCCATATTCGAACTTTAAACAATTAGAGAGAATAGAAATCTAAGAGGTTTTTATATACTAGTTTGTCTTGTTTTATAAAGAAAAATACATATTCATTAACAAAAAATAGAGACTGTCATTAAACTAAAACGTGCCTCAGTATTTATTTAACGGAATCTGTAATGTGCGCGTGCATAATGAAACCTCCATTATATAAATATATTCAACGTAATATTAGTGTCATCAGCAGATGTTATAGTCTACTCGTGATTTCTTAACCTTATAATATAACTTGATCTATAAAAAAAATTTATTGAACCGCACGCAGAAGAAATTTAACAAATTGTCTTCATTCACAATTTGCCAGTAACAGGTAACTTTTTTTTTCTGTGCTGGACCCCTCCCCCCGCATAACTTAAAAGCAAAGGTATCTATATACCTTTAACTAATAAGAAAAGCAAAGAGTAATAATTGATGAAGTAATTTTTAGAAAAATACAAATAGATTGTTCATTCATTCATTGGCACATTTTTTTTAATATCTTGAAAAAATATCTTGATACTTTTGTTATCATGATAACAAAAATATAAAGGCGTTTTTTGATATATTAAAAAAATGTCAACCCTTAATTACAAATTTTTTGCAAATGTTTTTTAATATGAATTTAGTAAAAAACTCTTAAAAAGTTTATATTAAAAAAACATTTATATTCTGTATTAATAAGTTTGGAATATAGATTTTTTAAATTTTTTTTTTTAAAGTTACTACTTTTTATCAAAAACATTTGCAAAAAATTTGTAGTTAAGGATTGGCGAACAATTTTTCAGTTACTAAATATTTGAATAAAAAGTTAAGCGTAAAATTAAATGTTATAAAAACGTATGATATGTCGCGATAAAAAGTTACTTCAATTATTTTTAACGTAATTTTTTTTTTCTAATAAATATTTTTACATATCGTTATTCAAAAGTTAATGTGGTTTTTTTAAAAATTAATTACTTCTTTTATGTTAACACTAATTTAAAAGTTAAAAAATGATAAAAAGTAGCTTAACCAAAACAGCTCGTACGTACGTAAAAATCACTTAAGGCGTACGTAAATCGCTCTAGGCGTAACGCTTTAAAACAAGGCCTGAAACAAGTAACAATACAATCAGGACTACCGCCAATGCTCTATGATAAGACCGTAAGGACTTCTGGGAGCACCTAAATACATACAAAAAAAAAAAAAAAAAAAAAAAAAAAAGGAAGGGAATATCTCTATCTAAAAGTAACCCACAATCATGCATTGCTACACCTTTATGATTGATTTTAAAAATTTCATAAAAACAGTTAACAGAAAAAAACATTGAGCTTTCCTTTTGTTTAAATTATTTATCCAAAGTTAAATTCATAATGGATTTAGATTTAATTAATAAAATGAAAATTTATGAGTTCAAGCAGTATTTAAGACTTCGAAATTTGCATGTTTCTGGAACAAAGAGGGAATTGGTTGCTTGTGTATTTTCTGCAATGGAAAACTTTATTGAGCCTGTACTAACTGCTACCGAGGCAGTCAAAGAACTTAAAGATGAATATCAAAAAAAACTTTTAATTGACAATGTTAAATGCAGTGATCCGCTTATCTTATTAGATGGTTGGTAATTGTTTTTAGGGTGAGAACATTTTCAGGGGACATGTGGCATTTTTATAATCAGTAAAATTTGTGTTTCGCTGTGCTGTTTTGTTATGCTATTTTGTTGTTGTTTTTTTAAGTGTAAATAGATTTTTTGTGATTTATTGTTATTTAAATACATTAGGTTTGCATCATAATACACTTTTGATTCTAAAAACAATTTGTTCAATATTTTGTTATTCAATTTTTTTAAACAAATTAATTCTTATTTAAAAAAAATAATTTTTAAGTAAGAAAAAAAAGTTCAAAAGTTCTAAACTAAAAATAGACCAAAAAGATATTGATTTAAAAAAAATAAATTATTTAATTCAATGTTTATTTTTTTAATAATAATTTATTTTTAATGAATAAAAAAATAAACAATGAATTAAATGCCTCAAGGTAAAATAAACATTGAATTAAAGTACCTCAAGGTGCTATCCTTAACCCTGTATTGTTTCTGATCTACATTAATGATCTTCCTGATAAATTTATATCTAAAGTGGCTCCATTTGCTGACAACTTGACTTTATGTTATAAAGTTCTTTAGTTATGCTTAATAGAATTGTTCGATAACATATGACACTCGCAGAGAATTTGATTCTCAAAATTCATATTATATATATAATATGTAATGTTGTTCTTAAGTTTTTTTATGTTTTTAGACACTAAATAACTAAATATACTTTTTAGTTAAAAAAAAATTTTTTAATGCTTTGCTGCCCTCGTAAATATTTTATGTGTCAATTTGATAATAACTAAACAAGAAAATAAAAATATCATTAAATAAAACCTGGTCTATTATCATTTTTTCCTATACTACTATTTTCAATACATTAGGCATTACACATGTTATATATAACAAGGTAAATACTATTTGTAACAAAAATTATTAATGTCGAATTTAAAAAAAATCCAAACAAATGTTATAATTACCAGGTGTAATAATTGAAAACCGGGTTAGGCACATAGATGGCGTTTTTTCAAAAAGTACTCAAAATAAATAAATATTTTTTTTTCTTTTTACAGCTGTAAGATTCCTATACAAAAATTAGTTGTCAATTGAACGCATCTCATACAACAACATTGTTTTTTATTATTTTAAAAATGTTGAATTTTGTACCAGAAAAGCATCATTTGCGGGAGGCTTTACTTTTTTACTTTCATTTAAAGAAAACTACTGCTGATGCTTATTGAATGCTTGAGGAAGCTTATGGTGAATATATTCCATCAAAAACAACTTGTGAAAACTGGTTTAAACGATTTAAAAGTGGTGATTTTGATGTGGAAGACAAACAACGTCCAGGTCAAGAAAGAAAGTTTGAAGACAGTGAATTGCAAGAATTATTGGATGAAGATGATACACAAACTCAAAAAGAAATGGCAAAAGCATTAAATGTTTGTCAAAAAACAATTTCTAATTGTTTGAAAGCAATGGGAAAGATCCAAAAGCTGGGTAAATGGGTTCCACATGAATTAAACGAAAGACAGCGAGAAAGACGAAAAACCATTTGAGAAATGCTCATTCAAAAGCAAGAAAGAAAAGGTTTTTTGCATCAAATCATTACTGGAGATAAAAAAATGGATATTTTTCGAAAATCCAAAACGCAAAAGATCATGGGTTTAACCAGGACAACCATCAACATTGACTGCAAAAACAAATTGATTCAGAAAGAAGAGAATGCTATGTGTTTGGTGGGATCAGAAGGGAATTGTATACTATTCTGAATGTTATCGACAACAAATCATCAATTTGAACCATTCATTGATTGAAAAGCGACCAGAATGGAAGAATAGGCATGAAATAGTGATTTTGCAACATGACAATGCTCGACCACACAAATCAAAAGATGTGAAAAATACATTAAATGCACTTGAATGGGAAGAATTACCACACCCGCCATATTCACCAGACTTGGCTCCATCCGATTACCATTTGTTTTTATCAATGCCATTGAAGCTTGGAGACCAGCACTTCAATGAAGCTCAAGAAGTCAAAAAATGAGTTGATGAGTGGTTCGCTTCAAAAAATGAATAATTTTATCAAGATGGAATTCGTAAGTTGCCTGAAAGATGGGCAAAATGTGAAATGTTGAATAAACCATCTATAATCTTTCAATAAAAAAAAAAGCATTTTCTTTGATAAAAAAAAAAACAGTTTTCAATTACTACACCTGGTAATATACACTAGATAATTGATATCCTGTAAGTCTATACCAAATAGGATGGTCTCGTATTGTGTGGTGTTAAATCCATTAGAATCAGTTGAATACCACACAATACAAAAGAAGGATAGTCTTGTATTGTGTGGTATCGCCTGTCAATACCATAAAAACTGGTTTAAGATACACAGTTCCAATAAGAAAAAAAGATGAAAATGCAATTTTTTAAATTTTAGACTAGACTTTGAATTTTAGACCAGGTGATAATTATGATAAAATGCAAGATTTAATTAAAGTAACAAAACCAGATGAGAAATTAAAATATGGAAGTGATACCACACAATTAATTAAAATAAAAACATACCAGATGAGAAATTAAAATATGGATACTGCATATTTATTCAAGTTAAAATAATGATATCAGATGATAAATTAATTGATAAATATGGTGTCAAACGATTCCACACAACCTTTGAGAATTTCTATTATACTAAATGAGTCAATTATATTCATCTTATTATATAAACTTACTATTTCAAATTACTAACCATTTATAAGAATAAAATACAAAGTCTTGTGAAGACCTGAGCTGCAATACCAAATGATACTATCCGTACCAAACAATATTACCATAACCGATACTTTCAACACCAGTATCAGGTGATCTTGATACTGAGAGGTATCGCACCGATACCAGACAATAAACCATGACTCAATACCAATTATCTAGTTTTCACTGACCTTGATATCGATACTGTAAGGTATTGCACCAATACCAGACAATAAACCAAGGCTCAATACCAATTATCTAGTGTCTAATAACTAATATAATAAAATAATATAATTTTTATAAACTATTACCATATACTTCAATGGATGATTCTGTTTAATTTCCATATTTTTAATATAATAATCAGGTAAATTTATTTTCTCAGCTAAGCATTTTGAAAAAGATGATTTAAATGCAGGTTCACTAAGTGATTTAATATTCTGTCTTTGATTCTCAATAAATTCTATGCTATTTGAGCCCCATGATGTAAAATTATCCTCTAGAAATTCATATGTGTAAATAAGTTTAAATTGGGGATGTTCATCCGGTAAACCATTGTCAACAATGCAGTTGTTGAACACAATTTCAGCAACATCTAAAACGAAAAGCTTAAAATAAAAAACAAAATTGTAAAAATATTTTGTCAAAAAAATAAATATATATTACCATGGTTACTGATGTAACATTCACAAACTTTATACTTGAACTTAAATATTTTCAGTTTCTATTCTATTCATTTTATATATTAGAATTTTTAAATAAAGCTAAAATTTGTTTATATATATGGGTACTATTTGTGTATATTTAAAAATCTCAGACTATTTATGTTTATCTATAAGTAAAACAACATATGTTTGTTATTGATGTAACACTGTAATTTGCTGCTTTTGATTATGACTTTAAATTTCTCTAAAAGTAAAACAGACCAAAAATAGATGAATTAGTTACCTTTGCTGAAGTTTTTATTCTGAAGACCAGAATAAAAACTTGTTGACGTTATACCACTAATGTAACTCTCTTACTCAGAGAGACATTTTTGATTAAAAATGTAACTTGAGTCAAGTTTTATTTTATTTTCTAATAACATTTGTTGGTAAGAAAATTGATAAATAATATTTTTATTGAAAAAACTATTTAATTCAGTAAACTATTAGGAGTAGCCTGTGGGTGCCAAAATGAAATACACCAAGGTGTCAAGGTACTTTTTTTTTTAAATTTGAATTGAAAACACCCAGTGTTCCCCATGCAACCTAGCCTGACAAAAAATTTAACTTTAAAAATAAAGGCACAGTTTTTATTTTTGTAAAATTAGTGAATAAACTCGAAAAGCTGGTCGTGGCGTGGTGGTGGGAAACAATGGAAGCAAAATAAAATCCCTTGCTAGTAATTATCAAAAGGTTTCTTTTAAAACTTGACTTTTTTCGTTCTTGTCATAAAATATAAACTAAAATATATCAGTATGTGTATAGCTCAATTTTATTTAAAAAGAGTCATGTAATAAGCAGTTAAATCTTTGCCAGTCTTCACTAATCACTTGTCAGTAGTCACTTGCTATAGCATGCCACCACTGATAATTGCCCTTTTTATTTTTTTATAAATCATTATACAAGATCATTTTTTTGCTTTAACACTATTGTTTTAGGGACAGTATTAAAGCATATAATTAAATAATTGTGATATTTTTCTTAATAAAATTTATTTTTTTTATTTTTTGATTAATAAAAAAAAATTAATAAAAAGAAAGTAAAATAAAATAATTACTTTCATGATTGTAATGATTACAGAATTACAATTCTCTTTAAACAATTATTTTACAATTATTAAACATTTATAAAAACGTTTTATTTGCACAACCATTGATGATTACAAAACTGTAATTTTCTTCAAGACAATTCCGCATGAAGGAATTCTCAAATTTATTAAAAATTTTTATAGCACCACTGTTATAGGCAGATAAAGCTAATCAGCTTTAACTTGAAGCTAAAAAATCAATCAGCTGCAATCCTTAATTATAGATGTTTTATTTCTATTTGCTGACTAATAAGCAATTTTGAAACCAATTATATATTTAATACTAGATGGCTACTATATTTACGTTTGCTACTGTCATATAAATTTTAAATATTTTAACTGATCAAATTAAAGATGATTAAAAAGATTTTCTAGAATAACTACTAGAGATGGATATACTAAAGAAAATATAGTGGATGCTGTTGCAGATGTAAAGAGGTTAGATAAAACTTTTTGTTTGCCTGTACAAAATGCAAAATGTTGCTATCTAATAACTTTTACTAACTAATAACCTTTGCTATGAGGTCTTACTACCTAGGCAGCTACATATTTTATTTAATTTTTTTTAATGGTTGAAAAACTGGTGCATCAAAGCATTATGATACTTCTAGAGCAGCCTTGAAGGACAAGATTAGTGGAAAAGCCCCTACGGTCAAAAAAGTACAGCAGCCCAAAGCTGAGGAGTGAGTGTTGGCTAACTATATAATCAGTGCACAAAGGTGAGTTCATCATGTCACCAAACACACTATCATGTTACTTTTGTCAAACCTAATAAAAAATGAATGTTGGATAGGGAAAATAAACAAGGATTGACCTAGTAAGTGACCGGGATTGATTGTTGACTGCGGCCAGAGCAGGGTTTGGTAAAATAAAGCCAGGGCTGGGTTTGTGACCAGGGAGGCATAAACAATTATAGATCCTAAAGTATACTTTTTTAACTTAAAATTCATGTTATATTTTGTATATATATGCATATATAAACATCATCTCAATCAACATGATCATCATTACCAGCATGATCATGATCATGATTATCATCATGATCATGATCATCATCATCATCATCATCAACATCATCATCATCATCATCATCATCATCATCATCATCATCATCATCATAAGGCTTTAGCCTTCCTCTTTTGCTGTTTCTCTAATATAAACAATCATCACAAATATATTCATACAATATATAAGGCACTCTCTTCTAGCTGTCTAACTTCTACCACTACCATTTTCTTCTGAAGCTGCTCCTCTCTACATCCTGATACCTAAATCACTTTAATTTTCTCTAACAAACTTTGTACATTTTTTTCGAATCTTTCTAAGATTATGCCTCCTTTTCTTGCTATGTTAGAGTCACACCACATATCCATCTAATCATCTTAAAATAATCTATAAAAATAAGTTTATATAATTATGAAAGGATATTATTTGCCACCATCTAAATAAATAGCAAGCATATATGTTTTACCCATAATATGTATGCATAAAACGCATCTTGGGAGTTTTTATTCCCTCTGGAATAAAAATAAAATAAGGTTGGAAGCTTCTATTCTTTCTCTTCAATATTAAGTCAAGGCTCATTCTACTCCCCATTCTTGAGCAGTTGCTTTATTAAACAGTAATCACTTTTTTAATCATTTTTACAAGAACATCTTTCTTATAAACAAATGTTCTTTTATTATTCCAAGAAGCCAATGTAAAAATGTCCTGTCTGATGTTAAGCTCTTTTATTCTCAGTTAACTAAATCTTGTTTCTTATCTCAGGTGTTAGGTTCTTTTGGTAAGTCTTTAACTTTTGACTTTTGACTTTTGGTAAGTCTTTAACAGTATCATTAACTAAAATAAGCCTAACATTTAATCTCTAATTCATGGATCTGGTCTTTTTACTGCTCCTCAAAATAAGGCAGAGTTTTTTGCAAAGAAATCTTACTCTAATTTAACTCTTGAATCTAATGGCCACACTCTTCCTGGTAATGGCCACACTCCTGCCACTTAAACAGATTGACTTATTGTTAAACATCAAAATTACTATGGCTTCTAATGCTAAAGTTAATTCTCAATTAAACACTATTACAGTTTGTTCTCCAGACAAGATTTCCATCACAGTCTTAAAAAAGCGTTCGCCAGAATTCTCTTCAATTTTTGCTAAACTTTTAAAAAGTGCATAATAAGAGGTTGCAACTTTTCAAAATTCTAGAAAAAACTTTGACCTCTCCGACTATCCTACAATTAGTCTTCACTCTGTTATTTGTTTCTTTATATAAAGTTTTTGAGATTATTGAATTATTTCTACCTGCAGTATTAAAATTATTCTTGAAGGCCTACGATCCTTTTTATTTTAAGTAATTTAAGGGTATCACAAAGTTCTATCTTTGCTCCTGCAATGTTTTTTGTCTATAATAACAAAGTCTAAAGTGCCTCTAATTTGCTGACAATTCAACTTCATACTGTTGAGTTGACAAAAAATCTTCTTTTTTTGATTACTTTAAACAAGCAGCCATTTATAATCTGATCTCTCTTCTGTAACAGCCTGAGGCTTCCAAAGGCTTGTGGATTTAAATTGTGGACTTAAAATCTACAATTTTTTTTAGGCAACAAAACTTATTTATTTACTAGAAAAAAATATTGCAATATTGTTGGCATTCCTATATTGACAAATAACAACACTCTTGCTCTCAGACAAAGTCTAAAATCAAACTGTAAATCCAATTAAACTTGCTTTATCTGCCAAGCTTGAACCACTCTCCCATTGTTGTAAGGTTGCGTTTCTTTCTTTTTTCTACTAATACTATCATGGTCAATGCTCATACGAGCTATCATCTCTATTACAATAAATCAAAACTCATTCTTACTTGGCTTCTTATTCAACAAGTTGCATCCTTTTACTGTCCCATCATGCTATAAAAACTTTTATTAAAAAACTTCAGTTCACAATTTTCTAGCATTTTAACCTTCTATTTCAAAGTAACTCATAATTGCTTGCAATCTTGTTGGAAGTAAATTAGAGTTTAAGAATAAATATATGCTAGTATATAATAAATAGTAAATGTAAGTATAAAATTATACTACAAAAAGTATGAAAACTTTTTTCTAGCCCTGGCAACTAAACCCTGCTAAATCTTAAAATTTTGCCGGGGCTGGGTTTTTAAAAAGTCTAATTTTTAGCTGAGGCTGGGGCCTCGGTCATTCACTAGATTGACTAGGTCACTCACTAATTTGATAGATCTGGGTTGTTAAAACCATAGATAATTGGTAAGTATAACCTAGAGATAATTGGTTAGTGAAAAATTTTAGTTTTTCTATATTACAGCTAATTTTTTGGTTTACAAATTAAATCAAAAAATGACAACTACTTAACAACACAATTTGTAAAAAATAAAATAAAAAAATAATAAAACAATTTGTAATATGCCTAGAATTACATATTAATTTATATGTAAATGGTAAATTTATTAGTATATATAGGTTATATAAATCATAAATATTTCAATATAAGATTGGGCTAGTAGGCTAGGTACTTAATTTTTTTTTTTTTTTGGATCTTTGCAATTCTAACTTTTATCATTATGTAATTTTATCAAGTAAAAAGTAATTAGGTTTTCTATCATAATAACTTTAGGTAACCTAGTCAAACCTTAAATTTTCTTACAGAATCAACAAATTATAACTTTGTACTTGGTTGTCCTTGGTTTGACATTTTTCAGACCACAAAAAAGAAAAAAATTGTACAATTTAATTTTTAAACAAAATAGTCAAGTTCAAGTCCAACACACTGAAACTTGTAATAGTTTGGATCAGCCTTCCACTGGCATGGCATCCAGAAGTTCATATTTTTTTATTATCCAGCAATATGATGCCACCATCTGATATAGCAGTTATTAGAAATCCTAAACCTAAGAGAAATGATATAAGCCATACTACGCTCACCACAAGTGGTTCCCATCACCAACAAAACTAACAGGTTGGGATTTTGAATTACTCTACTTTCATTTTATTTTTCTATACTTCATATGGTCAAAAAATAAACTTTTTAAATACATTAAGCCACCTAACAGGTATGTACTTCAACAGTAATTAACCTATATTGTGTTATCTATAATTTTCCAAGGATAAAATAGCACTGTCGTGCAATGAGGCAAAAAAATAAATAAATAAATAAATAAAAAAATAAAAATAAATGCTTGGTTGCAGCAACAGCTAAGAAAAGCAAACCAGTGGTTGCAAAGTTACCACATTTTTAACAATGGGGATCTTGACAAAGTACTTTTTACTTTTTTATTAATTTACTGTTGACAAGTTTTGTTTTGAATAAATCAGTCACATTTTATAAAAAACTTTAAAAAAAAAATTTTTTTAAACAAAAATTAAATTATTAAATGATTTTTCTTACTGATGTAACACAAATTTTTTCATTAATATATATTAATTTTTAAAAATTAATTTGTAATAATTGTTTGCTTTTGGTTAAAAATCACTTTTGTCAAGTAAAAGTACATCTACCTGCTCATATTTTATAAAAAATTTAAATTAAAATGCAATTAAATCATTAAATGCACTTAACCTATAAAGTATATATAGCATATACTTTAATAATCTATAGACAAACAAATAATTAAAAAACCCACATTTTTTTACAAAGTTTCTGTAGAATGCACCATATTTAAATAAAAAAAACATAAAAAAATTATCTAGTTAATCTATATAAACAAGGTAAACATACCAGGAAGTTTTTTAATCAATTTTCTCATTGGTGTGGTGAGTTTATTTCCCTCAAATGTCAAATTGCGCATCACAACTTTCCAGTTTTCGTTACTCAATATAGCAATCGCAACTTCTCTGAATATTAAAAATATGAACAATCATTTACATTTTCAGATACAAATTTATATTAATATTTACACATCTTTTAAAAAAAATAATATTTACAGATACTTTTAAGTTAAAAAGTATTTTAATATAAAATATTTATAATTTTGAATTAATATCAGTAAACACTCAATTTTTTTTTTTTTTTTTTTGGTAACCAGAAAAAAATTTTAGTTAATAGAGTAATATTATTTTTAAAACTTAGACCACCGGGAAACTTAAAATTATAAAATTTAAGTTTCCAGTTGAATCAAATAATTAAAGAATACTAATTATTCAGCACCCCCTCTTTCTTATACAGCACCCCCTAAACCCACAGCACCCCCTCTTTCTTATAGAAAATACACAGCACTCCCTAAACCCACAGCACACCCTCTTTCTTATAGAAAATACACAATTACATTAAAAAGTTTCAAACCTTTGATTATTATCGATTGCATAATCTAAGCAGTTTTTCCCCATATGATCTTTCCTTGAAATATCAGCATTTCTAGATAATAAAAGCTTCACCAATTCTACATGGCCTTCTTTGCTTGCTAAATGCAATGGAGTTATCTAAAAATGTAATGAAATTAAGTAAGCACATTTAGTTATATAATAGAAACTTGATGAGATAACAAAAAAGTAGAAAAGAAAAATTACGCACAGAAACTCGTATAAGTTTTGTTTATTATTTTCATACAAATAAATCTCCAATTTACTTTCATTTAATTCTAATCTATATAAATATTTTGTAAACAAAGAATGGTATACATTAATAATCTTATCAAAGAATAAATTAAGTTTGAAGCAGAATCAATCATGGAACAGGAAAAATGAAATTAAATTATTAAATAAATAAACTTTAATTCCTTGGAAAATATAAATTTCAGTACAGTCATAAGTATGGAAATGGACGAAGAGTTCAAAGGTGAATATGAAGTTGAAACATTATTTTTTTCTTTGGGGAATGATTTTCTTTTTGCAGACGAAAATTGTAATAAAGATTTAGACCCCTTGGTATTGAAGATGTCTAGTGAACTTGTTGAAATAACATTTTCTTGCACATTTTGCTCTATAAAGTGCATATCTCAAAGAGGCCTTACAAGACATGCAAATTCAAAACATCAAAGTAGATTTCTTTTAGATTTAACATTAAAAAATCCTAAACCACCTATTCTTCTCAGTGAATTTAAAAATCTGCCAATAAAAACATTACTACCTTGATTGACAATGAATGCTATCCTGATTTGTATAGAAATGAGTTAAGAATTAATCATCCAATGATATTAGAAATTTCACAACAAACCCTATCTCTAAGCGAACAATAGCTAGTTTTAAAGATAATGGAAATGCAGAAAAGTTTTATCCTCAATTTTACAAAGATTAATTGTGATAGAGGAATTTTCATTAACAGTCTAACTAAAAAAACAACTAGACTATAAAATAACTAACAACTAGAATGAACAATGCAATCATGTTTTAGCGTTTCTTACAAACTCATTTTATAATAACTCTTTTGTAAATTTAAATTATTTATAGTCAGTTAAACTTTCAGATAGAGATAAAAAAATTATCTTGTATCTAAGTGGTTATGTATTCAGTACATTCAGGGGCTATTTTAGACCATTTTCGACAGTGTCAAATTAAAATTTGAGGCCTTTTTTTTTTAAACGTTTTTTACGGCAAATATTGTTATTTTTGCAAAAAAACCACTAAATTTTCCGCTATAGTTCACTGGAACGAGGGGTACCGGGTTAACATACTCAAAATTACTCCGTTCAAAAATGAAAAAAACATCAACTAGATTCGAATAAATAGTTTAATGTAATATCACATTCAAAAACGGCTGTTTTTATAACTACAAATTTCACAAAAGCATACTTGGCATAGTAACTCTGTTATTTATTTGTCATAATATATACATATATATATATATATATATATATATATATATATATATATATATATATATATATATATATATATATATATATATATATATATATATATGTATATATATATATATGTATAAATATATTTATACATATATATATATATATATATATATATATATATATATATATATATATATATATATATATATATATATATATATATATATATATATATATATATATATATATAAAGTGTTACCATCCTCCAACTCGTGAAAATTAAAACTTTATATGAAATTATGACTAAAAATATCATAACTAGAAAACAAACATTCAAAAAATTTAGAATTTAAATTAAAAAAAATTTTTTTTATGAAAAAAAAATTCTAGTCCTATATATTCTTATATATATATATATATATATATATATATATATATATATATATATATATATATATATATATATATATATATATATATATATATATATATATATATATATATATATATATATATATATATATATAGGATCTGAGCTCAATTGAGTCAAGATTAAATTATGACACCATACACCTAAATGAATAGGTGTCAAATAAAGGTTTTTGTTAAGATTTCTTACTTAACAGATAATGTAAATATGCTAAGAGCAGACATTGAACCGCTGATCTATTGCTTCTAATGCAAGGGATCTAGCCAATACACATATAAAGGCTTCCCCATGCACCCAAAAAGAGGAAGAGACAGCAAAATTAGGGAGATTTTTTCTAATTTTAGAGGTTTCTAAACCAAATTTGTGGAGCTAATAATCTAATACCTAATAATAGGGGGGTCCAAAATTCTATATTTTTTGTTCAACCAGTTATTCTTAATTAATTTTTTTAGAAAAGTTTGAAAAACAATTCAGTTTTTTCTATTTTTTTGTGGTTGGCCTTCTACTTCTATTTAAACATTTTTAAAAATACAAAAAAAAAAAAAAAAAAAACATATAAAAGAAAAATCTTTGCAGTGGTTTTTTTTTGTGTATAAAGTTACGGAACTTTATGTTAAAATTTATGCAATTTAAATTTTGATTGGATAAATTTGAATTAAAATCAATAATAGTTGCATTTAAAAAAAAAATCTAATAAAACTTTTTTCGTTAAAACGTAAAACTTATACTTACTTAAAAAAAAAGCATTTGTTTTACTTTGCTAGAGAATACTTTACTTCTATTATTGTTAACTAAATTTAGATACCAATTAAAATGAAAAAAAATGTAACAAGACGTAATAACAAACTAGTTTTAAATCAAAATAAACAAATTCCTTTAGAAAGTCTCCCTGTAGTTGATAAATTTTATCATACAAAGTTGCCTTTACTCAGAAGTGTTCTTGCACTTGTCTTTAACGAAGTCAATAATAAAATATCTTTTGAAAGTGCTTGTCGAAGAGTTGTAAAGTTAGTAGAAATACATTGGGCAGAGCGTAATATTTACACAATATCATATCAGGCCATTTTAAAACATCAGCAAAGTGAAATCAATGAATATCACTACTTAAAAGGTGTTGACAAAACAAGCAAGGTGATAGTTTTTTAGGTAGATGTATTTCTATGAACAAATCCCTTAACAAACTTTTTAACATTTACTGCTTCAATCCAGAACGTCATGAAAAGCTAGAAAAGTTTTTCGGTATTTTAATGAATGCTGAAAACTACTCGTTTATAGAAAACATGCGCGGTAACAGAAATTTTACATGTCAAAATGTTGATAAAACTTTCCATCAAAAAGTTATTAATGACAAAAGAAAAATGGAAAAAAAGATAAGAAATGAAACAGCAGTTTATCAAACAATGTACGTTGATAACGATGATAACGAGTTAAGTGAATTTGAAGATGAAGATGAATTTCTTGAAAAAGAATTAACAAAAAATGATTATCAGTTCTTTGAAAAGGACACTGAACCAATTAAAAAAAAGAAAGTTATGTTTGTTGATGTAAGTGAACCAAACCAGCCATACATAACAAGATCAAAATCAAAATTAATATTTGAAGATAGTAATCACAAAACTTATGTTCCAACTAATGTGCGACAATCAAAAAACTTAGTCTTAAGTGATATCTACCATGCATGTGCAGAGTTAGATGGAGAAGGATTCTCAATGAGGGAAATGCAAATTGCACTGAAAATAATCGGCAATCGAATTTTTAAAACAAAATGGAAAATTCCAGATGAAACTGACTGTATATCTAAGTACGATAAAAACAATTGTGAAGCTGTTGAGAACACATTTATTGATTCTAACACACTCCCAACACGCAGTACCATACGTAAAAAACTAAAACAGATGCACCCGTATCCTCTTCGCTTAATTGCAGATAGAGTTGTTCAAGCTAAAAATAGTGGCGATATAATAACTCACTCAACTGACTCTACCACTCGAAAGCATGTTGGGACCTTTGCACCTTCTGGTTTACATATTATCCAAGAATATTATTTTCATTTGCCTACATTAGCAACTGCTTAAGAAACTACAGCAAATATTGCAGATGGAATAAAAACAACATTTGAAATGTTACAGGAAGCCTCAAAATACACCTCAGAAGAACTATACCAGAAGGTAGATGTTCATATGACTGACAGTACTGTTCATAATATAGGAATATCTAAAATCACAGCTGATATACTTGATAGAAAAATTCCTGCTGGTCAACTGTTTTGCACTTCACATACAGCTTTAGGTTTTGACAGAGCTATCGAAAAAGTTCTAAATCAAATTGAAAATGAAATGAATATGGATAACCTTTTCAAAGGCTTTCTCTTAGATATATCTATTAACAAAAGTACGGAAATGTTATCCTTAATCTTTCTATTGTGGGTACTAAATGTGTTTGGTCCGAGTTTTATTCAAAAATCATGGAATTATCATAGAGAATTTAAAACTTTTATGCAGCGTAAAAACAAAGATTTTTTTCTTTTTGAATTTAAAGATGTTCGATTTGAATGCCTTTCGAAATGTTATTCTATAGTTTGCTGGGATGACTTTAAGGTTCACTGGGATGACTTTAAGGAGTTTTTAGACCAACATGAATATATCACCAATAAACTTGCTTGTTTAGTCCGAGATTCTATGAATTTTGAATACATTATAGTTACTTTAGTCGTGGTAGCAGCTTTTGGAATGCAAGTCATTTCACCATTTTTCTGTAAAAGTAAAGGTAATGCACGCATTCTAAACTGCAAATATTCTTTAGCAAGATGTATACAAGCTTTTCTAATGATGTCATAAATGAACAATTCTTTGAATTTAAAGAGTCATGTGTTCAAGGAGTATCAAAGAGATTTTTTGAAAATCTTATTAAAGAAGATTATGGCTTAGAAGTTGTTGATGTAGTACGAAAATACGCATCAAAGAACTTTGATGATTGCATTATTCTTGCAAATATAGTTCGGCAAAGTTTAGCTATAGTTCTTCAACACCGAAGAGGAAGGCATTATGGGTCTAGAGAAAGAAACAATGATCAATTAACTGATGAGTATTACGTTTTTAATCAAGTTGTTGGAGTAGATAAAACAGTTACAAATAATATTGAACTTGAACGTCAGAGTGGAACTCATAGCAATTGACTTCGAAAAAAACCGTCACATTCAACAGTTTCACGTGGTAATGATCTTAAATATTCAAACCATTTAAGAAATGAAGATTCAAATAATTTAGATCTATTTCAGAAAATGGGTCCAATTGTTAGAAAAATTGAAAGTATAAAATACAGTTGGAACCAGCAACAGATTCAACTGAGACAAAGTGGCTTAACTAAAAAAGAACAACAAGCTTTACATCAGGCGTCCAGGAGAAATTCTATTTTAACTTGTTTAAAACTACAAAGCGGTCCATTTACTTGTGGATCAGATGTCAGTGAATATATTGAAAAAGAGCAAGATCTGATAAAATGCCAAAAACGATTGAAGAATGAAGTAATTTATTTTAGAGATACAAGTAGGTCATTGCCGCGGAAATCAACTCTTGATGATGTACAGTGTCTAATTTTTTGTGTAATTTAATACTAGGCACAGTGATTACATATTTTATTAATAATATAAAGAAAAAAAAAATTACCATGTGTTTTACATCGCTTATATTTGAAAGTAATGATTTCATTAAATTTAACAGTAAATTGTTTTGTCAAAATGATCACTTTTATTAAAATTGAAGTAGAAGGCTAAATACTGATAAGGGAGTAAAAACATTGTAAAATTCAAAATCAGCATAAATAATTAATTAAGAAAAAGTGGCTAAACTACAAAAAATCTAAAATAAGTTAATTTTGAAACGCCCCCCCCCCCCCTCACTAATAATCAAATGTTTTTTAAAATTATGGTGTCCTAATGACAGGTTTTATGAAAAATAAATTTTTTATATATCCAGTGGTGGCTATGAAAAATATGAGCTTTAAGAAAGTCACCCAGTATCACCCCATATTATGAGAAAAAAATGTTCGACTTTATCTTTTAATTCTTTGATTATATTTTTATTAAATCCTAACTTTGACTTCACATAATTTGTCACATAATCGCCTATGCCTTGGTAAAATTAAGAAACCAGAATTATTTTTCTCATTTAATCGTACTGCTTCATAATCAGCTGGTAATTTTGCATCTAGTCCCAAAAGTAACATTATTGCTGGATGATAGTGAATCACTTGCTTTGAGATTTTTAAATATTTTTGCTGCTCTTCCCAAAACAGGTTCATAAATGGAATTTAAACTAAATCACTTTCAATACTTTTACTTATAGCAAGTGATGAGCTTCATCAAAGCTAATCCCTTTTTTAATTCTTTATTTTCCAGACAAATACTCTCTAATGTAAGCTTCAGACAATCTGAAGATGTAAATTTAATTGATGCATTTGATTTAGCATGGATACAAGTATTGGCAACAATACTTGTATCCCCTTTTTTTCAAACTTATGATTTCTTTTTTTCCAATGCTTTTGCATTGAGAACAGCATAACACTAACTCAATCAGCATAATGCATGACTGAGATCAAAAATACTCTATCTGATTTAAGGGAAACTCATTTCTAGATGAAAATAAATCAAACTTTTTTGAAATACAACGTTTAATATAAAGATTTGATTTTAATGCAAATTTCAATCAATTATTCCAGAACACAGGCTAATGAAAGTAACAACAGAAATAAGATTTGAAGCTGAAATATGTCGCATTGATCTTTTATATTTTGTTTATAATAAATGATCATCTGGAATGAGCCAGATGATCATTTAATATATACACGAATGGTAAAAGCAAGGCTATCATCAACATATAATTCATATTGAGGACATAAGTGGATTGTATCATAAAGTTTAAATTCTGCCACAACAGAACTCACACTCACTGTCCAGTCACAAATCTTCAACTTGCTAATGGAATACAATTTAGGAACTCTTCGTATGATTTATATATAGGTATAGATGCTTCAATGATTTCAAATTACTTAAAAGTAATTTGAAATCATTGAAGCATCTCTTTTAGCAACGATTGAAAATGCAGATTCCCTTTGTATTGGTATTGATATAGTTGGTAGTGATCAAGGTTTTAGTGACTTTCTGTTATTGTTATGAAGTATCATTTCTGAAAAATAATGCTTTTCACAAATAAACAGTTTTCTATCTGAGCCTTCAAATTTATATCTTTGATACAATCTTTAAGAATAATGGCTATTAGGTTTTTCCTCCAAAAGTTATTAAAACTATCATTAGATGCAGGAATTTTAAATATCGAAACTCTCTTATGCCTCCTAGCAGTACTGCATCCATATATAGAACAATTAGCACCAAGCATTTAAAGAATTGGATAAAGAAGATGCAATTTGAACAAGAAGTTCATAGACAAACAACAATGAAAATAAAGTTTGTGCACTCTGTGGTGGACTGGACACTAAAAAATTACTAACAAAGAGTTGATCAAAGGAATACCACAAATGGTTAGACTATCTATTTCTTATGACTATGGTTTCAGCAGTATACTTTCTTTTTTAATAATATATATTATATTATGGTAAATATTTCCACAAAGTTTAGGTAGTATGTATCATGAAGTCACAGCAATTGTTTAAATGTAGTTCATGGATCACACACAGACGTTACTTGCAGAAATTGTGAATTTGTTGATTTTAAAAAATGTAAAAAAACATAAAAAAAAAAAAAAAAAAAGGTCCTCAATTTTTAATTAAGGCCCTTTTTGAAGTTGAAATTGAGGTGTAAATAGTCTAGAATAGCTCATGATTATTAGTGATCTACCGAAATTCTGTTTTGATATCAGTTTCAACCAAAATTTTAATTTAGCCAATACCAAAATTTTGGTTTCGGTACTTTTTATAAATTCGGTAAAAACTGAAATTTCGGTTGAAAAATTTACCAATAACAGATATTTATCTAATTTAGAAAAACAGTTATTTTTTAGAATTTTCACAAAATCTTTTGACAATTTTCACAAAAATATTGAGAATTTTCACAAAGTATCTCAAAAAAATATTGTTTTGTAGAGAAAATCTACCAATTGTTAAATTTCGCTATTAACTTATACCGCCAACTTTTGTATTAAATCTCAATTTGAGATACAGGTGTAATTAATTTTAACATAATAGGAGTATAAAAAAACAACAAAAATGTAAAATTGCACTATTTTTTTCTAAATAAATTTTGACTAACCAAAATTTCGGTATTGATTTTGGTGTAATTAATTTTAACATAATAGGAGTATAAAAAAACAACAAAAATGTAAAATTGCACTAATTTTTCTAAATAAATTTTGACTAGCAAAAATTTCGGTATTGATTTTGGTAAAATATTTGCCAAAATTTCGATTTTGGTACCAAATTTGAGTACTCTAAATTTCGGTTTATTAGGTTTCAGCTTTTTTTCTGTTTCAGTCGATCACTTATGATTATATATTTTTACAACTCATATTAATATTATTTTTGATGAGAAATAGCATTCATCAATGATTTGAAATATTAAGTATTACAAACAACAAACTTCAAGATTATTTTATGCATAAAGTAAACTTTCTCAAATAGATTTGAGGAGAATTTCCAGAATTTGATTTGAGAAATAATGATGAAAAGTATTGAAACATTGAGCACCTTCCTTATAGCATGATGAAGCCACAAATGCAGTACAAATATGTGAACTATGAATATAAAGTGAACTAGTTTTTAAACAGTGAGAAATTGTAAGAAGAGTGCCACGACAATCAGCAATAAGGCCTTTTTTTATTTGTAATATTCATTAATGACTTAAGAGAAGATTTTGACTGCCATTCAAAACTTTATGCAGATGATACAAAGTTATTTAGCGAAGTCAAAAATAAAGGTAGTGCTGAATTATTAAAATAAGTTTTTAATAAAGCTGTCAAATGATCAAAGATGATGTTAAATCTAATGCTAATAAGTGTGTAGTAACGCATTTTGGGTAATAAAAATATTAAGTATTAATAGTCTAATGACAATAAATAACTCAAAGAAACAAATTTTGAAAAACCTAAAAAATCAGTACCTCAAAAGCAAACAGAATGAAGGGGTTGTTAAATGAGTTTTAAATTTTAAAATTGTTAAATGACAAATTTACTTGACTCCTTATTAAATTTGCAATGCCTGTTTGGTGTTCTTATTTTATTTGGCAAATTAAATTTCTATAAAGAGTACAAGATTGAAAAAGGTTTCTTTATTGAGAAAATTTAAATACAACAATAAGTTAAAATGTTATTTTCTGTTAGTTTGTAATGTTAGTTTCTCACTACTAACTTGTTTCTTTTAGAGCTTTATGTTTTTTTAAATTAATCACAGGTTCTCACTACTAACTTGTTTTGTAAATTATTACTTATAATAAACAATCAATTTAAAAGTACTTTGAATTTATCTAAGGGATTGATGACAGAGTCGGCATCAAGAAGAAACTCTGCACAATGCTTCCATCCACGAAATGCTGAACAATCTAGTGGGGTCCATAGTGATGCATTTCTGAAAAAAAAATGATATTATTATAAATTTATTTTTAAAATTATTTTTAAAATTATTTTAAAAACTTTTTCGTATTTTCTAAAAATGAATAGTAAAACACTTAATAGAATGTTAACACCAAGTAATACTATTATTTTTAATATAATAGTATATGGCTGATTTTAAAGATATGCTGTATAAATGATTCTCTAAATGGTGTCCTTAAATGGAAGGATTTCTAATAATATATAAAAAGTTCTTTTTAAAATACAAACACTGGAAAGTGTCTTGAACTTCTTTCCTCTATTATATGCAGCCTTGTTATTGTTTATCACACTCAAATTTTATTTCTCATATTTAAATTGTGTTTTTTATAACAGTTTTTTAAAAAATAAAATTTAATAAAATAGCAAGCAATACACTTTCAATATAAAACAAACATAATCGAATAAAAAAAAAAAAAAAAAAAAAAAATTAGAAATAAGAAAAAACATGTATTTAGAAAAATATATAAAAAAAATATATATAAAAATATATTTCTATTTACAAAATTATATTTATTTACACATGACAGTTTCAATAAAGTCTTCATTAAATATTAAACAGCAGTTCCAATATGTTTTTATTAATAATTGAATAAGTAAAAACCAGTTTTAAACATTCACAAATTAGTAGTTTAACTATTTTTAAATAACATTTACACAACTAGTCATAAAAAATAATGGATAGTAAAATGACATCTGTATTCAATGCATATATGCATGTAATTGCCTTATTATCTTGGATAATTATGAGCTTTAATTGTTCAAAGTCACAGTAAAAATCTAACACAAAAATACAAAAGATGTAAACAGATGACGTATAAGCTAGCAGTAAGAAAAAGCTACTCATTGAGAAAAATGTTGGATCTCTATTTCTGGTTTGTGTGATCTGGTTTGCATTTAAGTATGTTAGCATTTAGCCAAACAAGGCAGTACCTGTATTTAGTTTAACAGAAAATAAAAATAAATCACAATAAAAAAACAATCACATCAATAAAATATTGTATGCATAAGTAAACTAACTTAAAAACATGACAAGCTAGGTTATGATTATTTGGTTACAGAGCCATAAATAATCCTGAGGGATTTTATATTAAATTTACATTGGGTTTTTCAAATTAGTAAAAACAATTTCATATGATGTATACAACAAAGATTGGAGAAAAATTATAGCTTATATAAAGTTTTAAACAAGATTGACCATAACAAAGACTGCCATGTGGTTCAGAAACTCTGTTATAACAAGGATCACCATGTGGCTCAGAAACTCTATTGTAACAAAGACTGCCATGTGTCAATTTTTGTTTAAAAAAATATTAATAATAACAAAAGTTAAAACATTTTTTGTGTACTTTTATGTACTTATTTTTTTTAAGCATTAAAAATATTTTTGGAATGTTTGACTAGATTCATCTTATTATTTAAAAAAAAGAGTTAAGCAAAAAAAAAAAAGATCTTGTGTATTTATTTATTCTATATTTACTTCAATGCTACAACAACCAAACTTTTGTCAGATGATTTTAAACTCTTTTTTTTTTTTTTTTTTTTTTTAATTTTTCATTACACAACGTTTTTAGGGCTAAAACAGCAAATACTTGCCAAGGTAATACAAATGACTATTTTACCTTTGTTGTTTTATTAACATTTACCAGATAAATATTTACAAGAACAAAAATATGCACAAATAAAATACCTTGCATCAACAGCAGCACCAGATTTAATGAGAATTTCAACAACTTTTACATGTCCTTCCATTGCAGCAAGATGAAGTGGTGTGTTTGAAGCATCATCAACATCATTAACTATGCTTAAATTGGTTGACAAAAGCAATTCTACAACCCTGGCAAATAAAATCAAATTTTCAAACAAACTATTTACTTATAAAAAATCTTATTTTTAAATTTAAATACATTAATTGCAGTATTATATGTTTAACGCAGGTATTAAATTGTCCTAAAAATTTAAATTTTGGTTTTTATCTTTAAAAATATTAAAAAGATAAACAACAGGCAAAAACTATTTTGATATTATAATGATTTTATATAAAGAAGAACCACAGTCAAAACTGTCAAAAAGTGCTTGTATAAACAAATAGTAAGTCTGGTGCATATTAGCTTACATAATCATATTATGTCATTTATATAAAAAAACAAAGCATAAAGTTTTGAAAAAAGTAATAAACAGACAAACAGCATCAAATATAATTTACGTACTTTCAAAGCAACAGTGCAAGGATTGCTATGATATGCATTTAAATGGATGCTCCCCAAAATAATTCCAACTAATTTTAATTACCATGAAACAAAGATAAGAAATTCCCTTAACTATACACAAACAATTTTTTAAATAAAACACCACTCAGTCAGTGGTGTTGGAATTACCTCAAATAGCTTTAAAATATCAAAATAATTTGGGATCAGTTCATCATTTTAACATTGTCTTTTATATATGAACCTTTTTTAAACAAAATTATATATATATATATATATATATATACATATATATATATATATATATATATATATATATATATATATATATATATATATATATATATATATATATATATATAATTACTTTTTATATATGATTTTTTTGTTTTTATAGTCTAGTAAACAATAAAGTATAATAACATCATTTTATGTCATACAGCTATGCAACTTTTATGTTATGTTATGTTACAAAGTTATGCAGTTCGTAAGTTAACTAGTTGGAAATTGGTTCAAAAGCAGTTGACAGAAGTCTTAAAAAACTTTAAGCTGAATGGAAAAAAATATGAAGGAACAAATTCCAAACCACCAATCTTCCAGAAAAATGAATAAAAGTTTTTTAAGCATTAAGTTACAAGAAATAAAATTGATATTGCTGAATAATGAGTCACACAATATAAAGTTTTAGTTGATGGAACAAGATATCTCGCTTAAGCAGCAACTATGGTAGTATTTGTGGAAAAGGGAAGATGCAACCTAATTACAATGGGACAAAAGCTCAAGCTTGGAAACTAAAGCATGATTAACTAAATTTACAATACATATTTAGACCTTGTTTAAAAGAGAGAGGGCTTCGTTAGAATATGACAACGATCATCCATGACAAAAAATATAGCTAGACCATCAACAAACAGAGCCACTATAAAGGTAAGATTATCAGGAAAATCATTAACGCCTCTTTTCTAGCACTATATGCAATGACATGTATATGCAATGAATTTAAATCTTATGTAGACCAAATAAAACCAAGTAAAATTGGTGACTCAATGGATAAAAGTTAATTCAAAGACTATAAATGTTTTTGAAGGATAGATTGAAAAATTTCGTGGTAATACTCTCTGAGAGCTACCGTCGAGTTTGGGATACCTTGCTACCAGCTAACTTTATAAGCATTAAACTAAGTTTTAAAGCAAAAGCAGTAAAAGATGCATAGGAAATACTATGGAGGCACTAGCAACAACCCACAAATGGAGTCGAAAGGATTTGAGTTCATTATCTCAAAGTGGTGAAATGGTAAGATCTTTTATATTCTAATTAATCCAGAGGTTATGACAGGTGTTTCTAGTGATAAACAGGTACTTCTGTGATAAACAGGTACTTCAGCTATTGCCCACTGATTGGGCAATAGCTGGTTAGGTCAGACTTTTAAAAATTGTAACCACATATAATTATTTCCAGAGGCAACAAAAAAAAGATTTTGTTAACTGCCTTTTAAATTATTTCAAGACTATTAAGGAGAGAACACTTTTGGTACTAGAGCCAAGCTATTTTGTTAAGAACATTAAAGTTACTAATAACAACAATATTGGCAGAGGGATAGAGAAAAAGACTTAAAAGAAAAGCCTTTGGTATAGATTTTAACTATTCTTAACACATTGCTATTTCAAATAATGTAACACTCTCTTATAATGAGAATACTATATTATTTCTATGAAACACCTCAAAGTTAACATTACTTATTTAAAAATAGTGATTTAACGTTATTTTTTTAAGGATTTTACTGCATATAGCAGGCCTTGTTTTAAAGCGTTACGTCTAGAGCAATTTACGTATGCCATAACCGATTTTTACATACGCGTAGAGCTGTTTTGGTTAAGCTACTTTTTATCATTTTTTAACTTTTAAATTAGCGGTAACATAAAAAAAGTAATTAATTTTTAAAAAAACCACATTAACTTTTAAATAACGATATGTAAAGATATTTATTAAAAAAAAGAATTTACTTAAAAAATAATTGTTGTAACTTTTCATCGCGATATATCTTTCCTTTTTATAGCAATTAATTTGACGCTAAACTTTTTATCTAAATACTTAGCAACATGAAAAATTGTTTGTCAATCCTTAACTACATATTTTTTGCAATGTTTTTAATAAAAAGTAGTATTTTTTAAAAGTTTTCAGTAAAAAACTTTAAAAAAATCTATATTCCATATTTATTAATACAGAATATAAATGTTTTATGCAATATAGATTTTTTAAGAATTCTTTACTGAATTTATAATAAAAAACAGTGATATTTTTTTTAACATCTCAAAAAATGTCTTAATAGTTTTGTTATCATGATAACAAAAATATCAAGACATTTTTTCGAGATATTAAAAAAAAAATGTGCCAATGAATGAACAATCTATTTGTATTTTTCTAAAAATTACTTCATTAATTATTACTCTTTGCTTTTCTTATTAGTTTAAGGTATATAAATACCTTTACCTTTAAGTTATGCGGGAGGAGGGGGACGGCACAGAAAAAAAATATTACCTGTTACTCGCAATTTTTGAATGAAGACAATTTGTTAAATTTCTTCTGTGTGCAATTCAATAAGTTTTTTTCATAAATCAAGTTATATTATTACATATTATAAGGTAAAGAAATTACGAGTAGACTACAACATCCGCTGATGACACTAATATTACGTTGAATATATTTATATAACAGAGGTTTCATTATGCACGCGCACATTACAGATTCCGTTAAATAAAAACTAAGGCACGTTTTAGTTTAATGACAGTTCTTATTTTTTACTAATGAATATGTATTTTTCTTTATAAAACAAAACAAACTAGTATATAAAAACCTTGTATATTTCTATTCTCTCTAAATTGTTCGAATATAGATTGTATTTTGAAGGACAAAAGATTTGCTTTAAAAACTTTTAAACCTTGGAACTTTGCCGATGCGATGATCACAGAAAAAGAGAAGACTTACGTTATTAAAATCAAATGTAAGTTATGTGATCTTCATCAAATAAAATATTATCCAAAAACAATGGTGCCGTAAGGGCAGCTGCCCAACGGTTTATAAATAACACAAGTCATGTTAAAATATTTTAACATTTTAATTAAGTTGATATATAATTAAAAATAAAAATATAGTTCAATAAATAAATTAAATTTGTTCTTAACAAAGATTACCTCATATTTATTCTTTTTTATTTTATTAAGTTAAATTGCTTAAATTATTAAATATACTTAAATTATTTTAGTTGAGTATTTTTTTAAGTTTGCACGTTTAAAGTTTTGCATAGAAGTATTTGTTTTTTTGTCTTAAGAATAATTAACAAAAGAGTTTGCATAAATAAGACTTATATTTAATTTAATTTTTTTTTTTAACTTCCTAAAATTTAAAAAAGAAAAGATTTAATCGTTAAAAACGATTTTTCTCTATAGCTCTATTTCTTTGTGATTTGTTTAAAAAGTAAAATATTTTTACAATAACGTAAAAAATTTATGAATTAAATTCCTGGCGAACGCATTCTAAACTATGCATCAAAAATATGCTCAAAGCAGACAAAACTTTTTTATATTTTTATAAAACGCAAGTTTAAATGCTAAGCAAGATAAATTTAAAAAATATTTAAAAACCTAAATTTTTCTTTGCTAGTCAAAACAAAATCGTTGTTTAAATAATTAACATGAGTTTGTGTTTATTAATGTTAATATTTTTTGTTTACTCTAGAAATTTTTAAAAATAAAAAAAAATCATTATTATTTTTTATTCAATAATGATTAAAAACAATAATTATTCAAAAACAAATTTCAGAAATAATTAAAATATATGTATATATATATATTTTTTTTTATTAAATAATCTTGAACTAAAATTAATAATAACAATTGAGAACATTACAAAATTTTCGTAATAAATTTACATTTAAAACGTTTATAGTTATTTGAGTTAATTGTTAAATTGAACTAGTTTGTGGTTATTTATTTATTGCGGTAGTTAAAACACTTAACGTCTATAAAAAAAAATAAAGATAATTTTATGACGTCAAAATTGCATTAAGCTAATGAATTAAGCACTTTTTTATTTAAAACAAGGCCTGATATAGGTATTGTCTTGAGATTATTGTAGAACCCTTTATTTAGCTATTTTAAAATTTTTAATGTTCAGTTATTGTTGTCTCTATATTATGCCTTACTTACTGCAAGTTTTGATAAGATATTTAAAAAGTAAAAAAACAAAACAAGATTTTAAAATAATGCAGCTGAAAAAATATAAAATGCCAAAAGAATAAGAAAGTCTTGCAGTAAAATAATGTAATATGTATCATAAAAATGTAGAGGACTATCTATCTATGGGACTATCTATTATAAAAATCTAGGGGACTATCTATCTACGGACATTTTTATTTTCTGAACTTAAAAACAATAATAAATAGAGAAAAAGTAAAAAATGAACTTTGCTTTCAGTTTTCATTAAAAAGTGATTTTGGCAAAAAAATTTGAAAAAAAATTTTAATAACAATTTATGATTGTTTCGGCAAAAAAATAATTTTTTTTAATATTAAAAAAAATTTGCAATTTAATTTGACAATAATTGACATAAAATTAAACTAACATGTACAACTTTTGAGTTGATAATGGAAAAATTGCGTAATATATTCAATTTAAAATAATTATTTTTAAATTAAGTTTTTTTTTTCACAATTTTTCGCAACTTTTTGTTTTTACATCACTAAAATTAACTATATAGTTATTTTTAAAAACAAGCAGCTTAGGTAAAAGCAATAGTAAGTTGTATAATAGCAGGCTATGTAGTTAGTTGCATATAGGTGCTACATAAATGTAGTGGGCCATATATTAACTATATAGTGGGCTATGTACAGTGATGGATCCAGAATTTTTTGGTGTTTGAGATAGCTATCTTTCAGACATGGAGCAAACTCCAAGCATTTGTATGTTTATACTTATGTCAAATAACGAAGCATTGCAAAAAATTGCAATGACTGGAGGCTGGGAACAAAAAATCCCTTTGACTTTTTACCCCCTTCCTCTCCCCCTCCCCCTCTCCAAACATGAGGGACAACAAGATAATAAAATATTTTTGGTACTATTCTCAACTAGACTTATATTTATCGATAAATTTTAAGTTTCATAGTATTATCTCTCAGCATACAAAAATTATGATCATATAAAATTTGTAACCCCCTCACACTGAGAGGGGTTTAAACTTTTATGGACATATTTTTGAACGCTGAGAGATAATACTATGAAACTAAAAATTTAGCAATGAATATAAGCCTAGTTGAGAATAGTTTTTAAGGAAAAATAGTTTTTACCAGTGGTTGTGCGAGCTATCCTATTAGTCAAATGTAATAGTAATGCAGTAAAATAATAGGGAGAATTCTTTTTCAGGGTCACACAGTACTTGATTGAGTACAATAAAAGACAAGACTTTTATTGTACAAATCTTTAAACAAATAATAATTTATAAGTATTATAATATTAAAACCATAATTATACATAATTATAGTTACAAAATTAATGTAATGCACTATTTTCATTACAAATATTTTTTTCTCAATGGACATGATTAAACATACTTTATTGTAAAATATTTACAATAAAATGATTCTAAAGATTCATAGATGATTTTATTTATTTGTGTTATAAACATTAATTTTTTATTATTTAACTTAAATATTAACTATTATCTTTTAAATGCAATAAGATGGTAATGGTCAGTACTTACCTAAAATAACACTTCATTTGTAAACTAAAATTAATTAAAAGAAAGCCAAAGGTATTTATTGCACAAGATCAGTAAATTTGGTAGCACAAGATCAGTTGATTGTCAGACCCTGTCATATTACCATATTTATTTACAACTAATGAATTTCAAGGTCAAACATTTGATGATGACATCTACTTTTATCAAAATATCTTGACTTAAAATATATAAAAATTTAGTAACTTAAGTATATAAAAATTTAGTAACTAATTTTTATTTTAAAACCTTTATATTTTCATACAGGAAACAGGGTATACTAAAAAATTATAATCCTAATATGCGTATATCAAAAATGAAAAATTCTACACCTAATTTGTTATACCTGTAATGACCATGTTTTGATGCTAGATGTAGGGGAGTGAGATTTTCATCATTTTTTGAATCAATACAAGCTCCCAGGTTTAAAAGAATCTATAAAAACAAAGTTAGTTAAATAAGTTTATAATAATTTAAAACAAGTTGTTTTTTTTTTTCTCCAAAACATTATTGGTGAATTTATTGAAAATATATTAAAATATTTTTAATATTTTTTAATAAACTTGATAAGTTCAAATGATAACAATAAGAATTAAATAAATAAGAAACTTTATTTAAAAAATTGTAAAATAAAGCAACAACAATGAACTATACAGCTTTAATAGTTTTCAAAAAGCTATTTGAATTTTTAGTTTTAATAATAATAAAATTTAAAATTTAACCTACACAAACTATATATTCTAAAAACAAAAGAACTTTTTAATACATAACATTTTTATAGTTGCGTATTTTGCATACTAAGTTAAAAAATTTAGTATGTAAAATATGACTTAATTAGCAAAAATAATAGATATACGCATTTTTATTAATTTGAATAAAATCATATTTCATAAACAGTTATAAAAATTTGATCGATTAAATTTGAATTAATTAACACTAAAACAAATTTAAAAGTATCAAAACAATTTTAAAAAATTCATTTATTCAAGTTTTAATTACAAACTCATTCATTCATGTTTTAATTACAAAAGTCTTTTTTCTTTATATAGTTATAGTAATAGACACAGTATAGTTTTTAGAAAATAGCGTTATTTCAATAAACAATGTTTTTAATTCAATTATGCATCATTTGGTACCTAATTGATGCTTTTAGCTTATTTTATAATTCATTTATGATTAATTTTGCATTTTTAACTTAGAAAAATGTCAAAAACTTTCTTAGAAATTTATGGAGCTCTTGTGTGATTGTGACAATAATGATGATGATGAGGATGAGGATGATGATGATCTCAATGATGATGATGATGATGACCACAATGATAATCATGACAAACACATTTTAATAATATACAAAAATCACCTGAACAATGTTCTCATGGCCCTCTTTAGCAGCAATATGGAGAGGCGTAAGTTCATGTTTATCAAACTCTTCTAACAACATTTTTATATCATGTTGACACAAAATCTATAAAGAAATTTAATATTTGTATTTTTATATTTAACATATAAATGATTTTTTTTTTTAAAATTATTTATTATTATAATATTTATACTTAAAGATACTTAAAACCCTAAAACTAAACAAACAAATTTAATTACTACTACTGCTGCTTCTATAACTAATAAATAGTAACATTACTATTAAATAATAGTATTAATAATAATAACGATAACAACAATAGTAATAATAATAACAATGATATTAACAACAATAATAATAATAACAATAATAAATACAATAGCAATAGTAAACATTAAGTTCACTATTTTTAATATTAACGATAATATATCAAAATTACTTCGAGCGATTCTTTTGAATTTTCTTCAGCACCAATATACAAGCATGTTTTATCATTTGCATCTTTCAATGTTAAATCAGCAGAGTTATCAAGTAACAATTTCACTGTTTCCCAATTGTTTTTACGCATAGCCATTAATAAAGGTGTTTCATTATCTTTATCTTTGATATCTATACATGCTCCTCTAAAAAGCAAAAGCAATTATAAAATGTATTAAAACACTTTTTTTTTATTTGTATGTTTTTATTTATTTATAGTATTTTTTTATGCTATAGTTTTCATACAATACACTTTGTATTAAAAATATTGTCAATATTTTATGTATATATATATATATATATATATATATATATATATATATATATATATATATATATATATATATATATATATATATGCATATATATATATATATTTATAAATATATATATTTATAAATGTAAATATATATATGTATATATTTGTAAATGTATATATTTGTAAATGTGTATATATATATACATATATGTATATATATATATATATATATATATATATACATATATATATATATATATATATATTTGTATATTTATATATATTTGTATATTTATATTTATATGTATATTTATATATATATATATATATATATATATATATATATAAATATATATATATATATTTGTGTATATATATATATATCTATATATAATTTAAATTAAAAAAATACAACTTTTTATGGAACTATTAGTTTCATGCCATTTGACAATCATTCAGCCATATTATTACAAATGGCATGAAACTAATAGTTCTACAAAAAGTTGTATTTTTTTCATTTAAATTATATAAATATAATTCGCTCTTTTTTACTAAGAAATATTGATCACTCTTACGCAGACAAGAGCTGTATTTTTAACAAAAGACTATACCTATCAACAATTATATATATATATATATATATACATATATATATATATATATATATACATATATATATATATACATATATATATATATATATATATACATATATATATATATATATATATATATATATACATATACATATATATATATATATATATATATATATATATATATATATATATATATATATATATATATATATATATATATATATATATATATATATATATATACATATAAAAATATATATATATATAAATTTTTTTTAAATGTTCGCTTCCAACAAGGCTGTAAGCAACCACTAATTAGGTGAAGTTCCAACCACTAAAGTTGGAAGTTACTGGAAGAGAAAAGATGAAGATTGTATAGCAAGATAACGATTGACAGACAACTTAAAAGATTGCAAATTATATGAATCATGAAAGCAAGATGAAGGTGCAAATTCCAAAGAACTGATGTTAAAGGAAAAAAACTAGGCAAATAAGAGTTTTTGGAGCACTTAGGAACAGTCACAGAAAAAGAATGAGACTTAATTGAATGATGAGTAAAATGAGAGTGAATTTTAGTAGATGGCAGAACATTAGAGAAGCAACATTACAACGATGTAACAGAGGTTGAAGGTTGGCTGCAAGAGCAGGTCCAACTATGTTTACAATGCGTTTTTGCACCTTGTCTAAAAGAGAACGGGCATCATTAGAAGATCCGCCCCAGATATGGCAACAGTATTCCATACAAAGCCAGATTTGAGATTTATAGAGATAGAGAATAGAATCCAGAGTAAGAAAGTGACGAGCTCGATAAAGAAAAGCAACTTTAGCAGATGCTAATTTTGCAACAGATTTGATATAAGGTTTCAAAGAAAGATCAGAAGTAAGAGTTAATTCTAGAAGATGAAGGGCAGATGACTCATCGAGTACATTACCATTCATAAATATAGGAAGGTCTAAAATATTGCGATAACGATTAGCTGAAAAAAATTGAGTTTTATCTGAATTAAAGTTCACCAGCCACTGTAAGCCCCATGCTGTAGCAGAAGTGAGATTCTTTTCAAGCTAAAATGCCGCCTGCAAGCAATCAGAGGGAGTTGGCTTCTTATCATGACAAGAATAAATGGTAGTATCATCAGCAAACAATTACACATTAGATGTGAGAATATCTGGAAGATCGTTAATGTAAATTAAAAAGAGTATAGGGCCAAGGATTGAACCTTGAGGAACACCTGAGGTTACAGAAGAAGAAGAAGAGTGCTGTCCATCAAGGACAACTTTTATACTGCGATTGGAAAGGAAGGATTCAACAATTTTAAAGATGTTTCCAGATACACCGTAAGAAGAAAGCTTATGGAGAAGACCAGCATGCCAAACTTTATCAAACGCTTTAGAAATTTCGAGAGCCATGCCCTTAACCTCTCTACCTTTATCTAATGCACCATAAAACCTATTGGTTATTACTGTTAGCAAATCAGCCATAAAACGAGAAGATCGAAATCCATATTGATGATCAGAAAGTAAGTTATTAGATTCAAGATGAGAGATTAAGTGTTTGTTAATTAAAGACTCAAAAACCTTGATTATGATAGGAAGAAAACTAATGGGGCAGTAGTTTAATGAATCAGATCGCTCTCCAGAATTTTCAAAAATAGGGATAACAGATGCTGCTTTCCAGCAGGTCGGAAAACAAGACTCTGATAAGCACTTGTTGAATAGTTTTGAAAGGATAGACATTATATATATATACACATATATATAAAAATATATATATATATATATAAATATATATATATATATATAAAAATATATATTTATATAAATATATATATATATTTTAATATATATATATACATATATATATATATATATATTTTAATATATATATATATATATATATATATATATATATATATATATATATATATATATATATATATATATATATATATATATATATATATATATATATATATATATATATATATATATATATATATATATATATATATATATATATATATATATATATATATATATATATATATATATATATATATATATATATATATATATATATATATATTTAGGGTTAGTTTAAAGACTATTTGAAGTTGTTTCTTTACTGACAATATTTTATATATATGTATAAATATATACAATATTGTAAGAGCTTATGTGTACTTAAACTTTAAATTACTATAAATCTCACTTTGATAATAAATATTGAATGATCTCTACTCGATTAAACAAGGCAGCTCGATGCAATGGGGTTTCTTGAAGAGAATTTTTTGACTCAATATCAGCACCATTTTCAACAAGAAGTTTTGCAATTTCTATCAAGCCAGAAGTGCAAGCAAGATGAAGTGGAGAAGTCATATTAGCTTTCATAAGATTAACATTAGCACCTTTATTTATAAAAAACTCAACAATAGCTGTGTGATTATTTTCAACAGCCAGATGTAATGCAGTTTGTTCATCACGATCATAAGAAAAAATCAACTTTGCTAACATGGTGACACCACCTTGCTTTTCTGCATAATCAAACAATAGCATAACAATATCTAAAGATTTTAAGTATAAATAATTGTTGAAAAAATAATAAACTACAAAAGAAAAAAAAAATTCAATGAAAATTGTTTAACATAAGTTATAGTTAACATTAATATTAAATATCAACAATATTAAATTATGAAAAAAATCATCATAAAAAAATGAAAAAAAAAAAAAAGGTAAAAAATTAAAAATAACAAAATAACAAAATAATAAAAAAAAGAATATATTCATTATAAGTAAAATAAACAAAAACTGATTAAAAAGAAAAAATTATAAACAATAACAAAATTACTGTAAAATAATAAATAATATAGTTGGTTATTAACATTAAAACAACTAACTGTAAAGCATAGGGATGAAGTTGGGCCAATAGTGTTGTTTTTGCTGGGGATTGTTACTATTGTACTGTAAATTTTATATTTTTAAATGCTGACTTTATTTCAGATAATAAGAAATTTAAAAAATAAAACCGAGAAATAAATCGTTGTTAAAATCCTTCTCAACTCTACAAATCTGAAAACAGATAGAAACTAACAATTAAGTCATGTCATGTTTCTTTTGGTAGTAAAACATTTTTCTTAAAGGACATTATGATCAAAGATAACACCTTCTGAAAGGCAATAATAGTAATTTGAAATTATTACTTTGTATAGATATATTTTTTATCGAAGAGTTTCTATAAAATAAAATCAAACTGATAGAGCTAACTTATTTGACATAACTAGGAACTGTGACCCATTTTCTGTGTCCTCTTTTGTATTTTAAATAAATTTCAATCAGAGTTTAAAAAAAAATTGTTTATAAATCTTTTTGTTAAAACCTCAATATTCCTAAAACACTGGAAGAAATATTATGTAACTGTCATCTAAATCCAAACACCAAGAGTTTTAAATTGATTGATTTTCTGCTATTTATTAAAGTTCATTGATCGACACAAGAAGACTAAATTAAAAAGTTTAAAACAATATATATATATATATATATATATATATATATATATATATATATTATATATATATATATATATATACATACATATATACGTATATATATATATATATATATATATGTATATATATATATATACTCATATAGTGTCGCTTTAAGAGCATTTTAATGTAAAAAAAGTCTCTTACGACTACAATTTTAATTACCTCGTCTCTTAAGCTGTTTTTGATTGTCATCGAAATGTCAAAGCAATTAATTTATGCGGAAGTACATTAAATTTAATTGTTTTTTGAAAAATTTTTAAAAAACCGCAATTATAACGACTAGAAAGTTTTTTTTAATTAGTGGTGTTTTTGTTATTGATTTAATAAAAAACATTTTTTAAACATGCGTAAATGTTGCTACATCGACTATCTTATAGCCTGACTCGCAACGGAGTGCTGCTACATCGACTGACAAATAGCCTGACTCGCAACGGAGTGCTGCTACATCGACTGACAAATAGCCTGACTCGCAACGGAGTGCTGCTACATCGACTGACAAATAGCCTGACTCGCAAGGGAATGCTGCTACATCGACTGACAAATAGCCTGACTTGCAAGGGAGTGCTGCTACAACGACTGACAAATAGCCTGACTCGCAAGAGAGTGCTGCTACATCGACTGAGGGTTTGGTTTGGCCAGGCAGTCTATCAATTAAAAAAAAAAATTTAATTTTTAAAACTTTTTCTGGTCTGGTTTATTAACGCGCTCTTTAAAACTACAGTTTATGGAAAATATTTTTTGATGCTACGCAAGAGACATGCAAGACTATATATATATATATATATATATATATATATATATATATATATATTTTATATATATATATATATATATATACATACATATATACGTATATATATATGTATATATATATATATATATATATATATACATACATATATACATACATACATACATACATACATACATACATACATACATACATACATACATACATACATACATATACACATATTTTTATCCCTGAATTGTTATCCTTTTGCATCCCTTAATATCTCTTTATTATTTCTTAATGGGATTCAAACAATTTAATTATTAATCATTAAAAAATAATTATACAAAATTTGATCAACTTATGACTATTTGTACTAATCCCACAAAAAGATTTATTAAAATACTCATAAATATACAATTAATCATGCTACTAAAATATTACTTTTTTGTTTGCTGAAAATTTATCTCAATTAATTTCTTTGAGTAATATGCTCTATTAATGCTTTTTTGGTGCTATTCCACAACTTGAGCTGGTTGTTTTTATTCTACTGGGTCAAAACATTTATCTTTGTTGTCTCCTGTAAGTTTGATACCTCGCTCTGCATTATTGTTGACACAAGAAAGATTGCATACAAATTTTTTTGCAATGATGATGTTCTTGAATTTTTTTCAATGCTTCAAGTAGGAGTAGAGAACAACCAATTTGCTTCTTAATTAGAATTGCAGCTCCATTATAAGCTCCACTGTTTGCAGCTGTTGTATCATAATCAAGTGTAACAATAGATGCTTTTAATTGTGACTTATCAACTAGGTTCATCACTGAGCAACATTGTTTTTTGAATAATATTGTTGGCAATTTTATGAGTTTTAAGAGGTGACCCTGCATACACAGCAAGTCACTCTTCCTTTTTTTCTAGCTTGAAAGTTTTCCATCCCAATAAATTTATAAAAATTTAGGTGGAACCCAAGTTTCTTCAATTAATTTAGCTTCTTCTGTGAGCTGATCCTGCTCTATTAACTGATGTTTTGGAAAGTGTAATATCATTTAAAGCTGCTCCTCCTACTGCTAAATCTTTAACAAAATAAGCAGTTGTTGCCTTTTACTAATACTAGATCTATCAGCAACTGCAGACATTTCTTTTAACAGTTCTTAAAAAATTCAGCTATTTCGCAGATTTGCAATGATGGTTTTTTTTTCTCTTCTTTTCATCTTTTTCTGCAATATCTGAAAAAAATTTGGCGCCCTCATTGACTTCTATATCATCAAACATAGTTGAGTAAAATTCAAGGTTTTTGAGTTGCTGATTCTTAATATGAAACAATTTTTTTTTTGTCTTTTGTTGTAGTTTAACATTGTTGCTCTTTTTCAGCATGGATTTTATCTACTCCAGTTGTTGAGCTGTAAGTGGCTGCAGCTCCAGTTGTTGAGCTGTAAGTGGCTGTATGTGATATATCAATTAGACTGTCCAGTTTCAATGTAAAAAAGTTTTTTGCTTTACTTTTCTTTTTTGTCTTCTATTTTTAATGATTTAAACAAGAAACGTTTTTTAGCGGCAATATTTTTGTTTATAGCAATAGCTGAAATATGTAGTAGATCTAATATATACATTATTTCCGAGACTTTTACTAGGTCTATCGATCTTTTTTGGGATGAAAGCCATGGCTGTTGTTTAATACAAGACTGATGCTTATAATACAAATACTTTTAGTAACTATACATTTAGATATAAACTTTTTAACAATAAAAAGATATAGAAAAAGGTTCATTATTAACTTTATAAATTAAACTGTAGCAACTTATACATATTAATGTTGCAGTATGTTTTTGAAAACTATTTTTGCCTCAAGAAATTTAAGAACATAAGACTTAATGACTTCCTTAAATGCAATTTCGCAATATTTAATGCAGTATTAAAGGTACAAAAGTATTGAGATTAGAATGCTTGAAAAGTATTGGAATGAGAGTAATTAAATATATTTATGTTATGCAACACTTGTGGTGTCTTTAAACAAATCTCTTGTGGGATAAGTACTAGTAGTTTTAAACTAATAAAGTTTTGTAAAATTATCCCTTAATGATTAACAACTAAATTGTGTGAACCCCACTAAGAAACAATTAGTAGGTAAAAACAATGCACAACACTTGCGCAATTTGTTACTCAAACTTTCAATATTTGTGGGGGATCTAAAAATCATCCTAAATTCAAGATTTTTGGTATTTAGCGTTTTTAGATCAAATGTTATCAGTGGTAAAAAACCCTGTTAAAATTTCAAAAAAAAAAATTAACATTGACCACTCGAATTGAAAACCTTGTGAATGCGATCCAAATTTAAGAATTCCACAAAAAGAGCTTATTTCAATAAAAACCTAGCAAGAAAAATAAGGCAGTGTTTCATCTATGCAATAATTTTGTTTGGATATTAAAGAGACTGCTAAACTTAGGTTCAAAAACTTATGTATGTTAATTGATTAAGGAAGACTCAAGCAACAACAAGAAGAAGCTTCAAAAAAGTTAGAATCATTGGTAACATTTTATCTGTTCACTTTAAGACTTGATGCTAAAAATATGTTGTAAAAAAATGAATAATATTATGGTGAGTGATTGTGAAGAAATCTCAACAATAGAAAAACAAGAGAATTATGTTAAGTAAAACTACCTAGATTTTAATAATATTGCCATTGCCTAATTTCTTGTGTCATTGACTGCTACTGCTGATATTATTAATGGTATAGTAAAAGATATTATAAAGGCAGAAAAATCTATTGAAGATAAAA
This sequence comes from Hydra vulgaris, assembly GCF_022113875.1. Lineage (NCBI taxonomy): Eukaryota > Metazoa > Cnidaria > Hydrozoa > Anthoathecata > Hydridae > Hydra > Hydra vulgaris. The sequence continues at coordinate 34,903,202 of NC_061158.1, read as the reverse complement.
AAAATCTCATGTGTAGCATAAAAGTTTTTGTACAAAAGAGCATACTATCAGTCATTCCAGAGTAGTGAAATCACTGGAATTTTTGTTGATGGTAGAAAAGATTAAGATTTCATTTTTATCCAAGATAAGACCACAAGCAACTTCAGTAAAAAAGTTATCTAAGAAAATCATATAACTGTGACAGAAGAGTCTAGAGGTTGCTAGCTTACTCTATATACACCAGAGCCTAAATCAAAAATATCTAAACCAGCCAAGTTATGTGCTATTAAGTTATCCTTAACCTTCAACTAATTGGAAAGTGACATTACAAACGAAATGTCTGGCTAGAATGCTTTTTTTTAAAGAAAACTTCTCAATCAAAAACTTTTTAGATTTCTTTGCTGGCTTTGCATTAATGATCTTCCATTCCATCATATTGTAATCTTGATCTTGAATCTGATAATGCATGATCTTAAGGATGTTTGCAATTTCGGTGACACAGGTCTATTTTCCAATGTTCTTTGAGATTAAAGTAAAGCATGACATTAAACATGGTTGTGGTTATCTATTGCCATCTTATCAAGCTATTTCAACTTTAACAAAAGTAAGATAATAGGATTAAAGAAGCCTCTTAACCTTATCTAAGAAGTGAATCCTGCTGGGATCATCTTGAGAAGTGGCGTGCTGGTTCCTGAGACTATGCAGGAATCCCACGTGGGTCTTAAACCATTGATCTTAAAAGGACCTTTTGGAAGAAAAATTTTTTTACTATATTCTGAAAATAGGTAACAAATAAATATTAAAATTCTTTAAGGTCTTTTAGGTCATTTAAAGTGTTCAACTTTGAGCATTTTATTATTTTGCATGATAAAACGTAATCATTATCTAATATGATTCTCTAAACATAGTAGATATTTGCAAAAAGCATTTATTACTAAATCACATAAATCACTATTTTCATATAGTTGGAGGTGCCTTAGTTACTGTATTAGCTCACCTGTAATCTACGTTATATGTATATTTGTGTTCTCTGTCTGAACCTCTGGCGCAGTGTTCGCTCACTCGTAAGTTACTTTATGTTCGTTATGTATGTCTGTGTTCTGTCTGAACCTCTGGCGCGGTGTTCGCTCACCCGTAAGTTACTTTATGTTTATGTTTATGTTTTTTATGTTTTTTTTTGTATGTTTGTGTTCTGTCTGAACCTCTGGCGCAGTGTTCGCTCACCCGTAAGTTACTTTATGTTTTTTATGTATGTTTGTGTTCTGTCTGAACATCTAGCACGGTGTTGACTCACCCGTAAGTTGATTTATGTTTGTTTGTGTCCTGTTTATACTCTAATGCAGCGTGAGCTCAGTAACTAACTACTTACTCCAACTACAAAACCTACACTCACCTTAGACTCCTGTATTTTGTTAGATGCAGTGTTTTTCCTAATGCACTTCCAAAATATCATGCCTGGTTTTCTCAAAGTACTGTTGCGGGAAGTAACCCCTTTTAACTACTCCAGGTCAGGTCAGGATAATTGAGATCAATCTTGCTAATGGTATCACATAACCTAGTACCACCTGCCACAAGCCCTGCTGCCTTGCAGAGTGTGCTCTTCTTAGGCAAAGGCTAGGAGAAATAAACTCCGACTAAAAATTCCCCTGCCTTGGGGCTCTTGGTTGACTAAAGGAAAGAGATGGTGTCTCGATAAAAACACTCATCTTGGGCAGATGTTAACTGCATCCAGCTAAACATCCCCTGCCTTGGGGCTCTTGGTTGAGTAAAGGCTAGAGATGGTGTCTCGATAAAAATACTCATCTTAGGCAGATGTTAACTGCATCCAGCTATTGTCTTGTAGAAGGCCTCCTAGGCAAAGACTTTAGGGGTAAGCAGAAAAATTCTGCTAACCAGCCTCGAACCCCTTCTTCATCTATTAGGCTGGCGTAGATGTAACCTGTGTTACATTGTTTCCTGCCTAGGATGATGAATGCTGGATCTCCTTGACTCTACTCATAGAATTTTGCTTATGCCTCCTTGATAATGGCTATGCAACTCTTCCTGTTATCTCCATATGAGGGTACAGCTCTAAAACTCAGTTTAATGGTTCTGAGGCCGGCTGGTAGTAAGGTTTACCAAACTCTGTGGTAGCTCTCAGAGAGGCTGATTCCATCAACAGCTGCAAAATATCAGAGCATTAACATTGCCTTGTTGCGCATGGATGGTGTCCTTGTTAATGCTTTTGGTGTGCATTGTCAAGGCCACATAAGGAGCCCTATGTCACAGCTTAGGGTTAATTAACAGGACTGAGACAACTGCATAGCTCATTGATTAGGAGGCTGTGCTCTATCTATGAATGAGTCAAGTTCTCATTAAACCCAAATCATGACCTAAGTAACCAAAAATTTTAAACCTAAAAAACCATCCCCACCACCTAAATGTTTTAATATATCTTTTACAAATGTTCGCGGTCTGCGAAGCAACTTTCCGTCAGTTGAGTCTTACCTCCTGCAAAATTCACCAGACTTGCTTGCACTCAGTGAAATAAATTTAAATTCTGCAATCCCTTCTTCAGATGTCAGTGTTGATGGGTACTATCCTTTGATTCATAAAGACTAAATAATCACATGCTAGGTTTAGGGGTATACATACGCATTAATTTCCCTATTTGTTGTGAAATCAGGTTCGAATCCTTTGACCATTCTTTTATGTGCTTTCGCCTAGCACCTCTTCACTCTATCACCTTTCTCTTTGTTCTTTATCGTTCTCCTTCTTCCCATGATTGCACTCTCTTAGATGTTATCTCTGATCAAATTGACCATGCCCTCTCTCTTTACCCCTCTGCCAATATTGTTGTTGTTGGTGATTTTAATGCCCATCACACTGAATGGCTTGGCTCTAACACCACTGATCCTGCTGGCACTAAAGCCTTTAACTTCTGCGTTTCTCAATCTCTTACTCAGATAGTTAACTTTGTGACTCGTTTTCCTGACAACCCTAATCATTTACCTTCACTCCTTGACTTATGTCTTGTCTCTGACCCTAGCTTATGTTCAGCTTCTCTCTTTTCTCCCTTAGGTGGTTCTGACCATGCAATGATCTCTATAAATCTTTCTTCTCGTACTTCTTTTTTGGGCTCACCTTATCATCCCACCACCTACTACTACCCTAAAGCTGACTGGGATTCCTTTCGTGATTTTCTTGGTGATGGTCCTTGGGCTGATGTTTTTTCTCTCTCAGCTGACAAATGTACCTCCTACGTCACCTCCTGGATTCAGGCTGGAATGGAAGCTTTTATTCCTTTGCGTCGGTTTCAAGTCAAGCCTCATTCTACTCCATGGTTTTCTCCTTCTTGTGCGGCTGCTATATCCAATCGTAATCATTTTTTTCATCTTTTTCAAAAGAACAACTCTCTTGAGAACAAACGGCTATTTATTATTGCAAGAAATCGATGTAAAAAGATGCTTTCTGATGCTAAACTCCATTATTCTCAGTTCACTAAATCTCGCATCTTATCGCAGAAGTTAGGCTCTAATGATTTTTGGAAAATCTTCAACAGCATTATTAACAAGGGTAGATCTAACATTCCATCTCTCCTTCATGGGACTGATCTTATTACCTCTCCCAAGGATAAGGCAGAAATATTTGCAAAGAACTTTTCTTCTTGAATTCCACTCTTGAATCTTATGGACATTCTCTTCCTTCCATTCCAGTCAAACAGGTTGACCCATTGTTAGACATTCAAATCACTCTGGCTTCTGTTGCTAAAGTCATATCTCAATTAAACTCGTCTACAGCTTGTGGTCCAGACAACATTCCTGTCACAGTCTTGCAGAATTGTTCTCCAGAACTTTCTTCAATTCTCTCTAAACTATTTAACAAATGTTTGACTGAGTCTTGTTTTTCTGCTTGTTGGAAAATGGCATCTGTGGTTCCAATATTCAAAAAATCTGGAGAAAATTCTGACCCCTCCAATTATCATCCGATCAGTCTTCTTTCTGTTATTAGCAAGGTCTTTGAGTCTTTGATCAACAAATTCCTCACATCTCATCTTGAGTCAAATAAACTACTGTCAGACAATCAATATGGTTTTTGATCCTCTCGCTCTACGGCCGACTTGCTTACTGCTGTAACTGAAAGATTTTATCGTGCATTAGATGGAGGCGGTGAGGCTAGGGCTATTGCTTTCGACATATCTAAAGCTTTCGACAAAGTTTGGCATGCTGGTCTTCTACATAAGCTTGCTTCATATGGTGTTTCTGGGAAAGTTTTTGAGATTATCAAACCATTTCTTTCTAACCGGTTTATTAAAGTCATCCTTGAAGGCCAACACTCTTCTTTATTTCCAGTAACTTCTGGGGTTCCCCAAGGTTCCATCCTGGGCCCTGTTTTGTTTCTTATCTACATAAACGATCTTCCTGACAACCTTTCATCTAAAGTAACTCTTTTTGCTTATATCTGACCGCCTCCCTCACCCCTGTTGCCAAGGGTGAGGGAGGGAGTCAGATTTTAAATTTTTTGCTAAGCCTCCTCATTTGGCATAGGTATAAACATACTTAAGTTTGGAGTTTGCACAATGTGTGAAAGTGTCCTATCTGGAACATCATAAAATCCTGTGGGCCCCATGCACGTGTGTGCATTGAGGGAAACTATACTCCATATACCAAACATCTTTTTATGTTGGCAAACTAGGATCTTTAGTCAGAATTTTGACTTTTCTATTGATTAGCTGGTTAATTGTGATAAATTAGAAAAACGATGTACATACTTTTAAAATGAACCCCCTAACTGATCCTGAGAATATAATTGTCTCACTTCTATCTGATAACTCAGATCAGAAGTTATTTGTGGTCAACCTTTTAAAGTTATAGAAACAATCAAACCTTGATGCTTGTGACATCAAAGAACTGAGGCAGCTGAGTCTGAATAAAAGAGATGATTTTTACAAACACAATTGGACAATCAGGAAGTTATTCTTTTGTTAAAATCAAAAAGACTTTATTCAAGTGATCAATCCTAAAAAATTAACAAGATAATAAAATATTTATAAAATCACTAAAAACTGACTAAACATAAAATCATACAAAATGATTTGATGTTTAGTTAGTTTCACTTTTTTATTCTAATTTGGTATTTATTTGGTTTTTATTACTGTTTTTGTCACTCATTTTACCTTCAAGCTTGTTAAATTTGTAAATGTTTTATTAATTGCTTTTCCCATTAAGGGCATGTCAGCTATTTGAGTTAAGGTTAGCTGTTGTTTTTTTTGGAAGGGAGGGGAGTGGGAGTGGTTGAGACAAAGTTGAAGGGTTGAGACAAAGTGGGATGGTGGAGACAAAGTTATGTTAAATTTTGTTGTGCATAATATGTTTATAATTTTTTTCATGTTTATATATAAATATATATATATATATATATATATATATATATATATATATATATATATATATATATATATATATATATATATATATATATATATATATATATATACATATATATATACATATACATATATATATATATATATATATATATATATATATATATATATATATATATATATATATATATATATATATATATATATATATATATATATATATATATATATATATATATATATATATATTAACTGTAATATATCTTGATTTTTTAATTAGGGGAAACTGGGGTATAATAGGGTATTTAAGGAAAAGTCATCAAAAAACTGGCAAAAAAAATAAAAATAAAAAAACTGCTATGTATGACAAAAAAATAAGTCAATAGCATTAAATAAAAAAATATTATTTAAAATTAAAAAATCTTTGAAAAAAAACATTCAATGAAATAATATTAGTAGTCTCTGCTGCCAGAAAGTTTGCTTTACAAAAAGCATTTCTATTAACTGGCCTATATGCCTTTTTGAAAGCCATTTATGGCACTTGTCATTGAAGCAGTCTCCAGGTAGGCTGAGCCAAAAAGTGTAGCTATTTGAAATTAAGTGACCATGCGCGCGCAATTTGTTTTCAACCATTTCCTGATATTGAGGTCATAGCAAGTGCTAAGTGGCTTCACAAAAGCCAAATTTAAGGGCTGCATGTGATGCGTGCAATAAGAAGGCAAACACAGAAGAATTACACCATTCTCTCTTGCAATGTTAATCAATTCAATACTTTAAGTATGAGATTTATGTACATCTAAAATAGGTAGAACTGGAGAGTTTTTTATGGCTCCTGAATTTTAAATAGATTTTCTTAACCAAACAATAAACAATTCATTTTTTATCTACCCGCTTGAGTGACATTCAACTCAAGTACCTGGTGGTGCTCCATCCATAAATTTTGGCTTCATTTGTTTGTGAGGAAAGATCATCATGGGTGGCATTAGGGTAGTCCATTTAAAACACTTTTTTGAAATTTTAACCGGGGTTTTTACCAGTGATGACATTTGATCTAAAAACACTAAATACCAAAAATTTCGAATTTAAAACAATTTTTAGACCCCCCACAAATCATTGGAAGTTCAAGTAATGGATTGCGCAAGTGTTGCACAATGTTTTTACTCACTAACTGTTATTGTTTCTTAGTGGGGTTCACACAATTTATTTGTTAATTACTAAGGAGTAATTCTACAAAAATTTATTAATTTATTACTTGACTATGAATTGTACTTATCCCACAAAAGATTTGTTTCAAAACACCATAGATGTTGCCTAAAATAATTCATTTATTCCAATACTTTTCAAACATTATAATCTCTATACTTTCGCTCCATTATAAATTTAATATTGTGAAATTACATTGAAGGAAGTCATTGAGTCTTAAGTTCTTAATTCCCTTGAGGCAATAATAGTTCTTAAAAACATGCAGTAACATTGATAAGTTTAATTTACAAAGTTTATGTCTGCAAAGTATATGTCTAAACATATAGTTACTTAGAGTGTTTATATCACAAGTTTCATTCTTGTATTAAACCATGGCAATGGCTCCCATACCAAAGAAAATTGGTAGATCTAGTAAAAGTTTGGGAAATTATCTATTGAAGTATCTATTGAAGCAGAAGAGACAGTACTCAGATCAGGAAAAAAAAGTTTATTAGATTCAATACATACTCCAGCTACTGCTATAAACAAAAATATTGCCGCTAAAAAAAGCAGACATTCTTCTAGTTTAAACCATTGGATTGTTGGTTTTTCCTTAGAAAACTTTAAAAGAAGAAAGCTTCCATTGAATAGAGCTATATTGCAAAAGTATCTTTTTGAGAGAGAGAATGATCCTAGAAAAGAAACAAGACTCATCTGCAAATCATCTAGTTTGTGATATCATTGAAAACATTTGGTTACCTGCTCGCATTCCAACAAAGTGTAACAGGAAGGACTGTGCTGATCAGATTTTCTGTTAGGTAAGGAATATGAGACACTGAAAAAAATTCCTGAAAGTAGAAGACAAGAAAAAATTGTAAAGCAAAAAACTACATCATTTACACAGAAATTGGACAGTCTGTTTGATATATCACATACAGACACTTACACATTGCTGAAACACTCTGGTAACAATGAGTGGCTTATTAACTGGGAATTCCTAAAAAACCAACGAAAGTTTCCTCAAGTGAGCTCAATGGCTGGAGTAGACTTGCTGAAAAAGAGTGACAGCTTTACATCAAACTACAGCATCATGAAGGAAAGAAAAGAAAGGAATTGTTTCATATTAGGAAATAGCAACTCTATAATCTTGAATTTTGCTGAACCATTACTGATGATAATGAAGTCAACAAGGTTGTCAAATTTTCTTCAGATGCTTCGGAAGAAGGTGCAAGTTTTTCAGTGAAAGAGAAAAAAAACATAATTGCAAGTCTGCAATAATGCTGAAAATTTCAAAAAGAGAACTATTAAAAGAAACGTGCACAGTTGCTGATGGATCCGGTATTAGCAAAAGACAACAGCTACTTATTTTGAAAAAATTTTTAGCAACAGGTGGAGCTTTAAGTGATATTACACTTTCTAAAACATCATTTCATAGAGCAAGATCAGCTAACAGAATTAAAGAAGAAAAATTAATTAAAGAGACTTGAATTCCACCTGACCTTTTGGAAATTCATTGGGATGGAAAAGCTTTCAAGCAAGCAACTGGAAAAAAGGAAGAACAACTTGCTGTGTATGCAGGGCCACTTCCTAAATTGCTGACAGAACTAGTCAAACACAATGTTGTTCAGTGATGAACCTAGTTGATAAATGGCAATTAAAAGCATCTGTTGTTGCACATATTAAGAGAGGTTTCCACATTCGGTATGCCGCACAGTGCCTCACAGATACGAAAAAACGGCAAAAACCCTATTAATTTTTTAAGATTATTTTGATGTTTTTTAACTTTATCTTGATTGTTATAAGCATACTGAACAAGGTAAACCCATTTTTTATGATTTTGTAAATTTTTACTCTTTTTGTGAGCTTGTTATATGCAGGTTGTTTGTGGGCAAAAATTCAATAGAAATTTTAGAGTTTTCAAGTAGATCTTAAAATTGTCACAAAATGGTCATTTTTAAAAATTTTTCTTTCATTTTTTCGGTGAACATCATATATATATTATATCATCCGGTAAGTAACTGACAATGGACTTTTATCAACACCAAAAATTAATGTTCGAATTTCACAATTTGTGAAAAAATTAAAAATTTTCAGAAAATAATATTCACAATATTTACTTTTTCTAAAAATGTCCACACTTGTCCACCCTGAATTTTGATGGAGAAGTATCTTGAATATATACAGGAATGCCCGGAAAAAAAAAACCCGCCCCAAAGTAGCACGTTTTTGAGAAATTGAATTTTAAAGTTTTTTGCAATTAATAAGAAATCCGCAAAAAGTTGTTTACAAATCCAAAAAATTAGTTAGTAATATGTGCCTTTGTGATTACATCTCAAAATGAAAATAATAGACTTGATTCCCAAAGTAAGAGAAATTTGTATAACTAACAAGGATATTGTGAGCCTCCTTTATGAGGAAATTTTGATATCAGAAGGTTTGGATGGTGAAAAAGTGCATAGTGAAAAATTAACAGAAAAAATCCGAATTTTGGTGATAAAATTGAAAGCTAAGTGGATTGCAGTAAACAAAACATATGACAGGCTGTTAATGAAAGAAAAGAAATGGTTGCAAACCGAAATTCAAATTGTTATGAAAGCTGACAATGTAAGCAGAAAAGAGTTCAGTGGAGGGCGACCAAAGAAAGATTGGAAAGATCTAGGAGAGAGAAGTAAGCGAACAAGAGTTGTTGGATTATCTGTGCATGATCCAGAGGTTTTAGCTCTGGCTGCTGTTAAAAGTGCAAAATCATCAGGTGACTTACAAGACTTTGCTTATGTGGTTAAAGAGTCTATTCAGAAAGCATCTGAAATCAGAAAAAGTATGGACAGCAAGGAACCAATAATGATGAGTGAGAAAGAAGCACTTTCATTAAAAGTTAATTGTAATCTCAGTGATGATCAGTATCAAATGATAAGAAACTCCTCAATCAAACACAATGCCAATATTTATCCAACATTACATGCTCTATTCAAGGAAAAAAGTAATTGTTATCCAGAGGACCTTGTTGTAACTGAAACTTCTGCTGAAAGTAAATTACAGTCCATGGTGAATCATACTCTTAAAAAAGTTATTGTATTAAGTGAAGACAATTTAAAAACTCTGGATCCAGATTAAAATGTGCTCAATGGTCGTTTTATTCTAAAAGCAGGGTTTGATGGTGCATCAAGCCAAAGTTTGTATAAACAAAGGTATGATAACACAGACATTGAGGAGGCTAAAAAAAATGAAGAATCCCTTTTCCAAACTGCAATTGTACCTCTTAAGTTAAGTGTAGAAAGTAAAACAATTTGGGAGAATAAGAAACCAAATAGTTCTCATTTTTGCAGACCTCTTCGTCTTCAATACAAAAAAGAAACCACAGAACTTAGCAAGTCAGAAGAAAAACACATTCGTGATCAGATGGCTGATTTGGAAGATTATGTTGAGATTATTACACTTGTGGATGGAAGAAAAGTCAGTATCAATATAAAATCTCATGTTGAACTAACCATGTTTGATGGCAAAGTGGTTAATGCCTTAACCAACACAAAATCATCTGCAAGCTGCAATAATTGTGGTGCGAAACCATCAGAAATGAACAAGCTAGATCTAGTTAAAATTAAACCTGTGAATGATGATGCTATGTCCCTTGGTTTATCATCATTGCATTGTTGGATTAAATGTTTTGAATACATACTTCATTTAGGCTACAGACTGGAGATGACTATTCCAAGGACAGATGTCAGGTTAGCTGAAGATAAGGTACTTGTTCAAGCTAGAAAAAAAACTATTCAAGATAGGTTTAGAGCAGAACTTAGTTTACTGGTAGATGTTCCAAAAACTGGATTTGGGAATACAAATGATGGTAATACTGCCCGAAGAGCATTCATGCATGGTGAGGCTTTTGCTGACATAACAGGAGTTCAGGTTGAGTTGATTCTCCGGGTGAGGACAGTTCTTCAAGCTGTTTGTTCAGGGTATGACCTAGATATTGATAGATTTAGCCAATACTGCAATGAGACTCTAGCCTTTATAGTTAATAACTATGATTGGTACAGAATGCCTCCAACTCTTCACAAACTTCTAGTTCATGGACCTGCAATTGCTGAAAATCTAGAACTACCCATTGGTTATTATTCTGAGGAGGCTCAGGAGGCCCAAAATAAAGTGATAAGACATGCTAGGTTAAACCATTCATGCAAAATTTCCAGACTAAATGTAATGAAAAATCAATTTCAATATTTGCTGATCAGAACTGATCCAGAAATTTCATCGATCAACTTCATAAAACACAAATCTTCCAATGGAAACCCCTTGTCTGAACAAGTTCTTAAATTGCTGAAACACTAAGTTTAGTTTTTTTGTTTAAATCTAAATTATATTGTTACATGTTATATATGTTATATGTTACAACATACAGAAATTGTAGATATTTGTTTCTGAATAATGTAATCTTTATTGTTTTCACTGTTTACTGACAAAATCGGCTGTTATTAAAGGATTATATGTAGAGTGTTTAAAAACATTGAAAATTTGTCACTTTTTATTTCAATAAACTATATATATATATTTATGAATTTGTCTCTATAAGTACAATAAAAAACGACAGAAAAGCATGTTGAGAAAGTGGGAAAAAAATTCAGAATTTGCAAATTTGCAAAAATATTTTGAAAAAAGTGTGCAAAATTAGTTTCTGACTTTCGGGTTGGGTTACTGATTAAATTTTAATATATTTAGAGCCAAAAAAAGGTTGAAATCCATTCAGAAACACTGATTTGAGGGTTTTTGCCGTTTTTCCGTAGCTGTGAGGCACTGTGTGCCGGTTCTGATTATCATACAAGGTGGATGTCGAAAACCATTTATTATACAAAAATATTCCTACTATCTTGTACTTTTGAACTTGATGATGAAGAAGCAAAAAAAATTAGGAGGATGGCCGAGTACATTTGTCTTTTTTATAGAAAGTACTTTCTTCAATCTACTATTACTGCTACTGCTTCAGCTAATGACCTGCATTTCTTATATTTAATGAGGAGATTTAAATCAATCTCCCTTAAAAGTGAAGAAGAAACCATTAAGTCTTTTGAACGAAACTAGGATACTGAGGAGCTAGTAGTCTTTTCTTTGTTCGACGACTCTGTGAGTTATGCAGAAAAGACTATGATGGGTCAGAAACTTATAAACTTACCAAGGCCTAAAGTATTCACTCCTTATAAACCGAAGCCTCTAATAATTATTTGGTGCGAAAAAAAGGAACCTTTTTTATTGTCTTTCATTGGCAAAAAGTCATGGTTGCTATTTCATCTGTTAAAATTAAACAGACCCCAAGAATGGCTAAACCTTCAATCAGAGCATTGGAAAAAGTTTGAGGACTTTAACGCTGCAAAAAAATTTGTATGCAATCTTTCTTGTGTCAATGATATTGCAGAGCGAAATATCAAGCTTATAGGAGACATCAAAGACAAATGTTTTGATCCAGTGGAGTGAGAACAACTTGCTCAAGTTGTGGAAAAGCATCGAAACAGCTTTAAAGGAGCATATTACTCAAAGAAATCAATTGAAACAAATTTCAGTAACGTTATTAATTGTATCCTTGTTGATATTTGAATAAATCTTTTGTGGGGCATGTACAAATAGTTATAAATTAATAAAACTTTGTATAATTACTTTTAATAATTAAATTGAGTAAACACCACTAGGTAACAATAACAATTAGTGGATAAAATGTTACACAACATTTGTGCAATCGTTTTGTGGAGGATCTAAAAATTGTCCTAAATTCAAAATTTTTGGTATTTAGCGTTTTTAGATCAGGTGTTATCACTAGTAAAAACTCTGATTAAAATTTCAAAAAAAATTTCAAAATGGACCACCCTAGAGTGGCATGTACCTACCACGTACTGAAGAATAAATAACAGCTGAACTCTATCAGTTAAAGTAAGTGAACCAACTTGTCTCTTTCTTTTACTTGAAACCAATTTAGGGAGACGCTTTGGAACTTTGGAAATACCATTTTTGTCAAAATTCTAGATATTTTCAACATGTAGCTTGGTTGTACCCATAACTTCTTTCAGTAAAGAAAAAAAAGAATCCACATCCACTCACTTAAACCCCATGGCAAAAGCAACTGATGTAGCCTCAGGTTTACAATGTAACAAGTGTTTGTAATGTCTCTCCATGAAACCTTTTTACCATTCATAACCAGCAACGCCAAGATCATAATTAAAACAGTATTTCTTATTGTTTTAACTGCTAGCTAGCTCAAATGTCAACTTTCTGAGATCAAATGAGCTGAGTCCGAAAAGCATCTTTTCCATCAGCTGAATGTGCATAACAAGTTTATATTCCTCCTCTAAGGTTAATACTGTTTTGAAAGCACCTAGAGCTGAAGTACAAAAGTACTAATTTATCCACTTCAAACTTATTAAAAAAATATTTATAACATATTTTACACATTTAATAATTTTGTGTTTGGTTATAATACTTATAAGTTGTTAAAGAATATTAATATCGATGATTTTTTATATACATTGTATCTATACTAAAGTAAATAACTAATAATTTTAACATTTTAACATACTCTTTTCACATACTTTTTTAATATCAGTTATTTTGTCAATAATGCAAGTATTATTATTTATTTTGAAAAAATTAACATTTTATTAATTAAAGTTATTTTACCTAAGTGACCTTCCATTGATGCTAAATGCAAAGGAGTCATGTCATCTTCACCCTGGCAGAAGATATCTGCACCACCATCCAGGAGTAAACGACATACAGAAAAAGATCCTGCACTAGCAGCACAATGCAACGATGTCATTTTTCTACGATCAATGGCCTTTTAATAGATTCAAAAAGTTTTTTTTACTTATTTAACAAAATTTATAAAAAAAAAAAAAAATAGAACAACTTATTATAACAATAGTTTATAATAAACTTGATTTTAATATAATAAATATACATGAATCTATAAATAGTATAACAGATATATATTTCAACACTTACATCAATTTCAATATTACGCTCATTTAATAGCAATTTAGTGGCAATTATGTTGCTTCTAATAGCAGCATAATGTAAAGGGGTTAACCCATAAATATCTTTAGCATTAACAGATGCTTTTTGTTCTAAGAGGTATTTCAATATAGAATCTTCCACAGTTTTGTTGCATCGTTTCCTCTCTAAACCAGCAGTTTTTTTTTTTATAAATTTATCTTTCAAGAATTCAGTAAACTCATTAATAGTTCCACATGATTTTCTGTGAAGTTCATTAAACTTTTCATTTGTTAAAAGTGATTCTATCATTGGATCAGATGTGCTAACATTTTTTAAAGCAGGCAAAATTAATGCATCTACACTTTTCATATCAACCAGTTCTTCAGTACTAAGCTTACCGATAATGACAACTGGTCTTTTGCTTTCAGATTCAATATCATTATCTTCGTAGCCATATTGAAAACTTTTTTCAGGATTTATACTATCTATCATATCGAAATTTGAGCGAGTTTTATTTTCATTGTCACAGCTGTCATTACTAAGTTCATTTAGTTGTGGTTTTTTTCTGAAAAATTTGTTGATTCCTTCCAGAGAACAATGTATTGTTTTTCTCCTACTTAAAAGTTGGTTTTTTTTCTTGTAAGTCTTTATACTCTTTGTGAGAGATTTTTTAATATCTGCTTTGCCAAAGCTCATAAAAGAACGTGAAGGCTTTGTAAAATTGTTTGTCAAACTAGTTAAAGAACTTGGCTCGTTAGTGTACTGTAAGCTTTTTCTTCTTTCAACAATATACCTCGCAGCATAATGCAAAGGAGTTGCTCCACATTCACCCTTGATGTTAACATCTAAACACAAGCAAACTAGGTCAGTATTCACTCACTGATTCAACCTCACTCTTTGACTCTGGGTAGTAGGATTAGTAGACTTTAATTTTAATAAAAAATAATTGTTTTTATCTCACACTGACTCACTCAATTCCAACTCACTGATTCAACCCTTTTTTTATACCCTTTGCCAAGAATAAAGCTAAATAAAAATGACAAAAAATAAAATAATCAAGTCATTTTTTTTCTAAGGAAACATCGTCACTAGATGCTTAAGGCTTTGTTAAAACATTATAAAAAATAAACTGGAAAAAAGTTTTAAAACACTATTGGTTATTTAGTTTTTGAAATGGTAACATTAAATTTCAAATAAATTTTTCATTAAAAAAAAAATTTTGATTTTTTTTCTTTTCCTTTTCTACATTTTGATTAAAAATCTTAGAAAAATAAAAATAATTTTGATGAAAAAAGAAAAAAAGAAAAAAAAATCCCTATCTAATAAAGTAATATAATATGTAAATCAGAAGAAAGAGAAAAATCCTTTAAATAAAGACAAAATATTTAAAAAGCTATGGTAAAAAGAATTTAAGAGTTAAATTATTTCAGGTTTGTAATAAAACATAGGAATTCTTAAAATTCCAAAGAAATATTGGTATTCTTAAAAAAAAAGATAAGATCAGTAGACTTCTCTTTGCTAAAAGACATTAAGGTTTAACTAGGGTTTAAAATGCTGGAAAACAATGAGCATTTATTAAACACCCGCATTTAACGTACTAAAGTAATACCATTCATTTCTGTTGACGAGGTTTATATAGGAAAACACACTACAAATTATGCATTTGTAGTAGAAAATTAGTAATAGAACACTTGGCAACCTTCAACACTCCACAAACTTGAACACTCGACAAACCTTGAACCTTTTGATTAATCTCAATAATTTTTAGAAAACATCCTTAGAATATTAAAAAAAGATCTTGATGTTAAATTGATGTTCATTATGTTTAATAATGAACATCAATTTAACATCAACATAAGCTTGTTAACTTTGTCATTAGAACGACTGAAGTTTGAAACTTTTTGTAGTTCAAATTTTAAAATCTTTTGATGTATCTTAAAATATCAAGTCCCATACATTTCATATTTAAAATCATTGTAATTTTGTTTTTATCACTTTAACTTATAAATTGCAAAACTTCATTTTATTTGTTTTATCAAATAATGGGGTATAAAAACGGGGGTTATTACAGATTTTCACCAGCTTAGGTAACAGATGCTTTCCACCAGTTTACTTATGCATTCTTAGGACTTTAATTTACCATCAGAAAAAAAATCAAAAGTTAGATTTTAAACTCTTTTTTTTTCTAAAAAATATCAGCAGCATTTATATTATTTTTGAAAAATTGAAGTATAGAATCAACTTGTTCAAAGGTTATTTGCTGTTAAAATCAGGAAAAAGATCTTTATATGGACAATATTTCTATGAAACTATTTACTTTTTTTCTAAAATTACTTTCGTTAGTATTTGAAATGCTTCTTTTATATCCAAGTATCTATGAGTTATTAAAGAAAACATTATTTCTTGCAATTATTTACACACACAAAAAAAAAAAAAAAAAAAAAAATCATCAAACTTAAGTTTTATTTTAAAAAACTCTCATTTTTTGAGGTTTGGAGTTTAGTAAGTTATTTCATGCATTATGGACTTTTTTTTTGGATTTCAATAATAATTCTAAAACAATAAGAAAACTTTTTTACACAGATGTTTAACTTGGGAACTTCAGATACACTCATACCTTGACACATTAGTCAAGTACTTTATTTTAAAATTAAAAACTTTTATATTGAGGGCTAAAAATTGTTTAAGTTCCAAAAATAAATTAAAACATTAAAAAGTAATTAAATTCTTACTAGCACCATTTTCAACAAGCAGCTTTACAATAGAGAAATGGCCATAGCGAACTGCATAATGTAACGCTGATGCTTCTTCTGCATCTTTGGCATTTATTTTTTTTTTATCTTTACCATAAGACATTAAGTGTTCTTTCACCATATTAAACTGACCATCACGAGCAGCCTGCATAAAATAATAAAAGAAAGCTACAATAAATTAGTGTAAAATTTATTATTTGTATACATTAAAATGTTAGCTTGAACTATTTTTATTGAAGCATATATTTGTTTTTTCAACCTCAAATTTTTAGGTCGGCAGTTAGGCCGGCATTGCTGAATGTCGACCCTAATTCCAAGGGTTGTGGTTGTAATTACTTTCAACTAAAAATTTTAAAATAATTTAAACAAAATTACAAACATTTTTGCAATTAAAATGCGTATGAATTAGGGATGCGGAGTTCCAAAAGGACTCTGGCTTTATAACTTTATTTTTTCATGGCCTCAGGTGTGCAGAAGCTCTAAAAATGTTGGTTGATTAATGATTTGCTATAAGAAAAAAATTTATGGTATTTTATGACTTGGAACTTATTGTTTTTATTGTTTTTGAGTCCTGGAGTCCTGTAGTCCCGAGGTCCTTGTCGCCATTATACCTAAAGACTCTGGGATCAAAAATTAATTGTTCTTCTGACCTATAAGTCTTGATTTTTTTTCCGATTAGTAGCTCATAAGCTTTTTTATATTTTTAAAACTCCTGGATACCAAAAACTAAAAAGAAGTAATCTTTTTGTGACTTTCAAATCCGGAGTCCTCTTTGGGACTCTGCATTCCTGGTACGAATTTTTTTTAATATTTAATGCAATGGAAATAAACTTTGTGGATAGGAACTTCATTTATGACTAGTATAATGTAAGTACATCAACATTCATGATTTAAAACTTTTACCTTCCATATAAACATATTTATGGATTGATGATTGACTATTGAATTGTTCTTTGAGTGTGGAAAAAAGCAAAAAAAAATTAAAACAACAATATTGATACAAGACTACTAATATTCATAGCAAACAACTCAAGACATTAGCCATCTTTATAAATCTAATGCTACACCATTCATATACATATGGGTTAATTACACTACATTTGCACCAATATCAGATGTAATGTCTATTAACTAGTACAAGATGCCTCAAAAAAGCCTTCGTAAGTGACAACCCTAAACAACATGAACCAGAAAATAACTTAAAACTATATAAAACCAGAAGCAGAACTTAATTTAAAAAATTCCTAATCTAAAAAAAGTGAAAATAGGAATGAAGTGATAAAATATTTCTTTGATAACAATATGATCAATAAAATTCAGAATAAATTAACAAAAGCCAGAGTGGGTTCATAAGAATAAGCATGACTGGTGAGCAACAAAAAATCAACTAACTTGTAAGAGATATTATCACAAGACTAATAAAAGAAAGAAGGAAGGCAGAATTGTAAAAAAATCTACTTGCTAATTTATTTATTTTTCTAACTTCTACCCATCTCACCCTTCCAGGTGGGAATTAATTAAAAAATTCTTCTTTTATTTTCTCTCGTGGCTTCAACGATTTACGAAAAAGCCTCGTCTATCATTTTTAAGGTCTAAGAAACAGATGATAATTTTAGCAACCAGAAATTATCAAGAGAGGGGCAAATCTAAAATTGGAGATTCAAATTTTCCACTTGGATGTCAATATGTTTTGTGTTTTTTCAATCTTATCAATTATTTTAAATATAATAACATACCTACAAAAAATCAAAACAAAACAGCTTGAGCAAAAATGATCCTGAATAAAACGTTATATAAGTGGATTTTTTACATTTTATAAACAATATATATAAACAAATAACATATTTGTTTATATATATCTTATTTATATTGGCTAAGCGTAACAAAGTTTAAAAAAAATTAGTTTATATTAAAATTAAAAAATGATTTATATATTTCATTTCAAACACCAATACAATATACTTAAAAATTTTAAGTGCACTTAACTGCAATTAATTTTAATTTTTTTGGTTTAGTGGCTTTTTAAAAGAGCTTTTAAATTTTGTGTCTAAATTATCTCATTTCAACATATTCGTTGTATCATCCATACTGCAACCATTTTTTAAAATGCCTTTAGGCATTTTGAAAAATGGTTGCAGTACTTACTTTAAGTAAAAAAAGTCAAAAATAGCTAGTTTAGATGTCTACAAACATTATTGAATACAAATTTTTAAGGCGTTTTGAAAAACAGCTGCAACATATATTTATAGTAAAAATGTAGCAAAAAAACCTTTTAATTTTCAAAAGAAAGTTTTACAGTTTTTTCTAGCCACAGGATTTTTTTTTTTTTTGCCTCCACAGTAGCACCTTCTAGTAGCAGGACTGTCTTATTAGATTTTTTCTTTATTAAGTTTCAGACAACTTTTTTTAGGCCATCCACAGCTTATTAGGACTAATTACCTATGCACATAAATAACATAAGTATCTCAATCATGACACATAAACAACAAATTTTTACTCCTGGTGTTTTGATGGTTTTAGAAATATTAGCCTTTTTAAATCTTTTTATTTGTTAAAGTGTATAATATTGTTGTATATGTTTATATATAATCTCTATAAAACTTCAAAAGTATTTTGTATTTTAAAATAATTGAAAAAAAAAAGTTGCCAGTGGTAGGACTTGAACTATAGCATATTTGTTTAGAACCTCAGCGCACTATC
The DNA here is from genome assembly GCF_022113875.1 of Hydra vulgaris. NCBI lineage: Eukaryota > Metazoa > Cnidaria > Hydrozoa > Anthoathecata > Hydridae > Hydra > Hydra vulgaris. Next base: position 34,884,248 of record NC_061158.1, on the reverse strand, counting down.
CACTCGGCCACGCTGACACGTTAATAATTTTTTTAACAGAAATAAATTCTATAGATCAAAATTAAGGAGAGCTTGACACAATGCAATTTTCCAGTGAAAGTCAAACTGTAAAATTTGATAAATGTTTCAATATGTTTTAACATTTACTTATTTTGAAGTTTATGTATGTTAGATATTTGCATACACATTCGTTCATGTTTTCTTATAAAACAAATGCTACAACTCTTACTCACCACTACCTTGGTTACAATGGCCGCCAAGGGTTCCGTGTCAAACAGGCTCAAAGGGGCACTACTACTACTAATACTATTAAGTTTGGCATTAATATATAGCGATTACATAATTCCATTGCCGTTTCCAGTTAAGCAAATTTTTTCTGTTTGAATAAATTTAACTTTTTTCAATACAATTTTCCATTTTCAATCATTTTCTATCTTTTTATTTCATTCATCAATTTTTAATAGCTTATGATTTATTAAGCCTTTTTTGAAAATCCAATTTACCTTTTTTTTTCTTTGATTCACACTCAACAAGAAGAGCAACTAAACCCTGATATGTGGGTGATGATAGTAATAATTGAAAACAACATTTTAGGTATATGGCATGTATATCTTTTTAAATGGATAACTTACAATTATATACATATATATATATATATATATATATATATATATATATATATATATATATATATATATATATATATATATATACATATATATATAAGTATATATATATATATATATATACTTATATATATATATATATATATATATATATATATATATATATATATATATATATATATATATGTATATTGCTCTATTATATAATAAGTTATTTAATTATTTTCACTTTTTTTTCCAGATGTTTGTAAAATGGTTTATTGTGTTGTGTCAATTGATCAAAAATCAATACTAATGTTAATTGATTTTTTGTTCTTTGACACAAAAACTTGAAATTTGATAGAAAAATTTTGTTCTCTGACATTCTGAGGAAGGAAATACTTTTTTAATGATTGGATTTTACTATTCATGACTAATAAGAAGAAATTTTTATTAACAGTCAGTAAATTTTCTAAGTTAACTTTACTTTTTAATTTGTGTATAAGCAAATGCATTATAATAGATTTCAGTTTGATGTTTTTAAACATCTAACTGAAATCTATTATAATGCATTTGCTATTATAATAGATTTCAGTTTAACTATTATGAATTTTGAAGCTAGTGAAAAAAAGCTAGCATTTAACTATTATGAATATTAAGTGTTAGCTTTTTTTCACTAGCTTCAAAATTCTAAAATATGGTCTAAATATGGTCAGTGTGCGATAAATTGTTACGAGTCTACTAATTGACATTACATGTCAAGTACAAAAACGAAAAAAAAATTGTATGCACAAATGTTCAAAGTGTCCTTGCCACATTTGCATTTTTAGTTTAGCACTTAATGCTTCTGTGCATAATGCCATTAATATATATATATATATATATATATATATATATATATATATATATATATATATATATATATATATATATATATAAATTAGTAATAACTTAACAAAAAAATTTTTCATTTTACACTGTGTTTCATCAATAAAGACTCATCAGAAATGAGAAACTAAATCCTGAACTTGATGATCCTGAACTTAACCTGATCTGAGTGAAAAGAAGTTACTTACTTTTAGCTGTACTTTAAAGTTAAAAGTACTTTAACTTACTTTAAACTTATCTGTAAATTAAACTTAAAAGAAGTTACTTACTGTTAGCAGTACTTTAAAACATTGAACAGGATATTTTGAAAATGCATTAGGAAAAGCATTATATCTAAAGTATGTTATATAGATGTAGTCACTAGTTTGTAGATCCAAAAAGAACAGAAATATACATATAGTAACTTGTGGATGAGCCAGCACTGTGCAAGAGCTTTAGACAGAACACAAACATACAAATAGCAACTTCCTGTGATTAAACATTGCAATAGAGGTTCAAACAGAACTCTAACATACATATTAGTGATGTACTGATAGCATATTTGTGGCCAATACTAATGCCGATGGATGGGAAAAGGCTAATCCCAATGCTGATACTGATGAATTAACTAATTATTAAAAGTTTGAAAATATAAGACAATACAACTTTAAATTGTGTAAACTTTTTCATGGAATCAGAACTGGTAAATAAATACTTGGACCCAAATCAGAGCCAAACCATTATTTTAAAAGATATTAGAAAAACTCTTTTTAGAAAAAGATATTTAAAAAAATATACATTTTCTAGTTTTTTTCACTAAGAAAAGAAAACTTTCAAAAAATAAATACAATTTTAGAGGAACACTTTTTATTTCAATTTTAAAAAGGAAATGGTATTATGATAAGTAGTGTACTAAGAATTCTCTAACTTTATTAATTTATTAGTAATTTAGATATCTAAAATGTAAAATTCCTACCCAGCCCAAAATAAGGCGGTTGTAAAGTCACATAGTCATAACTTGGGAACACTACAAGCTTATTATATAAATTTAAAATCTGTCAATTTATTACACATAATAAATTGACATAATATATTAAAGTCTGTATATATTAAAGTCAGATTTTAATATATATATATATATATATATATATATATATATATATATATATATATATATATATATATATATATATTAAAAAAAAAAATATGTATATATATATATATATATATATATATATATATATATATATATATATTAGGTACGCGAAAATCGTCATTTTACAAAACCAATTTTTGTGCTAAAATTCTGTGCCACGTTTTTTGAAGTCTGCATTTAGTCTTGTGTTTCTTTTTAGAATTAGATATCAACATAGATATTTTTTAAAAACTAGAATGAATAAACTTTAGCATGATGTGTCTTTTGATTACAGTTTTTAATTTTTTATGTGGATATATTGACTTAGTTTAAAATTAGTTGTTCTTCTTGCACTTAGTACATATTGAAGATGCTCTTTATTTTTTCTAACCTATTCTTTACTTTAGGTTTACATCTTTTCAATGCACATGCCAAATTTCATAGATTTAATTTTAGCAGCACTATCTTTATTTTTGCAGCATTTTTGGTACCTAATTTTCTTTTTTCCGCCTTGAATTTGGGAGACAGAGGGGGGTAGAAAGTATAGGATTTATTTTGATAAATATAACAATTCCATTGTATTTAGAGAAACAAAATGAGCAAAGTTATTCTTAAAAAAATCAGATAGTTAGCTTAGTTTGTCTATAACTCTTAGTTAGTACTTTGATTTTTGTGATCTATAAATAAAATTATCTTTTTAAAAGTCTTTTTATTAACTTGTTTGTTTAGATGCAAAAATGCTTAGTTGTTTTTTTTAGTTTTTAGCATTTAGTTTTATTTTTTTTAAAAGATTATTTAAATATAGATTATAGTATAGTTTTTTTTCTATGCTATTTTTATACACTGTCCTTTTCTTTCAAATTTTTTTTACTGCTTTTTAATTCATTTTTTACTTTAAGTATCTTTTATTTCTGTTTCTTACTGACTAGTTTTTTTTTATTGATTTCATATTGTTGCAAACAAGGTTGTTTGTTTTATTTATATTGGTAATATTGTTTTTATAAAGATCAATTAGAGAAAAAATTGAGTAAGGAAAGTTTATTTTTAATTATACCACTTACTAAGTTGATTAAAAACAGTTTCATCAATGTTGTTATTTTTTTGATTTTTTGACAACTTTCAAAACTTTTATGTTGACTGCATGGTGTTTAAATGCTTTATATAATAAATTTTTTGAATAAATTTAAATCATTTTTAGATAGTGTTGTGGAACGCAGTAATTAAAATAAACATTAATTATAAAACTTAGATATTTGCTTGCTTGTTTTAAAATTTAAACAAATAACCCAGCTAGCACACATACATTGTTAAAACGTTAGAACAATGTCATGCTTTTTATTGGCCTAACATCGGCTGCCAACGTTGTTTTTAAATCATTATTGTTACAAATGCGACGTCGCCAACAACTAAAAACCAATGTTGATAAAACGTTGTTTATAACTTATAAATAATATTATAAAATAAATGAGGTTGACAACGCTTGATCTTCGAAACAAAAATCATGTTTGTGTTGATTGTGGTTTGATATTTTAATAATCACGGAAGATTTTATTTAAGTTATATAATTTCACAATAGCAATGTTTGGTCGCATGCATTGGATCAACATTGGGTTTAGTTCGTAAAAACAATAAACTTTTTGTGATGTATTTATATACATTGGATCAACATTGATTTATATACATTGAATCAACGTCGAAATATATACATTGGATCAACATTGGGTTTTGATCGTAAAAACAATCAACTTTTTGGGATGTTTTTACATACATTGGAAAAACGTTGATTTATATACATTGAATCAATGTCGCGATATATACATTGGATCAACGTTGGGTTTAGATCGTAAAAACAATCAAATTTTTTCCATGTTTTTACATGCATTGGAAAAATGTTGATTTATATACATTGAATCAACGTCGAAATATATATATTGGATCAACATTGAGTTTAGATTGTAAAAAAAATCAACTTTTTACGATGTTTTTACATACATTGGACCAATGTAAATTTGCCAGATGTTTTTATTTCCGTCAGTAATAATTTTATCATTAACCAAATGACATTGGATCAACATTGGTTTTGCATTGGAAAAAAGATCCGACGTTTGCGATGGTTTTACATATGTTGGCCCAATGTAAGTATGCTAGCTGGGAATGAATTAATTTTTATAAATAAATTTATGAAATTAATTCATTATCACAAACATATTTTATCTCATCCTTTTTTTCTTTGTAATATTTAGTGAACTCGACATCTAACAATGGTAAGGCTTTTAATTATAAGTTTTAAATTGGATTTACATTTAGAAATTATTAAAGTTATAATTTGTTTTTTAACCTCCAGGTATGCTTTCCTCTACTACTACCGGTAAGTTTGTAAGTTATAACTTTCATAAATGTTCATAAACTTATTTTTGGCATAATTCAAAATGCATTACTTTCTTTTTTTTTTTAATATGTAATATTTAGTGACCTCAGCATTTAGTTATGGTAAGGATTTAAATTTAATTATTTTGATTTGATAATCAAATATATAAACTTAAATATTATGGATTTTTTTTTTTTTTTTTTTTTTTTTTTTGTAATCTTTAGTTGTGCCTCCTGTTATTTACAGTGAGTAAATTACAACTTGTTTTGTTAAAATAGAAACTTTGTTTAAACTACCAATCATTTTAATCATTTACTAAAAGCCAAGACAAAGTCAATATTAGGTCAGGTCAGGTTTTCCTGCTACTGGTAACATGTAACCCAGTACAACCTGCTCCATGTCCTGCTGCCTTGTAGGATACGCTTTTTAGGCAAAGGCTAGGAGAAGTTAACTCCAAATTAAAACACCCCCTGCCTTGGGGCTCTTGGTTGAGTAAAGGCTAGAGATGGTGTCTCGATAAAAATACTCATCTTGGGCAGATGTTACATGCATCCAGCTGCTGTCTTGTAGAAGGCCTCCTAGGCAAAGACTTAAGGGGTAAACAGATTCTATCTGTTGACCAGCCTCGCACCCCTTCCTCATCTATTAGGCTGGCGCAGATGTATTTTTAATACATTGTTTCCAGTTTAGGATGTTGAACGCTGGATCTTCTTGACTCAATGCGTGGGTATTGCTTGTGTCTCTATTTTTATGACTGGGCAACTCATTCTATTATCTCCTAATGAGGGTACAGCTCTAAAACTCAGTTTTATGGTTCTGAGGCCGGCTGGTAGTCAGGTTTCCCGAACTCTGTGGTAGCTCTCAGAGAGGCTGATTCCATCAACAGCCGAAAAATATCAGAGTACTAACAGTGCCATGTTGCGCATGGATGGTGTCCCTGTTTGTACTTTTGGTGTGCATTGCAGAGGCCACATTTGGAGCCCTTTGTTACGGCTTAGGGTTTATTAATAGTAATGAGGCTATTGCTTAGTTGTTAAATAGTGTACTGAGTACTATCTATACTTGAGTCAAGTTCTTTATAAATTTAAAATGACTAAAGTACCTAAAACTAAAAAACACAAAAAACCATCGTCATCACCAAGTTCTCTAAACCTATCATTTACTAATATTCGTGGTCTTCGAAGTAACTTTTCTTCTGTTGAGTCTTATCTCTTGCAAAGTTCACCAGACCTACTTGCTCTTTGTGAGACTAATTTGAGTTCGGCTGTCCCATCTTGTGATCTTAGTGTTGATGGTTATCTTCCTTTAATTCGTAAAGACTCCAATAATCACATGCTTGGCCTGGGCATCTACATTTGTAAGAACTCACCCATTTGTCGTGAAACTAGGTATGAATCTACAGACTATTCATTTATGTGCTTTCGTTTAGCACAACTTCACTCTATCGCCTTTCTCTTTGTTCTATATCGCTCTCCTTCATCCCAAGATTGCACTATTCTTGATGTTATTTCTGATCAAATTGACCAAGCCCTCTCTCTTTATCCATCGGCCAATATCGTCGTTGTTGGTGACTTTAATGCCCATCACACCGATTGGCTTGGCTCTAGTGTCAGTGACTCTGCTGGCGTTAAGGCCCTCAACTTTTGCCTTTCTCAATCTCTAACTCAAATAGTCAACTTTCCAACTCGTTTTCCAGACAACCCTAATCATTTACCTTCTCTACTCGACTTATGTCTTGTTTTGGATCCTAGTCAGTGCTCAATTTCTCCACATTCACCCTTAGGTACTTCTGATCACGGTTTGATCTCTCTAAAACTATTATCAAATTCTTCTACTTCATCAGAATCCCCCTATCATCGTACCACATACAACTACCTTAAAGCTGACTGGGACTCTTTCCGTGATTTTCTTCGTGATGGCCCTTGGGTAGAAATCTTTCGTCTTCCTGCTGACAAATGTGCTTCTTACATAACTTCGTGGATTCAGGCTGGCATGGAATCTTTTATTCCCTCTCGACAATTCCAGGTCAAGCCTCACTCTTCTCCTTGGTTTTCCTCACATTGCGCTGCAGCAATTTCTAATCGAAACCGTTACTTCCATATCTATCAGCAAAACAATTCTCCAGAAAACAGACATCTGTTCACTATCGCCAGAAACCATTGTAAAAAGGTTTTGTCTGACGCCAAAGCTCGCTATTCCCAGGTCATTAAATCTCGTATCTCATCACAAAAATTAGGCTCTCGAGACTTCTGGAGAATCTTTAACAGTATCAATAATAAGGGCAAATCTGTTATTCCTTCTCTCTTGTATGGTTCAGACTTTGTCACCTCACCTAAAGACAAAGCTGAATTGTTTGCTAAGAACTTTTCATCAATATCATCTCTTGATTCCACTAGTTGCGTTTTACCTGACATAGCCGTCAAACAGGTTGATCCCTTGCTTGACATTCGCATCACTTCAGCTTCTGTATCTAAAGTAATTTCCTGCTTAGACTCTTCAACAGCTTGTGGTCCTGACAACATTCCTGTTGTAGTCTTACAGAGGTGTTCTCCGGAGCTTTCATCCATACTTTCTAAACTATTTAACAAGTGCTTATCAGAGTCTTGTTTTCCATCATGCTGGAAAGCAGCATCTGTTATCCCTATTTTCAAAAATTCCGGAGAGCGATCTGATTCATCTAACTACCGTCCCATTAGTCTTCTTCCTGTCATAAGCAAGGTTTTTGAATCTTTAATCAACAAACACTTAATCTCTCATCTTGAATCAAATAACTTACTTTCTGATCATCAATATGGATTTCGGTCTTCTCGTTCTACAGCTGATGTGCTAACAGTAATAACCGATAGGTTTTACCGTGCATTAGATAGTGGTGGAGAGGTTAAGGCTATCGCACTTGACATTTCTAAAGCTTTTGATAAAGTTTGGCATGCTGGTCTTCTCCATAAGCTTTCTTCTTATGGTGTAGCTGGTAACGTCTTTAAGATTATTGAGTCCTTTCTTTCCAATCGTAGTATAAAAGTTGTCCTCGATGGACAACACTCTTCTTCACATCCTGTAACTTCAGGGGTTCCTCAAGGTTCAATCCTTGGCCCTATACTCTTTTTAATTTACATTAACGATCTTCCAGATATTCTCACATCTAAGGTGGCATTATTCGCTGACGACACTACCATTTACTCTTGTCATGATAAGAAGCCTACACTCTCTGATTGCTTGGAGGGGGTATCTGAGCTTGAAAAGGATCTCACTTCTGCTACAGCATGGGGCTCACAGTGGCTGGTGAACTTTAATTCAGATAAAACTCAATTTTATTCGGCCAATCGTTATCGTAATAATTTAGATCTTCCTATATTTATGAATGGTAATGTACTAGATGAGTCATCTACCATTCATCTTCTAGGATTAACTCTTACTTCTGATCTTTCTTTTAAACCGTATATCAAATCCATTGCAAAATTAGCATCTGCTAAGGTTGCATCTCTTTATCGAGCTCGACACTTTCTTACTCCAGATTCTATTCTCTATCTCTATAAATCTCAAATCCGTCCCTGTATGGAATACTGTTGCCACATCTGGGGCGGATCTTCTAATGATGCTCTTTCTCTTTTAGACAAGGTGCAAAAACGAATTGTAAACATAGTTGGACCTGCTCTTGCAGCCAATCTCCAACCTTTGTCACATCGTCGTAATGTTGCTTCTCTTTCTCTTTTCTACAAATACTATAATGGGCACTGCTCTAAAGAGCTAGCGTCCCTTGTGCCATCTACTAAAATTCACTCTCGTGTTACTCGCCATTCAATTAAGTCTCATCCTTTTTCTGTGACTGTTCCTAAGTGCTTCAAAAACTCTTATTCTTCTAGTTTTTTTCCTCGAACATCAGTTCTTTGGAATTCGCTTCCTTCATCTTGCTTTCCTGATTCATATAATTTGCAATCTTTTAAGTCATCAGTCAATCGTTATCTTGCTCTACAGATTTAGTCTTTTCTCTTCCAGTAACTTCCAACTCTTATAGTGGTTGCTTGCAGCCTTGTTGGAAGTGAAGATGTTAAAAAAAAAAATAAATAAAATAAAATAAAAATAATAAAACTTTTATTTTTAAAAAAAAAATTTAGATTAGGGAGAGGGGGTTAAATGCCCTTTACTCTTGGAGGAGGTTTAAAGGGTGCTTACTCTGAAAAATGATTACTTGGAAGCATCTTGTAATATGGTAAATATTTTTGTATCAATCTTTCTCTATGTAAATCATATTTTTTTTAAACACTCACATTTTTTCAATAATCAATTTATTTTAGGTCAGATAAAAAAGGAAGGGGTGCAGACACCCCTTCCCTAAGTCACTGTATTCACTACTAGTATATGTTGTAATTTAGTGGAATATGATTTTCATTTGTAATACTAGATTTCTTTTTTTTTAATAAATGTGTAAATATTTAATGAATGAAACATTTTTGATAATAAAGTGTATTAAACCATCACCTCTGTATCCGAACTAACATAAAAATACACTTATTATATCTGGTGGTTGTCTAAAAAAATTGCATTAAGTTTTTGTATATAAAAATTACTAATTTAACAAAAAAAACGCTCTACTATAGACAAAATATGCATTTTTGGTGGTAAAGATGGTGGTTTGGCACCCCCTCTAGCCCCTTGGATGCGCCCGATTGGTAGAGGCTATTATATATTTGTAGCCCACTATTACATCTATCTTTTGATACCAAGTTATAGGCATTTGGATAAGAATTGACAAAGTTATAACAATTTTAGTGAAGAAAAACAAAATTTTGACCAGTTTCTTCAACAAATCCATATATCAAAAATTTGCTACTAAAAATTGCATAACTTTTTGTAGGATTGTCCAATTTTTATAATTTTTTCACCATTAAACTCTGTATTTTAAGGGTTTCTAATTATATATATATATATATATATATATATATATATATATATATATATATATATATATATATATATATATATATATATATATATATATATATATATATATATATACATATATATGTATATATCTATCTACCTATATATATATATATATATATATATATATATATATATATATATATATATATATATATATATATATATATACATATATATGTATATATCTATCTACCTATATATATATATATATATATATATATATATATATATATATATATATATATATATATATATATATATATATATAAATAGTATTGCATACTAAGGTAAGCAATCTGACGTCATACTGAAATAGCCTGCTGCTGGGGGCTTCAGTACATACATCGACTGACAAATAGTCTGACACGCAGTGGAGTGCTGCTACATCGACTGAGGGTTTGGGATGGAGTAGCAATCATTTCATTCATCACTTTTCGTTTTTTTTTCTTTTTCTAAAAAAGCCGTATGGATTAAAGTAAGCAAAAAAAGTGACCAAATGCCTATAAAAATACGCTTTAGTAGGTGTGTGTATATATATATATATATATATATATATATATATATATATATATATATATATATATATATATATATATATATATATATATATATATATATATATATATATATATATATATATATATATATATATATCTATATATAGGTACCCTCGTACGCGTCCGTTTTTTTATTTTGACATCGCTTTTATAAAGTTTCTGGATTTCCGTGTTTTTCCAAACTACGCTATATGCATAAAGGAAAGAGTGTTTAAAAGCTAGCTAAAAAATAAACTGTCAATTTTTATTATATTATTTCGTTTAAAGTGAAGGTTAAACTTGTTTATAGTTATACAATTTTTAAAAAATTGCAATTTTTTCACTGTTAACGAATCCTACCAAAATAGGTAATTTTCATATAAAGAATTTAATATACCAATATAAATGCTCATAAATGATTTTGACATGCTCAAATAAACTATTTATAGATCTTTCATTTGATATATAATAACCAATACTTCAAAATCTCCTTCATGTTTAAAAAAGATGCATACAGTTGCTACCGCCAAACAATTTATTGTTTATAGCGTCATTTTTTTAATTATTGTCATTGTTGCTTTTTATTTTTCTTTACTTTAGATGGACCACAAGACTGCAAAAGATATTTGCGTTTTAATTAATTCATATAAATGCCAATTTATATGAATTAATTAAAACGAAGCCTTTGTTAAATGGTGACATTTACAAAATTTTTTCTGAAAATAATTTCAAATTATCAAAAACTTGTCTGAAATTAAAAAAACTGAACATTGGACCTCAAAATGCATCTGATTTTAAAATATTCTCCAACAATATAAGATACTTGCATAAAAAGATAAAAATCTTTAAAAAAAAACCTACCCAGTCATGGGCTGCTATTTTTAATTTTTTGCAGCAACCATTTAAATATGAAAGAAAAAGAAATAGTCCTAATACAAATATTCACTTAAACGTTGCAAGTGATTTAAATATTACTTCAGACACAATGCAGAAAGTAAAGTGTGGTTCATGCAAAATTAAAAAAGATGAAATACGTAGTTTACAAGAAAAAAACAGAAAATTGCAGCAGAGAGTTCGTTTTTTGAAAAAATCAATGACCTGTAACAAGCTTACAAACAAAAAATTTAAAAGACAGTATTTTTCACTAAATTTGTGGAAATTGAAATAATGAGAAGAAAAAAAAAAAAAAAAAACAGTTCAGCAGAATAAGTTTCATTCTCTAGATTTCATTAATGAATTGAGAATTCTTAAAATTAGTAGAACGAAGTTGCAACAAAATGTTAAAAAGATAGAAAAGAAACACAAAATTGCAATCAAAGAATTACAGGAACAGATAAAAATCAAAGAGCAAGAAAATAAACAACTTGTAGAACAAAATCATTATTTAACTAGTATTGTTTTAGAAAAAAAAAAAGATAATAGGCTACTTATAGAAACCAAAAAATTAAAAACATATGACCTACCCGTAAGAAAATGTGTTTATGCTGCTATTATTAACAATGTGCCTGTGGAAAGTGTCTCATTTTTGTTAGAAAAAATTTCTGAACTGTTACACAACACAGAACTGCAAGAAACACCTCACTCATCTACAGTAAATCGAATGGCATATGAGCCAGGTGTTTTAGCATTGGTTCAGGCTGGTGAGACACTTTTTCATTGTGAATGTGCAACAGTAGTGTTTGATGCAACCACTGTTTTAGACAAACATGTAAATGAGTTTCTTATCAGTACCTATCCTCAACAGAGATGTTATTCCTTATCAACCGCTAAACTTGCTGGAGGTACAGGATTTGACTGTGCCACTCATATTGTCAGTGTAATAAAAGAACTTGCCAATACATTTGCAGAGTTTAAAAATATGCCAGCAGTAGAAGTTTTAGATGTATTCACTCAAAAAATCAAAAGTTGTCTGTCAGACAGAGCACCTGCTAATAGTTGTGTGAAAAACATGCTTCAGGAGGAGATGCACATTCAATTAATGCAACTGTACTGCAATGCTCATCCATTCGAAACTATTGCCTTAAAAGCATTATTAGTTCTTAAAACAATAGATAATGAGTTGAAGATAAAACCAGCTAAAGGAACTGATGGGGTTGCAGTAACAGTCCTCAAAAATATTTCTAAGCTAAGGTAATCTTTTATATGTATATCTTTTGTTCCAGGGCTATTCCTTAGATATGTTGGTAGTAGATTTCATGTTTTGTTTCATATGGCAGGGATTATTGTTACATACGAAAGACTTATAAAAACCTTTCTTGAAAAGTAAGTTTTTTTTAGATGAATATTTGGTTTAATAGAATTCTATGTATTAACATTTTCTCGTTATTTTAGCAACACCAAAAATGAAATTTGCCAGCTCTTACTTCAAGATATGAGTAATGATATAACGCTTGTGCAACTGCAAGGGTTGGGCCTGATAAGAAAAATAATAACTGGGCCATGGATGAGTCTGGTTTATAAAAATGCATCAGGAAAGAGTAATCTTGAGTTTGTAAGTTTTTAAGGTTTTTTAATAAACAAATAAAGTAGTTTAAAAAATGTTCAAAAATTATTTTTTTATTAGGGTGACATTTTCCAGAAAGCAATAAGGAAATTAGCTTACTTCAAAAGTAATCCAGAATCAATTCTTTATACAGATGTGGATATTTTTAGTCAAGTATTAAATATCAAAAAAGATAAGGTACACCAATCCCTTCGTGTAATAAAAAATAAAAATATTTTGGTAAAGATTTTATCAGCTTTGATAAGCTACACAGAGACAGTTCTCAAAAGACAGATGGCCAGGTATTTGACTGGCAATCTCTCAAATCCATCTAAAGAAATGATAAAAACCACACTATCTGCTCCACCTCATACAATGGAGGTTGAAAGGATCTTGGGCATGCTTGATTTTTTTTTGCGTCGTGCTCCTAATGCTACTATTAGTTTTCTGGATTCTAAAATAAAAGCCAGGTTAAACAAAACATTAACATGGCTTGATGAGAAAACATTGCCAGAACAAGAAGATCTTATTCAATTTGCAATTCCCAGAGGAGCTTTAACGTGTCAAGCCTCTAAAAATTTTAATAATCTTTTGTATGAAGAAATAGGAAAAAGATGCGCCAAAGCTAATTTAAAAAAAGAACGTCTGGAAAGAAAGCAACTAGAGAAGGATATTAAAAGAGCAATAGCTGAAAATGCCAAAACCACAAATCCTCTTTTTGTTAATATTGATGAAAAACAAAAACAAATTTTAGGAGTAATTTTGAAAAATGGAAACTTGATAAATGGGAGCTAGATGATGGTAATATACATTTATTTTTTAGTAGAATTGTTGATCAAAAGGTAGCAACAAAAAAAAAATCTATTACATACACAATAGGATATTGGAAAGTCAATGAAGATGAAGCTGAAGATATTGACATAAGCCAGGAAGGAGTTATAGCAGATCTAATACTTAAAGACTTGGAGTTCATTTAAAAATTACTATAATATATTAGGCATTATCTTTTATTTTGTTTATGTTGATTATTTTGTATACATTTTTATTTATTCCTTTCAGTTTTTAAATATTTTTATATTAACCAAGAGCAGACACATGGTTATTTTACATTTCAGATACTGTACTTATTATTATGAAAACTCTAAGTATAAGTATGTTCAATCATATGTCAAATAAGAATGATTTGCTAAAAAAATGCGGTAGTTAAATCTTAGGAACAAAACTATCTAAAAAAGATAAAAAACCCCTGTCTCAAATGTTAGTTTAATAAGTTAATAAGTTTTTAAGTTTATTATCCAAAACTAAATTTAAATTCACATTTTTCAATGCTCAAAGGTTATGGCCATGTGAAATAATTTCAAAAAATAACTTTAAACATATCAAGAATTATTGGGTCTGTTGATGGATTTAAATGTAGTATAAAATAATAAGTTAAAGTATTTTAATAACTTAGTCCCCTCACATTTTTATGTGGGGGTACAAACTTTTTGGGGTATTTTTGTTCCCTGGCTCCAATCACTTCAATTTTTTATACAATTTTTTTTCACATTCTCATTAGATTTAAGCATGAACAAACTTAAATTTAGATTAATTATGGTAATCTTTTTAATAAAATGACTAGAATCGAATTTGACCCACTTTTAAAATGGGCTTAAACCCCCCCCCCTTCCTTTTTTTTTTTTTATTTAATTTATATAAGAGGGATATAATAAACAGTTTTTATCATATATGTGACAGTAAATTGTTATTATTTTATAAGCTATGTTATAAAGTCCACTTTTTGAAGTCATTTTCTTGTGTATCTTTATTAAGATGTCCACTTTATTTTTATCTTTTTTTATAGTTGACCCCAGATAATAAATTTGGTATAAAAATTTGTCATTTAATAATCTCTATATAATAGAATTAATTTAGTTTAAAAAATAAAAGTTTAAATTTTTAATGAAGGTACCTATATATATATTATATAATTAACTATAAGAAACAAGTATGCACTTTTCTTTCCAAAAAATAAATAATAACACATAAAAAAGAAAATAGAAAAAAAAATTTGATACCTGATGAAGAGTTAATAAAGAAATTTTTTCAAACTGATCAGACCGACCATTTTTTTGTTTTGATCGAGCAAAAGGATAAATTAGTGCTGGATTTAAAATTTCTGAACGTGATCCAAATGATGAAGATTGCCTTGATGCCATTTGTGACATTAAATTAATGTTGACATTGTCTAAGTTGATATCTTCAGTCATTTTTTATTGAAATCTTCTTAAAATTATTGGTTTTCTCAAGAATAAACAATAAACTTTATTGGATTTTTCTATTGTAGAAGTTTAAGAGCTTCTTGATTACAAAAAATTTGGATGAAAAACCATTTGATTTATTTTTTAATAAGAAACAAAAAATATGAAACAAATTAAAACTTGTTTGTTTTTTAATAAGAAACAAAAATATAAGAGACAAAACAGAACTTAAACTTGAATACAAAAATATAAACTATTTATATATTTGAATTTATTTTTAATGCAAACATGAAATTTTATAAATTTAAATGACCAATTAAACAATACATGAACAATTATATGTATAAATATATTAACTCAAATCAAGCCATTTCAATAATTACATTTTAAAAAACACGAAGTTATCTTTAAAGTATATAATTTCTTGAGCATTTTATTTTAGACTTGAGCATCTAATGCAACTTATAATTTTTTACTCATTTTTCCGCAAAACTAAAATTTTACATTAGAATTAAACTATTCAAGTCTATTTTTATAAATTCCTATCACTCTTTTTATAGTAAATATTTACTAAAATTATAATGCATAAAACAAAAACTCTAAATTAAACAGAAACTTTATTTTTTTTAAATTTGTGTACAATAAATTATCTTCATAAAGGATAACTGAGGATAAAAACAGTTAACTTTATATTTAAACGCTTGAATCTGTTTATAAAAGATTATTTTTTTTATGGATAGGCTCAAACATTTATTCCATATATTAGATAAATTTCATAGTATACATGTAAACCCTTTGCCTCCCTAAAAGTAGCTTATTAACTTTAGAATTTTGTTTATAACTAAAAATATTTTTCGTATGCTTCACTGACTTTAAAAGTAAATAAACAGTTTCTTTCTAGTGGTCCGCAATTTTCACGTAGATACGAAGTTATTAAATATAGTAAAATTTAAAATTATACTAGTTTTTATTAAATTTTATCAAAAAATTTATTAAAAATTCTATTAAAAAATTTCATTAAGTTTTATGAAAAATTTTATTAAATATTATTATAAATTTTATTTTAAAAATAAATAAATAAATAGACATATTGTTTTAAAATTTTAAAAAAACGACTCCTGTAGGCGAATATAATCGTTCTCTACTTTTTTTATCATTCTTTATATATTCAAATACATAATAAATTATAATTAACACAATAAATTATGTATTTATATATATAAATTCGAGATCTATGACATTTGCTTTTTTGTTTTACAATAAAATACACGTTTAGCCACGAAAAAAAAGCGCGAAGGGATATTTTACAGTACCAATAACAAAAACGTTGTTCAGATGTTGCACATTGCTTAAGATATTGCACAAATATTAATATATAAATATTAATGTTTACATATGTTTATCAGTGACGGATTTTTTTTTTTGGGGGGGAGAGGGAGGATATTGAAACATTTTGCATTTTGTACCACCTTTGGGTCTCTCTTAAAAAAAAAAAAAAGGTCCTTAATTCCAAAGATATTTTAGGACTTTAAGCTTCTGGTAGGGGGATGCATAACCTAATGCCACTCCCCCCCAAAAAAAGTTCCAGGATCCGTCACTGATAAACCTATATAAACATTGTTATAGTTTTTTGTAAAACTTATATATATATAAATTTTTTGCAAAGCCAATGATTTTTTTTTTTTTATTAAGAAAATTCTAAATATAGAAAACTTTTAAAATTGACGATTATGCCCCTCCCCAACCCACCCACACCCTCCCTCCTCACATCCATACACACTTTGATATTGATATTTATAACCATATTTTTTTTAATTTTTTTTTTTAAGTTGATTAAGGTGCCCCAAGAAGTCCTTACGGCCTTATCACAGAGCACCGCGGAAGAGCATTTAATAGGAAGTTCACACCTCCTTCCCAACCGATGTCGCAAAACTTGACCAGAGGTGGGGTTTGAACCACGACGGATCTTTTGTTTCTGAGGCAAGTGCGCTACTACTGCGCTAAGGCTGCTTTTAAACTTGCTTATAACTTGCTCTACAATAGATATAATAGGCCGGGTGAATAAAAATGTGCAAATGCTTCTTTTCAGTAATTGGTCAACTTTACGTGAATAAAAACTTTAGGAATTTTGCTTAAGTTTTTATTCGCGTAAAGCTGAACAACTACTAAGTAAACTGCTTAACTTAACGTGAATAAAAGTTTGAGCAAAACTCCTACAGTTTTTACTCACGTAAAGCTGACCAAATACTGAGTAAAAGCAATTGCTCATTTTTATTCACCTGGCCTAATATATCTATCATATATGATAGATATATTATTCTATTGTAGAGCAAGTTATATGGTTATAAATATCATATGTTAAAAATTTGTGTCCATTCTTTAACATAAACATAAAAAAGATAAGGCTGATATGGTATCATTACATGTTGTAATGATATTGCTGTACTCTATGAAAAAGGTTGTAAATTTCAATCTTTTTATGTTGTTTCAATACAATAATCGTAAATATATTATCAAATCTGATCTAGACTTTAACTTACAATATATAATTTACTAACGTTAAAGAAAAAATCAGGGCCGACAACACCGACCCCCCTTCCCCCAACACACACTTTTTTTTTAAGTACTTTTTTTTTTTAAAAAATTTTAAACTTCTTAATTTAGAAATTTACGTAATAGAATTGACGAATGTGCCCCCTCTTTTTGAAACCCATGTCGTCGGCTCTGAAAATTACATTATGGATGTCCCCTAGCGCCGTAAAAATAATTAAAAAACGTGTTGACATATAAAATTAGAAATAACAAGTTAAGTAAAAAGCTAAAAGAAGAACCATTTTTAATTTAAAAAAACCAAGAGAAAAAACATTTTAAAAAAAAAGGTAAAGGAAAAAAAACCACCTTTTATAAAAAGCCAAATTAAAGAAATATCTCAGATATAAAGCCAAATAAAAGCAATCTTAGAAAAAGGGATTATCACAAGGAATACTACTTTTAGAAAAACCATTCTGGCGTCCAAGTATGATAGAAGAAAAAACAACTACAAAGTGTATAGAAAAATGTAAATATACTTATTTGAAATAGAAACAATAACGTGTATTGCTACAATCAAATTTATTAAAAGAGTTTAAAGTACTGACACAGAAAAAAAGTTAATTTTTTATTCTTGTTTTATTTTTACTATTGTTTTAAAAAAAACCTTTTCTTGTTGTTGTTGTTCAAGTATAGAAAATCTTTTAAAAAATTGTGTACAACACTCAGTTTGTAATTTTCCTTTTTAAAAAAACTATATTATTTTAAGTCAATTTTATTTTATTATAATGATTTTTAAAAAATTTTAATGCAAGATTATAAAATGACTGCCAAGACAAATAAAACAGAACTTCATGTTTTTAAATCGGTTCAAGCGAATCTGATTCTTAGATCTAAAATCTTAGAGTGTTAAAAAGACATGAAAACGTTTGAAAAAAAATGTTAGATATTACCATTAACTGAGGTTCTTTTTTAATGAATAAAGTAAATTTTTTTCAATGGCAATAGTTAAGTTCTTCATCGTTTGTTTTAAAGATCTTGCTCTCAAAATCATCTCAAAAAGATGTATTTGAAAATGATTGCGTAACGTGTAATCAATTTTTGAGCATATATTTCAAAGTATTTCAAACTTATCGATTAGGATGGATCGATTTTAAAAATTTTTGAAATTTGATTTGCCTGAGCTGCGAATCGATGTCTTTTGGTGAAAAAAGAATCTTACTTTTTTTTTTTTTCTAAATTATATCAACCTGGTACTCAAAAGAAGCATAATAATACGCTTTTGAATATAACATTTGTTTTAATTCAAAACTAAAGAGAAAAAAATGTCGTTTTTTTCATTAAAAAACCTTCGTCTTCATCAAAACGGGGGGTTTTTTTAATGAAATAAACGACATCAAAAATATTTTTTTTTAATAAAAAATTTTTTAAATAAAATTATTATTGATAAAACAAGCATTTTTTTCTGCTTTTTTTTGAGTCCAAGGTTGATATAGTTTAAAAAAAATAAAAAATTTTAAAATATTAGGATCCGTCAAGGATTTAGAATCTAAAGAGGAACCTAAAGATGTCATCAAAATCAAAAACTATTTTTTTACTTTCATCTTATAATTAATAGACATCGATTCGTGTCTAAGGAATATTGATTTTTAAACTTTTTTTTTTTTGCTATTAAAATCGATCTACCCTATTATCGATAGATTAAGATAATTATTTTAAAAAATACAAAAAAAAAAAAAAAAAAAAAAAAGAAATCATTTAAGCGCAGCTTGTTTAAAAAAAATAAAAAATTTAAGCATTGTTTTAGTTAATTAGTTTAGTTTTTTTAAAGAAGTTATGTTATGTTATTTTGTTATGTTATTATATTATGTAATTAATGTTATGTTTTACTATCAAGAAGGGAGTTTTACAAACGCAGTCGATATGAAATTATGTCCGATTTTGTAAGTAATAAACGGAATAAAAAATTTAATTAAAAGGATAATCTTTGTGCAAATATATATACAAAACTAAATTTTTAGAATTGTATATACTTAAACAATATAGTCTATAAATTTA
>NC_061158.1:34580264-34863487 GCF_022113875.1 Hydra vulgaris | reverse complement strand
ACTCGCCATTCAATTAAGTCTCATCCTTTTTCTGTGACTGTTCCTAAGTGCTTCAAAAACTCTTATTCTTCTAGTTTTTTTCCTCGAACATCAGTTCTTTGGAATTCGCTTCCTTCATCTTGCTTTCCTGATTCATATAATTTGCAATCTTTTAAGTCATCAGTCAATCGTTATCTTGCTCTACAGATTTAGTCTTTTCTCTTCCAGTAACTTCCAACTCTTATAGTGGTTGCTTGCAGCCTTGTTGGAAGTGAAGATGTTAAAAAAAAAAAAAAAAAAAAAAATTTGTATTTGTTTATCTTGGTGTTTTTAATTAAGAGTTTAAGTTTTTGACTTTTATAACAGCAAAGAAATATCTTGATGAGCTCCAGGTATAAAAAGTTTGTAAAAGGTAATCGATTAGAAATAGGTATGATTATTAAATACTTAAGTTAAAACAATGTAACTAAATTTTTAAACAATACACTACATGTCTCAAATACAGACATCACTCTCTGCATTCAAATACAGAGATCACTCCCTGCATTCAAATACAGACATCACTCTCTGCATTCAAATACAGACATCACTCTCTGCATTCAAATACAGACATCAATCTCTGCTATCAAGTTTATCATTAAAAATTTTTATATATTCTATTTATCATCAAACATAACTTTTAACAATACATTATAAATTGGGTAAACAAATAGATTATATGCACCCTTTTTTTAAAAAGAAAATTTACTTGTTCAGAACACATTTTTTTTGCAATTTATTGAATTGATTTGTTTTTGTAGTATGTTCAAAACAACTTGATTCTTTTATTTGACCAAAAGTAAAAGAAGAAGAAATTTGAGTAATACTCTGAGCTTTCAAAAGATATTTATAGAATTTTTGAAGGATATATTATAGGTAACTAAGCTTGTTTCTTTTCTTTTAAATATTGCTCTGATACTAAACATTGGCAGCAATTACTGCTTTTTTCTTTTTCAACTTGTTTGAAATCAACTTTATTTCTTCCTCTATAATCTTCACATACTTGTTTGCATCATTTATTTAATTATCCATTTAATGCTTGTATTACTGTAGCAACAATGATAGCAAGAAATGATTTATATATTATATTCTAATCTATACATCCCTCGTACATTCAGTTACACTTCAGTACAACTTGGTCTTTACCAGTGTCACTATAATTTTTATTTTATACACAGTTAAAATAAATTAATATAAAATCTTTAGTTACCACATTGAACATGACCATGTGCATACCAAGACCAAAAGCAATCACAAATAAAAATAAAACAGGAAATATTTGAGCAAAAGTCTTTAAAACATGTGTAAACATAACAACATATATTCCAAGTTTTGGAAATTTTCTTAAGAAAAGTACCAAGCCTAACCATGCCAGTGTTAATGTGGCTCCACCAAGATCAAAATATACACGTGAACACCTAAATCATAACATTCATAAAAAGAAAGTAAATTAAAAAAATAAATTATTCTTATGTGCTAAATACAAAGATGGGGGTCGGATGGGGGTGGGTGGACATAAAAAAAGAGGGGATGGGGAATTAAGCATAAAGAAGGATGGGGAAATTTAAGACCAGACCTGGTAAACAGGGGTGTCATTAAAAGAGGGTATGTATGAATATTTTACAAAACACACATAAAACAATATAATTCTATGAGGTTTGAGGTCAAATTAACAGAGCTTTTGATAACAGCTGTTTTACCATAATTTCAATAGGATTTAATATATATATATATATATATATATATATATATATATATATATATATATATATATATATATATATATATATATATATATATATATATATATATATATATATATATATATAAAATATATATAAGTATATACTACAGCATTAAAAAAAAAGAAAAAAGAAAAAGCTAATTTTTGATAAATTGAGAATTTTGTTTTCAACAATTTTTAAAGCCTGATTTAACTGAGTTTTTATTTTTATCAGTGACTGAGAGTATATTTTCTTACTTTTATTGAGAGTATATTTTCTTACTTTTAAGGCTGGTTTACACAGATTTTTTAAAATTTATATATTTAGAAAAATATTTTTTTTGTTGATGACAAGTAAAAATTAATAAAGGAGGGGGGGGGGGGAACAGAAATGTATACTTATGTATGTATAAGGCTCTATATGTTAGTTAATATCAAAAAATCGGTTTATATATGTCAAAAGTTTTTTTTAAAAAAAAAAAGAAAAATGCAAAACTTTTACCACAAATGATTTTTGTCACTAAAAGAAAATGTAGCATAAATCAATGAACAAACATATGTTGTCAGCTCTAAAACTCTGTGCATGTGAAGGTAATGATAAGGATGATTAAGAAACTTGATAAGCTAAAAAATAAAATAATTCAAAAAAATAATCACCTTACAAAATATCATTTGTGATAAATAAATAGAAAATTAAATAAATAGAAAATTAAATGTATATATATATATATATATATATATATATATATATATATATATATATATATATTTTTTTTTTTTTTTCTTACTGTATGTATATATATATATATAATATATATATATATATATATATATATATATATATATATATATATATATATATATATATATATATATATATATATATATATATATATATATATATTATATGTATATATATATATATATATATATATATATATATATATATATATATATATATATATATATATATATATATATATATATATATATATATATATATATATATACATATATGTATATATGTATATATATATATATACATATATATATATATATACATATATAATTTTTATTATATATATAATAAAAATTAGGCATAGTTTATAAAAATATTTTTTTTACTGTTATATCAAAGTGTGCATTTAATAATACCAATATTATGATATTATTATATTATTACGAAAATATACTTAAACAGTTTGAGAATTTTTTTAAAACCCTATTTTTAAAAAATATAACAAAGCTGAAGCAACTAAGCATCTAACCAATCCTAAATAAAAATGGCTGATATTGAGTAAATTATACCAACTTAGTGATTGGTTTTTAACAAATCTAAGTAATTAAATAGTTCTAGTTTGTATTACAGCACAAAAAAAATTCATTTATATAAATGCAGATAAAGATATTAGTTAAATATAGATATTATTGTGCAATTTACATAATTCTTATTTTATTAATTATAGGTTTGAAAACAGTTGTTTATATAGTTTTAAATACAACCTTTTACATAATTTTAATTTGTGAGAAAAAATGAAGCTTGTTTTTAATGGATTTGAATAAGCAAAGAGAATGAAAATTTATCATTTTACACAGTATTAATGACATTTACTGAGAATTTTTAGGACAAAAATGTATGTACAACAAATTTATAATTATATTTCAGGAAGATGTGAAGCAAGGAAAAAAAAACATAAAAAATGTGTACAAAATAGTTAAACTTGTTTTAATAACATCTTTCTAAGCGTTTATAAAGCGTTTTATAAGTGGTCTCTAAGCCATTTCATAAAGTGTTTTTAATTAAGTTGTCATTTTAATTAGTTTCTTTTTCTTAATTTTTTTGTTAGCCACAGTTGGACAATTTTTGAGGGAGCATTCATTGATGGCACTAAAATTTTAAACTGATCTATTATAGATTTTATTAAACAAACCATAACATTCATTTTCATTTATAATTAGAAACTATTTTAGTTAAACAACTGGATTGGCTAAATTTGAAACCACAGCATGCTTGCAAAACTTTATTTTTTTTTATGTAAAATTTATCTACTGATTTAAATAGATAGTGTTATTCAATATAAAGTCATATAGTATTATGTCATGAACTATATTGAATTACCCCATAATCAATACTATTTTATTTCAGAATTTTTTATTTTTTATCAGTTAAAATTAAGTATTAAATGTTTTTTTTATTTTCTTGTTTACTTGAAAAATCAGTTAAAAAACCATTTCATATAAGAAATATTTTTTTTACATCTTTTTAATTGCTACTTTAGATTAAGATTGTTTAAAGTTTGATTTTAAGTATTTATGCCCAACATACCTCCAATATAAAAAACCGAAAAATTTTCAAAATCTACTTACCTCTATTCCTAAACTAATGCAGCTTAATATTATAACAATATATCTTCCAGGATCAATAAAGAACATAATAGCAGAGCTTGACTTGTAATCAGGTACACAAAAATGTTTTATTTCGTTATAAATTTTTTCATTATAAACTGTTTCATTAGAAATTGTTTCATAAAAAATAGCTTTCAAAGACAACCCATAGCCAGTAATAAACAAAAGAAAAATCATATACAAAAACAGTCTTGAATAATATACATATCTACCACAGTTGCTCCACTTGTGTCTAAGGAAATATGTAACCAAAGGATGTGATAGTAGTTTAGTACACTTGTATTTTACCTAAAGTAAAAAAAAAAATTTATAAAACTAAAAAATTTATTTTATTTTTACAAAAAAAGATTATTACCAAAATGTTTACTTATATTTTACTAAATTATATTTTCATATAATTTGTTATCAAATTATTTATGACATTTATGTTTCATACAAAATAAAAACATAAATTTAAAAAAATGATGTCATCAAAACAATTAGTTTTTTTTTCAATATACTGCTATAGACCTTTTGGGTTTGACAATGCAATAATTTTGATAACATCTTTATTTTAATATTCATTATGGGTGTGATCCTGCACAGTGACAAGCTAATGCCAATGCCAATGCAAAAGTGCACCTCCTACAATAACACAATTAACGGCATGTATAAAAATTCTACTTATATTTGGACCGTTACACAGTGAGCCAAAACATGTTAAAAGCTAGAAAAATTATAAGTAACCTTTATTTGGACATATTATACCTTTATTTGGACATATTATACATCAGAATAAGAGTTTTTTGATTTGAAAAATTTATATTTGAGTCAAAAAATGAATTTAAACACTTTTTTTAGTGTATTTTTTTTTAAGAAGTGAACCTGGACATCTTTTTTATGCAACATATCATAATATACGTTTTAAATGCCAAGTATTTACTTTTAAGAATACAAAATTAATATGAGCAATTAATTAACATTTAGCATCAACTCATGTGAAATTCTAATGTCTTTAAAATTATTTGTAAATTGTATAAACCATGCAGTAAACAGAGACTTCAAACAAATATCATCAGTTGAGATGAATTAGGAAAGATTTTAGCTTTCTACTCCTTTAGAATATTCAGACAATTGCTATGACTATGTATTCACTACTGAAATAATATCAACATAGCTGTAAAAAAGTTAAATGATTATTAATAAGATCACACTCCTGATGTGATCTTATTAATAATTTGATGGATTATTAAACACACCTTGATTTCTAACAGCACTAAAAATACATTTTAATAAAATCTTGACTTAAATTGATTTTTCAGGGATAAAATTAAGTGTTAGCTGAGTTGAATAATGTATTGAAAGTTAATTATATATTAATTATATGTTATTATATTTCCAATAGAATTAACATGCAAAATTAACAAATCTTGCGCAGTCTTCCAAATTGCACTATTGGAATTTTATAGCTTTTGTCAACAAAAAAAATTTTGTATTTTATTTTGTATTAATTTTGTTTGTTTGGCAAGTCAAAATCTTTACCTAAAAGTTAAACAAAATTAAAGGTTGATTCAAAACTTTTAAACTCTTTTTAATTCAATTTATTATCTTTTGTCTGTTGTTGTCTGTCTACACTAATTTTATCTTCTCAAAGTGTTCCGATAAAAACTGGTTGTCTGTCTACACTAATTTTATCTTCTCAAAGTGTTCCAATAAAAACTGGTTGTCTGTCTACACTAATTTTATCTTCTCAAAGTGTTCAAGGAAATAAGTGTTAAAGTACTATCATTGAAAGAAGAAGTGTTGAGATCAGAACTAATAATGTTTTTGCTAAAAAAAAAAGGATTGTTTATGCAAAAATAGGGCAAAATAATGGCAAATCCTGTGCATCATAAAACGTAAATATAGAATTTGGTATAGTAGCTGTTTGGTTTTGTAGCTGTTTATTATATTTGCGATGTTTTCTTTTTATTCTCTCTCTCCATATTTTATCAAAAAAACAAACTATAAACATTATTGCTTATCTGCAAAATATGTTCGATTAAACATATAAAAAATGTAGGTATAATATAATATTAAAACTAATATATTGTTAAAAATAAAATTTTTTTTAAGCATTTGCTAATGGGAAGATCAAAAATTTTTAATAGAAGGTATGACTTTATTTTGAATTTTCTAATTCATTCTAACTCCAAATATGCGCATGATTTTAGTTCCTTTTTTTCACCCGCTCAATTTAATTACAAATGCGTGTTTGATTTACAAAAGTTTATTTAACATCGGTTTAATTAATGAAGTTATCAAAATACAAAAGGTTTATTAAATTACAAAAGTTTAATTAAAATCCATTTTAATTAATGAAGTTATTAAAAGACATAAGGTTAGTTAAAATCCATTTTAAATAATGAAGTTATTAAAAGCTTTAGTTTTTGTTATTTAAAGTTTTCCAAAAATAGTTTTTCCAAAAAAAGTAGAAATTGTTTTCAGAATAGAAAGATTAAACTCGAGATTCATTAATTGTTAATGAAACAAAGATAAAACTAAGCAACAATTTAATGGACCCATTAAAACGAAAGCCCATTAATTAATTTTTATTAGGAACCTTTTAGTAAATGCTTTCATAATTCTAAAACTGTTACACTTTATCTTCTATAATTCATTTTTATTAGCAATCTTTTAGGGGATAATTTTTAAATTTTATTTGTGTTTGATTTTATATGTTCTGGAAAACCAAAAATTGTCATTTTAGTATCAAGTTTTGGACACTATGACAAACAGTAACCAGATTTTTTTATCTTTATCATGATAATCCTTTGACAACATGATCCATGATGGACAAATGATCTGAGCAATTTTTTTAGCTGAGAAGCTTTGCTGCTCTTTTATCTGAATTTGCAGAAGATCTGCAGAAGATAAAAACAATCAGCTAAGATTCATTATTCATGCTATGGCTGTCTTTTTAAAATATATAAATAAATCTCTACTCAATTTTTGAGAACAGGGTTTGTATTCATAAATCTCCATTAGACTTTATTTAGAAATGGTTAAAAATGTTTAATCTCAATTCTCAACAAAATAAATAATTAACTAACCTTTCAAAATAAATGTTCTAAAAAGTTTTAATGGTGAATTTAATAACCTTTTTAGACAAGGGTGCTGTTCAGAGTATTAAGTGCTATACTTTAGGAGTCTTACATACGAGTGCTATACTTTCAGAGTCTTACTTACAAATGCTCTACTTTCCAAGTCCTACTTACAAGTGCTATCTTTTCAGAGTCACCAGGTAAATTTGATCCTCAAATTTACCTGGTCAAGTTTTCTAAAGTTCTTCAAAATAAAGAACTTTTGACCATGTTCTTCAACTTTGCAAACGTTAAAACTTTGCCAAAAGTTTTAACACTAGTCAACTATCACAAAAGCAGAAATGAAATTTCAAACTAATTCTAACCTTAATGAAAAAATGTGAATCGAAATTTTATTTGCAGATTATTAATAAATCTAATTTCAAATTTCAATAAAAAGAAATAATACTTATAATTTTTAAACGCTATTTTTTTTAAGTTATTTTTTTAGTTAGACTAAAAAGTATACAGATTAATTACAGTTTAGTTTTTAATAGCCCAATAAACAATTAAGCAGTCAAAAACAAAAAAGTTTTAAAAATACAATATTATTTTTTATATAACTGCTGATTAGTTATATAAAACTACTCTTGTGGTTTAAGACCCAAATTATTTTTTTTAGTAGACTCGAATTATGAAAACTTGCATAGTTTAATTTAAAAAATGCATATATTCTAATAAAAATAATTTTTCATTTTATATCACATACAATATATTTTAAAGTAACAAAGCAATAAAAATTCTAACATACATAATAAAAAACATACATAATATCTATACCATGAACTTTAAAGGGTGATTTTGTATAAAATCTTTTCTTCTTGTCTTTTCATCCAAAACTGTCATACTTTTTTGAGAAATTATTGAGAAAATGGAAGTTCTATGTGGAATATCAAGCAATTTGTGATGATTATGTTGTTCTCCACCATCTGAATCAATTCTGCACCATGGGGAAAACATATCTTCAAGAAACTCATATGAGCATGTAACTTTATACTTTAGATGTTCCGGAGGTAAGCCATTGTCCAGCATGCATTGGTTAAGTGCTATTTCAGCAACATCTGAATAAAAAATCAAACATTGTAATTCTCACAAATTTTAATATTATTACATTTATTACATAATTACAAGCAAATAAGTACTAATAAAAAATTAAAAAAGGAAAAAAAACCTGGAAGCTTTTGAATCAACTTTCTCATCGGAGTTGTTAGCTTATTTCCTTCAATGGTAGAGTTTCGCATGGCATGTTTCCAGTTATTACAACGAATGATTGCAATAGCAGCATCTCTGTTGAAATAACAAGTCTTTATAAAAATCAAAAATTTTTCAAACAATGATAAAATTAAAAACTTGATTTTTAAGAACATTCTACTACTTTTAATTTTTTCAATCATTAAAGACTGCATCATTAAAGACTTCAAATTTTTAAATTGTTTGTGTGTGTTCCCATTTTAGTATGCAGAACAAGCAATCAAATGTTATCAAGAAATTTGATGGGTTATGATGTAACAATAAACTGTTAAATGCTTAAAACTACATAATAACTCTATAATTAAAAAAATTAGAATTAAAAAACAACATAAAAATCATAAAAATGTTTGAAATTTTATCCATATGAATATATGGTTTATTCAAACTTTTAGTTTGTGGGTGACCCTTTTCATTGAGAAAAGGGTCACCCACAAACTTTTTTCATTACTTTTGTACTCTTTGATTTATGACCCAGGAATATGGGGTTACAAAATATATATATATATATATATATATATATATATATATATATATATATATATATATATATATATATATATATATATATATATATATATATATATATATATATATATATATATATATATATATATATATATATATATATGCAGTGCTCAAAGTGGGGCGGGATGCAGCAGGATGTCATCCAGTCACTTTTTTATAAAGTATAAACCAATCCACCACCTTTTTTATAAATCTCTATATATAACAAAGACTAGGCAGGATGGTTTTTTTTAATTTACCGAATACCAACCATCCCATTACTATTTTTTCTTCACTTTGAGCACTGTATACATATACATATACATACATACATACATACATACATACATACATACATACATACTTACATACATACATACATACATACATATATATATATATATATATATATATATATATATATATATATATATATATATATATATATATATATATATATATATATATATATATATATATATATATATATATATATTGGTAGCGATTTATTTTTATGTTTTAACTTTTTTTCTTGATTCGAACATTTTTTGATATTTTTTACTATATATATATATATATATATATATATATATATATATATATATATATATATATATATATATATATATATATATATATATATATATATATATATATCAAATCAAATCAAAATCAAATATATTCTGAATAAAGTTGTTACATCAAGGATATTTACAAATAGTAATTTGTACTAATATAAAGTAAACACCTGTCAAAATAAATAAAAATAAGATGGAGATAGTAATAATAATTATAATACAAGTAGGAATAATAAAAGTAATAGTAGTGATTATTGTGATAAAAAAAATAATAGTAGCGATTATAAAAAGAATATACTATAATAATAATAATAATAATAATAATAATAATAATAATAATAATAATAATAATAATAATAATAATAACAATAATAATAATAATAATAATAATAATAATAGCAATAATAATAATAATAATAATATAATAATAGCAATAATAACAACAAAAATAATAACAACAACAATAATAACAATTACAATAATATTCATTATGATATAAATTATGATATAAAATATAGTAATAATAACAACAACAGTGATAAGAGAATACTATAGAAACATATCAGTTTATAATAAATTTAATAATTGATATTAAAATTAGTAATATATCACGATAGAAATGAGAAAAATTAAAAGATGAATAGAAGCACTGCCTTATAAATAATAAGTTGTAAAAAGGTAAAAGATTTATAAAGAGTATTTTTCTAAAAAATGGTTAAAGAGAGCAGTTTTAAATTTTGAGAATGATTTAAGAGATTTTAATTGGGAAGGGAGATTGTTCCAGGTTTGTATGCTTTTATGTTGTATGGATTCGTAGCCGTAATGAACAGTTTGGTATTTAGGTACAGATAATTTAAAGTTGAGAGCAGATCGTAGAATATATTTACAGTTTTCCCTATAACTAAAAAAGTTGATAAATGTAAGAGGTAAGTTATTATGATTTTGGTTCAAAAAAATAGACAATTTGATAGCTGAATAAGGTCACACAATTTAAGGACTTTAGATAAAAAATAGAGTATGCTACAGTTCGAATTAGTATGTTGAAAGTAAATTAATTTTAGAGCTTTGTTTTGGAGATAAGTTAGTCTTAAAAAAGCAAGCTGCTTAGATTGTCCCCAAACTTGGCAAGCATATCTGAGATGAGAGTAAAAAATAGCATGATATAAATTAAGCAAAGTTTCATGGTTAACAAAATGACGAATTTTAGCTAAAATACCATTCGATCTGCTTAATTTCAATGCTAAGTCTTGAAGATGCGATGCAAAAGATAAATTAGAGTCTATTTTGATTCCAAGATATTTAATTGATAAATATATATATATATATATATATATATATATATATATATATATATATATATATATATATATATATATATATATATATATATATATATATATATATATAAAAGTGTTAGATACAGCAGGGTGTTACCCAGGAAAAAATTTCATACAGCGTTTTTGCAAAATTGGGAATTTAGGTTGGGCTGAAAAAAAAAAAAAAAAGGTCCTTGCATTCTGCAATTAAATTTTAATCAAAATAAATTTTCTATTTTTGCTGGGAGTTACATTTACAGCAAGAATATTTTTTTACTTTATAAATGTTTGATTTTAATTAATCAACTTGTTTCATTATGAGCAATCTTTGTAAGTTTTCATTTAAATCGCTTCTTTTCTTTGTTTTTAATATACTGCAGCCGTTTTTCAAAACGCCATAATTACGTATTTTGAGAAAAGCGCAATTAAAAAAAATTAAAAAAAAAAAGAGAAAAATCTGAACTCAAGAATAAGTGACGCCAATAAAAATTTTAAAAGTTGTTTTTAAACTTTTGAATGAATGATCTTAAGGTTAATGACGCTTGTTAATGACAACACATTTTTACACAAAAAAATCAATCAATTTAATTCATTTATTTGTCATGCATACTAATTTTTACTAGTCTAGCGCAACACTTTAAATCTGAGACTGACTTAATTTTTTTTTTTTTTTTACTATGATCTTATAAACCTTTAGGAATTTTAAACCAATTGGGAATATCGCGTTATATGCGGTGCCATCAGGCTGGGTAACACCCTGTACAGCCATTCATTAGATCCATTCATTAGCATAATGGCATTAGATATTGTGTTTTAAAGAACAAAAAGTAATTTTAAAAAACAGTTTTGCTTTTCTGATTTTGCAGTAATTACTGAAGTTATGAAAAATCAAACTCTATTTTAAAATACACAGTTGTCTCTATTTTTAGAAATTTTAAACCATTCACATATAGGTAATTTTGTTTTTAGTCTGGCTCTTCTTTTGTGGATAAAGTGGGATGCTTATTGAATAGGACAAAGTAATGGTTATTGAATGGGACTTGTTCAAACAAACTGTTGAGAAAAAAGTGCAAAAAATTATTTTTGGCAACTTAGCTATGGTCATACATATTTTTTATTTCATTTAACATTATTAGTTGTTCTGATAGTGCGGTTCTTAACGAGTGTGGCCAATGTTTAAGTTAAAATTTAAATGTGAGTTTAAAATCAATGTAATCAATCAATATATTTTCACTTAAATAACAACTTTAAAAGGTTTGATTAATAAAAAGATTGTCCTTATAAAAAGATTTAAACAAAGTTGTACTTATAAAAAGATTTTAACAAACTGTTTTAACAAGCTATTGTGGTTCTTTGAATTTCTTTTGTACCATAAAATATATATTTAGTTATAGTTAAAGTTAAAGTCTTTAGTAATTTATTATACTTATATACATTTATATATTAAAGGAATTGATTTACTTTTGATTTTTAGTTTTTTGTTTGCAATTGTATTTATACACACTACACAAATGTTCACAAACTATGTACACAAATGTGTACATAGTTTGATCATATAATACAAATATCCTGTGACATTCGCATTTATTTGATTTTTTTAAACTTTTTAAATTCTTTTAGATGAAACCAAACACAAAATAAATTCGAAAAAATTCTTTAGATGTTGAAGATGCTGTCAAAAGCGTTCTTAAGGGTATGTCAATTCGAGATGCAGCTAAAAAGTATAATTTATCAAAATCTACAGTAGGAAGAGCTGTAAAAATAGCAATATTTTTAAAGGTGCCAGAAAATGTTAAATACATTGCAAATATAGGAAATAGAAAAATTTTTCATGCATCTGATGAAAGTGCTCTTGTAGATTATTTATATATGTGTTCAAATATGTGTTATGGTTTAACTAAACTAAAAACTAGGCCGTTAGCTTACAAGTATAGTGTTACATTGAATTTAAAAAACTTATCTGATTCATGGCACCTAAATAAAATGGTAGGAAATCAATGGATGGACAGTTTTTTGATGCGTCATCAAAAGTTATCTCTACGAAAATCAGAAAAAGTCAGCCTTGCTTGTGCAACTGCTTTCAATGAACATACTGTGTCCATGTTTTTTTTTGTTAATTTGTTATAAGTTCAATTAAAACATAAGTTAAAAACTTAATGTATTTTTAATGCAGATGAGACAGGGTTATTAACAGGTACAGACCCTCCAAAAATTATTTCAACACCTGGAGCTAAGCAAGTTTGTCAAGTTGTTTCAGCAGAAAGAGTGTCGTTGGTGACGATGTTAGCTTTTGTGAATGCTATGAGTAATACAGTTCCACCTGTATTTATATTTCAGAGAATAAACTACAAAGATTTTATGTTAAATAGAGCACCAATAGGAAACTTAGGGCTGTGTAACAAATGTGGTTGGATGACAAGTGACAATTTTTTATTTTCAATAAAGCACTTTGTATCTCATACTAAGCCATCTGCAGATCATCCAGTGCTGTTATTATTGGACAACCATAAAAGGCACATTTCATTTGAATTAATAAGATTTAAAAAAAAATAATTCTTTGATTTTGTTAACATTTCCGCCACATTGCAGTCATAGATTACAGCCATTAGATGTTTCAGTATTTGGACCTTTTAAATCTTATTTTAGAATGGCTCAATGAATGGTTGGCTTCCAATCCAGGAAAGATTATGAACATTTATAATTTGCCTCAACTAGTGTGCACGGCAATTAAAACATCATTCACAATGTTTAAATATTTGCAGTGGGTTTCAAAAATGTGGGATCTATCCATTCAATAGACAAATATTTGGGGAAAGCACTTAACAAAGAGGTCTGTCATTAACACTTTTGTTAATGACAGACCTCTTTCAGTCAAGCAGTCAGAAATTCAACAACCAGATAATCATCATTCAAACTGATTCTTCGGAATCATAAGTCAAAATAGTTAGTCCGGAAACCATTGATCCATACCCTAAAGCACCTCCCAGAAAAGATTCTAGAAAAAGAAAACAACAAGGTAAAAATACTATATTAATTAAAACTCCAGAAAAGGCAGTAAATGAGAGAAAAAATGTTGAAAATGGTAAAAATAACATAAAAAAAACATTTAAATAAAATTGACTTCAGAGAAGTAAAAGAAACCAAAAACACTGTAGATATTTTAATTGCGTCATCTGTAAAAAATGCGCCCATCAACGAACAACAACAAAATATTAGCAAAATATGCAAATGCAACTGGAAAAATTTTGTTGGACCTGCTTGGATTCAGTGTTTCACTTGTCAATGGTGGATATGTGGTAAAATAAAAATATATCATGGCACTCCTATTAAAACATGCGGACCATATGCATAGCCTTTTTGGCATCCCTAGTGATAGAAACAAACTTTACTGCTTAACTTACTTGAAACTTATTACTGAGCTTTTATCATGTTTCAGTCTTTTATATTTGTCCCATTCAATATTTTTTTTGTTCCATTCAATAAGTAGTTCTTAATGAATGGGACAAATGCCCTGGTCCAATAAAGTGCTCTTTTTACCAATAGACATATTCAGAGCTATTTTTTTTGCTTTAGTACAACATAGAGCAAGAGTTAATGATTATCAAACAGTTTTCAATTTATAAATTCAACAACTTTATATATATATATATATATATATATATATATATATATATATATATATATATATATATATATATATATATATATATATATATATATATATATATATATATATATATATATATGAATACATATATATACTTGCATATATATGTATATATATATATACATATATATATATATATATATATATATATATATATATATATATATATATATATATATATATATATATATATATATATATATATATATATATATATATATATATATATATATATATATATATATATGTATATATATATATATGTATATATATATATATATATATATATATATATATATATATATATATATATATATATATATATATATATATACATTACATATATATATACATTACATATATATATGTGTATATATATATATATATATATTTATATATATATATAAAAGTGGGAAAAACGTAGGTATATTTGAGTGAAAGAAAGAAGTAATTGTGTTAGAAAGATTTTACCAATAGGCAATAGGCATACGCAGAGCTATATTATATATATATATATATATATATATATATATATATATATATATATATATATATATATATATATATATATATATATATATATTATACATCTAATAAGGAAGAGCATTATTTCTTATTAGATCAAAACATTCTATTTTGATAATTTTTTTTTTCACTTGATATGAAAGTATTGTGGTTTGTTTTCCACCAGCTAATTGCCTTGTGGAGGCCACATTATCAAAGCCTGCAAAGACAAGTTCAGTTCCTTAAGGAGTGTCATCACCTGCTCTATGGACCAAGAGTGGGAAAAATGAAGGTATATTTGAGTGAAAGAAAGAAGTAATCGTGTTAGAAAGATGGCATAGAGAAAGCAGACAGGAATTGTACACGATGTTAGAAGGTGCAATAGTGTTAGTCAAACCAACAAAGACTTTAAGAGTTCATTTGATGTGAACTCTTCCTCAACTTTTTTTGTTGTCCTTGGTGCACAAAAAACTAACCTTTTATATAGAGATTAGCTACTAAATTGCTCGCTGCTTGTTTTTAAAAGTAATCTTTTTTCATTAACAAATCTTTTTATTTATAATATAGGCAAATATTGCTTGTGGGTTTGCAATTTTTTTATGTATAATTTGTTCTCTTTTATTAATACATTTTTTATTTTTTAAATCGACTAAAATTGCTTGTGGGTTTGTACTTTTTTTTTATCTTTTTTTTTGAAAAAAAATTTTTTTTTTAATAAAGTTCAAAAAATAACTTACAACATAATTTTGTTTAATACTATTATAAAAATATACTACATATGTGGGAGGACGAGGGTGGCAATGCAAATGAAATATTTGCACTTTATGTTATTTTACTTTGATATAAAAAATTGTTATTCTTTAAAAAAAATATATTATGCTTTTTTAATCAGGAAATACTCCATTTCTTTACTAAAGATAAAAAGCTCGATTTATTTACAAATGTCTTGACAAATGTATCGCTAAATATTGCAACTCTATGTAAAGACTAAAAAGTAGAAAATAAAATATAGCAAAAATATTAGCTAAATAATATAATCTTTTTTGTACTAAAAAGTAAAAAATAAACTTTTTAATTTAAATTTAATAGTTCAGTAAAATAAAGAGTGGCAAATGTTTCTATATAAACCTTGTACAGACCTGTCAATCTTTAGTTTACTGATCTATTAAATTTAAATTATAAAGTTTATTTTCTACTTTTTAGTACAAAAAAGATTATATTTTTTAGCAAATGTTTTTGTTATATTTTATTATTGTTTTTCTCATTAATTATAATTGTCACTGACTTTAGTTGGAAAAATATATAAATCTCGTCAAAAATAGCTTAATACTTATAAAGCTCTTTTTTTTTATACACATATAATTGTAAAGAACAAAGTTCTTGTTATCTGTTAAAAAGTATCTGTTAAAAAAAATTATATAAAAAAAAATTTTCCCCGTCAAAACAAAAAAAAATTCTGAATACTATAAGTTATAACTGAACTGAAATTAGGTTTGATAGCAATTACTTAATCTATCAAAAAATCGCATAAAAAAAAATAAATAAATATGACAGCATAAAAAAAAAACTTTAAGAGCTATATTATTTTGAAAATATTTTTTTTTAGAATAAAATAAATTCAATCCTTTACAGTTGATGATGCCACTCAAACCAAAGTAACTCTCAACAGATCACATAGCTAATAAACAATATATGCAAATAGAAGAAAACTTAGTCCCTCACCTTTGATTATTTTCAATAGCATAATCTAAACAGTTTTTTCCCAGATTATCTCTTCGAGTGACATCAGCATTTCTTGATAGTAACAAATTTACAATATCAACATGTCCTTCTTTACAAGCCAGATGCAATGGTGTGACCTAGCATTTAAACAAATTTGCAAAGAACATAGAAGTTTTTAAGAAAATTTTTTATAATGAAAATTAATTTTTATATTTTTTATATAATTTGGTTTCTTTTGATACCCAACATGATATACTTTTAAAGAACTTTTTTTTGATAATATTAAGGACCCGTCTGATGTTTAAGGGTTTTGAGTAACCCCGAAAAAAAAATTTTATTCAAATATTTTTCAAACTCGATATTATTTTATTATATAAAACACATATAGAGGTATATATATATATATATATATATATATATATATATATATATATATATATATATATATATATATATATATATATATATATATATATATATATATATATATATATATATATATATATATATATATATATATATATATATATATATATATATATATAATTTTCAGCTTTTTCTAATGATGGTTTCTGTTATATAATATATATAAATACATATAATTTATTATCTGTATATAATGCTTGTACTAGGTTAGGAACCTTATGCCGCATTGACAGTATTGCATCTACAAGGCATTGAATCAATCAAATTAATTAGAACATTAATTTTTTTTTCTCTCAAGTACATTTTATAATTCTCTCAATTTCTCTCCTTAAGATGTTCTATTGGGATCAGGTCTGGAGATTGCGCTGGCCATTCCAAGACTCAAACTTTCTTTTGAGCAAAAAATTCTGTGACAAGCTTGGATGTGTGCTTAGTTTCTAATATGATTGTTGTCATGTTAAAAGTTTTTGTTTCTTGAATATTACTTGATTGTCCATTATGTCCTAGATTATTTATTTATACATATTATGATGATATTGCCTAGAACTTGATAGATTAGACTTGTTCCATGACGGATAAAACATGACTGAGCTATCATGCTTGACTGTGGGAACTTAATACTTAACATTATCTTGGTGACCTACTGGCAGGAATGTGAAGTCCCAAACTTTTTTTGATTTGCTGTTGCTCAATAAATACTGTGTTTATAATTGTTAAATGTTCTTCAGGTTTTTTCAAGTTTTTCTTTACTTTTAATACTAAGTCTTTGCTGAGCAAGGCAGGTTTTTTTATTGAATTATTTTTCAATCAATTCTTGATTTTATTATTTTAATTTTGTGAGGAACGTCTTCTAGTAGCTTTTTGTGGGCACTCTAATCTTGAAGCCATTTATCAAGATTGGCTAATGTGGCTTTTTCATTTGGATGATGAGATTTTGAATGTTTCGTTTAAATTTATTGCAATTAGTGAGAAGTTTTTGCTATTTGAATATAATTTAAATATAGTTTTTTTTTATTTAATAAACTTTTCTTTTAAGTAATTATTTTCAGTAGTTTTTATTTTTCATTTGTATATTTGATACTTATTTCTTTTACTTATTTATTGCTTTTACTTATTTATTGCTTTGGTTGCCTAAGTAATAGTGGTATTGTTGATGAGATATTGTTGATTATTATAAGATAATATAGATATTAATATAAGATAAGTTTCTTTATTAAGATTTTATTATAAACTGTCCCTCGGGAATAAATGTTCCTAAGTTAATACAATTGGTTGAATACTAATATGAAATATTAAAATACGCAAAGCAAAAATACATAAAACAAACTTCAGTTTACCAGTTTTGTGAAAAATTACAACAGGAAAACAGAAAAGTATACCAGTACCAGTAGAGTATATCAGTAGCAGTAACCAATAAATCTGCTTTAAACAGGAGCTAGTATATGTATTAAAAAACTCTGAAAAATTTCACTAAGCTTTAAAACACATTTGATCACTGTAATTTGACCACCAAACTCATGTTTCAATCCCCAATATATTGCATATTCCATAAAGTGGAAATATATTGGGGTATATTGCTTAACAGAAGATATAAGGTACAATATAGGGTACATTGCTTAACAGAAGATATAAGGTACAATTAGGGTATTTTGTTGTATTTATTATTTTGTTACTTTAAGCTAAATATTATGTGTTGCTGATGCAATTGAAAATGCAACAGTAATTACTAAGTTCAATACCCACCATCTAAATGCAATCTTCTGTTAAGCAATGTCTAGGAATTATAATTTAGGGTGCAACCACTGCTAATAGTTTTGCTGGTTTACACTTTATACAAGAAGGTAAGTTAATTCTTGGAAATTTTAAAGAACAATGTGTATAACGGTTTTGAATTAGAGAGTTTGATATTTTCATGCACAGTGGGGCAACTTACCATCAGGCAAAAATTGTAAAAATATGGCTCTAATAAAATGTGATTAATGTTCTAGCCCTTTGGCTAAATATTTCACCTGATTTAAACCCCATTTAAAACTATTGGGTAAAATTAAAAGCAAAGTTTTCTAAACATAACCCAACTCCATTGGCAGATTGAGAAAAGCCATGAAAAGTGTGGTGTGATTCAATAACGTCTAAATATTATGAGACTCTTGTTGCCTAAATGCCTCAGAGAATAGAGGTTTAGTTATTTAGAAAGTTTTATTCATAAGTTATCAAAAGTGTTTTTTTTTAAATCATCAAGCTAATATTTTTTTTAATTAATCCCTGTTGTATAGCAAAATTTTTTCATAAATTTAAACACATCAATCTAAATGTTGTTTGATTTTGAAGACAAGTTCATTAA
This sequence comes from Hydra vulgaris, assembly GCF_022113875.1. Classification (NCBI taxonomy): domain Eukaryota; kingdom Metazoa; phylum Cnidaria; class Hydrozoa; order Anthoathecata; family Hydridae; genus Hydra; species Hydra vulgaris. The sequence goes on along the minus strand of NC_061158.1, from coordinate 34,843,930 downwards.
TAAAAAAACTGAAAAATTAATTGTCACTTAGGAATTCAAAAGAAAGTCTTCTTTTTATTATTTTACACTTTTACCTAAATCTAAACAATTGATATTTTAGTATTTTAAAAATCTTATATTTTATGAAATAATACTTTCGATATAATTTCCATTTACAAACAATCCAAATATTAGTTTATAACTACATAATATGTTCATTAAAGCAAATAAATTAATTATTAAAAAAAAAATGAGTAATATGTCTAAGCATTTTCCTTATTGTATTGTAAATAATTTATTGTTTGTTAAAGTTTTAAAATTTTATCATATTGGTAAAGTGTTGAATAAACAATACTATCTCATTAAATTTAACAACTTTAAAAATAATGTTTTAAAATACTTTATAAACAAAACCAAGAGTTTCTGTCTTAAAAAATTAATCCCACAAAAATTACCAGTAACCATCACTGGAAACGTTTGTTTATTGAAGTATGAGGAAGAGCCCCCCAGGTGTTGTTGTAACATGCATGAAAAAATTTAAAAAATTTTAAGATTTAAACTAAATACCATTGAACTAAGATTTTAACTAATATCTTTGGTAGAAACTAAATTTAAACTAAATTTCAAACTAAAGTTTCAGTTGCAAAAGAGTTTGGTTTAATTCCTGGTCAAATAATCTATACTTGACCCCTGGTGACAAAAATTTTGTACAAAATAAACACAAGCAGTTATAGAAAAATAAAAGAAAATTTGAATAAAAATACAAAGAAAAGTTGAATAAAAATACAAAGAAAAGTTGAATAAAAATATAAAGAAAAGTTGAATAAAAATGCAAAGAAAAGCTATAAAAAAAAAAAAAAAAAAAGTACAGAATAGTAAGCAATATATTCATTTTTTACTTTTGGAACAAAATCAATACTTTTTTGTAATCAATTTTTTTAATCAATTTTAATAATTAGACACAAGCTAGAATCCCAGAATTAGGACCTATTGAGCATTATCAGGTTTTGTAACTAGGGTTGATAGATTTAAACTAAATAGTTTAAACCATTTGAAAAATGTTGATTTAAAACAAGAAGTAAAACAAGGGACTTTGCATACAAATTTAACTATATCTTTATTGTAAATGTTTAATTTAAATGAAATTATTTTAAAATACTTCTAAAAATAAGTTTCTTACACAGGAAAATCTTTGGATTTGGTTGTTTAATGCAGCAGCTTCTGTTGAAAGAATAACTATTAGGCTCAAATACATACAATTGAATCTCTGACATTAACTAATCATTTTACATTTTTATGGTATCTTCTTTTCACATGTTGAAAAGAAGATACCATAAAAAAGACATATATATTGAAAAAAAGAGACACATATGTTGAAAAGAAGATTAAATTGACAATATCAAGCCTGTTAACTTTGCAATAAAAATGAAATTAATGATATTTATTTAATGAAAAGCTTCAAATATCCTAAAATTTCATACATAGATTCAGAGTTGTAATGACATAATATATCTGGCAGATCTGTCAACATATTTTCTGCTGATATAAAGTCCCACACTTTCTATTGGCGCACTTTGGCATAATTTTGTCTGAAGTGTTTTTTGATGACATTTCCAACATGTTTTCTATAAACATATTTTGACATAATTTTATGTCTGAATAGAAAATATGTGGGACATTTCATGTCTGCAGAAAATATCTCACACATATTTGACAAATAACAACCCTGCTTAGATTCAAATCTCTTCTAAACATTCGGAAAATATGTCAAAACTGTCATAGACATATATGTTGTTCTTTTGGTAGTCTACATCATTTTTGTAAATCTATTATACTTCCACATATCAGCACAGACAAGTTCATTTTTCAAACATTTGCACCTATTTATTGCTACAGTCAACTTTACAATGACAAATGCTCAACTCTATAAGTCATCAAATGAAAATTATAGGTTTCTATCTGCTTTTTTTTATGTTGTGATAATATCAATATTTCATTGTTAAAATAATGTATTACTGATGCTATTCTTTATAACTATGAATATATGTTGTTGCTATTATTTATGTTTCATGATTAAACTTAAAATATTACTTACATAATTTTTCTAGTTCTTGTTTTTTTTATTGATTATTAATTGAAACTTTATTTGCTAAAATCTTGTAACATAAAAAAGGTTAAAAAGAACCCTATAATTATTATGCAATGAAGAGCCATTGGTCTGTCAGGTTATCAGTCATAATGGAGTCAAGAGTTGTATAATTCCCTTGGCAAACAAAGCCGCTGCATGGAGAAACAAGTTGAGAGTGGTACTATCAGGGATGTGGTAGTGATTGTACTCAGAACTTCTTGGTTATAAGGCAAGCGCACTACCATTACATAATTACCGCATTTTACTTATATACTCTAATAATAAAATTTTCAGTGTTACTTATTGTAAATAGATCAGGTAAAGTTTTTTTTTTGATCAATCAAATAGATCTGGCAACATTTTTTCCAACTGATCAATATTTGATAGTTCAGCTAAGGTTCCACCATCTTTTATAAATTCTCTCCACCATGATTTTTTAGTGATTCCAGAAGTGACCAATATGATCACAACCAGTAAACAAATGAAAACCTGAAAAAAAAATTTTTTTCAGTAACAACGAGAAAAAACATTAGAAAACAGTAGAAAAACCTATAATAGTTTGTGCTTGTTTGGAACCAATTGCTTCATAACATTTTTGAATTGAGATGTCACATTCTTTATCCCCACTATCAGTTTGGAAAATAGTTACACATGGTAGGACTTGACAAAAGTAAACCAACAGTAGAAAAACATTAATATCTTGTGAATGCGAAATACATTTTTTGAATGGGTTTTCTTTTGCAACATCTATGGCATGTAAAACAAAAAGAGTGTCAGCCTTAGATTCATTATTACTGCAAACAGATCTTCCAAATTTAATTTATTACATTTGAAATGAAATAAAGTAGCATTAGCATCTATTTGCATACTCTTTATTGATAATTGAGCATGTCTTTTGGTAAGGATGCCAGAAACTATTTTAGTATAATTTTTTAAAAAGTAGTTATAAAATCATGAATGCTTCCATATTTTTATTTGTTTCCCTTTTAAAATCTGTCCAATGGTGGTGGGGCTGTAATAACCTGCTTCTATAACTATCTGATCGAGTCCACTTTCAATAATATACTTTCTAATAACTTTTTAAAAAGCAAATATGATATATAGTTCCAAAAGTCAAAAAATTATACTGTTGTAGCTACATGCATTTAAAAAAAAAGCTAAAGATCCTCTTTTTACTCCCTGTGACTGCAAACAAGCTTTAATGCATTGGTTGCTTCAAATAGTTGGTGTACTAGCATAAATTGCCTGACCTTGTGTTACTGTAGATGTGGGCACATCTATGGAAAATAAAGAGTTAAAAGCACTCCATATTGGTAATTTAAGTTCCTTATTAACTACATAAAAAATGCAGAAATTCAATTGACAGTACAAAATGATATCTTTCTAAAAGATATAATATAAAGATAGCAAAGCTATCATATAAATCATATAAAGATGGTAAAGTGCAATGGCATTCTTATTTGAATATTAGGAGGTACAAATGCACATTGATTTATTGTTATGTTTTCAATAACAACACTTCCTAAGCCATTTTTGATTTTTATAACACTAAACCATAGAAAATCCAAGGTATGTCAAGCATTCCATTAGCATCGTATTACAAGTTTCTTTATGCAAAGTAATTCAAGGCCAACTAAAAAAGGTATTTCAATGACAAATTTAAAATCTTTTTCTATTTTTGAACAATGTAAAATTCACAATAACTTGTGAATTATCAATAGGGTTATCAACACAATTAATATGGATTTGTTTTCAACATAATTTGAGTCTACATTTTGTTTTGGTCCAATTATCGTCAGCAAAGAAAATACACTAAACTCCCAGTTGTTTGAAATGCCACTTAATCAAATTTCCCGCTTATTTGAAGCAATTTTCATTCTCCATGAACTTTCCTCAACAAACTCATGCAAACATCCATCAGTTATTTGAACCAGCAGTTATTTGAAATTTCATTTATTTGAAGTAATTTTTTGCTACCCTTATCAAACACCCCGTCAGTTATTTGAAGTTTTCCTTCGGCTCAAGATACCATTGCATTGCATTTCAAAATATAATCAAATATTAATCAAATGTAATTAAAATAAATGTATGTATTTATGTAAAAAAAATAACATTATTAAAATATAAAAAAATTGAACAAATTAAACGTAGTTCCATAAAAATTTTAATATGGCGTCTACGCAAAAGAAGGCAGTACCATGCCCATTCTGTGGGGGTCATCGGGTCCAATCAACCACTCTTTTTTAATAAACTCTCTATTATTTAACTAGAAACTTTATACCTTTACCAATCTAACAAATGTGGACAAACATGGCATCAAATTTCTGACGCTCGATTCTGTAGGAAGCACTCTAACCACAATGCCACTGTTACTGCCAAAGTTTCTGCGTTATATCATGAAAAATCAGCAAAGCCAGGTTGCAGCAGAAATTTTTCAATAATGTTGTCATTTGAATTCCTCTAATATATATATATATATATATATATATATATATATATATATATATATATATATATATATATATATATATATATATATATATATATATATATATATATATATATATATATATATATATATATATAGTTAAATTGAGCATTTAAATGCTTCTAATTGATTAATTGTTTAATAACATTTATTAAACAATTAAACAATTAGAAACATTTGAATGCTCAATTTAACTGACGGAGCTGCATCATAACACAAAAAATGTAAACAATTTATGCTACTATAAACAAGGCTTTTACATTATTGCAGAGTGGTACTTTTTTGAGGCATTGTATAACAAAAGTTCTTGTGATGATGAAGACACTGGTGGGACTTGTTATTTAAATTTCTTTTATTAGTTGACAACCTTATTGATGCATTAAACCAATCTATAGCTGGTGTTTTCAACACATCAAAAAAACATCAGTCATTTTTGTAGTCCAAGTTTCTAAAGAAACACACTACAGAATTCAATTCAGAAAAGAAATACAATCCATTTACTTTAATACCCTGGGCACAAAGAAAATACAGTTTTATACTAATCTCACATAACTCAATAAAAATAAATAGAATTTCATTTGATGATGTTTGCACAAATGTAGATGTTCTTACCTGCAGAATAAATATTAATGAAAATTCAAGTTAGGCACCAGGGACATATATAGCATGCATTTATGGGGTTCATTAAGAGAAAGAAGCTCAAATTAAGAGGTTCATCAAAAAAGAATCAAGGTCTTTACGATAAATTTATTTTAAAAAATCAGATAAATGTAACATTCATATATGGCCATACAAAGATGTTCCCTGTTTGAGTTTTATCTCTCAAAGTCCAGTCCAAATTTAATTTTCTTTACTTTTTAATTACTTTGTTTATTGTGTTTTAATCAAGACTTAAAAACCTGCTCAGCATTAATGAAATTTGAAATTTTGTCTAAAGTCTTAATGTTATTGTGTTGTAAATCAGTAATTGTTTAAATCTTTCTATTTATTTTTAACTTTGAAAATCTTTTTATGATGTTACAACTATTTATAAAATCTTAAAATATACTTTAACTTGATTACAAAATGTCACATATTTTGTAATCAAGTTAAGTAATTCAAATGACAACATTATTAAAAAATATCTGCTGCAACTCCTTAATGTGTTCTTTATAATAAAATAACACTAGATTTAAAAATTTTAAGTGTAAAATATTTTCAAGGGTTGATACTGACTCTCAAATATTAAACAGGTCCCTATTTTTATAGAAAAAAAAGTTTTCCAAAAGTATGTCATGTTGGGTCTCAAATGAAGAGAAACAATATAAAAAACCCAAAAATATTCACTTTATTTAAAAGTGTAACAAATTTTTTAGCATAAATTTTTGCTGGTACCTTTACTTCATCAGAGGGATTAACTGAGGAATCCGCATCTAATAAACACTGAGTACATTGGCTCCATCCATGATAGGCTGCACAGTCCAACGGTGTCATAAGTTTAGCATTCCTAAGAAAAAGAAAAAAGAATTTTTTTAATGAAATATAACAAACTGTTGCATTTGCTCATGCTATTGCTTACAATTTGAGTATTACCATTAATAATACTTGCCCAATAAAAAGTAATACTTGCCCAATAAAAATCAATGCATCTACGCTTACAAATTAAATCAGTCAATGTATGAAATATATATCTTAAAAAAAACTGTATTTCAAATCTGTCTATAATATATTTTATTTTCAGGTCTGTATACATTACTTATTGGCTGAAAAGGCATTTTAACCATTGTATTTATTTGTTAACTCAAATAGTAACAAAGAAAATTAAACTTTTTATTAATAGTTACATTAACTTTCATAAAAAGTTATATATAAATGTAGTAAACCTGCCCTCACTATTTCAATGTCAGTGTAATATTGTCAGAGACATTTTCTAAACCAGCAGTAAAAAATATAAATATCTTTCATAGTGTTTTAAGCCAACAACCAAGTTAAATTTTCAAGTTAAAGTCAAGTTTTTATTTTCAACATAAAAATATGAAATGGCAAGCCTACTTTTTTTCAGAAAAAATACAAAAATGAAATAAAAATAATATGACATATTAATATATTTTGAAAAAATTGATTAAAAATTGAAAGATCTAACCTTGTATCTATAGCAGAATATTTAAAATATAGCAAGTTGATATCAATAAATCATTAAAATAAGGAAGACATTATCTAACCTAGTATCAATAGCAGAACCAGCTTCGATAAGCATCTCAACAATTTTAACATGTCCTTCAATTGCAGCAAGATGAAGGGGTGTGTTGGAAAAATCATCAAGATCATTAACGATGCTCAAAACGTTTGACAATAATATTTGTACAATTCTAAAACAAAGAATTAGGATATAAATTGTAAAATATAGAATGTATCATTTACTTCCAAAATTGTTTATTCAAATGACATTAGTTCATTAATTTAAATTTATACAATTAATACAAAAAAATAAAATGTTCTAAAATAATGTATATATACGTTATACTATATATGCTATAGTATAGAGTATATAGAACAGTATAAAGTATACGCTATAGTATATAGTATATAGATCAGCAAAAGCTTACTCATTTTGCTTATCTTTATAGCATATGACTATTTCAGAAAACAAAGATTGTTGAAAAAAAAGATACTGTTGCCCCAGCCAAAACCCTACAATAATAGTAGATGGATGAATAATCTGATTCAGACATAAATAACTTCAACGAAATTAATTTTGCTGAAATTATATGCACTTAACCTTTCAACCAAATAAAGTTAGTAGCTTTTAAGGCATAGATAATGTGATTATTTTAATGTCACTCGCGTAAATATTATAAGTTTAATACAATTTTGAAAATTTTTAAAATTAAATTTATGAAACCAACAATTGTTTTAACATCCTCCCAGGCTTTAAATAAATGTTAGAATGAAACAATAATAAGTGTGAAGGAGTACTTTTTTATTTGAAAGAAAACATTTGCTATAAAGTTAGAAATGATATAAGTGCTTCCAATAGGGATCATAACAATTGAATTGATAAACAAAAATTAAAATGCTTTGTATAGGCCTATCATTATAATCGGCTGTTGATATAGGCCTCTAACAGAATGAACAGAAAACCTTAGTAAATTTTTAAAAATAATCTAATTGAGAAAACTAGTCAAGAAATTTTTAATTAGGTATATTGTTATGGTTCTAATTTCAAATTTTATTTCAATTAAATAAATTTTATTTTCAATAAAATATTTTATTTTCAATAAAATATTTTATTTTCAATAAAATATTTTATTTTCAATAAAATATTTTATTATTATAATAATAAAAACTGGTATTTCTGATCATTTCTCAATTATTTCCTCATTTTCTCATACTTTGCCCACATTCACCCATAATTTACTCTCTCACCCACACTTAACGCCCATAAACAAAAAATCATTCAAAGATCAAATTTTACTGCAAGATTGGTATCACAAAAACTTTCATGATAACATTATCTATAATACCTTTTTTAAAACTTTCTTCAAAATCTATGATGCTAATTTTCCAGTGTGTGAAATAATCTCAAGACCAATGACATATTATCTCCTTGGATGACTAAAGCACTAAAAAATTCTTCAAAACTAAAATAAAAACTGTATAATAAATACCTAAAAACGAAATCTGAAAAAACATAAGCAAAATTATAAAAACTACATAAATCTGTTTGAAAATCTGCAAAAAAAGATAAATGAAACTACTAAAATGCATCTGGAAAATAATGAAAGAAACTACAAGAAAGAAATAAGTTATTTCAAACTCTATGCCACTTGCAATAATAGTTGGAATTAAGAAACTTAATTATACTAATGAAATGGCAACTGAACTGAACAAATTATTTTCCACAAAAATTTATTGAACAAAATCCCATTTACCAATTATGAAATAACAGATGATCTTAAAACTAAACACTTGAGGAATTTAATATAGCTTTTAGATCAATTAAAAGAAAAAAAGCAGTAGAATCTGGCAGCAAAAATGTTGTGACTTTTATGTTATAATGAAAGATATTTTTTACAAAATCTTTATAGCATCTATTAAACAAGGATCTTTCACAAACTCTCTGAAAATAGCAAAAGTAATTGTTTTCTTTAATACAGGAAATCCGACTAATATAACAAATTACCGACCTATTTCTGTTCTTCCAGTATTTTCAAAAATATTAAAAAGAATAATGTATAACAAAATGTACACATATCTTATTAAAAAAATTTCAAATATTTAACCTAACAAGTGTCCCACAGGACACTAGTGATCCATACTCAATCCATTTTTTTCATTATATATACAAATGATTTTCACAATGTGTATTGATAAATTTTTAGGAGTTTTTATTGAAGAAAAACTGTTGGAGACCTCACATCAATAATATTTCTAATAGTTGCATTGAAATTCTATACAAATTTAGAGGTATTTAAAAAAAACAAATTAAAACAATTATACTGTACATTCATATTCATATAAGTCCACATAAAACTAAATTGAAATCTCTTTATCAGCATCAGAAACATGCAACTCGCATAATAAATTTTAAAAATAATTTTTTGAACTCTGAACTGCTTTTAAAAGACATGAACGTCTTAAATGCTTATTACTAAAGTATTAAATGTTTTGTGTTTTATATACAAATGTAAAGAACTTATGTCCCCTAATGTCAGGGCCATCTCGAGGGCATAGGGGGTGTCTAGTCCTCCTACAAAAATGTGTATATATGTACACATTTTTTTCTTTATCTGGTATTAAAAGAGTTTTAGTTTTTAAATACTTTTAAAGCATTATTAGTTGTTTTTATTTTCTGTTAAAAATCCATTTTTAAAAATTGCTTTACTAGAATCCTATGTTTCTGGTACATATTATGGTATTCAACTCAAATTATTTCATTTTTAGCATTTTAGTGTTTTAATTAAATGTGGTGAGACAAAAGTACCTCTCAGAATTGGAAAAAATACATTTAGCAATAAATTGCTGACCTAAAACTATTTTTGGTCAACACAAAACTTTTAACGCAAAGGTTTCACCAAACATAGAAATGAGATAAGCAAAAAATTGTTGACCTCAGACACTTTTAGGTTAGCTGTTGGGTTAGCATTGCCAAATGCCAACCTCAATTCCAAGGGCTGCAAAAGCTATCACTCTAGGTATTTCAAAATCAATATAGTTTGACATATAACTTTCATAGGGTGTATGTAGGAAAGTTATTTAAAATTCCTAAAGTGGCTTATGATACTACCAAATATTTTTTAATTGATAAAAATATATCACTTTTTAAATGTGTAGAACAGAAAGCCAATGTCAATATGATCTTTCCTATATTGGGACAGTTTAGGACTTATTGTCAATGGGCTGTGAATTTTAACTCACTAGCAACTTTTTACTTACTAATCTGTTTATCTAGTTTGCATTGAACAATTCAAACCAGATAAACAGATTTACAAATTAACAGATAAACAACTTAAATAAACGCCCACAAATATAAAAAATTTAGTTGTATTAATCAATATATTTTTGAAATAATTTTTACACTTCATGGATATTTACAAATAGAGTGGAAGTAGCAATAACAACAATAGTAACACAGATAATAATATATGCTATTTGTATATTTAATAATATACAATAATAATAATAATACAAATACACAATAATATATATATATATATATATATATATATATATATATATATATATATATATATATATATATATATATATATATATATATATATATATATATATATATATATATTATAATAATATTAATAATAATAATCACAACATAAAAAAGTGTAATCTAATAATACTTTTGTATTATTAGATTTATTTTAAAAATACATTATCTTTAATGACTTACTTTGAAGACTTACTTTGTATTATTTATTTTAAAAATACATTATCTTTAATGACTTACTTTGAAGATGAGGATATTTGACAAGCATATTGTATAAGAGAGCCAAAGATGGAATGGTATATGTTTAAGAGTGTTTCCAGATTGTCTTAATGTAAATAGTTTTTAGCCAGTATTCCATTCCATTTGCTTAATTTTGTTGCTAAGTTTTTAAGATAGAACGCAATTGAAAGTTTAAAGTCAATATTAATTCCTAGATGATTGATTGATTGATTTATTTTACAGGATTGATTTTTTTCCCCCTTTATCTAAAGTTGACTTTGTTCTGTAGATTGTTTTGGAATCAAAGTATAATAAGTAATAGATCTAAGTATGCCACTTGAGATCCATGGTTTTGCTTTAAGTTTAATTTGTTACTTTGTTAGTTTTTTGTATGGAGCATGCTGGTCTAAGATTTCTTCAAATGTTTTTAAAAGAAAATCTATGGAATGGTTTGCATCATATTTTTTAATAAAAAAATCCCAAGACGCTTCAAAAATTTTAAACAAAATGTAGTTTTGTTAGAGTTCTTTAAGCATCGCCCAGAAGATATATTATTTTTTGGATGATTAGTTTAACTAGGAATGCAGATAAATTTTGCCAAAATTGATCAGATTTGGTCAGGTGAACGAAAATTTATAAATGTATTATCAATAACTATCTGTGATTTAGCTGTTATGTGTTATGCGTGTTGGTAAAATAAAAGCATGGTGTAGAGAAAAGGAGGTTAGTGAGTCAAGGTTATTGGTAATAGGATTTGATTCATTATAACTTAGATAATCCATATTACAGTCTCCCATAAGTAGAATAATTTTTTTTTCAGGATATCTAACATTAGGGTATATAACTAATTTTTTTAGCTTATCTAACAGAGGAGTTAAATAATTTATCTTGATTTATAGGGGGATACACCATTTTAGTGTAACATTTTCAAAACTTTTTTAAAACATAAAACTCTTAAAACGCGTCTGTTCTTTTCAAAGAGTAATATTTTCAAGATACTACCCAGAGTTATATTAGATCCGCATATTGTTCTTTTTGTCTTAGTTTCTAATTTTCCAATTAATTATGGAAAAATACAAATACAACTGCAAAAATCTGTTGTGTCGCTATTGACAAGTTTTAAGCTCTTTTTATAATTGCTTTCTCAGTAGAATAGTAGACAGAGAACAAAGTATTTGTTAAAATAATTTCATTTAGCTACAATTTGTTTAGTCTCTAACATTTTTACATTTTTTTTACTGATTTTCATGAAATTATTGTAATATAACAATATATAAATACTTATTAAAGAAATAGTTGTATATAATTGTATAATTATTGTATTTAGTAAATAAAAATTGTTATAATAATAGTAGTTTAAAAATATAATTTTAAAATATTAGGATTTAATGTTTATTTTTTATATTTAATAAATACTAAGTCCTCATTTTACCATTTTTTATATTATATATTTTTTACCATTTTTATATAAATATTACTCCATTTATATAATTAAACAGATACTGTCAAAATGAACTATATTTAATAATATAGTTAATATTATTAAATATAGTTCAATTTTAAGGTATCTATTTTGCAAAGTATTATTTTAATTGAACTCGATTTAAAAAAGAAATTTGTTTGCATTTTTATGAACCCCTCTCTTTAAAATTTTTGAGATAAATCAGTATATGCAGCCAATTATTATATTTTTTGGTGAAGCTTTATAGCTTTAACAAAAATAGATACTAAACATATGGAAGTATAGATCTTAAGGCTGTTACAAACTATGTAACTTTATGCTGTATGCTCATACAAATAATGCCTACCTAATTATATATAGCGTTGCATAATTTATGAATGACTTCTTTACTGTTTTAACAGTTTGATGACAAAGTATAACTTGTTTTTTTAAAAAACTATTTCCGAATAGATTAAAAAGATTAAAAAACAAAATTTTAAAGAAATATCCGGAATTACAGAAATATGTGAAAAAAACTATGTTGAAAGTAGGGACAAAACTATGTTGAAACAAATAAATAAAAAAGAATATGTAAAAATATATCAAAGTATTCTAAAATTCATGTCAAACAAAAAATGACATTTTTATATTAGAACAACTAACCTGGAGTGTCCAGATCTTGCAGCAAGATGAAGAGGAGTGAGATTTTCGTGACTTTTTGCATCAATGCGGGCACCTAAGCTCAATAGAGACTATAAAAAAATAAGCATAGATTTTGGAACACAAAAAACAAATAAAAAAAATAAATAAATGTATATATATGCAATTTCAAACTAACAACAATAATAATAATTTTAAACATACTTGCACAATGTTTTCATTTCCTTTTTTAGCTGCAATATGGAGAGGCGTCATTTCATGTTTATCAAACTCTTCTAACAGATTAGAAATATCATACTTACTTAAAATCTAAATAAATAAGAAAAAAAAAACTTATAATAATAAACAAACTGCAATAAATAAGATTTATTTAAGCAAAATAAGATTTTGCTTATGAAGCAAAAGGTACAAAGTACCTTTTCCACAATATCTCCAGAAGTATCACACTTAACTTGTTGTTCTGTGCAGAGACACCATCAAGGATTAATCAGTTATAAGATTGAAAAAAAAAGGTAATAAAAACAATTCAGAGATTTTAAAACTGTGATCTTTTTGGAGATAAAGGAAGTAAACATATTATATATATATATATGTATATATATATATATATATATATATATATATATATATATATATATATATATATATATATATATATATATATATATATATATATATATATATATATATATATATATATATGTTTATTTATTTATTACGGAACCTTAAGTTTATTGCCTAACAGCAATCATCAGCCGTATATTAAAAATTAAACATTAAAATTACAATTAGAATTACAGTGGCATGAGTTCTAATGACTCCATGGAAACAAAATTTTGGAGGTTTTAAAAGTATAACATGACGTAAACCAACCAAGATCAATTTGCGGTATCAAATGAGGAAATAAGGAATTTATTTTTGTGCCTACACTTTGACATTATTTTATTCCTTGTGTTAAGTTGGTTTTCTCCTTTATACAGCAAAATTTAAAACTTCTTGTTCAAACAGAGGTTGTAAACTTTTGATGATGGTTGTATGGTTTGGATTGCTTAACAATCTTACATCTGAAAAAAGGTGTAAAGTTTTTTTCTTTTAATTTCCATAACTCTTTAGATAACTCTGTATTATTCTTATATCTATTTGAATTAAAGGATTTTAAGTGGTTTGCATACCAAACTTTATGAGTCCAAAATACACTTTTTCTTTGTATTCCGGATTGTTTGAATAAATGGTGGCCTGATAAACATTGTTGTTAGAAAGACAATGGTTGTTCATTGGAAATTTAGAATTGTCAATGCAGTTGCATGTCTTTTCATTAATTTTTGCCTCCTTATGTAAAGTGCTTTTATTGTGAGAGTTGATAATGGAATTTATGTTTGGCATGCAGGAATAACTAATTTTGATTGTAATTCTATTAAATATTTTACAAAGTCTGTGGTTAACTTGAAAGTGGAGGTCGATGAGGTTCAAAAAACATTTATCTATTTTTGTTACAACATTTGCACTGAAAGGAGTATTATACCAAATTATCTTGTGTTTATTATACCAAATTATCTTGCCGTTTGTTGATTTTATACTTGGATGGTATGCAAGTTTGCAATTGTACCCAGATTTTTTCAGGGCTTCTTGATAAGGAGGAATATTATTTTTAAAAATCGATTCATTTGACGGTGCTGCTGATAATCTTAAATAATTAATTGAAATTAATTTTAAATTTTTAAATTTCTGTTTTGAAATTTATATATAATCAAAATAAATTTTCTAAATATTAGCACTTTTCAATGAAAAAGAGTTTTGTATTATTTTAACACAACACTTCATCAAACAATATATATTTATATATATATATATATATATATATATATATATATATATATATATATATATATATATATATATATATATATATATATATATTATAATAGGGATTATCCAGGCATATCTTAAAAATCTGGAAATTCTTTTTAAAAATATCCAAAAAATATTTTAAAGAAATATCCAGAAAAAATCCTGAAATATAAATGGAATTTGTGTAACGAAGTATATTTAATGTGTTAAAAAAGAATAAACATTATTTGGACGCAAAAATATAGCGTAGAGTAATTGATATATGAAACCTTTACTGATTATTTGATGACAAAGTTAGAAAAAAAAAAATTTTTAACTTGTATTTCCAAAAAACTATTTGGATATCTGCAAAAATAAGAAATATCAGGATTTGCGGAAATATCTGCAAAAAGATAATTCCTGATATATATATATATATATATATAGATATATATATATATATATATATATATATATATATATATATATATATATATATATATATATATATATATATATATATAATATTGTAAATGAGCAACTTATTATAAATGCTCATTTGTGCATGTTAGCACAGAACTCATGACAAGTTAAGTTTGCAAAGGAAAAAAGTATATAGTAGTATGTAATAGATACGTACATAATATGTATATATTTTATCAGAAATTTAAGCAGAAATGGGGGTCTTAAAAAGTATGTATTTAATGAGAACATGATTAAAAATCACAATTTTATATTTAAATTAAAACATTTTATTAAAATTGTTTCATATTAAAATAAGGAAATTTAAAAATTACTTAAGATCAAGGTTATAAGCAAATTTAGGGGTTTACAGCTATTTCATCACTTTCCCGTTTGGAACATTTTTAACAAAATATGCAACAATGACAGAATTGTGAATATCATCAAAATAGTATTATACTCTGTGTAATAATTTATAAGCCAACTGAGACGCTTAAAGCTAAAAAAGCATGAGGCATTGTCAATCTACATGCAATGAGGTTTTCAAATCTGTAATTCCTATTAAACCATTATAAATCTCTAGTATATCTCTAAATCTATATATCTCTAAATCTATATATATATATATATATATATATATATATATATATATATATATATATATATATATATATATATATATATATATATATATATATATATATATATATATATATATATATATATATATATATAAATATATAAATATATATATATATATACACTAATATATATATATACTAATATATATATATATATATATATATATATATATATATTATATATATATATATATTATATATATATATATATATATATATATATATATATATATATATATATATATATATATATATATATATATATATATATATATATATATATATATATATATATTATATATATATATAGAGCGGAAAAAACTCTTAAAACGAACTTGGGGAGCTGTGCGAGCTGTTCCTTATTTAAATCGGCGCTCTTTTTTAATTCTAACTTTTATTTGCAACAACCGTGCCTTTTAAAAAGCATTTCAGTATATTATGCAATTAATTTTTTTAAATGACATTGTGTTTTTTATTTTATCTAAAATGATAATTATACTTTTATGAGAAAAATTATACTTTTGCGAAAGCCGTAAATAGCTCTCGTAAACCGTTTCGGTGGGAAGCGAGAGCTAAAGCTCTCACTTCCCGCCGAGGCCTATATATATATACATATATATATATATATATATATATATATATATATATATATATATATATATATATATATATATTAATCTTATTTTGATTCAAATTCAAATATTACATTATAGTTTACTGGTTTGCATGATGAACTTTTCAAAATTAAAAAAGTTTTATAAATTAACTTTTTTTTGTAAGCATGATTTTTTGAAGAAAAAATAGTTATTTAATTACCTCAAAAGCTTCTCTAGAATTTTCCTCTGCTGCAATAAACAAGCATGTTTTATCATTTGCATCTTTAACATTTATGTCTGCATGATATTTCAATAACAACTTAACAGATTCAACATTGTTTTTACGTACAGCCATAAGTAATGGTGTTTCATTGTCTTTATCACAACAATCAACATATACTCCTCTAAATATTTTTTTCAAGCATATATTTGACAGGAGAGAATAAATAAATTTTAATTTAATATTACTTACTTGGTCATCAAGAAATCAATGATTTCAGTGCGATTAAATAAAGCTGCTCTATGCAATGGAGTTTCTTGTAAAGAGTTCTTTGCATCAATAACAGCACCATTATCAACAAGAAGCTTTGCAATATTTAACAACCCTGAAGTGCAAGCTAAATGAAGTGGAGAGATCATGTTTGACTTTGTTGAATTCACATTTAAGCCTTTCTCAATACAAAATTTGACAATATCAATATGATTGTTTTCAACTGCAAGATGGAGAGCACTTTGTTCTTCACGGTCTACTGATAAAATTAACTTGGTCCTCAGTGTTGTACCGCCTTGAATTTCAGCATATTCAAAAAGTAGCTTAGCAATATCTATTTAAAAAAATTAATTTAAATGTTAATCTCTCAATACATACATAATAATATAATTCAAGTCATCACTGTACTAACATGACCTAATATGTGACTGTGAAATTTCATGCACAGCCAAATATAAGGTTGAATGCTTAGGTGGTTACAGTAATAATTTATTATGTTTGCCTTAATTTTTAAAATACCAACATTAATGTGGATACTTTTTCAAAAAAAAAGAGGAAGAAAAACATTTTTTTTTGCTGTAAGAAATCAGGAAAGGAAGTCAAAAGAAGAAAAAATTTTGAATCACTACTTAATAATGGTTTTTGGTGTTTAAGAGTTCAAAAATGTTGAGAACTTATGAACAATAAGAAGGTAAAATCAGGACATTTAGGAACTAAAAGTTTTAGCTCTGAAGTCCTTATGTTTAAATACTTATTTTAAATCCCAAATAATTTTTTGCAGCATAGTCCATAAATTCTTTAACATTTTTGAAGCTCCTTATTTTTGGACGCCAAGAAACAAAAACAAATAATGACTCAAACTGTAATATTTTTGGAGAATTTACATAAATGATTCCTAATAATCCTGTCATTAGTCATTTAGTATAAATGCGCGTTTAGATATATTAGATGTGTTTAGATATATTAGATGCCTGATGTAACACTTAAATAGCCTGCTGCCTGGAGGTTCAGTGCATGCTGCAAAAGAGTTCTGCTACACCGACTGAGAGTTTGGGATGACGCAATCTTTTTCTTCATAATTCTTCATTTTTTTCTTCTTTTTCTGAAAAAGCTAAATGGTATAAAGATAAACAAAATGGATAAGCAATTGCTAATTTTTATACGCTATAGTAGATACTAGTGTGGTATTGACAAATTGATCTTTCTTTCAATTTGTCAATACCACACCAATAGAAATGTTTGTCTTTTGAAAAATCAAACACCCAATTTTTGATTTCTTTGTAAGAATCAAAGTACTGCTCATTCAATATGTGCCCCATATATGGAAAAAAATTGCAGTAGAAGGGGATGAGTATAGAATAGAAGGGGATGAATACAGCAGTGTGGTAGCAGCTCCCAGCCAAGTGCTTTAATTGTATCCTGAACAGGTTTAGCTTTGTGTGCAGGTATTTTTTAATTAATGCATGGTTCAAAATGATCATTTGTTGTCTGTAGAAATCAGTATTAACAGTTTCACCAGGTTTTAGAAGCTCATGGTACCATCAAACACAGAGCAGTGCTTTCTTTCTGAATCACTTTAGTTTTGCAGACAACTTTGTCCTCCTATGATTTTATTCATTTGGGATTCTTTAAATAAATCCATTTTTTATTGCCAGTAACAATTTAGCGCAAAACATTGATGATTTCTGTTTGTGTTTGAAGCAAAATTTCAGATGTTTTCTGGGTTTTCCATCTGACTTTCAATCATGAGGTCAATTTATGAGGCAACCATTTTCCAAACTTTTGGATCTTATATATATATATATATATATATATATATATATATATATATATATATATATATATATATATATATATATATATATACATATATAAGATCCAAATATATATATATATATATATATATAATAATATAAATATATATATATATATATATAAATATATATATATATATATATATATATATATATATATATATATATATAAATATATATATATATATACATATATATATATATATATATATATATATATATATAAATATATATATATATATATATATATATATATATATATATATATATATATATATATATATATATATATATATATATATATATATATATATTAGCAAAATAAGTTTATTTTAATTAAAAAGTTTTTTACTAATTAAAAAAAGCAAATGTAGAATTGTTATTTTGTAAATGTACATATTGTGGAATGTCTATTTTGTTTTAACTTTTTTTTTAAGTTTAAATAATTAAGTTAACTAATACATTTTTTATTACCATTTAACATAAACTAATTTCTTACTTTTCTCAACATTAGTATAACTAAATTAAAATATGTTTGTTTTTTCTTCTTCATTATTTCTTAAAATTGCGGCTTCGCAAACAATAATTTTTTTTAGTTTTAAAAAGCTTTTAGTTTGAAAAATAAACAAAAAGTATTATTTGTTGCAAAGAAAAAAA
The DNA here is from genome assembly GCF_022113875.1 of Hydra vulgaris. Lineage (NCBI taxonomy): Eukaryota > Metazoa > Cnidaria > Hydrozoa > Anthoathecata > Hydridae > Hydra > Hydra vulgaris. Next base: position 34,824,824 of record NC_061158.1, on the reverse strand, counting down.
CTCAAGTTAATAGCTTTACCAGCATTTTTTTTTTTTGTGACAAAGATTTGAGTTTCCAAGTATCATTTATTAAAAAATAAATACCATTGCGCCTTCACTTGTCTTAAGACAAAAAAGTTAACTGTACGCTTTACAAATATTTTTGATGCAGTGTTATTAGTTATAACATGTTTACAAGGAATTTAATTTTTTGTAAAAAATAGAAAAGGAGGAAAAAAAATTGAGAAATCAAAAAAACTAACTTTTTTAAATTTAAACAACTTTTTTAATCAAAATTCTTTCTTAATTATAAGAAAATTTCTGTTTTTACTTTTTTGATATTGCACTGTTTTTACTTTTTTGATATCACACAATCTGTTATTTATATAAAGCTGATGTAATTAATATAAAATATTAATTTTCGAAACTATTATTTTTTGTAAAATAAAACTTATAAATATAAACAAAGACATTGCAAAAGCTATATTGCTTCAAGTGTAAATTCAAGCAAAAAAATTAAATTAAAAGCAAAAAGGTTATATCCATAAAAGAAGTTGTTTTTTTTAATTATAGAAAAATAAAGTCTTTATAAGATGCTGTTTAAAGTTTGTAATAATAAATGTTTTTTCATTTTTTTGATTATAATTGAATTTAAACATGTTGAATGTAAACATGTTGCTATTAAACACTTCAAAGGTGGCAAATTCACCTCCGCTCAAGCAGGTCCATTACAAGTAGTTTTTAATAAAATAGAAGAAAGAAATGCGATTTTCAAAGTTGCCCATAAACTAAGACTTAACAATGCCCGAAATGGTATCTACATCAACCCAGATGAAGCTCCTACTCAACAAAGGCAAACAAATTTGCTACACATAGAATGTAACAGGCTCAACATGGAAAAACTTGAAAGTCAGCAAAAAGATCAGCCCTTTCATTTTGCCATCCCTAGTGGTAGAGTCACATGCTTTGATGGAGTTTGGGACTTGACTCTTGGAAGAAACATATGATTCTAGACATGTTAAAACTTAAATCAGTCCATAACAGAATCAATAGCAATATAAAAATGTTTATTAAAAATAAAATAAACACAACAAAATATCTGAACAATTTTAGTTGTTTTTATACAAATGCAACTATTTAAACTCGGTGAAACTTACTAAGCTGCAAAGCCTTATTCAAACTTCAAAAGCACCACCAAGTCTTGTCTTTATAACAGAAACATGGTTTAATGAAAACTCTATTTCTAATCTCACAAACTATATTACTTACAGATATGATTGAAAAAATAATCCTCATGTTGGAGTTTGCATTTGAATATCTGACACACTAATAAACCATGAAGTAACTCATTTTGAACTTAACAAAATTAACTCTGAACGAGTTTGGTGTTTGGAACTGAAAAAATTTTAGTTGGTTGTATATACCGTCCACCTCTCAGCAATGACTTTTTAAATAATTAAATTAAAGCCTCTATAAACTTTGCATCTAAATTAGTGGAAAATAAACACTTCTCAGGCCTTCTAATCACAGTAGACTATAACCTTGACAGTACCACATGGTATAAATACACTGCATCCACCACAAACATGCTAGCTGACGACTTTATTGAGATATTTGATTCCAAATATTTAACACAATATGTCGATTTTAATACTTTTCAATTGAACTCTATATTAGGCCAAACTAGCACTCTGGATCTTATATTAACTAAATCTTCGCAATGCTTATTTTTCTCTTAAAAGACAACTACACCAAAAAAGGACATTCTCAATTATGTCGAACTTGGAATTACGCTGTAGAATCTTTAAGCCCTCCTAGAAATTCGTTCTCTTCATTGTGAATAGATTTTTAAAAATGGTACCTACGAAAAACTTAACACGTATTTCAAAAATATCAATTGGGTTAGTTGTTTTAAAAATTTAAATATTAATAAATGTAATGAAACAATTACCATCCTATAATATTAGTACATAATAATATTTCTACGTTTTTTAAGTTGGCTATCAATTAAGATAATTTTGAAGTAATTTAGTAAACTGAGCTAATTTAAAAAGCTATGCCCTTAAATAGGAAAATTATATCAAATTTCAAAAATAATAATTTTATAAAAAAAAATGTAATTAAAAAATCATTGAAAAATGCAATTTTTTCAATTACTATTCAGTAAAACCTAAAATATTGTATATTTTTTTGTATATATTTAGTGCCCTAAAGTCTAGTGAATTTTAAGAGAAGATTGTGTTAATCATTAAAACCCATATCATTAAAAAAAATCTTAAATCCTATCCTCATGTTGAAAATTCTAGACCAGATTGAATAGTTTAAACCTGGTAGGATATCATGTAATTTATGCTTAATAGAGAAATATCATACATTGTTTTTCACTATTGTTTGGTAACTGATAAATATATGATCAATAAATTTAATATTATTACAGCAGACTCTCTTCAGTATTTTTGACATGTATTTTTTGTTAGTACATTTTAATGATTTATAACATCTAATGAAGTTCTTGATGATTTTATTTTTTCCAAATAAAAGTTAAACTAAAAGAAAAAAACAGCCATTTTTTGCAGATTTTAGATTTCAATTTCTTCTCAATTTTGTATTCCAGCTGTTTAATCTTTTTTGATGATTTTTTTCCCTTTTACATTCTAGAAGAATATAGTAATGAACATTAAAAAAAAAATTAGTATATAACAAAAGTTACAAAAAATAAAAAATGGTGAATAAACTTCATTATTTTGTTGGGACACAAATTAATCAGGAGTTATCAGCAGCCATTTTTAAAAATTGGACATATTGAGCTATCTTCTAAATAATAGCCTATTAGTTTTCAATAGGGTTAAAAAAGAAGAATTTCCACATCAATGATAGACTAACTATACACTTTTCTGTGTAATCCAGCCTTTAATAAACACAATACCATCCATGTGTAATAACTATTTGCAAAAATAAGTTCCTCAAAACATTTCTTAGCCATAACATAAAAAAAAACATGTTACTTGAACAATACATTTATACAATTATTCACAGTCATACTTTATTGCATTTTCAAGACATATACAGTACAAATATATGTTTAAGGTCAGCATTGCATGAAGTAAAATTACTTTTGGTGTCAAACAAGCCATAAAAACTCATAATGGGAGGGTAAATAAACTATTATGACCAAAATTGTGTGATTATTAAATGGATTGTAAACTTTTTTTTTTTAATTTTTAATTTAATCATCTAAAGCAAGTCAAAATAATATTAAATTTTCAAAATCTGCTCTCTGAGTAATTTCATTCAAAAGCTTTTTTCAATTTCTGCTTCATTTTGATTGGTCGAGACATCATCAAATAATATCTCAAACAAATATCTAACCAATAAAAAAACAGAAATAGTTTAAAAAATTAAATTAAATATATGCAGTTAGAGTTCCTTTGTAAAACTTTTATGATTTATTGATATATAAAACTTTTATCTTATATTACACAATGAAATTTAACTATATAGGTTCTATGTAACACAATGCATACATTTTTGACTGTCAAAATCAGTTTAAAGTTTGACTAAAAAAGTATTATCTTTTGATACAATATTTTTAAAATTTGAGATTGCAGTTTGATGACTGTGTTATTTTGATTTGTAGTTACATATTTGCATATTAATTATCAATACCTAAATGTCCTTCCATAGCAGCAAAATGTAAAGGAGTCATGTTCTCCTTATCTTGACATAATATTTTTGCACCATACTCTAATAACAGATGACATACATTATAAGAACCAGCACTTGAGGAGCAATGCAGTGGTGTCATTTTTGATTGGTCAATTGCCTAGCAAAAACAAAGCAATGATATATTTAATTCTGACTCAATAATATTTAGTAAATTTACAAATATTCAAATTTTTTTGTAATCAGTTACTTTTAAGAAAAAACTAAAAATTAGAAAAAAGAAATATCCTTAAATAATAATCTTCAATACAATTCTTGAGCTATACAGCCAACTTTTATAAGTTATTATTTTTCAATTTGTTTTTAAAATTATATATGTATATTATGTGGTATTGTTTATAGATTATAATGTGGTAGTGGTTTAGTGGCAAAGTGCTCACTTCATAAATTCACTCAACATTTTTCTCTGCACAGCAACCTTGTTTGTCAAGGTTCATGTGTTAAAATGAATGATTAAAATTTATGCATCATAAAAATATTATTTGACCTATAACAATCCTTGTGGTATTGGCGGCAACTCTGCAAATCATTTATGTATAGTTAAATAAATTTTTTTTTAAACTTTAAAGTCCAAAGATTCTTAGATTTGGACAAGTTTCTATAATTCCATTTTTTTACGCTAATATGAAAGAATTTTTGTTCTTTTTTACAGCTGACTTCCTTCCTGAAACAAACCTATTTTGCAGCTCAGATATTATTATTATTTTTATTGTGATCACTAATAAGATTACCATACAATGTTTATGAGCTTCTCCTATTTTAGCCACAGTTAAATTGCATGTTTTATGTTCTCCGACGGAAAGTTTCCTTTAACACAGCTAAAAAACCTCACATGTCTTATACAAAACAGGTCAAAATGTATTACATGTTGCTAATAAAAGGATGACCTGACCTGACTGAGGCTCGGAAGAAATCAATGACAGCATACAGCAAACACTGTTTGTCATTACTTTGATTAATTTGATTTTTATCTAAAATGTTTATTTAATCTTCCAAGATTATTTTTTCTTTCTATAGAAGCATATTATAATACACTGAGATAGGAAGATTAGTTAGAACCTTATGGTTTCTGCAAACAAAGGAGAATGTTGTTCATTATGGACAATTTTAATATAAAGTTAAAAAGAATGATTGAATAATTTCAAAACTTTGTTGCTAGACGCAAGATAAGATTTATTATTATTAGAAATTTGTTATTTAAAGTCTCAAAGACCTTGCTAATAAAAGAGAGATTTGATAATAATTACAGTCAGAGTGTTCTCCAAAGCTTTTCAAAATAAGAACCACAGATGCCATATTCTAACAAGAAGGAAAAAAAAATTCAGTTAAGCTCTTGTTAAATAGTTTAGAGGGTATTAGAGAAACTTCTTAAGTATACTTTTGTAAGACTATGGGAGTATTGTGTTCTAGGCCTCAAGCAGTAGAAAAGTTTAATAGAGAAATAATTTCACAATGTTTGCATTCACAATGTTTCACAATGTTTGCGAGTCACAATTTTTGGAATAGTCTACCATCTGAAATAGTATGTTCAATACCTGTTGCAGAGTTTAAAAAACATCTAGATACATATTGGGAACATCAAATGTACATATCTAGGTGCATATTGGGAACATCAAAACACATCTAGATGCCTATTGTGAACATCAAAAGTACATATAAACGATTAGACTGACATTAGTAGATACAAACAAACAAAAGGTTGATAGGCTTATTTATTATGCCTAATTAATCTATTTGTAAAGTTATATCCTTAGATAATCAACAGAATAAAAAAATATAATTGAATTGAGGATACTTCTTTCTACTTTTATTAAAAAAATACATCAAAATATTTTTATTTTTTTTAACTACAAACAGCAAGAAAAAAGTTTTTGTTATACTTTTCACTAAATCTTTTTAAAAAAATTTTATAAAAAAAGTAAAAATAATATAATTGTAATAATTTTGGTTTTAAGGTTTAATTACTTATAATTGTTTTATATAATTATAAAATTGTTTTTTATAAGAAACTATAAAATTGTAAAAAATACAATACTGTTTAATATGTTTAGAAAAAAATTTAATATATTTAAAGGGTTATTTATTAACCCTGAGATTTTTGTGATTTTTATTTATCTAACCTGAGATTTATTTCGGCATTGTATATTTTGCAGAATGTTATGAAAGACAATGTCTTATTTTATGGACTAGAGACTGCAGAACAAAAGCAAGATTTTTATGGAGTTTTTATTTTATTGATAAATAATTTTGATAACAACAGTAGTTATTTGAATAATTGTTAAATTTTTTCTTTGAAAAATATTAATAATTATGTTGATTTAATTGAAAGAAAAATAACTAACAGAAAATAAAACATCAAAAATAAATTATACAAAAACTTGAAGAGAAAAAAAAAGTCATAAAAATTTTTATAAACACATAAATAATAAGTATCTACAAACCTAAAAATTAAGAATTTAATTAAAAATATTTAAAAATAATTATTTAAAGAATTTAAACATGTTTCAGAGTCATTATGGTCTGTATAAGTAAGTATATTTTGAAGACTTTGGGATAATACTAAAATGACAAAACAAAATTCTACCTAAACTTTTATACTTGGTATACATATGTTATAAAAAAAAATTTTGCTCAAACAATTTTTTTGTTTAAATCATTTTCTTCAATATGAACGCAACATGTGTTGAAAGTTTGAAGCTTGTTTATTTGCTTTAAACTTGAAAAAAGTTTATAAAAATAAAATAATTAAAAGTTTGATTTGATCAAAAGTTTCAAAAAATAGTGTTTATAGTCATTTTTTTAATATTAAAATATTTGGTCGAAAGCTAAAATTATTTGTAGTTTTTACAATTAAAAAGTTATAGAACATTATTACACAGGGATGTGGAGTCTCAAAAGGACTCCAGCCTAATAGCCCTATTTTTTTCAGGTCTGAAGTGTCCAGAAGCTCTAAACATGTTTGTTGACTTATGATCTGAAAAAAAAATTCACGAGATTTAATGACTTGGAACTTACTGTTTTTAAGCCCAGAGTCCTGGAGTCCTTGCCGTCATTATACCTAAGGACTCCGAGTTCAAAAAATAATTCTTCCTCTTACCTATAAATAATAATTTTTTCTCCTATTATAAGTCCATTATTTTTTTTATAATTTTAGAGCTTCTGGATACTAAAAACTAGGAAGAAATAACATTTTTGTTACATTTAAATTTGGAGTCCTTTTTGGGAATTCGCATCCCTGATTACAATGTTTAAATATTGAGAAAATATTGAGAAAAATTTTTGATGTTAGTTTATACTTTTAAAAACAAATTTTCTTTTTAAAGTGTATTTTTTCCTTTTTAAAAAATAATTTATTATTAAACCACCAAAACTATAGTACAAATTACCTCAATATTTATGTTTTTTTGCAAAAGAAGCATCTCAGCAGCTATTGCGTTTCCTCTCATAGCAGCATAATGAAGAGGGGTAGAACCATTCATATCTTTAGCATTAACATTTACCTGCTGTTCTAATAGATACTTTAATATGGAACTATCTTTTGTGTCTTGCCTTCTTTTTCTTTTATTAAATGGTGTCTTGATTTTACCAAACTTTTCTTTAACATACTCAGAAAGATCAGAAGAAGTTCGAACTGGGTTTCCGCTGTAATTTTGATTTAATTCACTGACTTTTGATGAATTTAAATACTGTGCATTTGGTAAATCCAGATGATCTAAACTTTTCCAGTTTATTTTTGAGGGTGTTGATGCACGTTTCAATGGAGGTGTCATTGAAGGAGTCATTATTGAGGGTGTCATTGAAGGAGTCACTATTGAAGGTGTCATAGAAGAAGTTGTTATTAAAGGTGTCATCGAAGAAGTCATTAATAAATGTTTCATTGAAGGTGACATTAACACAGGCGTCATCGAAGGTGAAGAAGCAAATTTTTTGGCTAAATTACTTTCGATGCAATCAGCTTGTTTTCTTTCATTTTTAATTAGGTGAAGCTTACGATCCAGATGATTCTGATTTTTAGAAAATAAGAAACTGTTTGGTTTCTGGGGATCATGAGATTTAACTTTATGATCTGATACATTACTGTGAGTAAAATCATTTATGTCTGCCAGTGCAGATGATGCATGTTCTTGAATTTCACTATTTATTTGTTTAAAATCATTTTTTTCAATATATCGAGCTGCAAAATGTAATGGAGTAGCACCATATTCTCCTGGAATGTTTACATCTATAAATTAAAATATAACCATACATAAAAAAAGAATATTAGACATATAAAATTTTAATTCTGAAATTTTAAAGAAAGTACTCTCATTTAATTTTTTTTTTTTTTTTTTTTTTGACAATTTAAAAAATTATACTATAAATACAAACTATTGCCATACTTTTAAAAAGTTTTAAAAACTAGTTTAACATATCCCACATTACTAAGGAGAGGAGGAGCATGGCGCACAGGCCCCCCACTTTTTTTCTAGAAAACCTTATTTAATTGTTTATTTTAAAAATTTCAAGATATAGAGGATATTTTTTTGAAATCAACAATTGGTTCCCCCGCCCCTACTTCAAAACCCATGTTATTGACCCTGTTTAACTATCTAAAATAATTTTTTACTTTAACTAATCAAATTGTTTAATTGAATTCAATATTAAAGTTTAATTACAATTTTTTCAAATTTTTATAAAAATTCCTTCAAATAAAATTCCATTTTTCTTTTTTTTTTATATTTCTATTTAGAAGAAAATCAATGACTAACAGGTAAATATACCACTGTAAATAAAGTAAATACAGCAACTTGCACATAGGAATAAAGGTATTGAAATATAATGGGTTTTAACATTGCCAAAACTTGAAATAGTTTTTCTTCATATTGGCAATAAAAAAACAGATTGTTTGATTTTTTTTAAAGTTTGAAAGGAATATAATCATGAAAGAAATTTAATCAATCAACAATGATAAAAGAAAAGGTGAAAAATAGATAAAAGAGCAAAAGAAAAACAACTACAAAATTGTTTAGAATAGATAATTTAAAAAATAAAAGAAATAAAGTGAAAATAATTAAAATATTAAATATTAAAAAGTGAAGAAAAACATTGAATAAACAGAAGAAGAAAACGCAAAGTTAAAAGAACAAAAATGTCCGTGATAAATTTGAAAATAAAAAACTTCAAGTTAGATATAAAAGATACATTTTTTAAGTTTTATTAATTTATGTTGTATGGATTGTTTATACTGTCGTGTATTTTTGTGTATTGTTTATAATGTCGTGTGTTTTTGTGTATTTTGTATATTGTCATATATTCCAATGTTTTGTTTACTTTGTTATGTAATTTTGTGCATTGTTTATATTGACGTGTACACTTGTGTATTGTTTATGTTGACGTGCATTTTTTTTGTGGTCTTGTTACTAATTATTTTAATTATTGTTGCTTTTTATGTTTGTTGTTATTATTTATGTTATTTCTTATTTTTTGTCTCATAAATTTTAAAAATATCATTTTATTTTATTTTTTTTATTTTCTTCATTATTTTCATTATCTTTCTGATCGTCAAACGTTGTGTTATCTCATTCATTCGTTATCTATTATGTCATTTTATTCACTTTTGCCCTTTTTTGTGTTATTTGCCTTGCCTTTTTAAACATTTTTTTTTCTTCTTTTTATTTTGATTAATTTTATTTTGGTCACTATCTATATTACTTTTTTTTTTGCTTTATTTGTTTCTTTTATTAAGGTGTCACTTCATTGACTAGTTTTTAATTATATGAGTGACACCGAACCTAGTTTTGTGATTATTTCAACTTCTTGATTCAATTCACTTTGCAATTATTTCAACTTAATGGTTAAATAAATGAATAAAAAAAAGTAGTTACTAATTTAAAGTTTAAGATATACTACATGTGTGCCCTTGTAATGTTTAAAAAATTTCTCATAAGAGCATATTTTTATAGGCTTGTTTTTCATGCACTTACGTTTGTTACGTTTTCATGGACCTATCATAGTATGGAATTCTTTTAAAACAATTCAAGCTAATTTACCTATTTGTGACAAAATTTTTAATTTTTCAGCTTGATTTGTTTGAATAAACACTGATTGTTATTGTCACAAACAACTTTTTCATTGTTTCAATTTTTTTTTGGCATCAAGTTTTACAACTTCATAATTTTGCTCATTTTTCAATTATTTGTTGCTTATTAAGAGCATCTTGAGATATTTCTAATAATATTTCTTTATCATAAGCTGAAGTGACTTTGGTCCAAAATTTAACTTCAGTCTCAAGAGAAATCTTTTTTGTTTGGACTATTTTTTTTGTTTGTATTAAACGAAAAAACAAAATGGTTTGTATTAATTACTGTAACGCATCCGAGTTGAAATTTTGTGAGAAATCACAGAAAACTTACTAGTTATCTAGTTTAGTTAAGCTAACTTGACTCAAGTCATTGTGACATGTAAATAGCACTTTGGTAGGACTCAAAAGAGTCATTGTGACATGTAAAAAGCACTTTGGTAGGACTCAAAAGCTGATTGAAAGTGTTCTCAATCACTCAAAATTTGACATGAAAATGTTACTTAAACTTTAGAACAAATCGACAATGCAATAAATGGTTATTGAGAATAAGGGCTCGACCATAAATTACATCAGCATTTTTTGACTAATTTTAACTCTCACCCCGCCCTTTACTTCATCAAAACATCGCATTAGTAACCAGTCTGGTACAATCAGTCACAAAACCATTCTCTATTTCTCACCCCCCCCCCTTCTTTAGAGCCTAGCATAATTTATGGACAATTGTCCATAAATTATGCTAGGCTATTATTATTATAGTTTATTATGATATAAATTATAGTTGTCGCGACAACTATAAATTACGCCACGCTCTAGGGAGGGGTGTATATGCAGTATTGAGTGCATGTTTTAGCAACAGCATAGGATGTGTGGTATTACCAACATAACTCAATGTATCTCACATGACCATTAGATGTTGCTTACTTTTGGTTCAAACTGGCACATATTTCTTGTTCTAATTATATTATATGAATAGAACAAGAAAGGAAAAGAAAAGCAAGATTCTTCTCTTTCTAAAAGTCAATAAGATTTTAGGAATGTTTAATTACCGATTTAAATAAAAATGAGTGATAACATTAGAACTAGTTTTTTCATTTTTTCATTAGACAAGTTTCAAGAGCGATTATTGTGTTGTAATATTTTTTTTTTTTTTTTTTTATTTTAATTCACCTCCTCAAGGCCGAGGAGGCCACTACAGACGAGGAGGCTACTTATTTGTGGCTATAACCTTCTCTCAACTCTATAACTCCGAAACACGAACCTTGATGAACAAGGCCGCTGCGCGGAGAAACGAGTTGAGCGCGGTACTACCAGGGACGTGGTGAGGATCGAACTCCGAACCACTCGTTTATGATGCGAGCGCTCTATCACTACACCACTACCGCATAAGATGTAATATAGGTTTTGATTCAAGTACTGATTTCATCATTTCAAGTCATCACCAGTCATTTTAAGATAATTTAAGTATGTCACTGGGTGATTATTCAGATGGTCCTAAAAAACAGAAGTAACCTAAAGTTTACTGTTCCAGACAAAACCTTATATTCAGGGGATATCTCTTCCTATGTAATAAACAAAAATAATAGCATAAATGCAAATAATTTAGATACCTCTGGCAGTATTATAGACACATTTGAGGCTTACAACGTTAATTTTTCTGGCCCAAGTACTAATACTGTAACTACAAATATTTCAAATCTATTTTTTTTCTGAAGTAAGTTTTGACATGGAAAGTCATTCAGAATCTCTTTATCGTTCAGAATCAAGTAAAAAAAACTTACAACAGCTTGTGATTTTATGTAATTTCATGCAATTGTTCAATGCGATGGAGAGTTATATTTTATGTAATTTCATGCAATTGTTCAATGCGATGGAGAGTTATATTTTATGTAATTTCATGCAATTGTTCAATGCGATGGAGAGTTATATTTTATGTACTTTCATGCAATTGTTCAATGCGATGGAGAGTTATATTTTATGTACTTTCATGCAATTGTTCAATGTGATGAAGAGTTATATTCTGGACATTTTCCAGAATATAACTTAAATAAACAGCCTGTGCAGTGGACATTTATTAAGTTTACATTTGGTTTAACCATTGTAGTTTTTATAATTATTGCAACTAATATTATTGTACTAAATTACTTAAAAAAAATTATTATTCAATTGAAAAAACGAAGAAAAAAAATGGAGCAGAAAAAAAAAGACTTAAGTGGTCACTACTAGCTCAGCAACTTTTTCCCCCCTTTTTTAAATAATAAAAGATTTATCAAATAACCAAAAAAACTTCAAAAAAGAGAATTTATTCAGTTCCAGAACTTTGTCAATATATCTTATTTTAAAACTTTATTTTTGTAAATTTTGTACGAAAGTTTACATTGTCAATTTCATTGATAATGAAACTTTCTTACAAAATTTAGTGACAAAGTTTATGAGCTTTTTCAAAGTAGATAAACTTTGTCACTAAATTTTGTTTAACTACTTTATTTTTTTAAATTTATGTTCTTTGTACCTAATTATTTATGTTTTAATTGATTCAATACAAAGTTAAGGTTCAGATGCAAAATGGGCCAAATCTTCAGATTACGGTAAATAAAAAAAGCAGATTTTTAAAAGATGATATTTATGATAAAAACGGCTATTTGTTCATCAACCCCGTGCATACTGAAGCTTTTCATTAATATCTCCAACGGAAAAAAGAAAGCAAAACTGTACTTGTCACGCTGTCAAACGCTGCACACTGGAGTATTTGACCAAAAAAGTCGATTAAAATTATTTTATTAAAGTTACCGAAACAATAACAGTTTCTTTAAAGTTACAGCAAAAAATTCTTTCAATGAATTAAAATATTTCAAAAGTATATATTTTAGAAGTATATATATATATATATATATATATATATATATATATATATATATATATATATATATATATATATATATATATATATATGTATATATATATATATATATACATATATTTATATATATATATATATATATATATATATATATATATATATATATATATATATATATATATATATATATATATATATATATATATATATATATATATATATATATATATATATATATATATATTAATAATACAACTTTCAAAATAAAATATATTTAAAAAATTGATTAATCTCTTTATAGATACTTCTTGCCCTGGTTAACCTTTTTAATGACTGATTAAAAAGGTATTTAAGGATAAGTAACGTTATTTCGATAGTGCCAAAGCGCAGAATATCTAAAATACCGTAAAATGTAAATTCACCGTGTGTGTATACATTCCATGATAATACCTGGCACTTTCTGGCAGCAGTGTATCAAGAATATAGATCAAGCCATGAAATGTTGAAAAAATCAGCCGGGAGAAACGTGGCAATAAATATAAGATAGGGTCTTTTTAACATGAAGATTGATGAGTCGTATACCCTGAGCTTTTTTTTGACTACGAAATGAAGGTATGATTATAAGGTTTTTAAAAATTTATTAGTTACAATGAATTTAAGTGAAGTATGGAAGTTTGGAATGATAGTTGTTCTAAAAAAAAGAATGTAAAACCATATTTATATTCCATTACTATGTTCATGTTCAAAAGTCCTTTTGCTAGTAAACCCCTCAAATTGTGGGGGGTTCAAACTTTATACGATCATAACTTTTGAACGCTGAAATATTATAATATGAAATTTAAAATTTATCAATGTACATAAATCTAGTTTAGAACTATACAAAAAATATTTAAGTAACTTGTTGCTTTCACGTTTAGGGCAGGAGGAGGGGGTGAAATTTTTTTTGGTTTTTTTGATCCCGGACTCTTATCATGACAACATTTTTGCAAAGCATCCCAAAGCTTAATAGTTATGTCAAATAGTATTTGACATAAATATTAAGGTATAAATGTTTGGATTTTGCTCCGTGTCTGGAAGTTAGCTATCCCAAAGACCAAAAAATGATGAAATTGAAATATTTCACTTAAATGAAATGTATATTTTTTATATTTATAAATACACTTTTGATATTTATCAATATACTCCTAAAATATATATTTTTGAAATATTTCATTTAATTGAAAAAAGTTTTGTAGTAGTAGTAGTAGAAAAATTGCTGCAACAGGTTTCCCTGTATAACCTACAGGTTTTGGCAGACTTATCTACTTCATACACTAATTTTATTCATATCAATAAATAAAAATTTACAATAAGATATATAGTATGAAGTTTAAGTTTGTACTTTATTGTTTTTCCTTTTTTTTTTTTTTTTTTCTAGTTATAATCTCGATACTTATGCGGATTATTTGAAATTTCTGCATCATGCTTAGCCTTGAAACTGTTAACTGATGAAGCGCATACAACTTCTGACGGCAACGCATTCCAATGATTCACTATTCGATTAGTAAAAAACTGGTGCCTTTGCTTGCAATTTTGAACATATTCTCTAGTCATTTTTAGATGATGTCCTCTAATTTTTATTTTATATGATTTCCCAACACGAAGGACATGGAGTTCACTCCATGAGACAATGTCTATATTGTTAATAATTATATAGGACTGTATCAGATCTCCCCTAATGCGACGGGTTACTAAAGACGTTAAGTTTAGTATAATCAGACGATTTTTGTATGACATATGACGGTACGAAGGTACTAAACGGGTAGCTCTTCTTTGTACTTTCTCGATTTTGTCAATATCTATTCTTGATGATGGATAACTGGCTGCTACCGCAAATTCCAGATAAGGTCGTACAAAGGTTGTATATAGAATTTTAAGTAGTTGCGGAGTCATGTGACTGAAAGTGCGATACAACATGCCTAATACCCGGTTAGCTTTATTGGTTGCAAAAGTTGAATTGTTATGCCATTTTAAGTCTGGCGTAATCATGATGCCTAAATCACGTTCGACTAAAATTGATGCTAGTTCGACACTGTGATTGTCATTAGCTGGCATTGAGTAGACATAAAAGTTGTTTTTTTTACCTATGTACATGATTTTACATTTATCGAGAATAAGTTTCGTTTTCCAGGTTTTACACCAATCGGCTATGTTGTAGATATCAGTTTGAAGCATTTGTGAAGCTAATGGATGGTCTAAACGGGCAAGCGGTTTAGTGCCATCAGCATTCATTTTACATGGATGGTTAACAATATCGGGTATATCGTTCACAAAAATGATAAAAAGTATTGGATTAATACGGATCCTTGAGGGACGCCACTAAATACCTCAAGCCACAAGGAAACATAATCGCTCATCATGATTCGTTGAAAACGCTGGTGTAAAAACGATTTTATCCAATTCAGGAGATTTCCAGTAAAACCATATGCCTCAAGTTTGTAAATAAAAATTTAAAAAAGATTTTTCCTTTATTAAAAATGTACTGTCAATAAATTTACACTTACTTGCGCGTAAAAAATTAAATCAAAAAAAAAAATACGTTATTTATTAATTCTCGTCTAATACATTATTATTAATTTATTAATATATTAAGAGAAATTAATAAAAATTATAAACTGTTATTTCAAAAAAAAAAAAGACAAAACTAAAGTTTGCCAAACGTGGGAACCTTAAAATATAATCTTTTCAAATGCGTACGCGTGGTGGAACAGCAAACAAGGATTCTTTTTGAAAACAAGTTTTATACAGTATGAGACCATTAACAGAAGAAGAATTATCAGGAGTGACAAGATCAGCAAGAGATGCACTTGAAAAAGTACAATCAAAACCACAATCTTATTTAAATTTTTAACTTTGAATAAAGTTGAAGTAGTATCTAATAGAATTGCAGTAGTAGAGGTAATTGCATGGCTAGTAAGAGATTTATTCTTAACAGTAGAGGCAGTGCTAAGAGACAGTTTGCACCCCCCTCAAATTGAGAGGGGTTTAAACTTTATATGGTTGTAATTTTTGATATTACTGGGAGATATTACTACGAAACTTAAAATTTATCGATAAATATAAGTTTAGTTGAAAATAGTACAAAAACTATTTCATCAACTTGTTGCTCTCACGTTTGGGGCAGTGTCGGCCAAATTTTTGGGTTTTTTTTGTTCCCATCGTAATTTTTTGTCAAGCATCCTTATTTTACATAAGTATAAACGTATAAATGTTTGGAGTTTGCTCCATGCCTGGAAGTTAGCTATCTCAAAGACAAAAAAATACTGGCACCATCACTGCTAAGAGAAGTTGATCAACATGTATTATATTGCAATGTATTGCATAGAAAGAAATGCGATTTTTATATTCCAATCTTTCTTTTAGTCGTTTAAGCGTTTTCCTTCCGTGCCAGATAATTTTCGTTTCAAAGACTTTTCGTATAAATCAAAGAAAACAATTTTATGTAATAGTAATATAAATTATCTAATAATATATAATTTTAAATATTAAATTCTTGAAAGATTTTTTCAAGTTTAAAAGCAAATTTAAATAAACCACAAAACAAAGAAACAAAAACGGAAAATAAAACTGATTTGAAAAAATCTTTTTCATAAACACGCGTTAGATGCAATACTTTAATGAATTTCATACAGCGAGTTCATTTTATTTTTCTGGGGGCAGCCACAACTTGTCTACGGCCATGTTCAAAGATTTTGACAAGTTATGAACATTTCCAAAAATTGATCACTAATTTCATACGGTTTTAAAGATATATTTATTTTAACTTTACCTTGAACCAACAAAAATCCGTCATTCTAATTTAAAAAAGATCAGACTTAAATAACTCCACCATTACAAGACCATTACAAGTATGATAAAGAGTTTTAGAAGTATTTTTAGTAAAGCTTTTAAAATGAACTTTTTGAAAAGAGTTTTTGCTCATCAATGTTTCTGAATTCTAACAGCTTTTGAAGTATAAAATTATCAGAAAAGAAAATAACAGCCCAATTTCGATCACGCATATATACATCTGCATAAAGACTATGAACATTTACAATTCTCCAAAAATCAATTATTATTGAAAAAAAAGAAATATTATCATTAACGTCAATGTTACCAAACAAAGTAATCACCATAAAAATTAAAACAGTATATGCAACAGAGTTGTTAACAAGGCCAAAAGTAGCAAGGCCTTAGCCACACGTTACAAGGCCAGGGGGGAGAAGTGATTCATACCTCCTCCCCCTCCCTCGGATCCGTTACTGATAATTATAATGTTTTTACACTTGTTTAAATAAATAATTTATATACATAATACATATTATGTAAACCAAAACTCAGTGTGAGAATTAAATCATGATTTGCTCATTAACCTTTACATATATTTTTACCCAGTGGCGTTGCTGAGATTGGTGTTACCCAAAGTGGTAAACTTTTGGCATCCACTAGACTAACAGGTGGAGAGTAAAACTAAAAAAAGTTTACTTAAGAATTTTTGTTTAGAATTTTTTATTTTTTACATTCAATAAAGTCATAAGTTAAAACCACAGTCATAAAAAAGTTACAGTTATAAAAAAGTTTGTCTCGCATTTTATAACACTTATTCGCTAATCATAATGTTTTAATACTATTTTTAAATTACAATGAGAAGCTCTATAAAAAAGGGACTTTTTTTATAAAGCTCCTCATTGTAAAAATAAAATCATCAAACTGTTATTATAAAATGATAATAATATAATCAATTATAAAAATTAACTTGTTGTCCTGATATGCCCCACAAAGGTCATTTTACTGAAATGAATACTATTCAAAAAGTTCAATTCCAAATATTTTTTTTAAAACTAGATTCTAAAATAAAATAAAAGATACCGTCTAAAAAATATAAACTTTTTATGAATAAAGCAAATTAGTTCAAAACAAATCTTTTGTCGTTGTATCTCAAGAAAATACGCAAATTTTATTTTTAGCAAATTTACTTATGCATTTTGGTAACTTTAATGCATTTTAATTTTTTTTATAACAACGAAGCACAATAATTTAAAATGTTTTATTCAAAAAATTTAAAAAAAGGTTTATGGCTTTATGCATAACTGTTTTGTTATGACCCACTGTTCCAATATACCTCGTTCTACCCTATTATATTTAAATTTCAAAATATTTCAGCGCAGTTGGCTTTTTTTTTTCATAATTTATTTGGAAATACAGGGCCGTGCGGTGCTATGATACAAAGAGGCGGCCGCCTCAGGCGGCACCATTAAGGGGCGGCAAAGTAGCGAAATCAAAATGCAATTTCAGGGTTGCAATAATAATTAGGTACTAAATCATAAACTGGACTCATTTAAATTTTAATTACTATCAAACTCGTGAATGTTTTTATCACTTTAAAAGTTTTTTCATTGTCCACATTTTTCTATAAAAATAAAAAAAAAATTTCTCCCTTATTTAGCATTCGCTTTTGCTATTCCTTTCAATATGAATAAAAACGTTTTGAAACGCATATTAGCGTGGACTATTTTCTTATTATGTTTCAAAATACTGTTTTCAAACGTTTTTAAACGTTTGTGTTTGCCTGTCTTTGCAAGTTAAATTTTAACTTTGTAATGTCATCATGTTTTTAACTGTTAAAAACATGATGACATTACAAAGATTTTACAAAATTTTTAAAAAAATTTATTACAGCAGTGACAGCAATCGTCAGCATGGAACAAAAAAGAAAAAAATTATCTGGAAGTCAATACAAAAAGAAACGCTTAAAGAATGAGGAACAAGAAAGAAAGCTCAGCAATGTTATGAAGAAATTCTTAGTACAAAAGTGCGGTTTAGATGAGCCATCCACATCAGCAGCAACTGATTTGGCAAATAACAACACAGTGCCGCCCCAATCACTTCCAGAAGAAGTTGTTGAAATGAGTCAAATACTAACACCATCAGATCTTCATGAACAGCCGGGCAGCACATCCACGTCAACTGCGACTGCCTTGGATTTGGCAAATAAAAACACAGTGCCGCCCCAATCAATTCCAGAAAAAATTGTTGAAGAGATCCAAAAAATAACATCATCAGAAGTTCATCAAGAACCAGGCCGCATTAGCAGTGGCAATCAGCAGGTATTAAAAGAAATTTCTTCAGATCCTGCATTATAGCTTACTTTCTGCATGTCATCTCAAACTCGTCAACTACTGGTTGAGAGGGGTCCCCATCAAATTAAAGAATTCGAGTTTCCTATTAATAAAGGAAAGCGTAGATTTTTGCCCTCGTATTATTCGAAAGTGTTGAGCAATGGTGAAGTCGTTGAGAGAAGTTGGCTTATTTACTCTATTGCAAGTGATGCCGTTTTTTGCTTTTGTTGTATATTATTTGATAATTCGTCTGATATTAGTGACTGGCCCAAAAAAGGCTATTCTGACTGGAAAAATCTTATAAGAGCCCTCACAATGCACGAAAAGTCTGTAAATCACAGAAATGCTTTTAGAGCATGGAAAGAATTGGACATTCGATTGAAGCAGAAAAAAACTATTGACGCTGAATATCAACGAATTATGGATATGGAACTTCAGCATTGGAGAGGAGTTATAAAAAGAATTATGTCAATAATTAAACTATTGGCCTCACAATGTTTAGCTTTTCGTGGATCAACTGAACATTTGTTTCAACCTAATAACGGGAACTTCCTAAAGTTGGTAGAATTACTTTCTGAGTTTGATCCAGTTATGGAAGAACATATCAGGAGAGTTCAACGAGTGTCTGATAAATGGTCAGTGACTTATCTAAGCAATAATATACAAGATGAATTGATAAATTTAATGGGAAATTCAATTTTAAGAAAAATTGTCGAAATAACAAAAATCGCTAAATATTTTTCTATAATTGCTGATTGTACCCCCGACGTCATTCATTATGAACAGCTCTCCTTAACAATAAGAGTTGCTACTTTTAACTCCATTCAAAATAAATATGAAATTGCAGAATTCTTTATTGGTTTTTTTGAAGCTAGTGATTCAACCGGAGAAGGTTTGGCAAAACTTATTCTGACACATTTGGAAAAATTAGGTTTTGAGTTAAAGTGGCTTAGGGGACAAGGCTATGACAACGGAGCCAATATGAAAGGAGTAAGAAAGGGTGTTCAAAATAGAATACTTGAAAAATATCCAAGGGCTTTTTATGTGCCCTGCTCATGCTATTCTTTAAACCTTGTTGTGAATGATGCAGCGTTTTCTACTACAGAAACAACATTTTTTTTTTCTATTGTACAAGAACTTTACACTTTTTTTTCTGGTTCTACAAAGCGTTGGGAAGTGCTAAAAAAATATGTTTCTCAATTAACTCTGAAACCATTAAGTGCTACTAGGTGGGCAAGCAGAATAGATGCTTTAAAACCTTTACGATTTCAACTTTGCGAAATCTATGATGCATTGATTCTGGTAATAGAAGACGTCAATAGAGATGCAGAAACTAAAGTTAAAGCGAGAGGGTTAGCAAAAAATATTAAAAATTACAAGTTTATATGTGGAGTAATTCTTTGGCATGATATTTTGTTTGAAATTAATTCAGTTTCGAAGCTTTTGCAATCTGTTACTATAAATATATCAGATTGTGTAAGGATGCTATCAGAAACCATAAAAAAAGTGAAAAGTTATAGACAATCTGGATATATTCAGATGAAAATTGCTGCAAAGGAGATAGCAGAGAATCTCGAATGCAGTACAGAATTTCCTGATAACACTGAAATTAGACCCAGAAGGAAAAAACGTCAATTTGACTATGAAAAAGCTGTCGATGAACCCTTAACAGAGGAGAAAAAATTTAAAATAAACTTTTTCAACTATATTCTGGACATTACCCTTAATTCTCTGAATGAACGATTCACGCTTCTGGAAACCCATAGCAAAAAATTTCAGTTCTTATATGACATTTTAAAACTCAAGGATATAGATGACAAAACGCTAGAAAATTATTGTTCCAGTCTTGAGTTTATACTTTCGGTTGAAAATGAAACAGATATAAATGCAAATGACCTTAAAGAAGAATTGCGTGATGTATCCAGAATGCTACCATATTCTACGAAACCTTTGGATGTTTTAAATTATTTATGCCAAAATAGCTTAATTAGTTTGTATCCAAATACTGTTGTAGCTCTGAGAATTTTATTAACTCTCCCTGTATCTGTAGCTAGTGGGGAAAGAAGTTTCTCCAAATTAAAATTAATAAAAAACTACTTAAGAAGTTCAATAGGACAAACAAAACTTAAAAATCTGGCATTAATTTCTATTGAATCTGCAATGGCTAGCACTCTAGACTACACATCAGTAATTAACGAATTTGCTAAAGTTAAAGTTAGAAGAGTAAAGCTGTAATACTGTACATTGTTGTAGTTTATAGTTGAAATCATTATTTTAAAATTTCAAAATAAAAAGTAGAATTCGTACATTTTGTGCAGTTTTTTTTAAAATCACAATCGAAGGTTATTTTAAAGAAAAACATTTAATGGGCGGCATTTCGAAGATTTGCCTCATAATGAGAAAATCTACCGCACGGGCCTGTGGAAATATATTCTTAATGAAGAATTTTTGTATACGTTTTTTCCTTAACATAAACATTTACAAATAATAAAACATGAAATTACAATTGAAAAATATAGCGACAAGACATAACAATCAAAACTAACAATCTGGTATAATCTGCGTTTCCTAATATAAAAGTATCACAGAGTATAAAAGTATAATCTAGTATATAGAAGGAGATAAAACTTGACATAAAGGAGATAAAACTTGAAATTTTTGAGATAAAACTTGACATTTATTGGCATTTGTTTTTATTGTTTAGCTCCGTTAATAGACATTATTTGTTTTAAGGACATTTACACTATTCTGTTGTAGTTCCCACATCTTTCTATTGTAATACCCACATCTTATGTATTGCATATTTTTTAAAAGGTTCAGAAATTTACCATTGAGTGTCAAATATCCTGTGTTCTTAGTCTTTTCAAACAAAAAGTAAAAAGCATTAAACATACGGAGGTTCAAACGTTTATATGGAAGATCAAGTTATCTTACATGAGGTGTTATCGTACATGAGATGCATATCGCTTAAATATTATAAAAATAATATGATATGAAGTAAAATATGGCCTTCAAATAATATATTTTTAGTATAATATTTTCAAATGCCTAAATGGTACTGAAAGTTAAAGAACCTAAGGAACGGAAAACAAGGTTTAATTTTGAAAAACAAGTTTTATATAGTATGAGACCTTTTTAAGACATTTTAGCAAACTCAAAATTTCCGAAATAATAGTAAATGCAGAGCCAACAGAAGAAGAAGTATTAGCAATAGTGACAAGAGATGCGCAAGTAAAAGTACAGTCAAAACTACTTGCAGTTGAAGTAGTATCTAATAAATGCAGTAGTAACGGTAATTGCATGGCTAGCAAAAGATGTATTCTTAACAGTAGAAACTGTGCTATGAGAAGTTGATAAGACTTGCAGTTCTTGCATAGAAAGAAGTGCAATTTTTATCTTCTCAGTCCAATTTTTCCTTTAGCCGTTTAAGGCGTTTCCGCACTAGACAATTTCCATTTTTAAAACATATTATTAACGAACACACTTATTTGTAAAGTTACTAAAATTATAACAAACTTCTTTTTAATCTACTTTGAAACGTTAAGTTTTTTCAAATTGTTTATAAATATATTCAATAAGAGGCGCAACCAAAGCTAAAAGTGAGGCCCCACAAAGGTCTCCACTTGTCTACAGGCATGCAGTTATAATAGAGAAACCTCGAAACATTTGACAACTCGAATAAATGAGCACCTTAAAACTTATTTTAAAAAATTCCATCCATATATTTGTATACAATTAATAGAAAAAACTCTCCATTTGTAATTTTTTTTGAAATTTTGAATACTGCAACCAAAAGATAAAAGAAGCTCTCCACATTGAATGGGAAAATCCCTTATTTGGTAATGTATGTATGTATGTAAGTATGTATGTATGTATGTATGTATGTATGTATGTATGTATGTATGTATGTATGTATGTATGTATGTATGTATGTATGTATGTTACGGTCTTATCACAGAGCACCGTGGAAGAGCATTTGAAAGGAAGTTCACGCCTCCTTCTCACCGATATTATAAAACTTGCGCAGAGGTGGCATTTAACCACGGATCTCTGCTTCTGAGGTAAACGCGCTAGCCACTGTCCTACGGCTGCTAAATGTATGTATGTACAGGGTTGTGGAGTCGGAGTCGGAGTCGTGGAATCGCGATGTTTTTTAGCGGAGCTGGAGTTGGAGTAGCTAAGCAAAATCGCGACTCCGTCTCCAGTAGTAAAACTTCTCGGTATTGCACGTGCATGTACACGTCCACATCCCTGTGTATGTATGTATGAATATTATACATTTATACATATACAGGGGTGCGGAGTCTTAAACAAAAAATACCGACTCCGACTCCGATTCCAATCGTTGAAATTTTTTGAATACGACTCCGACTTTGACTCGAATTCCGACTCCGACTCCAAAGCAAAATTTTTGAAAAATTCTTTGAATTTTTTTAAAAAAATATTACGTAATAATTAAAAAAATTTTTTTTGCGAAATATATAAAAAGTTCTTTTAAGGTTAAATATTTTGTTAAAAAAGTTAAAATCCAACATATATACATTGTATATACGTTGAATTTTAACTTTTTTAATTACAAGTAGTAAGAGAGATAAAAAAAATCATAAGTGATAAAAGAGGGATGGGAACCACAAATGGTAAGAGATTTAAAAAACTAAAATGTCGAAGAAAGAGAGAGTAGTTGCTTAATATAAATAATTATACAGTTAAAATTTAAAAAAACATATCTTACTGGCACCATTTTCAACAAGAATTTTGACAATTGGAAAATGACCATAACGCACTGCATAATGAAGAGCAGTCGTATTTTCTTCATCTTTCTTATTTAATTTTTTTTTATCTTTGCCATATAGTTTCAAATACTTCTCAACAATGTCTAACTTTCCATCACGTGCTGCCTGTGAAAATAAAGTACGTGTAAATTATTTTTTCAAAGCATTTTTCTGTAAGATCATAGAAGTTAATATTGGTAACAACAATTTTACAACGATTAAAGTTTGATGTATCACATTTAGCATTTAGTATTAGATAACTATAATTTATTTCTGTTATAATTAAAAAAGGGTTTGAATTCAGGTCTGTTTTGAAGAAAAAGATTCCACCGCTATAACGGTCGAAATATTGAAAGGTCGAAATATATTATTCTTATTTTGGTAAAAATTCTTCTTATATTCTTTTATAAACTTAAATACTGCAATATAAATATTTAACACAAAAATTATAGAGAAAAAAAATGCTTTTATTAATAATGGTCGTTACTCAAACGAAATGCAAACAACGCCTGAAGCTTTAAATTGTTATTAATTTTTAAACAACAGTTGTTTAAATTCATCAGTTACTGATTAGATCATAAGTTACTGATGACCTGATGACATAATTTTTCAAAAATGATGTTAAAAACATTTAACGAAATATTAATACTAAAATAGCTGTTACATAAACACTAATTAGAAAGTAGCCAAGTTGCCACCTCTCTCTATATTATCTTTTCAAGTTATCACCTCTGTATAATCTCTTCAAGTTATCACCTCTCTCTGTATTATTTTATCATGTTATTACTTCTCTCTTTATTATCTCCTTCAGTTATCAGCTCTTTCTGTTGGGGAGAGTGGGGTAATGGCGAACGCGGGGTAACTCCAAACCTGGTCAAAACAGCATTATAGAAAAATAAACTTGAAAACTTCTTTTTACCTGCTGAGAGGGGATCCCATGCTCAACCCATGCTCAGTTACAGACGTGCAGTACCCATGCTCAGTTACAGACGTGCAGTAGTGTAATGAAGCTGCGGATGTTTTTCACTATAATTTGATTTTAAATTTTTCTGATAATTCTATGCAACTTTTTTCTTGAGTAACATATTGTTGTAACTTCTATGGATATAAAACCACACCTTTTTTGTTGTTGTTTCATAGTATAATTTTTGCACTTATTTATTACAATTAGCATTTTATTCGTTATTATACAATAGTGTTTGTGATTGCCCCCCAATGTGTTCGGAATTACCTCACGTACGAAAGGTGATTACGAACACTAATCGTTTTATTTTTGCAATAAATATGATCTATATTGTATAACTGATGTCTTTAATTCGCATTTCCGCTTAGGTGTTTGCCAATACCCACCTCTTTACCCTATTATCTCTTCAAGTTATTACCTCTCTCTTTATTATCTGTTATTTTAATAACTATTTTATATATGTAAATTTCTTGTTTATGAAAATGTAATATAATTTGTAACAAAGAATAATTTTTAAGTAAATTATTTTATTAACACATCAAAAAGTTAGTAATTGTTAAGCGTACCCAATTAAAAGTCAAACCTAAAAATTGCTTATTGATGCTTACAATAATTATCCACCAATAAAATACTTAAAGTATATTGATTTATTCTTAATATCATAAAATCGTAATTTCTGATCTTAACATCAAAGTATTTCTTGGTCTAATGGTATTAAGGTTTACGTTTCTGATTCAGATATACAAAGAAATACTATTATCAAAACAAAAATTTGTTGTCATCAGTTTACAAATATCATAAATATTCATGTCATTGGCAGAGCTGGGTTAAGGCATAATAGGGCTCTAAGCCATCCGCAGATGTGTGGACAAACAAATAGCACAATTAATCATTTGTAGTTCTCTGTTCGTTTTTTTATTATTTTTTAGTAAGAAAATGAACACTCTCGAGAATAATAAATTATTGTTAAAAAAAAGAAAGAAAAAACGAGCACAGTTGAAACATTAAAAAAAAGAATTTCAATATCATCTTGAAAAATGGTATTGTCTTAATGGACCAGTTGTTGCTGTACGTTGTCAATTTAAGTTGAAATTGGTTGATAAAGATCAGTGCATGTGTTTCAAGCAATCTGCTTGGCGTGCGACGATTTAATTTTCGTGTGTTTTATTTTTGCTACTGTTTTGAAATAAACTTGTTATGTTATGTAGCAGTATAATTCACTAATTATAGGTTTTGTGTATTAGTTTGAAAATGACCTAAAAGAAAGAAACTAGTGGAATGCACGGTTACAAAATTTATTTAGGGACAAAAAAAAATAGCATTTCAATAAAATGCTACTAACTTCCTTTAATAAGCTTCACAACATAATAATTTTTAAGCATAATACTTGTTAAACCATAGTCATAAGATATAGATCTATTTCTTATGACAATGGGTTTTAGCGAGTAAAAATCACTATATTACGCCCCGAGTGATGTTTATTTGATGAAAGTTATAGAAGATAAAATCTTTATTTTGACTATTATCATGACTATTTGACCTACCGATTTATCAATATTTACTCGCTTACCGATTTATAGATATTTATTTAACCCGCCTATTCATCGATATTTATTTGATCTACCAATTCATCAATACTAGTCATTGATCACAATCAAAGAGCGATGATAAAATTTCTTCACAACTTATTTGAGTAAACGATTAATTTTGATTTTAATTTTTGTACAACTATTTTATAAATTGTTTAAAATGGTGACTTTTTGCCCCCAAAAAAAACGTTTCCAAAACGAAGAAAATACATTTCAGACTTTAACTGTGCAACTCATAAAACTTTAATTTTTAACTAATAACTTGTTTTAAAATACTGACACTTAACTTTACAAAAACGAACTTTATGATTTAATCTACTAATTTGTCTACTAATTTTTTATTTTTTTTGTAAAAAATTTGCTATTAACTTCCGTTGTTAACTACGATAATATGATAACTTACAAAATGGCACTCAACCTAATTGCCATTTGACAAAATTATAAATTTCTTCTTTATTCTTACAAAAAACTGATTTTCCTCACCTGATGAAATGTTAATAAAGATGTTTTATTGAATACTTCTCCTTTTTTCGGTTTTGAGGTTTGATCAGACGGAAGCAGTATATTAAGAAACTGGTGCTGAGGAAAACTCGATAAGATGTGATTTGTGTTTTGTTGTTTTTCTTTTTCAACCATTCCTGGTTAAAAAAAAAAAAAAAAAAAAAACATTAGATCAATTAAAATATTTTACAAGTTAAAGAGTTGCCTAAAATACTTGTTCTTAAAGAATTCAATCAAAACACACTTTAATGTTTTCGTAACTGACGGTTGATTCAATGATATCCAAATTTTATAAAGTAGTATACTATTGAATATGGAAATTGAAAACTTGAAAAAAAATTGGATTTACATGATATTTTAAAAATTAGCATGATTAGCAACAATTATTATTGATATATATTACATGATATCTTAAAGATTAACAGTAAATAAAATTTAATAAATAAAAGATTAAAACAACAGTTTAAACATTAAATATGTTTTTTTAAAATTTCAAAAACTTGGAACTTTGACAAAACATCAAAATGTTGGATATATATATATATATATATATATATATATATATATATATATATATATATATATATATATATATATATATATATATATATATATATATATATATATATATATATATATATATATATACATATATATATATATATATATATATATATATATATATATATATATATATATATATATATATATATATATATATATATATATATATATATATGTATATAATATACAAGGCCGGCGCGATTGGGGTGCGGGGGGGGGGGGTGACACCCCTATCAATTTTTTTTTTAGTCGGCAAAAGTTGTAATGGCACCCTCCCCCCCACGTGACACCTACTCGCGCCGGCCCTATATATATATATATATATATATATATATATATATATATATATATATATATATATATATATATATATATATATATATATATATATATATATATATATATATATATATATATACATATATATATATACATATATATATATATATTATATATATATATATATATATATGCATATATATATATATATATATATATATATATATATATATATATATATATATATATATATATATATATATATATATATATATATATATATATATATATATATATATATATATATAAAGTCTATGCAGTCTTTGCCACACGCACAAAAACACAACAAATACACGCATATGTGCGTTTTTGCTGATATATATTATATTTACCTTATATATATCATAAATAATTTGTTTTCAATCAGTTAAATTTAAGTAAATAATTATCATAAATTTACCCATTTTTATCTATTTTAAATCGAACAATATACCAAAAACTTTTTGTTACAAAAAGTCACCATTTTTTATTAATATTTTGAACTTTAGCAAACTTATTATTAACCGTTTTGCGCTTAAAAAAAATCTTATTAAATTCACATAAAAAAGTCATTTAAAGGGAAATAAACATAAATTACCATAAATTCCTTATTCCAATTATTTTTTGTTCAACTTAAAAAATCTGCGTTGGTTTACAAACAAATTTCTAAGCATTGTCTCAATTGAATACACAACTCTATTTCAATAAGATAAAGATTAGAGTAATTAAGAGATATATATTGTTTACATGATTGGATTAAATTTCGTTAAACGGCATTTTTTATCTTTGGAAACGTATTTTTTGCAATTGAAATAAAGTCGTAACTGATGCATTTCTAGTATGGGGTATTTACTAGTTTCATATTGTTGCGTTTTAAGTAAAGCACGTATTGAAAACATTCTACTCGAAATAATATAAAATATAATAAGTTATAAACATGCTATCAAAATATTTGTTTTAATAAGTGTGTAATTATTTCCTAACTTTAAATTAAATGGAACTTAATAATTGTTTGTGTTGTCCCGGTTTTTAAATAGGAGAACGCAATGCAAAGTGTTTAACAAATTAGGATTATCGCTGTCCTTTTAACTTAAAACCAAAACGATGGTCTTCCTAATAATAATTTAGCAGCTATATAATACTGAATAATACTGCAGCCATTAATACTGCAGTTAAACTATATAATACTGCAACTATACTTAAGGCTGACGCAAAAAAGGAGAGGTGTGGGAGGTTCAATGAATTTTTTGTGCATTTAGGCAAATTTGACCCTTTTAGACAAGGTAATCGGCAAATTTACACAGACAGTCGGCAAATTTCAAAAAACAAGGACCTTTTTTTTTCCGGCAAAAATTGTAATGGCTATCTCCCCCTCCCCCCCTCTCCCCACATGATACCTACTCGCGCCGGCCCTGGCCATACTACTGTATAATTCTGCAACCATAATACTGCAGCCAAACTGTGTAAAACCACTGATATCATAGAGCCGAAACGGTCCGGAAAGCTGTTGCGGTACTTTATATATACTAACTAACTCTGTAAAATAACTCTTTGCAAAAGTGTAAGTGTAACCTGTAACCAGTATTTTGAATCACCATCTCGTGAATAAACTAAACTTTTCTTTTAGAATGCTTTTCATTTTATTTAAAATTATGTTCACTAATAAGATATAAGATATTTAATGTTCACCAATAAGCTTAATAAGATATTTAATGATTAATATCATCAATTTAATTAAATTTAAAAAAAGAAACAAATTTTTTTTTATTTTCAAAAATTTAATGCGTTTTAATTTGTACGTAACTTGAACATCCTCATAAGATTTTAATACGTTTCCGTTCAGAATTGTTTTGTGATTACAATAGTTTTCAATCCTTAACTTAATTTATTAACAAGTTTTTTTTTGTTTTTTTTAATGTTAAATCTATCTTTATTGTTAATTGCTCCGCCTCCCTTCAAAAGACACGTAAATCGGGAATATTGTTTTTAATAATACTTACTAATTTCACATGTCATTTAAAAAATTACACAAAGTCAAAAAAAAGTTTTTTTTTTTAGTCAAAAAAAGTTTTTTTTTTTTTTTCGAGCAAGCAATTTTTTGTAAAGCATTTTGATTTCAAATATGCAATTCATTTTTCACCATCACGTCAAGTTGTAAAGATATTTGGATTCAAATCTTTAGTATTTGGGGTAAAATATTTAATAAAAAAAAGTTTATTCAAAAGTATGTCAACCTGTTTATTAAAAAGTTTATTCAAAAGTATGTCAACCTTTTTATTAAAAAGTTTATTCAAAAGTATGTCAACCTGTTTATTAATCTCTAAGAAAATACGCTTCTTTTGAGATCCAGGTTAACATACTTTTAAATAATTTTTTATTTCTGACATAGTAAGGGAAATACTAAAGATTGAACCCAAATATCTTTACAACTTGACATGATGGTGAAAAATGAATTGCATATTTGAAACCAAAATGAGAAATGCTTTACAAAAAATGTACTGCTTGCTCGACAAAAAAAACTTTTTGTTGACCTGTGTTTCTCAATTTAAAGTTTATCAATTGGCAATAATTATTATTAAGACAGTTAATAATAATAATCACCATCACAAAATCTGCGTATTGGTGTTATCTGTCCCAGGCAACTTCCAAGCAATTTAATAACATTGATGAAGTTTTGCCGGTAACCACCGATTATCAACAGCACGGATTGTCAACTCTACACGCCTGGATTCGATGTTTTGAATTCTGTATTCATTTGGGATACAAAAAAATACAAAAAAATTAAAAGCGCGCAAAGAGAAAGATAAACAGGAAAAGCAACAATTAAAGCTAGGATCCAAAAAGCTTTCAAATAGCAACTTGGAATTTCAGTCGACATGCTAAAGCAAGGGTTGGGCAGCACGAACAACGGAAATACCGCTCAACGTTTCTTTTAAAACACTCAAACGTCATCCTTGATAATTGGTGTTTCCGAAGAACTAATCCACCGTTTTGATATATAATAGCAAACAATTTTGAGTGGACATGTATAGACGTTGCCGTTTTCGTTTTCGACGTTTTCGAGTAGACATGAAATTGACGTTAAAAAGTTTTGAGGTTACACCTTAGCAAGTGCAAGACATTATATCAAAGAATATCCCTGGTATAACATGCCAACATCATTACATAAATGGCTGATCCACGGACCAGACATTATTTCTTTGGCCATTTTACCCATTGATCAACTGTCCGAAGATGCTCAACAATCAACCAATTAATAAAGCGGTATTTTAGGTTAATAAAGCGATATCGTTTGGGTTTTTCCCGAAAGTTTTCAAGAGTTAAGACATGGCGTGTTCAGGAGATTGTTGGCCACAGACCCCTACATTTAATCTCTACGAAAATCAAAACCAAAAAAATTGAATACTTTGTTACCAGAAACTGTTGCCCATCTTGGTTCTTAGACAGATGATGATAAAAAAAACAACAGAATGATTATTTGAAATAAAATATTTTTCGTATATTTAACACATCTTCCATTATTTGATCCATTTTTTAGCATTTATGCACACATTGGATCCTATATATTGTTTTTTAAAACTTTTTTGTGTCAAATTCGTAATTTGTGGTCTGAAAGAACCCTTAAAACTTATACATGAACAATTTAAACAATTTTTTAACATACAGTAGTTGCAAAAGTTTAGAAACACCAACTTTTTTTTTAGCAATTTTTACAGCATAACTTTTTGCAAACTTTCAAAGATAAGCTGAAGTTTTAACTAAATGTGCTCTATATTATTTCAATTTAAAATACAAACCACAAAAGTTGTAAAATTGAAGGTTTAATTAACATTTAATTGTTTTTTTTGCTTCCGTGCAAAAGTTTAGAAATAACTGAGTTTGATTAATATTTATTTCAAAAAAGCTAAAACCTTTACTAAAATTCACAAAATAACAATTTTTTAAAAATAAAATAGTTTTAATAAAACACTTAGTATTTGGTGGCATATCCATTTGCCTTTAAAACAGCATCACAGCGACGAAGCATTTAATCTACTAATTTAATAAGAACATCCTGAGGAATATTATACCAACATTCTTTAATCAATGCAAATAAATGGTCTTTGTTAGTTGTATTTCTACCAACTAATTGTAGGTCGATGTACTTCCAAAGATGCTCAATAAGATTGAGATCTGGAATCTGTGAAGGCCATTCAAGAACTTTGATTTTTGCGATTTAAAATATTCCTTAACAGATCTGGCACAATGCTCTAGATCATTATCTTGTTGTAAGATTCATTTGCGAGTCATTTTATGCTTTGCATGTGGCAGCATAACATTCTTTATAATGTCTAAATAAACTCTCTGATCCATAATACCTTCTATGCGATGAATGCAACCCACATTGTCATGACTAAAACATACCCTAACCATAACATATCTTCCTCCATGATGAATAGTGGGTAACTGATATTTTGGATTAAATCTGTCTTCTACTGGGCTCCTAAAATACCTAATTCCGTCACTACTGAATAGTATAAATTTTGATTCATCAAAAAAAAAAGACTTTTGACCAGTCATTAACTGACCAACTCATATGATCTTTTGCAAATTTTATTCTGGTTTTGAAATTCCTTGCAGATATTAGCGGTTTCTTAACTGGACGACGGCCATACAGATTATTTTGTCGTAGTCGACAAAATAATTAAACTTTGTTTTTGTTTACAAAAACATGATTTAGTGACGGAATAAGGTACTGTTTCTAATCTTTTGCACCAAAGCTTTTTCAAAAAAATACCTTTCAATTTTACAATTTTTGTGGTTTGTATTTTAAATCGAAATAATATAGAGCACATTTGGTAAAAATTCCAGCTTATTTAACAAAGTTTGTCGAAAGTTATTCAGTAAAAACCAAAAAAGAGTTTTTTTTATTTTTTTTTAAGTTGATTAAGGTGCTCCAATAAGTCCTTACGGTCTTATCACAGAGCACCGCCAAAGAGCATTTACGCCTCCTTCCCAACCGATGTCGCAAAACTTGCCCAGAGGTGGGGTTTGAACCACGGATCTTACGTTTCTGAGGCAAGTGCGCTACCACTGCGCCACGGCTACTTTATGTTGTTTCTAAACTTTTGCACGCTACTGTATATGTCCATCATATTAGATCCGCCATTTTGTTTTTCTTATTTTTTCAGCGAATTCTTAATCAGTAACCTTAAAACATATTTTCCATGAAAATTTAAGCAAATCAAACAACGTTTTCATATTTTGACAAGCTTTTTCGATATCTGACCTACTATGCGAAATTTGAAAACTATTTCTGTTTTTTTATTAAGTAGTTCTTTGGCATTTTTATAAAGTATAATTATCAGATTTTTATATAAACAAAGTAAACTTTTTTGTGCGTGTTGTTGTAAGTAGGGTTTTTTTTTAAAGATAGATCAAGTTAATTCCGTTTATTATTTCTTTGAGTTTTTCCCTAGTTTCCCTTTTTTTTTTTGAGAGAGTGGTTGCATTTAAACGTTTTTTGTTGGTAAATGATTGCTTGTGGTTCGCATATCACATTTTCAACACGCTTTCTGATAAACCAATGTATGTTTTGTGTGAACTACTGAAATATTTTTTCAGCAGGAAGATTTCTTTTTGTTTGCAATTACAAGGGAAGTTTTTAGTCGTAATTTATTTTTTTGTTGAGGTTTTTTATGATTTTTGAAATGTTGTTTCAGCAGCTGTAGCTAACTTTTGTGGTGTTTCGGTTGAATAGTTTATACAATGGGTTTAAAGGTCGGAAATGCTTATCTATTAATTGCAAAATGATTTGGCCAACATTGGTAGAGACGCTTATATTGTAGGGTGGGTTTAATCAAACTACATTTCTTTATTGCTTAAGGGGGTGTCGTGTCTTTTAGGTTGTAATTTAAGTTAATGTTTTGTGTATGATGTTAATATATATATATATATATATATATATATATATATATATATATATATATATATATATATATATATATATATAAATGGAAGTTTCGAATCAGAGTTTTTTCTATACAAAAAAAAAAAAATGAGTAAGAGTTAAAATATAATAACTTCAGCCATAAATCTTTTTACACAGGAAAGCTATCGCATTTCCTGTGTAAAAAGATATAATCTTCCGTATAACAATTTGAAAACAAATATGAGAATTTTAAAACATTTATTATTACAAAAAAGATTATATGAATGTTAAAACATATAAAAGTATTCAAATAAATTCATGTGCAAAATGTCGCAAAGCAAAATCTTCCTAAATTCAGAAATAATTTTGATTTGATTTTCATCTGCGCCCACACCATTTAACTGTATGGCTGAACTATGCAACTTGAACTTTGGCATGAAACCAATTAAAGCATAGTTTTCACCTTCCAAACACTTAATTAAAGCCTTTTGCTCTTCTTAAAAATGTTACTATACCAATGCTAAAAAGCAGGAATTACATTTGTTGTGAGCAACCAACCAAAACACGGATAGCCTGAATCACCGAGTAGTAACTTTCGTAAAAATATTTCACGAATTATTATATTCGACTCTCTTAAAATCCTGGCATTGTGTGCTTTAGGCTTTTTTTCAACATCAAAGAGCTTTTTGATGTTATTACACACCGCTTGGATATTGGTTGAATGATTCTAAACTTTAGAACGTTTAGAAGACGTTTAAAAGAGGTTCATAACGTAATTTTTAAAAACAAACACCCGTTGGGATCAATCTAATAAATATTGTTATAAAACTCACATACCATCAAAAGAAATTTAAGTGTTCTACAAGTATCATAATTTATTTAAATGGAGAGCTAAAAAATGTTTAGTATCAAAAATTCTATATATATATATATATATATATATATATATATATATATATATATATATATATATATATATATATATATATATATATATATATATATATATATATATATATATATATATATATATATATATATATATATATATATATATTAAAATCTATTAAACTGTTTATAAATGTTGCTTTTTTAACATTAAACAAATTGATTTGAGATTATTTAGAAGATCTTTATTGTTCTTAAGCTTTTGTGAATCAAGTTAAATAAATAATATTTTGTATTAAATTTATAAAAATATAACATATTTCAAATTTTGCCTAGAACTAGACAAAAATTTAATAAATCTATAAACGCACATACTTTTAAATAGTGAAATAATTTCTTTTTTATATATTTACCCCTTTGTTGTTATATATATATATTGAATAATTATAAAAATATTACACATCATAAATAAATAAAAGTACAAATAAAATAAGTTAGTCCGAGATGTAGTTTTACAGTTACAAAAATTCGGAAGCTATAGAAATGTTTATTCATTGATGTTAATATGATTAATAATACCATTCAACAGTTCTTCTATTCGATTGTTTTGCGCCTCGATAGCTATTATCCTTCTACTTAACTTGTGTATATTTTCTTCAAGTTCGATCTGTTCTTTTTTAATATTTTTAATATTTTTCTAAAAGTTAAAATTCAAGATTTTAAAATGTAACATTTTTTAAAATATCATCTAATATATAAGACTATTCGCACGCATGCGCGAATAGACTATCTTTCTATTTGTACATTAAAAAAACAACTTAAACTTTAGATTTTTTTTTTTTTTTTTTTAATGAAAACTAAAAAAAAAGAATAATTTGAAGCAGAGTTGTTAGTCCTTAGCCTAGGTCTCGGCCTTGCCTTAAGACCAAAATTTAAGTCCTTGGTCTTGGAATTGGTCTTAGCCTTGAAAATATTAGCCTTTGCCTTTAAAATAAAAATACATAAAACTAAAGAATTAAAAGTTTTCATTCTTTATTTTTATGTATTTTTGTTTTCGGCTTTCATATATATCTACAAGTATATTTTCTTATTGACTTCGTTGAATTCTTCGCATAACCTTGGTTTATTTTTACAACATATGGTTTTATTATCAAAGCAATTGTTACCTACAGATTTGTTAATAAATGTTCTTAACGTAAGTGAAAAAATCTTTGGTTTTATAAATGTTTGCGTAGACCTTATCCTTTAAACTCTTATTCTTGTCCTTGACCTTGTCCTTGTAACTTTTGGTCTTGATCTTGGCCTTGTAACTTTTGGCCTTGTTAACAAATCTGATTTTTAGTTAAAGTTAATTTATGTATTTTACAAGCAATTTAATATATATATATATATATATATATATATATATATATATATATATATATATATATATATATATATATATATATATATATATATATATATATATATATATATATATTTATAACTGAGGCTAAAAGTAAGGATATTAAGGAGATTTAAGGAGATATTTTCCTAATATTAAAGGAAAAATAAGGAGAATTAAGGAGAAAACGATTATATTAAAAACAAAAATGATTATTTCAAAATTTATTAAATTTTTTTTAATAAATTTTAAATATAAACAGAAAAATTATTATAAATTAATATATTACTTTATATATATACATATATAAATATAAACATATATTTAATAAAAATATAGGTTTTTATTTTTTAATAAAAACTAAAAAAAAAAAGAATAATTTGAAGCAGAGTTGTTAGTCCTTAGCATAGGTCTCGGCCTTGCCTTAAGACCAAAATTTAAGTCCTTGGCCTTGGAATGTAATATATGTATATACTATGTAGTATATGTATATATAAATATAAATATATATTTAATAAAAATATAGGTTTGCAAACTATCAAAGAATTATATATTGAGAACCCTGATATATATTAGGGTGTCCCAAAAAACAACTTTTTTAAAAATAATCTGCTCTCACCCCCTAAATGTGTTCTATCTAATACAAAAACAATAAGTTTAATTTTTTTTTCAATAAAAAATAATTTAAGGGGTCCCTCAAGACCCTCGAATAATGTTCATTTCGGAAAAAACGATACGTACTTAAACGATACTTTTTTTTTTTAACGAAATCGGCGATTTTTTTACAGAAAATTGTTTTTTGTTTTGGCAAATATTGTATATTTTAAGGGAAATATCGTTACGTATCGTTTTTTCCGAAATGAACATTATTTTTGAAATTTTTATATAATTTTGGTTCATTTGAGTACCAGGTTGACATAATTTTTAAAAACTTTGTTTTGAAAATATTAGGGAGCCATTAAATATTATTAAAAAAATACGTCGCTTTTCGTAGTTAATACTTGTGAAGACATGTTTTTTTTTAAAGATAAAAAATATTAAATGAGATCGAAAAATATAGTGTATATTAATACAAAAGTATTAATATACACTAGTCAAACGTTTATAAAAAAAAATGTATATACACTAGTCAAAAGAACAAATTGTTTTGACTACATCTTGACGATAAATGTCTTCTATGAATCATAGTGATTATAAGTAATAACACTATGATTCATAGATAACATTTATCGTCAAGATGTAGTCAAATAACTATGTCAAATAACATAATAACTATGCTAGTGATATGAGCGAATAGAATAATACAAAATAAGTTTTGACAAAATGTGAGGAAGTTTGAAACAAAAATAAATTTTAAGTATTAAAAAAAATTATTTCAGCTTTAGTAAAAATTTTATTTCTATTTGAATGTATTTTTTAAGATTTAAACGCACCTACGTTTTACGACTTAAGGAAAAGTCATTCAAACAATTAATTTCAATCATAGTCATAATATTTAACTAGTCTGGAAACGCGGGACGTTTTCTTAAAACACTTAAGTTCCTCTCTATACTAGTGCTCAGCCTACTTTAGAGTGCATCAAATTGTAAACATTGCATTTCGCTATAGATAAGTTACATACATTCTGGGATAAATATTGAAATGGCATGAACAAATTGTGATTTTTTTGGTTATTTAGTTTCAAGTTAATATTTTGGATTGCATAGACATCAACTGTTGATAAATGTAGTTATGTGACAGAGTTTGTAGTGGTATAAATATGCTTATTCAACCATATATCATATAAGCATTTTAGTTATATACTATATGAAAATATGTTATAGATGCAAACATATCATCGACTGTATAACTTGATGGATGTACATGGGTATAAATGCTTTGTATTATATTCAGAGTATATTTATTTAAAATGTTAGCTAATAGAGCTTAATAAACTCTATATTCTATATATAGTTTACTTAGCTGGATTAGTTGATAATTTATATATCACTCTTTACACTATGTTGGTATCTTTTCTGGAAACAAGAAAAAATCAGGTACAATTTTATTATTTTGAATGATTTCAAAGCTAAATTAGATAATGTTGGTATCTTTAAAGATATGTGTTTTACCCTTAACACAGCATATTTATCTACCTTAGAGAGAAAATTATATCTTAATTATTACCTAAACTATATTAAAAATAACGATTTGTTGTTTAATTTTCTACCTTACAAGAAAATTTTTTTTTACCTTTGAAGATATAACTTTTTACCTTGGAAGGTAAAAGATTTTACCTTACTATGTGCATATCACATATTCTGCCCTACGGTAGAACTTCTTCCTTTTTTACAAGTGCTATACTAACAATAAATGTTGTGCAAAAATGTTTTTCTACTTTTATTAATAAGTAAAATACTTAATCAGAAGAAAAAAATTAGGGTTTTAATAAATACTTTAAAAATAGCTAGTATATCAAAGCTTCTTAAACTAAAATTCAAAAGCTTGTATTTAAATTTTTGTTTTTATTACGCTGTATTGCAATTTATATAATAGCAAATAAAAAAATTATACTTGATGCAATAAAGATGATGCAAAAGTCTGCTACCAAATATTGCATCACTATCATACATTAATCAAATTTAATTTAATTATAAAAAAAGTACAGTGTATTAAAAGAAGATTACAGAATTTTATTTAAAAATCACAGTGTATTTAATTAAGTTACAAAATTTTATTTCAAATCTTG
This sequence comes from Hydra vulgaris, assembly GCF_022113875.1. Taxonomy (NCBI): domain Eukaryota; kingdom Metazoa; phylum Cnidaria; class Hydrozoa; order Anthoathecata; family Hydridae; genus Hydra; species Hydra vulgaris. The sequence continues at coordinate 34,786,448 of NC_061158.1, read as the reverse complement.
ATTTTAAGCTATAATTTAATATCGATTTTGTTGAATGCAGAAAAATAATATCTCAAAATCTAAGGTTATCTTCAACTAAAATAAGATATTTCATGTTAATTATCTAGTTTCATAGTCAGCTGCAGTGTATGATGATATACTTGACTAATCTAGATGATATACTTGACTTTTACAACTGGTGCCACTACATGACAAATGTTTCTTTTGCTTTAGAAAGCAATCAAAATTTGCAAATTAAATTTCTTATAAGTTGTTACTTGTAACTTGCGATGTTTATGCAAATCGCAAGTTGTTGAAAAAGCATTTTAAATGATTCGTTTATGCCTAATCCACCACATTAAAATAAAACAACTCGTTACTGTCTTATTTAAATATGACTTATCCAACTTAAAACATGGAAAAAAAAGATATATGTAAGGATGGTAAGTTTATACAGTGGAACCATATTGCTTATATATTCTATGAAGACAGAGAATGTGGCCTTTGTATTTCACCTAAACTTACTTTTGAGCATATAAAGTTGACAAAATATTTATTAAAAAGTGTTAACCTTGCTGCCTAAGTAATAAGTTTTTGCTGTATTAAAATTATTATTACATTATGAAATAGCTTATTTGAAAATTATTTCCGACACTAATAATCACTTAGTACTTGCAAGGGTAACCCATCATTTAATGACTTTCAAAAATAACAAAATAAAAAATATTTTTAGTAGCTGGAAATGTATTTAGCTACACTGGTATTATAAAGTTGTAATATTATAGTATTAATTCATGCCAAAAAAAAAAAAGATGTTAATAGATTTGTTCAAAACTAAATATTTTTTATATATGTAAAATAGTAGTGTTGTCATTATTATTTTAAAATTAAAAAGACAATTATACTATTTTTATTATTCAATCTTTTATTGCTATTTTATTATAAATTTACTACACCATAAAACTATTAAATATACATGAAGCATTTATTGTACTACTCTTGGAGCTAATTATATACCAATAATATTTTTTAAAAATATGTGGCTATGAAAATAGCCATTTTAGTAGGTTCAAGTCATCTCACTTTCTCTTTAATGTTCTTGTTCCAAAATAGAGGGTGTTTTTTAATTGATGTTCTTTATATATCAATTTAGTTTGACTTTTTTGAATTTTGAAAGCTTTCAGGTTATATTTTGCAATGTACAATCTATGAACTTGTATGTAAAATGTTAGATGATCATGCATACTTAGCTGCAAACAAATACGATAAACACTGCTCATTATCAACTTAGACATGTTAGAATTAAAACCTATTGTAAAAATAGAGGTACCAAAAACATTCCCACCAAGTCATAATAGAATGTTTTGTTTAGTAATGTAGAGGGGTACATGCTTAAATGTTATAATATCATTGATAAAAGAGGTACCAGTCAGATAAACAAAGACAAGATTTGCTACTTCAAAACATGAAGTAAACTGTTTTTTCAGAAAAAGTTTTGTAGAATCCATTCTACAAAATATTTTCTGAAAAAAACAATTTCTTTCATGTTTTAAAAGCATTTATGTTTTAAATGCTACTTCATATTCTTTTTATGTTTTGAAGTAGCATAAGTAGTAATTAATCAGCAGTAAAAAATTTCAGCATTTCAATCAAATGAATCAGTTACATTTTTACTAGGAACTAAGCTGTAATGACTTCTTCTTGAAAGAATTGAAATATTTATACTTGATTTTAAACTTTTAATGTCAGCTTGTAGCAAAGTACCATTTATCTGAAGCAAGCTTTACTGCAATCTTGATTAAATAATTATAAAATCTAATAGAATGAAGAATAATCTTTGCTTTCTTTTATTCTTTACTAAAACTTTATCAGTAATCTTGTCCTTGTGCTTGGCGTTGAGGTGACGAGTCACCGTGTGATATACATCATTTCTTGCAAAATAAACATAAATATTCTTTCTTCACTTTGGTTAGGATAAATTAAATTAGGTAGTCTAATATTTGAACTAAAATTGAGATTTGCCTTCAACAAATAGCAATTCAATAGCAGCTAAAACAGCATCAAATTCATTCAAATTTTCAAAGCCTGCGCTACAATAAGTCATTTTAAAAACATTTGATGTACTCTCAGTCCGGTCACCCCTTAAAGCTCAAGTTATTTTACGAAATCTATAGAAAACGGCACATGTTTCCAGACTAGTTAAATACTATGACTATGTTTCAATAGAATATGATCAATGAAGCATTACGAAAAACAATAAAGTTGTTAATGCGCAAAACTATTATTTAATTTAAAAAAAAGCTAAATCGAAAAAAGCCGGCTTTTTCATAGCATATAAAAGTGGCTCTTTCAAAAAATTGTATGGTAAAAAAAATAACCTAAATTAAACATTTTTTACCGAAACTTTAATTTAATATTATTTGTGGAAAAGAAGGACACACATATATATAACAATGCAGCATATATGTATTATCAAATAATAAAATACTCTTTATTTTAATAATAAATAAGTAAACCCCAAAAAAATTACTTTTTATTTCCAAAATTTTTAGTGCACCTATATGACGCTACTTATTTTAGAAAAACTCTAAATTTTTTGTGGGTGAAAGGTATCCAGCGTTGCCACACAAAAAGTAAAATACAATTATGATCGGGTGCCAGTAAGTTAGAAATAATAGCATTGACTCTTTGAAAACCTAGCTCTTTCATACACACTCTCCCCTATATACACAACATTATTAATAGCTTGAACTTATTTATAAAATATTATTTGACATGGTATTGTTTTATTTAACTATATAAAAGTTATGACAATATGGATACATGACAAATGAGAGTTTTTGTGTAATATCTAATGGTTAACATTATTTAAAGCTTATACATAGATGACATATGAGAGTGTTTGTGTAATATCTAATGGTTAACATTATTCAAAGCTTATTAAAAAAAAAAAAGGTTTGAAATAGATTAAAAAAAACTAATTTTTAGTGTCAATTTAATCAACCAAAGTTGAATTTATTTTATACAAAAATTATTTTTCAGGTTTTTTGGTACAAGATAATTGCAATATTATATAAATAATATTCTAACCAACTGTTATAACGTATGTCCTATGATTAAGCTCAAACATATTTATATGTAATATAATTCATACATATTTATATGCAATATAATTCATACATATTTATATGTAATGATTATTGTATATCTTAATCAACACACATTCTAATTTAATTGTTTACATTTATGTACAGTTTTTATTTTTATTTTATTTAGGTGCCCCAAGAAGTCCTTACAGTCTTAGAAGTTCACGCCTCTTTCCTAACCGATGTCGCAAGACTTGCCCAGAGGTGGGTTTGAACCACGGATCCTTTGTCTCTGAGGCAAGTGGGCTACCACTACACAACGGCTGCTCATTATTAATATTACTTCAAGTTTCGTACCATACACGGCAATCATCAGCTAATAACTACATAGAAAAACCATTAAAAAAAACTGTTTAAAAACAAACACTTTTACAAATGAATTAAAAATTACGGTAGAACATTTTCTAACGTAATAAAAGATGTAACTATTTAGTCTCCGGTATCAAAAGAGCACAATAGAAATTTGTTGGAATGTCAACACTTAGATAATATTTCATCTTTTTTATTGAGCAGGTTGTTTTCATATCATTTTCTCCACACCTTCCTAAACGATGTTGCTAAACTTGCCCAGAGGTGAGGTTTGAGCGTTTAAACAGTTTAAACCAGTTTATACCAGCGTTTAAAAATCCACAAAATAAATTTAATGCAAACACTTTGATCCTTGTTAGATGATTGAATCATTTTCTCAGCTAATGACACTGCTTATGCCTGGTTGGCATAAAACCTCTAATCAATATTATTCAAATAAACAATTATTTTTTACTTTGATATGTTGCTAACTTTCAGTTAAAGCATGAAACTAAAAAATAGGAGAATGGAATTAAATTTAGTTATGATAGCAGTTTAAATTATAAACTTATAGTTATCAAAACAACTTGAAAATAGAAAATAGTGAAATTGCAAAGATCAGTTTTAAGGCCATCTGGTATTAAAGTTTCTCAAACTCAGTGGTAACTCTCAGAGTGGCTGATTCCATCAACAGTTGTAAGATATCCAAGTATTACCAATATCATTTTGTGTATGGAAGGTGTCCCTTTAAAACATTATTGCCACCAAACTGTTTTAATCTATCCTTTACAAACATTACTGATTTTCAAAGTAACTTTTCATCTGTTGAGTCTTATTTCTTATAAAATTCACCAGATCTACTTGTCTTTTGTGAGATTAATTTGAATTCAGCTATTTTATCTTCATATATCACTGTTGATAGCTATTATCATTTCATTTAAACTCCAAAAATCACATGATTAGCCTAGGCATACACATATGTATAAATTTACCTATTTGTTGTGAAACCAGGTTTAAATTCTATAAATATTCTTTCTATTATATTTATCACCTCTCCACTCAATCAGATTTTCTTCTTCATTGTTCTCAGTGATTGCATCTTTAATTGTGTTTTCCAAGACTGCACTTTTTTCAATGTTTTTATTTGATCTAATTGACCGAAATCATTCTCATTATCCATTGGCGAATATTGTTATTACTAGTGACTCAACACACTGAATAGCTTGGTTTTAGTGACTCAACATACTGAATAGCTTGGTTTTAGTGACTCAACATACTGAATAGCTTGGTTTTGGTGACTCGACACACTGAATAGCTTGGGTTTAGTGACTCAACACACTGTATAGCTTGGCTTTAGTACCATTGACATATTGTTTCAAAAGTTCAAAATTTTTATAATTCCTCAATCTCTTACTCAGATAGTTAACTTTGTTACTTATTTTACAGTCAACCATAATCACTTATCATTTCTCTTTTATTTGTATCTTATCTCTGACCCTAGCTTATTCTCATTAGCACTAGAAATAACTATTCAAAGTTTGCTAATCAACACTGATTGGCTGAAATAAAAATTTTGGTAAGTAGACAATCAAATTTTTTCAGAAAATCAAATATCCTGTAAATTAAAGGTCTACTTCATTTCCAGTTCTTTAAAATTGAAATGGAAAATGTTGTAAATAACAATAGGTGCAAACATTAATTTATGTTCTACTTCTTCTTAACTGCTATTCATAAATATTTAATTAATTTATATAATTTCAGAACTTCCTATGCAAAATTTGCACAAACACTGGCCAGCAAAATTACCAGATTTGAATCTAATTGTATCTATTTGGGCTTGGGTGGACAAAGAATTAGTCAAGTCTGAATAAAATCTGTAAATAACCTGTATATAATAATCTGTAAAAAACTATAAAAACACACAAAAAAAAAAAAAAAAAAAAAAAACAGATACCATTTAGAAAGAGCAAAATATATACCTTAGATTTTATATTAGTGGAAGGAGACTCAAATGACCAAAAAGACCAAAGACTTTTTGATTTATATACATTAGGATAAACTGACTCTTTCAATTTGACTAAATGCTTTTGAATTGAGATGGGTAGAGCTTTTTCTACATCCAACGTTAAATCCACCTGAATATTTTTATTTTCATTATAATTAATTAATTTACAAAAAATATAGAAACTCATAAAATATTAAATCAAATCAAATATATGAAAAGATTATAACAAACATTTAACTGGAAACTAATAACAATAGACTGGAAACTAATAACAATAGACTGGAAACTATTAACAATAGAGGTAAATAATAATTAATACAATAGATTTAACCAAAAATAATGGTAATAATAAATATGTCAGCGAAACAATTTTATTAATTAGCTTCAATTTTAAAATAATATAAACGAGTTAAAAGTTATTTTGTAAAAATAAAAATATATATATTTACTATATATTTAATATATATTTACTTTGCTTTACATCACTTACGTTACCAAGCTATTATTATCGTAGACATTTTCTATCTAATATTAAGAACTAGATTTACATAACAAAAGAATTGCAAAACTATTGAACTCATTCATTAAAAATAGTTAACAAAGAAATTTTAAAAAAACTGGTGGCACTCTTCCTGAGTGATTTTTCATAACATTTATGAAAGTTATCAAATCGAAAACAGTTTTTACGCAAGACCAAGAGCAATTTAAAAAAATTATTTTAGTATTACAACTTTATTAATACTTATTTGAATCATTTAAATTGGTTTATCAAAGTTTTTACTTACACTTCTTACGTTTTTGCATTTTGCCTTATTTTCATTAGGTCGAATTTTTTAAAATGCTCCTTTGTGCTTACATTTAAATCTTTCAAAATAATTTTGACGTAAAATCTGCTATCTCAGTTTAAGAGGGAGAGAGATATGTGTGATTGTTTGTGATAGAAGGTAAGGGATTAAGAATTGACTAATATAAGGTGACTTGCTTTATGGATGACCCCCAAACAAACAATTTTTTTTACTAAAACAAAAATAAAAAAGGTTTTAACTGATTTTTTTATATTTAGAGAATAGCAATTAAATCTTTCTTTTTTTTCTTAATGTCTAATATTGAAAATAAAATATTAAACTTCAACATTTTTCTATGCTTTTTTGCTATTGTACACTAGCCATATTTTATTGATTACTTTTTCTTGCAGAACTGCCATCTTTGAAAGTATTTAACAGTATATCTTAAAAACTTTCGTTTTTAAAAACATTGACCAAGAATCAGGAAAAGAACCATTTTGTTTTTTTAATCTATATGTTTCGCACTCAAAAAATATATATTAATATAATATAATGTAAATAAAAATATTTGTATAAAATTTATTTTTATTTATTTATTTAAATGTCAACCAAAATAAGAATACGTAAACAAATAAAAAAACAATAATATAAATAATTTTAAGTAAGATTTAAAAAAAAAATACAATTTTTTTAAAATTCTCCTAATAAAAAAAGTCTCAGTTAGAGTCAAACCAATCCAATGAAACAATAATTACTTAATGACATAATTTATTTTGTTAACAAAAAAGCGCCAGAACTTTAGTAAATGCATGTAGTTTTAACTTACATTCCACAAATTTAAAATAAATGTTGTGTCTAGCCCAATGGTACCGTTGCTTTAATTTTTTATCTTAAAGTCACAGTAGTAAAATTTGATTGGTTTATTTCAAGTCATGACTGCGAATATGATTGGTTAATTTAGAAAGTTTTATTTGTACAAATTTAAAAAGAATAGCGTCTATGAATAGTGCATTTAGCATTGTGGTATCTCATTTGTTTATATCGCTAGGTGATCCGGGATTGAGTTTTACTTCCAGAAAAGAGTTTTATAATGTTTTTTTAAATTTTTTTTATTGAAAGTTATTATTATTGTTGTATATTGAAAATCACATTAATGTTTATTATTTAAAAACATCTACTGATTTAGGGATAGACGCAGTGAGTGTACATACAGCAATTGATTTAACTATAATAAATAACAGTAAAGTTTACAGAAAGGAAATTATTACAAATATTCAAAAAAAAACTTGCTCATGACCCCAAGATTTTAAACGCAATATTTAAAGGTTATGTTCAATTCTTCTATTATTTAAAGGTTAGGTTCAATTCTTCTATTATTTAAAGGTTACGTTCAATTATTTTATATGCAGTGACTTATTTACAAGATGAGATTAATTTCCTTGTTCAAATATTTAATGAAAATGGGTACAATATATGCCAGCTAACAGGTATTGCTACATTTGTGGATAAACATCAAAAGATTTTAATAAAATTATTAAAAAAGTCTTCTCATTTGGACTCTCTTTGGATTCTTCATGCAAGGATCCGCTTTTTTTGAATTGCTTCTTCATTCAGCGTATAAGATACCTCTACAAAGATGGCAAGCTTGATCAGACAAGGAAAAAAAAATGTCAAAGAAGCAAAGTAGAAAATTCAAACATCCTTCAAAGAAAAAATAGGGCTTCAAGTAGATATACCTAAAACAGAGTTTGGAAATACCAATGACGACAATATGTCAAGAAGATTTTTTTCAAACTCGAAATTATCTTTACAAACAACTGGTGTTAACTTGAATTTATTAAACATTTACACGTTATTCTTGAAGCCATTTCAAGTGGATATAAAATTGATGCTGTTTAATTCGACACTTTTGCTCATGAAACTGCTAAAATGTATATGGTTGGTATCCCATGTCTCCAACTATGCATAAAGGTTTGATACATGGCTCAGAAGTAATAACTCAGGCAATCCTCCCTATCAGCCAGTTATCTGAGGAGGCAGCTGAAGCCATAAACAAACACTTTTGGCAGTACAGACAAAATTTTAGTCTAAAGTTTTCACGTATTGACTGCAATACAGATATTAAATAGTCTGCTATTGAGTTCAAACCCATACATAAGTAGTTCTAGATCGAAACAGCAAAAAAGTGTTGCCAAAAGAGGCAGTCAATATGATATGATATCTCAGAATGAAGGTTTGACATGCAAATAATTTAAAACAAATAAGTCTTTTTCTTAATAATAAGTTACTCTCTAAATTTTTTTTTTAAAATTAAGTGTTTAATTTTAATAAAATACTGTGTTAAATATTTTTGAGCAGTTTTTTCCACTGTGCGTGGTCAGAAGAACTTAAGCTTTAATGTGGAGAAACTGAGCACTGACTGGGATCAGAAACAAGACATTCGTTGAGTTGAGCATGTAAATGATTCGAATTGTCTGGAAAGAGAGTTGGAAAGTTGAATAATTGTGTTAGAGATTGAGAAAGTAGTACTGAAAAAAATCAAATAAAAGAATAGTCTGTGGATTTAAACCTAGTTTCCCCACAAATTGGCGAATGCCCAGGCCAAGCATGTTACTATTGAAGTTTTTACAAATTAAAGGAATACAACCATCAATGCCAAGATCATAGGATGAGATAGCTGATCTCAAATTAGTCACACAAAAAGCAAATAGGTCTAGTGAACTTTGCAAGAGATAAGACTCAATAGAAGAAAAGTTACTTCGAAGACCACAATATATTAGTGAATGATAGATTAAGAGAATGTGATGACAATAGTTTTATAGTTTTTGGTACTTTACTTTACATTTTTGGATTTGTTAAAGTATTTGACTCAAAGCACAGATACTACTCAGCAAATTATTTAATAGTCCTGGCAATAGCCTTATTAATATTAATATACCCTAAGGCATAACAAAGAGTTCCAAATGTGGCCTCAACAATGCACACCAAAATTATAAACAGCGACACCATCCATGCGCAACATGGCACTATTAGTATTTTGATACTTTACAGCTATTTAATGAATCAGCCTCTCTGAGAGCTACCACAGAATTAGGGAAAATCTGACTACCAGCCGGTTTCAGAACCATTAAACTGAGTTTAAGAGCTGTACTTTTATTAAGAGATAAAAGAATGAGCTGCTTATTTAAAAAAACAAACAAAATCCATGTCAAGAAGATCCAGTATTCAACATTCTAAACTGGAAACAATGTATTATAAATACATCTACTCCAGCCTAATAGATAAAGAAGGGGTGCAAAGCTGGTCAATATATAGAATAAACAGATAAAATCTGTTTACTCCTTATGTCTTTGCATAGGAGGCTTCATACAAGATGGTAGCCAGATGCATATAATGTTTATCCAAGATAAGAACTTTAATCAAGACATTATTTCTAGTCTTAACTCAACCAAGAGCCGTAAAGTAGGGAGAGGGTGTTAAGTCAGAATAAGCTTATCCTAGCCTTTGACTAAAAAAGCATATCTTATAAGGCAGCAAGATATAATACTGAAGCAGGTTTGTACTGGGATACATGTTGCCAGTAGCAGGATAACCTGACCTGACATATATAAAACAACAAATATGTTAATAGTTTTCAAACAGATAAAAAGTTTATAGTTTTCAAATGAAATGCTAATAGTTTTCAAATGGATAAAAAGAATTTTAAATTTTTTTAATACATTTTATAGACAATATTCTTAACATAACTGGTGTCATCCCTAAAATAAATTAACATTATTGAACAGTACCTAGTACTTCAATTACCTAGATAACATACCTCAAATATCTTTAGTATATAGAATCCAATTACAAGTGGTGGGTCATACTTTTAAAATAAAAAATATAACTTTTACTGCTATTATAAGCTCCATTAAATATATGCTTATCCTTAAAAAGAGCTTTTTTTGTAAGCTATCTTTAGTTTAAAAGAATTCAAAATTATCAAGACTTTGATAAATTTGAATTTTTAGGGCAAAAAGTGGATGTATAAAATTTCTTACCTAAAATTTAAATTTTATCAATTAATTTTTTATTTTTTTATAAACCAAAAGACCTCTTGATTTCTAGATTGAACTAATTTATTGAAACCTTTTTATAATAGTTTTCTGGAACCTTCTATAATGTTTATTTAGAACAAGTCTTGAAAACAGAGGTTTTACAAAATAACATCGAACCACTTATGTAACTAAGTAAAAAAAAATCTTACCAACATTGCCAATCTTTTTGGGATGGCTTGTTTTTGAACTGTTTCAATATCATCAGCAGCTAAACCAACCTATTAAGTACATTCAAGTTCCCTAAATAACATGTAAGTGCTTGTGTGTGTGTATTTGTGTGCATAAGACCTTTGAATATTAATATTCAAAATATTAGTGAAAAAAAAAAAATTTCCTTCTTATGTTATGTTTAACTAGACAAATTAAGAAAAACACTTACCAATAAGTTAAATAGTAAAATACAATTGATGATTACAAAAAACATATAGATAACCCACGCAGTTGGAATTGGATTATAGAGGCGGTTGTAAATATTATCATATTCATACTCTCCCAACATTCCTAACAAAATTTTCATAAAAACGTGTGGAGGAGTAGTATACGATCTAGGGTCCTAAAACAAGGTTACAAAATTCCTAAAATAATTTTTAAAAATTTCTAAAACAAGGTTAAAAAAATTAAAAATTTCTAAACAACTGATAAAGCTTACAAAAAAATATAAAATACTAAAAAATAAAAAAGTTTGTAGATTAGAAAATTAGAAAAATAGAGTATAGAAAAGATTAGAGAGATTATGTAAATAGAAAAAATAAAGAAATTTGGAAATATAGAAAAGCTTCTATGAATTAATGAAGCAAAAATTAAATTTTGAAAAGCAAAATAATTTGAGAAGCAAACAGTATTTGTAGAAAAAAGAAAGAAATAGATCAAACTTGTAGAAAAAAGAAATAGATCAAACTTGACTGTAAAGCAGGCTTGATTTAAATAAAATTTAAATAAAAACTTTAAATTTAAATAAAACTCACAAAGAAACGTTTAAAAAAAAATAAGATTCTATTAAATAAATAAATTTTAAGCCAAAAAGGCATTTCTCAAGCCTTTGAGCATACTTCAGGTGACTAATCCATTATTTGAATCTTTTTCCGTGAGTACTGAAGTGATGAAGTGGCACTTTTCTGGTCAATGAAGCAATGGTGGAGCAATGCTGCAGTTTGGTAATGCCAAATAAGCGTTCTTGAACTCCAAAATTCATTTTGCAAAGTCCTTCTGCTAGTGTCATGCCAAAGCAAGAAGTAAGCAAGAGATCCAGAAACATTCTGAAAGTGTAATTAAAACTGAGGCATATTGAAAATACATTGAAATTATTCCCTCTACACTCTTTAATAGAGTCAATACCACCAAGGATGAATCTTGCTGGAAATGATCTAAATTGTTTAGCAATCTGTGAAACTTTTTTACAGCAAATTGATCTCCATGATATGGCTATTCTTGAATATGGTATGGTACTGGCCATCAATGTGCTTTTGACCAGACATCTTTCATTGCTTTGAACAGATGACTAACAATGCAAAGAAAGTGCAGCTGGTTGGATAAGTTTTAAAATCAGTGCATTGGATGGTTCAGAAACAAAAGACTCATAGTTCACATTTCAAAACTTTTAGATCTGTTTATATTGCTTCCAGAAGCTTTTAAAGCTTGAAAAGATTCCAATGCAAGGATGCATGCTTGCATGAAAATATAGTCAACATATAATTTTGGCTAACATCTTTCGACAAGAAACAACAAAACCCTAAGCACCAGCTTGAATAAAAGACCAAACTTGCTTGATATTGTTGTAGTTCTTTAGAAGATTATCTAATACAGCAACCAGGACTTGCGGTGGTAATTGGACATCATTAAGAGTAATCATACCAATAATGCTAAGTCAAAATTTTAAAAAACCATTACCTTCATCAACTACAAGTTTAACTAAATTATTAAACAACACTTTTTATTGAGGGCCTTTTCAGTCAGATTTTCAAGAAATAAATTTTTAAAAAGGGTTAGGCAATCTACACCTCTTTTTTGCATTTTCTTTTAACTTTCTGTGGTCTTTAATAGGTTATTTTTTTTAAGCTCCAAGTACCCTATTAACCAAATACAGGAGCTGCACTCAGGTCAAATTTGGATGGTAGAGAAATCAAAGTGACTGACAAGCTTTAGAAAATTCTGGCATGAAGTAAATACCATTAAGAATAATTTGCAAATAATGTATTGTATAGTGGTACTAATAAAAAAACATCAATAAGTGTAAGACAAAAACCAGATTTGTAAAATTACTGAGTCAGCTATTTTGAATTTCAAGATATTTACGGATTTTCTGTACAAAAAACTTACATAAAAAAAAATACATTAAAAAAGTTACAGTGCATGTGATTAATAAAATTGCCCAGCGCAACATTTTTCGCTCGTAATACTGAAATACATTATCAATGAGCGAGATTATGCGTGCTTGATTTTGACTATCTTCGAGGGCAATATTCAGAGTTGGAAATTGGTTGCCATGAGCCATCCATAAATTACGTACACAAGTATGGGGATCACTCAAAATCACTTGAGGGGGTCACTCAAAAGGGTACCAGTGTGTACAAGGAAAAGGATGGACAATCTTTTGTTGAATTTTTTTCATGTAAAGTCAGACAAAAAAGCTTTGGTTTTTTAGTTAATGCATCTGTCTACCAGAAAAATGTTATTGTTATGTCTGTAAGCAGTAATGACTTCATAACTTTTTATTTATAATTTGTACAAAATAGAAAACTACTTTCTAATTTAAACTGAATGCGCCATTTAAATGTTATCAAGTGAATAATATTTTATATACCAGATTATATACCTAATAAATATATAATAGACTTATACTAATATAATATATATTAGTGAAAGTATATATATACTTATACACAATGGCGTAGAAAGGTTTTTAAATGTTTAAAATAACCAACTTTTAAACAAAAAATTCGAAATATATTTACATTCATATGTACGACTAAAAAATTCTTCACAAAAAGAAATTACGGAAAGGAGAATGGGAACAAGAAACCCTAAAATCTTAGCCCCCTGCCCCAAACGTGAGAGCAGCAAATTGATGAAATATATTTTGTACTATTTTCAATTAGACTTATATTTATTGATAAACTTTAATTTTCATAGTAAAATATTTTAGTGTTCAAAAAATATGACCTTATAAAGTTTTAACCCCCTAAATTTGAGGTGGTTGCAAATTTAACTTTTTAATAAATAGACTTTATAATAAGCTTAACTGATTTAAAGTGAAAATACCAGTGAAATTATTTAGTTTTGTATTAACTTATATTTGACAAAAAAATATTTGATATTCCAACGTTTAAATATTTTTAGAATATTAGTCATTAATTAATAGAATGTGATCAAACTAAATCGAAGCTTTAAGTAAAGTTTTAGTTATATAAACTTTTTATGCTAGATATTTATAAGATATTTATAAATATTACGCTAGATATTTTTAAATATTACGCTAGATTTATATTTTTTTTAACATTTAAGTCTAGAATTTTCATTGAAGTGTTGCAAGTTTTAATATTTTATAACATGGACTTTATTCAAAGTAAAATTTCCAGTTAAGTGAAATTTTTTGTCAAACGAACCCTAAAAAAATATACGAGTTAGCAAATGACTTAACCAGGGTACAATTAATAGGATAATAAGATAAAGTTAAACTGGAATTTTTTTAAAAAAACACGCTATCAAATTAAAGAAATAAATCATTTTTAATTGGAACTTATACCGCACAAATTAAAACTAAATTAAATCACAAATAAATTATGCGTGACATACTTTATTATGAATGTAACTTCTTTATTTAACAATATGCATACTCTTTTAAACATATTTTGACTTCAGCAAAAAAATTTTACAAAAAATATTTTCTATAAAATTAACTTATAATTTTCTCCCTCGCAAGTTCTTTAGACGAGTGCGGTTTTTTACTCTCGCAACGAAACCAGTGAGCGCTATTTGTTGCGCCTGGAAGGTCATGTTTCATGTGCGTGGAGGAATGAGGTAGTAAGCAGGTGTAAAAGGGTGTGTTTTCAACATGACAAAAACCTGACGTTTATAAATAGATGTTGCAAAAATCTATTTATAAACGTCAGGTTTTTGTCATGTTGAAAACACACCTTTAAACACCAGCTTACCACCCTTTGCCACCTTACACCACCTCATTATCTCATACCTTCTGTTTACGATTTTACAAACCCTATATCATTACGTAAAGGGTGGTGATCTATTTGCAAAGGAGAAGAGGATTTTGAAAAAACTTTCTTACAAATACTTATTGTTTTTCTTAATAAGTTTGAAAAAAAGATGTCTTACCCATTCATCAGATTTCAATTAAAACATTAGACTTTAATTTTGTCATTTTGTGTAATTGGAATTTATATATTCTTATCCTGCATAGGCTTTACTGGGTCATAACCTTTGTCAATAAATGTCAAAATAAGTAAATGTGTTGCAAACACAAGATTCTATCATTACTTTACACCAGAGTTCACTAAAAATAATAAAGAATGCAGTCATACAAGAACAGCTTTAATACTGCAACTAAAAAAGAAAAATGCAGTAATTTCTAAAACTAATAACATCTAAAATAGAACTGTATGGCAGACATTATTGTATTTGTCAAAGGGTCAAAGCTCTGGAAATTTTAAAATAAGAACAACTAATTTAGTTAGCACTAAATTTGTTGTTCTTATTTTAACTTTAATAATAATAGTTCATGAAATACATAATAAAAATATGTTAAATATGCAAAAGTTAAAATAAATAATGCATAGTAAATAAATTGTGACAATCAAACAAAAGATTATTTTATGTATAAGATTGTTTTGAGAAAACAAATTATAATGAAATAAACTCTTTTTTAAGAGCCAAATTTAGATTTCACTAGTAATTTGTCATATTAGTTTAAATGGCTTTTAATTCGGTTTAAAATTAAATTTAATTACAACACAGCATTTTAAAATATGCTGATGACACAATTTAACTTTTAACTTTGTAAATGGTAAAATAATTTGTATTTGGTATCAAATTGAAGTTTTATCTTTCCTTTATTAGGTCGCCGAAAATGTGGTCGACTTTATTTAAAATAAAATAGTGTGAATTTATTATTGACAATGAGTCTTACTTTACTTTGTCAGCATGTGGCTGGTAATAATACATACTATTTAAATATTTGACACCAGACATTGTTAAGTATTATGACGTCCCAAAATTTGAACAAAAATTACTTGTATGGATAGCAATCTCCCTACGAGGGTTCACATCAATTTACATTGTTCCTTCTTCCCATCATCCTAACCAATTTTGAAAATCAAAATTTTTCATTATTGAAACATTATCTAGACATTCTAGACAAAAACCACTTGAACTCTGAACTGCATTCCTGTTTTATTTTTTTAAAAATATTTTCTAGAATGTATTCTCTTCAAATAATTTAACAATTGTTAAACTCGTGTTCTCCTGTCTGCTGGAAATTAGCCTGACGAAATTATTTTTAAAATTTTTTATCTAACTATTCTTCTATGTATAATAAGTTTTTTTAATAAATAAATTACTAATATCTAATTTTAAGTCCAACATTGTGATCTTTTCTTTGCGACAGCTTAAGGTTTGAACTAGCTAGTAAATTTAACAAAACTCACTTGTTTACAATTAATAATTATTAGAGTATTGTTAATTGTTACACTTTTACAGTGTCTTCTACTTTACATCAATTGTGCAAATGGCTCACGCTAGGAGTGTCGAGGTACTGCTGTATACTTTAAGAAACTTTTCTGTGTTTTTTAACAGACAATTTTTGTTAATTTTCGTGATTCAATAAAGACTTTTTTCTATTGTTGTGATTTAAGGTTTTGAGTATGACAAAACTACAGTTGATAAATGGAAGTTAACTGTATTACGACTTGTATATTTGTAGAACTTAGGTTAAGTAAAGCTAGTTATAAATAATAAGTGCAAAAATTGCCTAATGATTTATATTCATTAAGTTTTGCCTAAGATTTATATCAGTTGCAGTTTGAATTAAGAATGCGTTAATAAGAATGTCAATGATAAAGATCTAAAACAAACTGTAAAAAACAACAAAATAAGTCTATTATTATATCTAATTATAGTCTAATAAGTGCAATGATATTCTAATATTTAAAATTATTTTTTTATATATCTTTTTTCTAGAAAAAAAAGCTAGATATTTTTAAAATATCTGAAAATTTTCTTTCTCTCTTTATTGTATAAGATGCTCCACAACAGCCTTTTTGTCAAGTTGATTTTAAAAATCTTTTTTAAGCTTAGACTTAAAAATCTATATTTCTGTAAAATTTATAACTCTGTAAAATGCATAGTTCTGTAAAATGTATAGTTCTGTTAAGTTAAAAATAAGAGGTCTAACAAAGCACAAAATATTATGTAGATAAAATATGGAGAATATAAAATCAACTTCTATGATTTTTGCTTTTAAAAGTAGTTTTGTACATGAAGTTTTTAGAACAATTTTTTTAATTATTTGACTCTTTTAATCTGTTTATGTTATGATCTAGTACCAAAAAAAATTGTATAAAATATATGTATATATATATATATATATATATATATATATATATATATATATATATATATATATATATATATATATATATATTGTGACCAGGTTAATATTTGACTGGGGCCAGGGCCAGGTTTGATAAAAGACTCTTTTTAATAACTTTAAAAATTCATAAAAAAAACTTTTGAAAAAGAAATCAAAACTCACTTGCATAAAAATAACCAAATGGGACCCCAAACCAAAGGCAATCATAAATAAAAACATTACAGGAGCTATTTGAACAAACGACTTTAAGATATGTGTGAACATAAAAACATATATTCCAAGTTTAGGAAACTTTCTCAAGAATAATACCAAACCTAACCATGATAAGGTTAAACTAGCTGCTCCTAGTTGATTTTGAGTAAACGAACACCTGCAATCAAAACAAACTATTTGTGCATAATATTTGTGCATATTACTAAACAAAAATCAAGATTTATCACTATTATTTATACCTAAAACTGCTACTTTCATCACTAAATGATTCTTTAGCATAAACCAATGAACAAATATACGCTCCTAGCTCAACAGCTCGGTATACACGAATGTAATTGTAGGGATTCATAATAAGCTTGGCAAACTAAAAAAATTTAAAACATACAAAAAATTTGAATTATTGAATTGAACCAAAAAACTATCAAAAAAAAAAAAAAATTAACCTCAATGCTCAGACTGATTGCACTTAGCACTATGACTATATATCTGCCTGGATCAATAAAGAAGTTTGATAAATTATTATTTGGATTAAAAGGTAAGCAGGAATAAGAATTGTTGGAAACCTGAAGATTAGCTCTTAAAGATAAACCATAGCCAGTTATAAAAAAAAGAAAGATCATGTACAATAACAATCTGGAATAATATGCATATCGACCACATATGCTCCATTTGCATTTTAGTAAACATGTTACCAAAGGATGACACAATAACCCTGTACGCTCATTTTGAACCTAAAAAAGTTGAATGTATGGTCAATAATGTATTGCCAGTCAATATGTTTTTATAAATGAAAATTATAAAAGGTAATTTCATTTATATAATAAAGTAAAACTAATGTTAGGAAGTGTGCTTTTTTAAAAAAAATAGATTCCAGAAATACAAAATATTAGTAAAAGGTAAGTCAAGTAATTCTTTGTTTTCTTAACTCCTTTAGAATATGCTTAAATTTTTCAGTTTAAAAACATAAACCTTTTCAGGATCATTCAAATATTTCAGTCTGCTATGCAGCTATTTAATTATCCTGATTTGCTATGTGGCATATATTATATAAGTCGCAGTGGAAAAATAAGTTTGAAAAAAAAAAGAACAAAATTAAAATAAGTTTTAATCTAAAAACTAGGACTGAAAAAAATATTTTTTTTTGTTTAAAATATTTATTTTTAAGATTCTTTTTGAAAAAAAGAATCTTAAAAATAAATATTTTAAACAAATAATTAATTTAGAAAATGAATAAAGAAAGCAACAAAATCTTTTTCCACTCTCTTCTGGATTAATTATAGTAAAAATCATACTTAATAGTTAAAGCTTAGTGAAATAATTTTTAAAAATTTAAAAAATTAATAAGTTGTTACAATTACAATGTTACAATTTTTAAAAATTAAAAAAATTTATAAGTTGTTGATTCTCTTTCAACTTTTAAACTTCAAAATTTTAGAATTCTTCTTTATATAAGAATGACTATGGTTATATAGAACATTTTACAACCAAAATAGTTAAGCATTAGTTCAATTGTTTATCCCAAGCTAAACTATATGAAAAAATCAAAACAAAGTAACATTACCATGAACTTTAAAGGGTGATTATGTTTGAAATTTTTTGTCTTCATCCAATCAACTGGAAATTTGGTGTTCATACTAGAAATTAGAGAAAAAAGTGACCGCCTATGGGAGAAGTCGAGTGATTTTCGGTGTTGGTAATATTCACTATCATCTAAAGCAATAGTGCACCATGGGGCAAACATATCTTCAAGAAACTCAAAATTGTATGTAATTTTATATTGAGGATGTTCACAAGGAAGACCATTATCTAATACACACTGATTAAAAACTTGTTCAGCAACGTCTAAACAAAACTACTCTTCTAAAAATTAAATTTAATAAAATTAAATAAACAAAATTTAAGCTTAATAAACCATAATAAACAAACCAGGAAGTTTTTGAATCAGTTTTCTCATTGGAGTTGTTAAGTTATTTCCTTCAACAGTAGAGTTTCGCAAAGCGTTTTGCCAGTTGTTACACCCTATAATTGCCATGGCAACTTCTCTAAAAAAAATACATACAAATACACAAGTGAAAAAAAAATTGTGTTTTGTTGGAAATACAAATAAGAAAAAATCATGAAAACAAACTTTTTGGTAATAAATGTTAAAACTCTTTAAGATTATTTTGCTAAATGACATTTTATCTTTTTCTAGTTTGTTTTTGAAAAAATTAAATCAATTTTCTAAACATAGTTACCAGAATAATCAAAAATATAAGAAAATTTAATGTGTGAAAAGTATTACCGTTGATTATTCTCTATAGCATAGTCTAAACAGTTCTTTCCAAAGTGATCTCTTCGAGTAACATCAGCATTTCTTGACAGAAGTAAGTTTACTATGTCAACATGCCCTTCCCTGCTAGCCAGATGTAATGGTGTTATCTAATAATCAATGACATTTAAAAGCGTAACCAAACATTTTAATTTTTTCTGCACAAATAAAAATAGTACGAAAAAAAGAGCAAAATTTAAATGTGTGTGTATATTTCTAAGAATATATATATATATATATATATATATATATATATATATATATATATATATATATATATATATATATATATATATATATATATATATATATATATATATATATACAGGCTTGGTCAGGAAGTGGGTGCGATCGCACTCGATAATTGACCACCGAAATTATATTTACTTGCAAAAAGCCAGCCAGATTTTTCAGGCGTTTTGAGAACATTTAAGTTTATGTATGTTTCCTTGTTTGTCCGCAAAATAATAAATTTATTATTTTATCATAAATTTTAAAATATTTTGTTTTACGGACGTACATGGAAACTTATATAAACTTGAATGTTGTCAAACATCTTAGTGCGGAAAAATAAATAAAGAATATTCGCGAACACAAAAAACCCGCCAAATTTACGAACAACTAATTCTATTGGTTCAATTAATAAATAACTGAAATTACTAAAGAATTCAAGCGAATGTTCTAGAGTATTCTGTTGAATTATTTTTCAAAATCGTATAATTTGAGTTTTGTTATGTTTTTGTTGAGATTTCTAGCATCAATTGTTTTAAGAATATACTACCAAACGAACAATTATTTTAATACAATGGCTCATTCTCGGAGTCACATCTACAAAGCTATAAATGTTTTAAACTAACATTTGTTTACAAAAATAAATGTTTTAAATTTATATTATTTAACTTGTTAACGTTTTGTAAATATATTATAGATTTAATTAGTATAATCTTATTTTTCATATGTAAGGGATGTATTTATATGTTTTTAATGTATTAGAAATTGGTTTATTAACTTCAATCATTTTTGCTTCAGCCATTCTTACAAACTCGTTATACTTACACTTTTTTGCTTGCTTTTGAAATGTTCTCAAAACGCCTAAAAAAATCTGGCCGGCTTTTCGCAACTAAATATAATTTCCGTGGTTAAATATCGAGTGCGATCGCACCTGCTTACCGACCAAGCCTGATATATATATATATATATATATATATGTATATATATATATATGGAAAATTGTATATATATATATATATATATATATATATATATATATATATATATATATATATATATATATATATATATATATATATATATATATATATATATATATATACATACATATATATATATATATATATATATATATATATATTTTATATATATATATATATATATATATATATATATATATATATATATATACACAGAGTAATTCCATGTCAATTCATCCAGGCCATATCACCATGTGTCTCAGTTTTTGCAAACTAAGAACTCCTTAAAAATTTTTAAATTCTGGCTCCAAAAAGATCCTGAAATATGATCATTTTACTTTTAACAGATCTTAGCCAGACCTCTCTTGTCCCCTAAGAATTGTGACCTTTGTGTAAAGATTTCAAGTCTCATAGTTTTAAAAATATTTGATCTTTATACTTAAAGTTTTGTACCTGGCTATTTTCAGAGGTGAAGAATCTGATAAAATAATCAGAAATTTAAAAAATTATTATTAAGTACTTGTAATAATCAATTTAAATAAACTTAGGCAATTTTTTATATACCTGATTTTGATGCTCAAGAAACCCATGTGGCCTTGATGATATCAAAAAAAAAAAAATTACACATCATTCTATATTCAATAATCTTTTAGAAAACATAAGGAATTAAATTTGCAAGTATGTGGATTTCCATATATGGATAACAGGACACCGGCCCCACTTTTTTTTTTCACTGGCCCCAAAATATATAACATTTTGCTCTACTTTTCAGACTAGCTGAAGCTCTGAAACTTTTGGCATTTTTGTAGTGCTGATAAATGTGCATTTTAAAATTGTTTTTAGGGCCCTTGACACTAGGGGAGGGGGCTGGGGCATGTGCCCCACTCTTTTGAGCAGAATCTTGAGATGGATTTTTCGCTACCTTCCAAACAAGCTGGAGCTCTGAAACTTTCAGCTTTTGTATAGTCCTGATCAACGTGTGTTAAAATTGTTTCCAGGGCAGACAACCAGGAGGCCACGGGGTTGGGACACTGGGGGCCATGCCCCACTTATTTTCTCAAAAAAGTTAAGATAACTTTGAAAACATTGTCTTCAAATTTTTCTTTGATTTATACTTGTTCCATTCGGTTTTTGATCATTCTATATTCAATGATCTTTCTTATAATATCAGAAGAAAGTTCATGTTTTTCACAATTTTGATTTGCAAGTATATGAATTAAAACAGATTTTAACAGAGTTTTATTTATAATTTTTTCATTGTATAATTTAAAACTTTTTAAATTGAAAAAAATTTATATACTTTAACCCGTTAACAGTCCATGCTTTAATATTACACAAACTAAAAGTGGATTCTAAATGTCCATGCTGTAATATTACGCAAACTAAAAGTGGTTTCTAAATGTCCATGCCGTAATATCACAGTTTTGTGCATCTCCTTATATTTCCTTCTTCTTCATCAGTAATTATATGTAGGGCTGTACCGAATTCAGCTTCGGTTCCTGCTCCGGCCAAAATCCGCCCATTTTACAAATCCGGCCCAAATACGGCTCCACCAAAATGTTAGCAAATCCAGCATAATTTTGGCCGGATTTCTGAATTTTGGTCAGATATTTATTACATCTTTCTTTCCCGTGATAACATGTATACCTAATATTTGATTTTTACAAATCAATGTTTTTAGTAATTCTATAGTCTATGAACTTCATGTTTGTTTTGGTATCTGTATTTACATTTCTTTACAATTTAATTAGCAAAGCCTAATTTCAAACAACAACGCAACAAAAAATTCTGAAGAGAAGACACACGATATTCTGCAATAATGCAGGTGTAAAGACTATGAAGTCAATCCTAATCAAGTCATTGGATGAGCGTTTTAAAGGCATTGAGGAGAAACCTTTTTATATAGTGGTGACACTGGTTGATCTATAATTTCAAACTAAACTCTTCTCATTAAAGGCAACACTTACAATGGTGGTAAAACAGATGATATGATCAACAC
Source organism: Hydra vulgaris (assembly GCF_022113875.1). Taxonomy (NCBI): domain Eukaryota; kingdom Metazoa; phylum Cnidaria; class Hydrozoa; order Anthoathecata; family Hydridae; genus Hydra; species Hydra vulgaris. The sequence goes on along the minus strand of NC_061158.1, from coordinate 34,763,813 downwards.
ATGCGGTGTTCCCCATGGATCAATTCTAGGGCCCCTTTTGTTTCTAATTTATGTCAATGACTTGTATAAATTTTCTAATGTTTTAAACACAATTTTATTCGCCAATGACACTAATTTATTTTATTCTAATGAAAATATTAATATTTTATTTTCAACAGTTAACAAAGAACTTGATAAACTAACCCAATGGTTTAAATCCAATAAATTATCCTTAAACATTGCTAAAACCAAATACACATTCCATCGTGTTCATAAAAAAGAAAATATTCCATTGAAACTTCCAAATCTTTTTATTGATAAAAATATAATAAAAAAGGAAATGTCTCTAAAATTAAGTAAACTTTTCTACAAACAAAAACATGCCATTAGGATTATTACAAATGAAAAATGCTTCTCTCATACAAAAATACTTTTTGCAAACTTAATATTCTAAATATTTTTAAATTAAATCTCTATCATATTCTTATATTTATGCTTAAACTTGATAAAAAAATGGCACCACTTTTGTTCAACTCTTTATTTAAAAAAATAAATCATATATACAGCACAAGATTTTCAAATAATAACTATACTCAAATTAAAACCTATTATTCTGCCACCAAATACTCAATCACAAACCGAGGTCCTAAATTATGGAATACATTTTTAAATATAATCTTAAAACACTTTCTTCACTTAATCAATTTAAAACTAAACTTAAGCAAAATCTTTTACTAAACGATTATGAGCTAAATTTCTTCTAAAGCGTTTAAACGAGAGTACTATTATTAATAATTTTCAGCATAACAATTATGTTTAACAAGTTAATTTTAATAATTGTTTATTACTAAGATTATTTATTCAGATCCATAAATATGATGAATAATATTATTGGCTTTTTTTTTTTTTGTTTATTTGTTTATTTTTTTTTTGTCTTTTTTGTTTGTTTTTTCTTCTTTTTTGCTGATCTTTTTTTTCGGTTTGTTATTTTATTCCCTATTTAAAATTATTTTTAATAAACTTTACCGGTAAAAAAAAAAAAAAAGATATGTAGCTTACATTATTACGGTTTTTATAAGCATTGTAACTCCGGCTGAAATCTGGCTAAAACTCCAAATCCGGTGAAATCCAGCAAATCCGGCTCCGGCTGGATTTGGAAAAATTAAATCTGGTACAGCCCTAACTATATGTCTACTTGTCACAAAAGTTATTACTAGATAATTACAGAACTTTTGTTTCAATAATTGCCTTTTAAATGTGTACAATTTAATTTTAAATATGACGAATAAGGAAGTTCTTTCAGTGCAAAAATAATTATCAAAAAGTAAACATTTACTTGCAGAAAGATAGAATTTTATACATTTGATGAATCAATAAGGAAAAGATATATTTAATGAATAATTATTGAAAATGATAATAAAAGAATAATGCTCAAAGATATTGTGCGAAAGAAGGTGTGCGGTATGTTACAAACACAATATTCAAAAAGGTTCAGGATATGAATATGTAGAATGTGATGTAGGACTTTTTGCAGCTCCTTGCTTTTTAAAATTATCATACAAAAAATGAATATTAGTGAATACATTTTTGAAATTTTATGTTTATGTAGTATGAATTTTATGTTTATGTAGTATTTTGTAGTGTTAAAAATAGTAAAAACCATTTTTTATTCTATCAGTAAAAAAACACGATGAATTTAAAAATATGGGACATTTAGAGACCACTTCAAAAAAAAAAAAAAAGGACTAATTGCGATGTTTTTTAAAAAAAACGCAGCATTGTTAAAGACTGTTAAATACTAAAATGTTAACTGCTAAAATGTTGTTTAATTAAATAAAATCCAAGAGTAAAAAAAAACATCCTGTCATAACATTACATTAATATATATATATATATATATATATATATATATATATATATATATATATATATATATATATATATATATATATATATCTTTTTAAAATTATTATTTCAATTGATATTTGCTAATTCTAAAATGTTAAATGTTTTTTTTGTTACTTTTATCAAGGTTAGTTTTAAAGTAAGAATGGATTCATGTGATTTTTGAAAACTGTTAAATGATACTTGTCATAAACTGATTTATTTGTAGAAAGACTGGTTTAAAGAGATTTGATATACTCATGCAATAACATTTGACATGGAAAAACAATTAAGAATCAATTTTCCAAATGTTGTGCCTGGATATCAACTTTGTCAAAGCTGCTATGATGTTATAATAAGTAATTTTAATGAACAAGATATTTGTGAATTTGAGCAACCTTTTTCAAGTGCAACTTTGGAAAAGAATCAGTCACGAGAGGCATTAAATGTTAGTCTTGAAATAATAGGTGTATCCCCCAATAAAACTTCATGGCACTCCAAAGAATCAACGGTTATCTATTGCTAAAAGTAAAGTTATAAAAACAAAGTATGAAGACCATATTTCAAAAGTATATAATGTTAGCGAAACAGAACTGAAACATAAAATTCGTCATACCAAAAGTATTGACAAAAGTAAATGCGATAATCTAGATAAACTAACTGCAGAAATAAAATAAAAGTTAGTTGTTTCTTACCGTAAAATTCAAACTCAGATGTTAACTTTTACACCTGAGTCTTGATCAAGAAATTATGCTGCGCAAAATTTCAACGTCCCTGAATACCAAATTAGAAAAGCTGTAGTTCCAGACACTAAGAAAGGTCATTTTCTGAAATAACATAACAGAGTCAACAATATATACCATGATGAAGAAATTAATAGACAAATGCCTGGTAATAAAGATTACATAAGTATTGGTAGAAAACAACACATGCAAAAGCGCCTGATTTTATGTAATCTTAAAGAACCACATGTTTCTTTTAAAACTAAACATCCTCAAGAAGTTATTAGGTTTTCTAAGTTTTGCAGTTTAAGACCAAAATGGTGTATAACTGTTGGAACATCAGGAAATCACTCTGTTTGTGTATGTACCAATCATCAAAATGCAATACTCTTGACCAACGTTATATAATTAAATTGTACTTACAAAGATCTGATGATGAAAGTTGTTTGTGATGTGACAAGTAACAAGTGCATGATTCATCAATATCCAAACTGTCCAGGTATAGTTTCTTTAAACAAGTTTCTGGGTGCACAGCTAATTGACAATGACAATGACAAGAAGGTGTCATTTAATCAGTGGCAAAAAACAGACAGAACGACATTGATCTGTCAGACAATAACAATTGAAGAATACAAATTGATATTATCAGAGGCAACAACTTATTCCTACATTGCAAAATGTCAAGCAAGATAACTAAGGCAACAAAAGGAAAAGTTGACAAAAGACTGCTGTATTGTCTTTGGCGACTTTGCAGAAAACTACACGTTCAAGATGAAATCCAAAATTATCATTGGTTCAAAACTCAATGCACTTTAAACCCAGTTGGCATTTATTTATTAAACAAAAATGACCAGCTTAAAGAAAAATTGTTTTGCTTCATGTCAGAAGACAATGAGCATGACACTGGTTTTGTGTATGAAGTTCAAACACAAATAGTTAATTATTTAAAAGAATACCATCCTAATATTTCAAAGATTCTTTATTTTACAGACAGTTGTGCTGCACAATTTAAAAACCACAAAAACCTTTACATTATCTGTCTCCATAAAGATAATTTTGACATTGATGCGGAGTGGACATTTTTTGCATTATTTTTTATTGGTGGCACTGTAAAACAATTAACTGCAAATGCTAATCTACAAAGGCCCATAAATGACAAGATATTGAATTACAATAAAATGTTTGACTACTGTACAAACAATATTAAAGGGATTTTTTTTTCAAGATTGAAAAAGAAAAACTGACAGAATTGCGCACTACTTTGAAAACACATTTTCAGCTAAGTAGAACAATTCCTGGAACTAGGAGCTATCATCAATTTAACCCAGAATCTATAGATACTATTAGTTTTAAACAAAAAAGTGAAGATGTTAACATAACAGGCATTTTTTCCTTTTCTGGTATTCAAAGATCTCAACCTGATCAGCAAATCAACATTATTACATTGAAATTTGGTGAATTTGTTGGTGCATCTAAGCAAATATTAACAAAATCATCTAAGTTCTTGTTTGGGAGTGACAGAGTTGAGAGAGGGTTATAACTACAATAAAGTAGCCTTCTGGTCTGTAGTGGTCTTCTCGGCTTTAAGGAAGTGAATTAATAAAAAATATATATATATATATATATCAAAATTAGATAATAAAACTGTTGTTTGGTATTTTTAATCTATAGTTTTCAATTACTTTGCTTTTAGATAATGCAAGTAAATGTAGAGGATTTGGATATGTACAATTTGTTTTGCAAGCAGACACAGATAAAACTTTAAAAGCAAAGCTGTGTATTGGCAATTGTAATTGAATCATGACACTATTTTTTTATATTTTATTTTGTAAAATGAATAAGACAAAGTCTTCAAAGTTATCTTAACTTTATTGAAAAAAACTTTTTTTTTTGAGAAAACAAATAGGGCATGGCCCCCGGTGCCCTAGCCCCATGGCTCTCTGGTTGTCTGCCCTGGAAACAATTTTAACACACGTTCATCAGAAAAACAAAAATGCCGAAAGTTTCAGAGTTCCAGCTTGTCTAGAAGATAGTGAAAAATACATCTCAAGATTCCGCTCTAAAAAGTAGGGTGCTTGTCCCCTCCCTCTCCAATAGTGTTTTTAGCCTTGAAAACAATTTTAAAATGCACATTTATTGGCACTACAAAAATGCCGAAAATGAAAACACGGAAAAAACTTGGATCCGTCACTAATAAGGACATCAACCATTTATAAAAACAAGAAGGACTTTTACTACAAGTAATATTGGCAGAAGGATAGTTAGAGTGACACGATTAGCATGGAACCTTATAATGCCTACCTAGCTGTCCCAAGAACGCCACTTATACAGAAAGTTAGCGTACACATCAAGGTACCCTGTGATGCAAATTTTGAAATCATTTAATTTTGTCCGTGGAAAATAATTAAATTTGAATGTTCAAAATAAGTCAAATTTTGACTTCATAGTGCGCCAAATAAAAACACTTGTAGAATATGAACCACTCAATATAATTTGATAAAAATTAGTGCAAATGTAGCCAATAGTCACACCAAGCTCTGGACAAAATTTCAGCCTGATTAGATGACTGGTGTAGGATATATTGCAATTTTAGTTGAAGTTTTGTCAGTTTTTTGCTACTTATACCTCAAAAAGTTACAGATTACTTTATTGAAATTCGGTCACTATTTTTAAAATAACGGTTATATGAGTGTTCTACTTTGTAATAATAACAAATTTTGTTATAATTATTTTATCGGTACATGTACAGTTTTCATTTTATAGACCAAAATAGTGATTTGCTACTTAAAGCGTGATTTAAATTGGCTTATGCCAATGGCGTTGAGACGGCCTTCAAAGTAGAGGGGGCAACCCCTCAATTTCTAAAATAAAATCCATAATTTCAAAAACAATTGCCTATATTTCTAAAACAAAAGGTCCTCGCAAAAAAAAAGTTGGCAGGCCATGGCTCCCTTGATAGCCATAAATGCATAGCATGAATATACCAACATTTCCTAAGGTATAAACTACTGCCAGAATGCAAAAAAATTCTAAACAAATGGTTAAGAAGGATTTCTTGGGATACCTACGTAGAAAATAAAAATATTTATTTATCTGAAAACAGAACAACTGTGAAAAAACCAAACATTTTTTTTACTGACATAGATAATTGACTTTAAAAATTTAGATAAATTAGCTAAGATATCTGACCAATACAAAGTTTGGAAGGTCAGTCGGAGGAAAATTACTCTAACTGAATAACTAATTAGGTTAAAGGGTTGTTTTGAAATAAAACAACCCCTGTGACAAGTATCATTAGTTTAATAAGTGTGACAATTATCAATAATGTAATTTCCTTACAAGTAAATAGTTTAAACAATTGTTTCCAGGAAAGAACTATTCAAGAATTATGTCCTTGTAATTTAATATTACCTCAATTAAATCAAGTAAATATTTCCTTTATTTAAATAGTTTTTAATTAATAATATGTGCTAATCTGTTAAGTGGATTGTTATCAAATATAAATTTAGGTCAAATTTTGTAAAAGGCAGAGTTTGATTTAGTGAAGTCAAATTTAGTGAATTGCCACGATGCCAAATCAAGCTAAGAACCATGATGAAAATCGAAAGTTTGTGTGCTTGCTCTGTCTGAAAAAATGTTTAAGACAGCTTACAACTTTTCAAGCAGATCGAAATATGCCAACTGTACAAGACCAAGATCGATATCAGTGATACTCGGGTACCAAATAGATTCTACGAATTGTGTAGAATTACTTGGCGCAGGAAACAAGAGGGGAAAGAAGTTGCACTCCCTCCTTTGTTTGATTTAAAGTCAATACAAGTGAGACCTAAAACAAGAGGCTTGATGTATTGTTGCCTAATTGCCGAATTGGTTGTTCAAAGCTGCAAGAGAAATATCCTCTTATAAAGCAAACCACTATTGAGAAAAAACCAAAGGTGCGTTGCAGCAAATGTCTCAGCCCTTTAGGAAAAGTTTGCCCCATCAAATAATGTTAAGGGAAAACATTCAATCTTTAGCAGCAAAAGATGGCAAATCATTTGAACAAATCGCATCTCGAGTTATTTCCAATAAAGAATTATCTCCGGAAGGAACTATTCTACTGGCTAAAACATCCGGCGGGCCTCCACTTACAATTACCCCTGGTAAATATTTATACTTAAATAATTTTAACATATATATTGAAATAAAGTCTTGACTATTAAGAAATAACACTAGATAGATTTCAAGAAGTATATTTTTGACAAGTTTCAAACTTCTTTAAAAACAAATAATTTAAAAGTTTTACACAAACTTACTAAACAAAGTTTATTGTAACTATAAAATATGTATGTTTTGGTTTTAGATCAAAGTAGTGCACAGACACCATCAAGTGCTCCGAAATTGACCACTGCAGCCCTTGTAAATGTGCAATTAAATACGGGCCTGTCAAACAACGGATTAAAGAAGCTTGTTAGAACTGTAAACAAAATATCAAGCAGCAAGATGGTAGAGCGAAATTTCTACATGAATTTTCTAAGACTAGGTCAACAATTGAGCAATTTCTTCACCTGCAGCGACTTAAAAATCACAGACGAAAAAACATACTCTTGTACAGTTCATGTTGTTGCTCACTGCAATGATTTATCAAGTCTTGTGAATCATGTTATTCAGTCCCGCAAAATTTCTGGTGGCTATTTTGTTAAGCACGGAATTGATGGTGGCAAAGGCTTTCTCAAGTTTTTCCTAAGCATTGTTGATACTGCGTTAAGGGATGAAACCAGCTCATTGCAGCCTCTCACTCAAAGGACTGGTAAAGACACTGGAGTCAAGAGACAAATTATTGTTGGGGTTTCAGAAGATTTGCCAGAAACACACTCCAATATTGAACAAATCTGGTCACTGATTAAAGCAAATGGAGTTAAACTAATTTCAGCTTGCGATATGAAATTTGCAAATATAATTTGTGGTCTTTAAACTCATTCAAGTACGCACCCTTGCACCTGGTGTGACGTCAAATCCAATTGTCTTGCCAAATCTGGAAACTTGAGAACACTGGGCTCAATTAATTCAAGCTTTGAGTCTTTTCAGCAATCTGACAGGGTTGTTGCTAATGCAAATCTGTTTGGCAATGTCATTTGAAAGCCAATCATCTGCGAGCCTGTTAATGTTCTGATTTTGGAGATCATTCCACCGATCGAATTGTATCTCCTCTGAGGAGTTATCAACCATCTTATCAAGATCCTTAAAACTGCTTGGATAGAAGCTGTTAAGTGGCCAGCCGCCCTCCACATTCAACTGAGCCTGTATCACAGGGACCAGTTTGAGGGAAACGAATGCAGGAAGTTTCTAAAAAATGTGGATATGCTGCAGCAACTTGCTGAGACAAACATGGTCCCCAATATTGTGTGCATAATTGAAGTATTCAAAAGCTTCAATTTAGTTGTCAAGGCTTGCTTTGGATACATCCTTCAGCTGGAATTCGCTGAAAAAATTGAAAATTTCAAAAAGTGTTACCTAATGAAAACTGGTGCAAGCGTAACACCCAAAATTCACCCCGTCTTCTACCACATCAAGGATTTCATCAGTCACAAAGGATCTTCCTTGGGATCCTATAGTGAACAAACTGTCGAAATTTCTCATCAATATTTTTATCAACGTTGGTCGTGGTATAAGCAAAATAATAATCATCCAGAGTACAAAGAAAGATTGTAGCACTGCATAATTGATCTAAACAGTAAGCATCTTTAAAGAACATCATTTAAGTTATTAGAAATTAGGCTGCTGAAATTCATATTTTACAGCATATAATAAATATTTTCACCATCTTTAAAAGTAGTATTATAGAGTATTTGTATTAGAAAAATACATTGAGCTATTTATTAATAATCTTTTAGTTGAGAAAATCAAAAAAACATTTCTTAAAATGTAATTAGATATTTGATGGTAATACAATGTAAAAAATAGGGTTTAAATAGTTTTCACTTCATTTTAAAAGTAAATGTATGTAAGGAGGTCAATACAAAATATTTTAGTAGATTTTACTTTTTTTTTTGTTTTACTAACTGGTAGTCCTTTGACCAAGTTTTTTACTTTTTTTTTAGGTTTTTCTTTTGGCAGCAGTTTATACCTTAGGAAATGTTGGTATATTCAAGCGAAGCATACATGGCCGTCAACGCCAGGGAGACTAGGGGGTCATCTCCTTCTATATATATATATATATATATATATATATACATATATATATATATATATATATATATATATATATATATATATATATATATATATATATATATATATATATACATATATATATATATATATATATATATATATATATATATATATATATATATATATATATATATATATATATATATATATATATATATATATATATATATATATATACACATACACACACACACAGTATGTGCCAAAATTGTCACCATGTTTGAACAAAAAAATACTTTATGTATATTTTATTAGATAAGCTGTGAAGAAACATAATTTATAATTTTAGTTTTATAAATTAAATTTAAGACTTAGCTAACTAAAAATATTGCTTTTTGTTAAATTTAGAAGATATTGAATTTTTTTTTTTTAGTTTCTATGTGAAAAGCTAATCGTGACAATTGTGTCGCAAATGAAAGCAATTAACATATTTGTCCACAGTTAATTAGGCATACAACATGAATTAATAGCCTTATGACTAAAATGATTGAGTTATCAACTTTTCACAGATTTTTAACGATTAAATATCATTTAAAGTTTGATTTTGATTACAAAACATAAAAAAAGTATTGTTATTATCATCATGAGGAAAATAAAACTAGAAAAAAATATTGTGGAAAGGCTTAAATTCGGACAATCTTATCGTGAAATCGCTGCTGAGTTCAGAAAGTCTCATAATCTCATATATAAAATCAAATTGCGCAATAATTTAGAAGTAAATAAGCCTAAAAGTGATCAAAGGAAAATTTTTACACCAAGAGACCAAAGAACAATCGCTCGTTTAATTGCTTCTGGAGAGTCTAAAACTGCAAAGGATGTTACAAATTTTATGAATAACAGCTATGAAACTCATGCTTCAGTGTGGACAGTCGTAGAGACCTCAAAAGAATTGGTTTTTAATCCAGAAGGAAGATCAAGAAGCCATTGTTAGTTTCTCGTCACCGCCAAGCTCGTTTAAATTATGCTAAACTTTATGCACACATGACTTTTGATGACTTTTATGACTGGATTCGAACAGATGAAAGTAAAACTAATATGTTTGGATCAGATGGTATAAAATATACTTGGAAAAAGCCTAATTCACCATTAGGTGCTTGAGATTTTACACCAAATTAATGGAATAATGAACGCTGATGACTATATCAACATCCTTAAGGTCGGATATTTCAAGTCCCTTCGAAAATGGGGCAAAACTGTACGTAACACAATTTTCATGCAAGACAATGACCCCAAGCATAAGGCTGATAAAATCATTAAATTCCTTCACGAGAAGAAATTGAAAGTCATTGACTGGCCAGCACAAAGCCATGATTATAACCCACTCGAAAATTTATGGGCAATAGTTAAACAATGGTTCTACAACTTTCCTACTCCACCTAAGAATAAGGATGAACTTTGGGCTGAGAGGTTTGGTACTCAATTACACCCAAGGAATGCCGCAAATTGTTTGCTAGTGTTCCTGAAAGAATTCAGGCTGTTATTAAATCTAAGAAGGATACACTCGATATTAATTTACTGCAATATGTTATTTGCTTTCATTTGCAACAAAATTGTCACCATTAGCTCTTCACATAAAAATTTTAAAAAAATTCAATATCCTCTAAATTTAATAAAAAGCAATATTTTCAGTTAGCTAAGTCTTAAAATTAATTAACAAAACTAAAATTTTATTTTTCTTCACAGCTTCTCTAATAAAGTATATATAAAATATTTTTTTGTTCAAACATGGTGACAATTTTGGTACATACTGTATATATATTAGGGCTCAAATTAAGCGTATCAAGATTGCGAATCGCAATAGCTTTTGTAAATTAGCTCGTAATTGTTATTTCTAACATATAATCTCTCATATTTAAATATTATCTTAAAATTTTCTCATTTAGTGGAGTTTAAAATAGCATAAGTTACTGTTATAATTTTAAGCTTAAATTTAATTTTAAAGTTTAAGTTGCAGTTATTGTGTTATGAGCAAGTAAAGTATTTAATACTATTAGGATATTACTTTTAGTAATTTTTTTACTTAACAAAGTTAAAAACTTTGAAAAGTAAAAGTAATAAAGTATGTGTAAAAACGCAAATAATCAACTTAAAACACTTTAATATTACAATACTTAAAACACTTTAATTATTTATAGAAAATTATTTAATACGTTCATGGTGACAATAAAACACGTGTTAATTTTAACTGTTATTGTAAAAAGCAATTGCGATAAGCGTATCGCAATTCGACCAGTCATTTCTGATGAGTCTTTATTGATGAAACACTGTGTTAAATGAAAAACTATTGTTAAGTGATTTTCTTCTTTTATATATATATATATATATATATATATATATATATATATATATATATATATATATATATATATATATATATATATATATATACACTAGTGACCCTATATATATATATATATATATATATATATATATATATATATATATATATATATATATATATATATATATGTGTGTGTGTATATATATATATGTATATATATATGTATATATATATGTATATATATGTGTATATATATATATATATATCAGGCTTGGTCGGGAAGCGGGAGCGATCGCTCTCGATTGCTGACCACGTAAATAATATTTAGTTGCGAAAAGCTGGCCAGATTTTTTAGTCGTTTTAAGAACATTTTAAAAAGCAAAAAAAAAAAAAAAAAGCGACAAAGAATAATTAGACCGATGAGAGACAATTACAAAAAAAAAAAAAAAAGTAGGCAAATAAAATATCTTTAAACGCGAAAAAACTTTAAGCTAAATAATTTACATTTAAAACAAATATTTTCGAAACATCGCTTTTTTATAATTTTTTTTATAAAATTAAGCGATGTTTTTTGTAACAACTTACGATTGTTTAAAAGGGAAACAAATATTCTTTATTTAACTAAGTTTGCACGATTTAGTTTTACTTAAGCTAAATTATTTTATAAATAAAAAAGTTAATTTTTTAAATACCTATTTTATGTTTCGCGTAGTTAGAAAAGTTTAACATTTTTAAAGCGATTCTTCTTAGTAAGATAAACAAATGAAATAATTAAATCATTGAATTACTATAGGAATTAAATTATTAAGATAGAAATCAACTAAAAAGGTTAAAAATACTTAATGACCAGGAAGCGAAACTGCTTCACAATATCGCTGATGATGTTTAGTGAGTGGGCTTTTTAATTTTAATTAGTATTTAAAGCAGAAAAAAGTATAACGAGTTTTAAGAATGGCAACTTAAGCGAAAATAATTAGAGTTAGTAAACCAATATCTAGAAACTTTTCTTTATATCTAATTATTTGCTATTATATATTTGTGTTCTGTCGTGACCTCAGGCGCGATGCTTGTTCATCCGCGAGTTACTTTGTATGCGTTGTTTGTGTTTAGTAACCAGAAACTTCTTATACGTTTGTTACATAATTAGTTTTATTAACTTTAACGATTATAACTTTGAAAATGCAATTATGTTTGTAAGTCTTTGTTTAAATCATAAAAATTGCTTCAAAAGATCAAAAGACATTACGATAAAAAACAGATACACAAAATTGCATTTACATAAAGAATACAATCTTTTTTAAAATAAAAAATAAGAATATACTAATAAAATCTATGATTTATAATAAACCTTTAAAATGTTGACAATTTAATTAATATATATTTAAAACATTTATTTTCGTAAACAAATAATATGTATTCTTAAAACAATGCTAGAAATCTCAAAACGTAACAAATCGTGAATAATACAATTTCTAAAACATTTTAACAGAATACTCTAGAACTTTATTTCGCTTAATCCAGTGTATTTTTTGAACCAATAGAATTAGTTTGTTTGTTAATTTGGCGGATTTTTTGTGTTCGCAAATATTCTTTTTATTCTTTCGCACGAAGATAATTTGAGAACATTCTAGTTTATTATGTTTCCATGTATGTCCGTAAAACAAAAATTCTGTGTTTCGTACATAAACTTAAATGTTCTCAAAACAACTAAAAAACCTGGCCAGTTTTACGCAACTAAATATAATTTCCGTGGTCAGTATTCGAGAGCGATCGCTCCCGCTTCCCGACCAAGCCTGATATATGTGTATATATCTATATCTATATATATATATATATATATATATATATATATATATATATATATATATATATATATATATAAATATATATATATATATATATATATATATATATATATATAAATATATATATATATATATATTTATATATATATATATATATATATATATATATATATATATATATATATATATATATATATATATATATTTATATATATAGATATATATATATAGATATATATATACATACATAATTGTTTATCTATCTATATTATCAACCCTCGGAACTAGGGACCAAACTGCTGACGTGAAAGTGCTTGAGGTTGGCAAAAAATTGCCGACCTCGTTTCTATGTTTTATGGTCAGACCTTTGTATCAAATAATTTTTGCCGACCTGATGCCGACCTCAAAAAGATTGAGGTCAGCAAATTATTGCCGACCTCATTTTTCCTAATTTCGAGGGTTGATATTATATATACATATATATATATATATATATATATATATATATATATATATATATATATATATATATATATATATATATATATATATATATATATATATATATATATTAGATGTGTCCAGAAATTTAAAATGAACCAGTTTGTTAATTTTGGTCAACCACCAACTTTTTGAGTTGCCCGTCACTATTTTTTATAAAAATTTGAATTCAGCAGATTTCTTGCATATTCTAGTCATTTTTGATTTTAGGGCTATTGTGTAGGCTAGACACAATTTGCGTAAATAAAAGTAATATTGTAAATTATTGATAACATTCACTTTTCTTATTTTAGATAAAGCCCATGCCAATATATATGCCATTAAATTTTACACTTGAATTAAGCGCTTATTTTATCAAAAAAAAAATCGCTATTTTTTACAACAACAAAGTATTGATGAACATAAAAAAACAATTTACAGATACTTTAAAACCCTTTGCTTTAAATGTGTAGTATTTATGAAGATCTTATTTGTTAAAGGAACCTAAAAAAATATTGATATTTTGAAAGTATTTTAAAGTATCACGTTGTAATTAAATTTAATTTTAAGCACTAAAAATTATTTAAACTAATTTAACAAAAATTATTAATTGAAACTAACTTCAGTATTTGAAAATAATTATACTTCCTTTTAATTTATTTCTTAAAACAATCTTATACCTAGCATAATCTTTTGTTTGTCTATCACAATTTATTTATCTATTTTAATTTTTATGCATTTAATGTAGTATTTTTAATCAAGATTATAAACAATTTATAGATAGATTTTATCAGTTACTAATAAGATATTTGTAAACATAATTTATGTTCTTAAATGTATGATGTCAAAAGAACTTTACACAATATGGAATTCATAAGAAACAAAAAGTATATTTGTGAAAATAATTCTCTTAAACGCAAGTACTTCTCCCTTTATATGAAAAAAAAAAATTTTAAATTTCTTTTTGCTTATAATAATAATCTGCAATAATTTATGATGGAGAGACACATCTATGATGGAGAGACTTATATTTTACTTAGTGAATTAGTTAGCAGATGATTAAAAAACTAAATTTTACATTCAATGTTTTATATTTTACATTCCTTCAAAACTAAATTTAAATTTTTAAAACCATATTCAATTTAAATTCTATTAAAATTAATTTTTTTTTTAATAAAACAATGTTTGTTTTTTTAAATTCTCAGTTACTGTTAAGTACTTTATTTTAAGACCTAATATATTCTGAATAACATCATTTATTCATTATTTTAAGCTATGTGACGCAACTTTAACAACTAAATTAGATAAATGTCGAATTTTTTCATGCTTGCAAACTACAGAAAAAATAAAATGTGTAAACTAATGTGCACATGGTTATTATCTTATTTTATTAAATATGAAAATTAAGAAAAAAGCATTTTATTAAATATGTTTAAACGCTTGTACAATTTTTTTATGTTCCAATTAATAATAAAAAATGTGGAAAACAATCTTTGATACTATGACTTTATTTTAGATTTTTTATTAATATTTTAGATTATTATTATTTTAGATTTGATTCTTGAATTAAAAAAAAGAAGAAAACTAGAACTGCTAATAATATATACGTATTATATATACATATATAAATACATAGATACATATATATATACATATATAAATACATAAAAACTATATAAATACATAGATACATATATATATATACACATATATAAATACATAGATACATATATATATATGTATATATATATATATATATATATATATATATATATATATATATATATATATATATATATATATATATATATATATAAATACATAAAAACATATATAAATATATATATATATATATATATATATATATATATATATACAGTAAATAACTATCAATGAATATACTTTAAGATCAGTAGGATTCACAGCAGAATCAGCATCTAATAAACATTGTGCACATTGGTTCCACCCACGATAGGCAGCACAATCTAATGGAGTCATTTGGTTTGCATTCCTAAACAAAACAAAACAATTTTTATTAAAAAGATGGCTGATAGTTAAACTTTAATATGCTTAACCTAAGTAATTGAGAATGAATTAGAAAAATAAAACTGTATCTAGTGGCTACTAGTGACCCTACTACTAATCTTTATCAGACAATATTAATTTTATAGAGAAAAAATGTTTTTAAAATATTTTGTAAAAAAATGTAACATTTATATAAAGTGCAAGGCCAAATAAAGAGATTTATTTTTGGCTCTTCTTATTTATGCATTAGTACTGAAATATTATAGAAAAGCCATTATCTAGATCATTTGGGGTTATTTTGTTGGCTCAGAGGGAGATTTTTGTGAGCTTCAATGTTTTCTTTATTTAACTATGAAACAAAACTTCCACACTACCCCATAACTTCCCACACTACCAACATAAATTAACAATATTATTACACCAAAATATTTCTACTTGTACGATGCAATGTAAATGCAGCCTTGGAAGTCATGCAAAAGTCAAGAATTGACACAAAGGGGTTACCATAAAACATAGAAACGAGGTTGGCAATTTTTTGCTGACCTTAAAATTTTTAGGTCAGCATTGCCAAATGCTGACTCTAATTCCAAGGGCTGTAAATGTGTTTTTATTTCTTAGGTAAATGAATAAAAAGTGAAAAAAAAAAATTCAATAGTGTAATCAATGTATTTTTTTTTCCCAGTCACAGAGTATTAATAATAAATATTAAACTGCAAATTAATAATAAATCTTCAAAATATTAATAAATATTAATTTGCAGTAAAGTTTATATGTAGTTATTGTAAAAATGTTTTGTTTTATATACCAATCTAATACTTTTTTGAAATAGCAGATTGATGCCAAATCTGGCCAAATTAAAGTTGGTTGTTTATGTTTTTTTTAATAAGAGGAAGATGTTGTTTTTCATTCAGTCATGCATGATCTAATGATAAGGTTTGATTTGTTATAAAAAGAAGCTTTAAAGCCACAACGGAAAAAATATGCTAAACAAGGAAATGACAAATTTGTTGACTCTGATGTACTTAAATCTGTCAGCCGCTTTACAATGTTTTCACTAGTATTAATAATTTGAAAGCATTGAGTAATTTTTTCTACAGAAAGTTTTATAATCTTTAAAAACCTTTTTTCAACACTAATGTGAAACTCTGTGAATAGGGATGGCAATCCTGGGATCCCAAAATTTCATACAAATTGTTCATCCTGAAATCCCGGGATTAGTTTCCGAAATTTCCTGGGATTTTGAGATCGTCAAAATAGTAAAATTTAATAAAGTTTAAGCTTATAATTGCAATTAAGTAATTTGTACATCGTCTTTGGAATTGTAGCTGTTTGGTTGTGTAACTATTTATTCTATTTGCAATGTTTTCCTTTTAAAACTTTTTCTCTATTTTATTAAAAATAAAACCTCAAAACATTTTGGCTTGACTGCAAAATATCTACGATCAAACATGTAAAATATTATATTATATTATACAATATATATGTATATAATGTATATATATATATATATATATATATATATATATATATATATATATATATATAAATATATAAATATATAAATATATATTTATATATATATATATATATATATATATTTATATATATATATATATATATATATATATATATATATATATATATATATATATATATATATATATATATATATATATATATATATATATATACTCATATAGTGTCGCTTTAAGAGCATTTTAATGTAAAAAAAGTCTCTTACGACTACAATTTTAATTACCTCGTCTCTTAAGCTGTTTTTGATTGTCATCGAAATGTCAAAGCAATTAATTTATGCGGAAGTACATTAAATTTAATTGTTTTTTAAAAAATTTTTAAAAAACCGCAATTATAACGACTAGAAAGTTTTTTTTAATTAGTGGTGTTTTTGTTATTGATTTAATAAAAAACATTTTTTAAACATGCGTAAATGTTGCTACATCGACTATCTTATAGCCTGACTCGCAACGGAGTGCTGCTACATCGACTGACAAATAGCCTGACTCGCAACGGAGTGCTGCTACATCGACTGACAAATAGCCTGACTCGCAACGGAGTGCTGCTACATCGACTGACAAATAGCCTGACTCGCAAGGGAATGCTGCTACATCGACTGACAAATAGCCTGACTCGCAAGGGAGTGCTGCTACAACGACTGACAAATAGCCTGACTCGCAAGAGAGTGCTGCTACATCGACTGAGGGTTTGGTTTGGCCAGGCAGTCTATCAATTAAAAAAAAAAAATTTAATTTTCAAAACTTTTTCTGGTCTGGTTTATTAACGCGCTCTTTAAAACTACAGTTTATGGGAAATATTTTTTGATGCTACGCAAGAGACATGCAAGACTATATATATATATATATATATATATATATATATATATATATATATATATATATATATATATATATATATATATATATATATATATATATATATATATATATATATATATAGTATAATATTAAAACTAGTATATTACAAAAAACAAATAAAATTTAAGAGCTTGCTAATGGAAAGAACAAGAGTTTTCAATAGAAGGCATACCTTAATTTAATTTTGAATTTTCTGCCTCTAAAAGTGCGCGCGGTTTTAATTTGATCATCACATCCATTCATTTTAATTTCAAATGTGTGTGTGATTTAAATTCCATTTTTATTTCCATTAATTTTAATTTCAAATATGTAAGTGATTGATGAAAAATTTTTTAACGTCAATTTAATTAATAAGGTTATCAAAAAATAGGTTTATTTAATTACAAAATTTTCTTATCGTCCATTTAATTAATGAAGTCTTGCATATTTATATCATTTTTTAATTACTATTTTTATTTATAATGTGTTACCATTTTAAGGTATTGTTTTATAATTTAAAGTACTTAGGTTCATTAATTTTTAAAAGTTGTAGATAACTTTTAATATAACAAAAACAAATTTATTAAATTAAAAACATGTTAATAAAATTAACATGTTTTCAATTTAATAAATGTTTTTAATTTAATTTTAGGTTCATTAATGTATTCAATATTTTAGTTATAAAAACTGTTATTAAAAAAATCATTTTTAAGTGTTTAAAAAATTGTTTTCTATTAAATCCCAGGAAATCCAGGGATATCCTGAGGACAAATTTCTTAATCCCGAAATTCCGGGATTGAAAATTTTCGGGATTTTTGCCATCCCTATCTGCGAATAAAAAATCTACTTCATTTAGACTTTGCAGCTAAATCTTTTTTAGTTGTTTATTAATGAATTGTTTCAACTAAAGATTTTTCTTTTTATCATTAAATCTTAATTTCCAACCTATTTTTTAACTACACTAAACTAAACCCACACACTCAAAACTTATATCATTTTAAAAAAATCATCAGAATTGGTTTTTTTAAAAATATCAATGTAAAGCTGTCTAAAATTTCAACAGCTCATAGTGATAAGAAAATTGAATAATAAATTAGTGATCCAAACTGAAAAAAAGAATGAAAATTTTATAGAGCACCATTTGTAATGCACCAGCTCAACTTCTTTTTGTCAATAATGTTATTTCCTGACATAGAAACTTACAAAATCATTTCAGAAATTAATTTTCGATTAATTTTGTGCTACAACCTACAACAACAACTTTGGTGTAACAGCTAACTTGGCGTAACAACTTCATTGTTACTACTATAACTGAGAAGTTTTTAACTTGTTCCAAACATCTAATAGATTCAGTTTTCTTTTGGTTTATCATTTATGATCAAACAGTTTAAAATGAAATAATTTTTTTTAATCATGATGGTTGAAACAAAGTCAAAAGCTTTCAAAAATAAGCTTGCTTAACCTAGCTTTAACTATCTTGGATGCATAAAGGATTCAAAACTAACTTTGAGCAACTTTTTAATAACTCATTTAAAAAAGCAAGCACTAGACAAAATCTAATACTAAAGATACAAAACAATTTAACAAAGTATACTTCCTGAAAAATACATAACTAGATGATATTACATTATTTAACCAATAACAATTTAATTTAAATTGAATTAGCAACAACACAACAAAAATTAATAAAATGAATTTTGTTCATTATTATTATTAACATTCTAAAATTGTTCACCAAGGTAATGAATTTAAAGGATTTAAAATTTTTACACCTACACTGTGCACACCTACAGTACGCGTTTCTGAAAGTCTTTATTTAAATGTAACACTTTAACGTAAAAACCTAAATAATACAACATATAAGTATTAAATATGACAAAAATAACAACAATAATATTAACTATAATAGTAATAACAACATCTATAACCAAAATCTATGACTTTTAAAATGCTGACAGTTCTAATTTATGAGGTTACTATAAATTTCACTGCCTCTTTCTATATATGTGTTTGTTTAATATGTATTTTAGGTCACTCAATGGAAAACAAAAGTTACTAAAAACCAAACTTTAAGCAAAGAAGAGTTTACTTATCTAGTTTTTTAAATTTAAGTGATTACTTTATATGTGAATTAAGTAAACATAAAACATTTTGCCCAATGTGAAATCAGACAGATACCCATTCTATTTACTTTATAAACTACAGACATCAGTTTTGTTCTGGTTTCAGATTACTAAAATTTTTTCAAGAAATTAAAATATAAAAGTTAAGGACTTGTTCACCTAATAAAAACATTTTTTCAAATAATAATTAAAAAAATCACTAAAAAAGACAATTAATAGCATAAAACACTGCACATTTTCATGTATCTAATTTAATTTTCATTAAATTTTAATTTTATCATATAAAATCCTTCTAATCTTAGGTGGCAAAAATCAAACATTTAAAAAAACAAAACTAGATACTGTTCTACAAACTTTGACTACCAAACTGTGATAACTTATTTAGTTTTTTTTTTTTCTTGAAAATTTTCTTGTTTTTATATTGTATTTTTTTGCTTAGTTTTCATTTTAATATTATTAATTATTATATGTTTAATATAACTATTATATGTTTAACATAACTATTATATGTTAAATGTAACTATTATTACTTCTTAGTTGCTTTTTTTTCTACTTATTTTCACATTTTTTCACAACTTTTTTGCATTTTATACTTATTTATAGTATTAAAATATAATAATAATAATAATAATAATAATAATAATAATAATAATAATAATAATAATAATAATAATAATAATAATAACAATAATAATAATAATAACAATAATAGTATGAAAATATTCAACTAAAGTAAAACACCGAGTATCTAATGGAGAACCAGCTTCAATAAGCATCTCAACAATTTTAACATGACCTTCCATTGCAGCAAGATGAAGAGGTGTGTTAGAAGAATCATCAACATCATTAACAATACTCAAAACATTTGATAACAACAGTTGAACAATTCTGAAAAAAGAAATTTTCAAATATTACAATGATAACAACTAGCCAGCGACTGTTTCATTTTACAAAGCAAAAAAAAAATCTTTAATCTATATAGGTGCATTACCTAGAGTGACCATACTTTGCAGCAAGATGAAGTGGGGTTAGATTTTCATAACACTTTGCATCGATACGTGAACCTAAGCCCAAAAGTGTCTAAGAACAATAAATTTCATACTTAAAATATACTATTAGCATTTGTTTTTTTCTACAAAAATTTATTAAAATCATACCTGAACAATAATATCATGCCCTTCTTTTGCTGCAGCATGAAGAGGCGTCATTTCATATTTATCAAACTCTTCTAACAGATTAGAAATATCAAATTTACATAAAATCTAAAAAAATTAAAAGAAAACAATAAAATATGCAGAGATAAATGAAAATTCTTTTATTATTTTTTAATCTTGAATATTCTTAGCTATACTTCAGTAAATAATTACTTCTAATGCTTCTTTAGAATTTTCTTGAGCAGCTAAAAATAAACATGTTTTATCATTTGAATCTTTAGCATATATGTTTGCAGAATATTCAAGCAACAACTTTACTGATTCAACATAATTTTTACGTACAGCCATGAGCAAGGGTGTTTCATTGTCTTTATCACGGCAATCAACAAACACTCCTCTAAAATAAAAGTTTTTGTAACATTAACTAAGTTATCTGTTTCGTATAACAAGGATAACAGGCTCTTAGGGGTCGTCCATAAAGTACGTGTGCCAAAAATTTTGAAATTTGATCCCCCTCCCCAGATTGCCATGCGTACTTCCCCATCTTAAAAAATATGTACATTTTTAAAATACCCTACCACCAAACTTTTTTTTTCAATGAAAGGTTTATGGAAAAAAAAATGTGAAGGAGGTACCTTAGATACTTTATACGAACCAAAAGCTCTTTGTTTGCGGCACAGGATCCCAATTTAAAAAACGTCTTCAAATATATATGCAAATATTAATTTTAATAAAGTTAAATTATACAATATTAACAAGTTCGTTGAGCGGTTAATGCTGTGGACTGCAGTGACAGAGGCCGGCGTTCGATCCCCGGTCGAGCCATACTGTACTTTCTTTTGCTTTAATGACAAATCAAATAAAAATAAACTATACTTAAGGCGGCCATTTTTTTTAGGTACCCCTATTTAGTAAATCCGGAAAAAAATAAGTCCTACACAAGATCAGTAGTATCGAAAACAAAGCCTAAAACCCAGTGCCAAGGATAGGCTACCCGTACCCATTAATTTGGATAGAGAGGGGGGAAAAGGAAATACGCAATACTCAGGGCCAGTATATAAAGGGAATCATATGTGTTCATAGGTGCCTACAAGATTGTTTGATGTTCTAGATAGGATACTTTCACACATTTGGGATAGGTATATGGCCTATGCCAAATGTGTGAAATTTGTGCAAGCTCTAAAACTTAGGTGTAACTATGCCAAATGAGAAGGCCTTGCAAAAAACTGGGATGGCAGAAACCTGGAAACAAAAAAGCCCTAAAAAACTTGCCTCTCCCCCTGCCCAAGCGTGAGGGAACCAATGTAGTAAAACTTCAACTTAACCATCTAAAACTAAATTTAAATTTATAGACAGATTTTAAATTTCATAGAAAATTATTGTAAATTACAAAAGTTATGACCATACAAAATTTACACCCTTTCTTTTTCTTTTTTTTTTTTTTTTTGGGGGGGAGGGGGTTAGGGGGTTAGCTTTTTTGTTTCTAGGCCTCTGCTTTCTTAATTTTTTGTAAGGCCTCCTCATTTGGCATAGGTATAAACATACTTAAGTATGTCCCCCCTTCCCGATATGCTTTCGTACGCTTTTTGAAGACCTGCACCCTCCCTCCTATGAGCATATGTACTTTATGGACAACCCCTTATGAGTAGATATTTTTATGGTAATATAAACTACTAATGATTATGTAAGTATTCACCTACTTAATCAATAAGAACTCAATAATTTCTGTGTGATTAAATAAAGCAGCTCGATGCAAGGGTGTTTCTTGAAAGGAATTTTTTGAATCAATAACAGCACCATTGTCAACAAGAAGCTTTGCAATATCCAACAATCCGGAACTACAAGCTAAATGAAGTGGAGAAATTGAGTTTACTTTTGCTAAATTAACATTTGAGCCTCTATTAATACAAAATTTGACAATATCAATATGATTGTTTTCAACTGCAAGATGGAGAGCACTTTGTTTGTCTCGATTGTATGAAAATAGTAATTTAGCACTTAATGTAACTCCGCCACGGGACTCAGCATAACTGAATAGAAGTTTAACAATATCTGAAAAAAAATATATATATTTGCAAAATATATACTTTTATATAAAAAAAAACAATACTTTTAAAAAATATTGTACAACACAATAAATTAAAAAAGTTTTGGCTAAGTGCAACCAATTAAAAAGATTTATTTGCAAAACTCACAAATGCTTTACTAAAAATTTAAAAAGTTACAAAACATTTTGAAGCTCAAAAAATTTTCATAATATTTTTCATAATATTTAATAATATTTTTTAAAAATTTTCATAATATTTCATAATAATTTTTCAAAAATTTTTTCATAATATTAAATTAAATTTAAGAATTTTCAAGTATTTAATGCTTGTGGTTAAAAAAGTATATTCTGATATGGATTACAATCCAACATACTATTCAATACGGCTAAAAATTAAAATATATTTCAAGAGATTTGTAAAAATAAATTTTATTATCTATAAAATTTTATATTAAAGCTATATAAATTTTATATCAAAAGTTTTTATAGTTAATTTTTTACTTATTTTATACTATTTTCAACTTATTATTACCAAGATGGCCTTCCATAGCTGCAAAATGAAGAGGGGTCATATTTTCTTTATCTTTACATATAATTTTCGCACCATGATCCAATAACTGTAGGCAAACATCATATGATCCAGCAACTGATGCACAATGCAAAGGTGTCATTTTTAAATGGTCAATAGCCTAGTAAAGGTATAACTTTGATAATTACAAAATAAAAAAATTAGATAACTTAAATATCAATATCAAAAAAAAAAATTATAACTAGCTTATTAACATTATTTAAGTAGATTAATTTATCTAATAACAATTTATATTTGTTTTATTTTATGCATATATATATATATATATATATATATATATATATATATATATATATATATATATATATATATATATATATATATATATATATATATATATGTATATATATATGTATATATATACATATATATACATATAAACATAATTATATATGCAATATATATATACACAGAAATATTTATGCAATATATATATATATATATATATATATATATATATATATATGTATATATATATATATATATATATATATATATATATATATATATATATATATATATATATATATACATATTTGTTTCCCACCACATCCTAGTAGTACCGCGCTCAATTTGTTTCTTCACGCAACGGTCTTGTTTGTCAAGGCTTTTGTTTCAGAGTTATAGAGTTCAGAGAGAATTGCAACCACAACTAAAGTAGCCTCCTCAACTGAAGTGGCCTTCATGGCCTTGGGCAGGTGAATTCAAATTTAAATATATATATGTATATATATATATACGTATATACATATAGTTTTGAAATTGCTTTTAACAAATTCTTAGTTCATTTTTCTCATTATTTTTTAGATTGGTCATAGAATGTTGATTATTCAAAAGAACTTATAGTGATATTAAACTAAAAAAATTTAATTAATCAGGAAAAAAAAATTAAATTTTGTTTGGGAAAAAGAGTTTTCTTAAACAAAAATGCATATATATATATATATATATATATATATATATATATATATATATATATATATATATATATATATATATATATATATATATATATATATATATATGAATTATCCTGCAAGTATTTTATGCACAAAATGGCAACTCCTTCATCTATGCGAAAAGCCATTTACATTATTCCAAA
The DNA here is from genome assembly GCF_022113875.1 of Hydra vulgaris. Lineage (NCBI taxonomy): Eukaryota > Metazoa > Cnidaria > Hydrozoa > Anthoathecata > Hydridae > Hydra > Hydra vulgaris. The sequence continues at coordinate 34,739,037 of NC_061158.1, read as the reverse complement.
ACTCTTATCAATTGGAATATTGAAATTGTTTTTTAAGAAGCTTTTATTTTGAAAACATCAAGTCGTAATTAATTATTGTAAAAAGTATTTTTACCACAACTGTGAAATTTATACTTGTTAGTTTTTATACTTGCAAATTCCCAAACTAAGTTTTATATATATATATATATATATATATATATATATATATATATATATATATATATTATATATATATATATATATATGTATAATGTAAATAAAATTTTTAGTTTTAATTTATAACTTTAAATTTTAATTTAGTTTAAAAACTTTAAATTAAATATGATTTTAAGACTAATATTTTTATTTTAATTTAATTTTAAACAGATAATTCATATATGTAAAAATAGTTAAAGTAATCTCCATAGATTAATATGTGTGAAAGCAACCAAAAATTTTTACTTTTTAATTAAGAAACATAAATGCATTTTTGTTTAAGAAAACTCTTTTTCCCGAGTAAAATTTAAATTTTTTCTTTCTGATTAAATTTTTTTAATTCAATATCACTATAAGTTCTTTTGAATAATCGACATTCTATGAACAATCTCCAAAATAATGAGAAAAACTTTTATTGAAAAGCAATTTCAAAACTAAAAAAATCATCTTTTTATATATTTGTAATATAAAGTTTACTAAAAATTTTCTCAGATAAATTTTGCCTACAGGCTTGATTATGGTTTATCTGGCAATGCATTTATATACAAATAACAAAATAGTTGAATGTAAAACCAACATAAACAAGTGACTAAAATTAAATTTGATTAAATTTTTTTTTTACTTTGACATAGTGTGGAAATTTGTAAAGCAAAAAAAAAATATTTGCAAAATAAAGTTTTTTAAATTATTTAAAAAATTTATATTAAATTTAATAATACAAATTTATTAATATTTAATAATAAATATAATTTATTACAATAAAATAAATTTAAATTTATTTAACTATCTGCATTTTTATCAAAAAAAAAATTATTTCAATGAAAATGTTTTTTATAATAATTAATTACTGCTTAATGTTTACCATAAAACTATTTTAAAAGACTTTTCTTAATATTTCAATTGAAAAAAGTTTGAATGTAACAAAAATGACCTAATGATTAGGTAAAATTGCCATTTCATACGTAAGGTATGAACAGCGAAACACTTCTTAACAACGCCTGTATATATAAATATGTATGTATGTATGTATGTATGTATGAATGTATGTATGTATGTATGTATGTATATATCAGGCCTCTTTTTAAAGCGATACGCGTAGAGCGATTTACATATTCTTTAAACCATTTTATGTAAGCAGTAAGCGAATTTGATTAAATGACTTTTTATCATTTTTAACTTTAAAATCATTCTATAAGTGGTAAGATAAAAGAAGTAATTAATTTTTAAAAAACTTTACCTATTAGAAAAAAATTTTTATAAAAATGAATTTTTTTGTATATTTTAATATACTTAAAGTAGTGAAATTGATAATACAAAATTGTTGATAAAATATTTATTTACTTATTAATAAAAAGTTATTTAAATGCAATGTTTTAAAAACAAAGATAAAAACGAGGCTGTATTATTGAAAAAAAAGATCAAAGTAAAAATTGCTTTAACATCTTTTCGCTTTTTTTTAAACTTTTCGCTTTAACAACCAGCTACCATTTCACCACTGAAATTATGCAACTAACAAGCCAATGTACAACTTACAATAAACTAAAACCATGTTTCTACATACCTCCCACTGGTCACCTCATTTATTCAACAAGGACTTTATCTAATGCAAATCTATGGACTTTGTAAGGCCTTTACAATCCAACACAACTACATTCTCAAAGTTCTCTACATAAACACATCTTTTTGGTAGTTGACGAGTACTCATGCTTCCTATTTGTACTCCCTAGTTAGGATATAACGAGTGACACTATGATATAATACTTTCTCAGTCTCTTTACATTATTCAGTTCACCATCATCTATTCACACAAATCACGGAACACAGTTTGAAAGTACAAAACTCAAAAGTATTCCTAAAAAACAACAATGTCATTAAAACCAGAACTACTTTGTATCAGCCGCAAGGCAACAGTCAACATGAATAAATAAATGGATCAATACTAAAAGCTGTTAGTCTGGCCTTGAAAACATTAAGTCTACGAAAAGATAGATGGAAGGTAGCATTGCAAATGATTCTATCTTCTGTAAAATGACTGCTTTGATTTGCTAATAATGGAACACCCATCAGAGGATGATCAACTTTCAACGTTCATTAATAATAGGTACGGTTCTACCAAACTTCCTAACAAAACAGGATCCTACAATTCTATACATTCCTATACAGACTTATAGAAACAGTACTGCTCCACTTTATAAGTGTCGAATTTAAAAATGAAAAAATTAATATGGTTTCAACAACCTCGCCCCACTACATGCTACAACTAGAACCAACCCAACCATAGTCGGATGATTGGAACAATGACAAAATTGTTATTAGCTACAGATCCACAATTCTGAAAATAGAAACCAAGACGAATTACACAAGTAACTTTAAACTAATGGATAGAATCAACCAATACAACCAATATAACCAATTACCTACAACAGCTAACCTTCTATACAGAAAGTTACTATTCTGTAATTTTCTGTATAGAAGATTGTATGTTCTGTTTATTCTGACACAGTCTATTATACCCTCAAGAACAGGATGTACTATTAAAAGTCCAAAGTATCGCAAAGACTATTTTCCTTCATAGATTATAATCATTACACCTCACCCTAAAACTTCTTAAAGCAGGTAAGACTGTTTTATTTTTTGGATTATGAATATATATATATATATATATATATATATATATATATATATATATATATATATATATATATATATATATATATATATATATATATATATATACATATATATATATATATATATATATATATATATATATATATATATATATATATAAAGACTACAAAATAAGAACTACAAAATAGATTATATGTGGTATATTAATTGTATATATATATATATATATATATATATATATATATATATATATATATATATATATATATATATATATATATATATATATATATATATATATACATATACTACTAAATTATATAACTACATAATTTTTACTACTAAAATTTTCATGCGTTTAGCAATCATCAGGTAAAAAAAACATTTTTTTTTTCGTTAAAAAATATACTCAATAAACATCGAAGCGTTCAAAAACAATTATACAATGTTACTATTTGCAAGCGTTTGGTTTTTTAATCTTTGGGCTCAAGCAAGAATTTGTTTTCATGAAGGCACTTAGATATTATTTCTGTTTTTTTATTTAATAGTTCTTGCGTACTTTTGTATGATATTAAGCAAAGTTTTTCTAAAGACAAAGCAAGCATTTTTTTGTTACATTGCTGTAGGCAGGGACTTGTTTAATTATTGACCAGGTTAATTTGGGTGCTATTTTTAAGTTTTCTTTTATCTGCCATATATACTTTGAAAGGGTGGTTGAATTTTTCATCTTTTTGTTTGTGAATGAGTGTCTGTGGTTAGCCCAACTTTTCTTCCATTCACCTTCTGCTAGGCCAATATACACTTTTTCTGAGGTGTTAGGGGGTGATACTGTACATTTATAAATAACGTTGGAGGCTATACATTTTCCTAATATAAGGCAGTTTTCTTTATTAATGCAACTGCAGGGTGGGTATTCTTTTGGTTTTTTTGAATTGATTTTTATGTCGTGGCTTTTTATAATTTTTGCAATATTTTTGGTGCAGCTGTAACTCACTTTGGTGTTTCGATTGAATAGTTTACTGAGCGGGTGGGATGTTGGAAAATGTTTGTCGATTAAGTTTAGTAAGATATGTCCGACATTGGTAGAAACGCTTTTACTATACTGGTTGAACCATATTATATTTCTTTTCTTTTTTTCTTTTTTTTGGGGATTATACTTTAAATTAAAAACAGTGAAGTCATTTCTTTGCTTTGTTTTGATGTCACAATGGGTTGTTTTGACGGTGCAGAAGTTTGTGAACTGGTGGGCCTATATATATTAGACTCACTATCTAAACTAATAAATAAAAAAGATGTTAGACTAAATCGTGACAATGGTTTGATGGTTCTTCGTAAAAAAACTGGATCAAAAATTGATAGCCTACAAAAAAACATTATTAAAGTTATGAAAATGATCGGTTTTAAAATAGAGATTCAAACAAACCTCGCAGTCAACTTCTTAGATGTCTCCTTTAACTTAGAAAAAAACTCTTACCAAACTTTTAAAAAACCAAATGAATATCTACGTTACATCCACACTGAGTCCAACCATCCTCCGCAAATAATAAAGCAAATTCCCACCTCAATCAACGACAGATTATCACAAAATTCCTCAAATGAAAAAACATTTAATTTATCTATACCAGAATACAAAGATAAATTAAGAAGAACAATGACTAGAGCCCTTTTTTAATTAATAGTGCTTTTGTTTTTTTATTGCTTTATAATATTTTGAAATCATGTGAGGAGTGTTGCTACATCGACTGAAAAATAAGTAAAACATGCAAAGAAGTGTTGCTTTTTTACTGTAAAACATGTGCTGAGTGTTGCTTCATCAACTATCCTATAACCTGCTGCTACATCAACTTTTTTATAGCATGCGTTAACAAGAAATTGCCGCTACATCAACTGAGGGTTTGGTTTGGGCAAGCAATCTATCATTTTTTTTAAAAATTTATTAAAAAAAAACTTATTTAAGTAGCTAAAAAAACCTATTTAAGTTTTTAAACTTTTTCTGGTCATGTTATTAGCGTTTGATTTAAAACTACAGTTTATGGAAGAAACTTATCGACTATATGCAGAACTGTATATATATATATATATATATATATATATATATATATATATATATATATAAATATATCAGCGTGGAAAATAACAGCCAGTCAACAGTCAACAACTACCTGAAATGACTAAAATTGTTATTTTGACCTCCCGAAATAAATTCTTGCTAGTCATGTTTGACCAGAGTTTGAAAAAAAAAGGTTTTTTAAATAATAATGATGTAATTTAGAAAATGTGTGTACTAAAATTTCATAAACCATTTAGATTTTTAATAAGCATTTATCTCTATCACCTTTCTCTTTGTTCTATATCGTTCTCCTTCTTCCCATGATTGCACTCTTTTAGATGTTATCTCTGATCAAATTGACCATGCCCTCTCTCTTTACCCCTCTGCCAATATTGTTGTTGTTGGTGATTTTAATGCCCATCACACTGAATGGCTTGGCTCTAACACCACTGATCCTGCTGGCACTAAAGCCTTTAACTTCTGCGTTTCTCAATCTCTTACTCAGATAGTTAACTTTGTGACTCGTTTTCCTGACAACCCTAATCATTTATCTTCACTCCTTGACTTATGTCTTGTCTCTGACCCTAGCTTATGTTCAGTTTCTCCCTTTTCTCCCTTAGGTGGTTCTGACCATGCAATGATCTCTATAAATCTTTCTTCTCGTACTTCTTTTTTGGGCTCACCTTATCATCGCACCACCTACTACTACCCTAAAGCTGATTGGGATTCCTTTCGTGATTTTCTTCGTGATGGTCCTTGGGCTGATGTTTTTTTCTCTCTCAGCTGACAAATGCGCCTCCTACGTAACCTCCTGGATTCAGGCTGGAATGGAAGCTTTTATTCCTTCTCGTAGGTTTCAAGTCAAGCCTCACTCTACTCCATGGTTTTCTCCTTCTTGTGCGGCTGCTATATCCAATCGTAACCATTTTTTTCATCTTTTTCAAAAGAACAACTCTCTTGAGAACAAACGGCTATTTATTATTGCAAGAAATCGATGTAAAAAGGTGCTTTCTGATGCTAAACTCCATTATTCTCAGTTGACTAAATCTCGCATCTTATCGCAGAAGTTAGGCTCTAAAGACTTTTGGAAAATCTTCAACAGCATTGTTAACAAGGGTAGATCTAACATTCCATCTCTCATTCATGGGACTGATCTTGTTACCTCTCCCAGGGATAAGGCAGAACTGTTTGCAAAGAACTTTTCTTCTAATTCCACTCTTGAATCTTATGGACATTCTCTTCCTTCCATTCCAGTCAAACAGGTTGACCCATTGTTAGACATTCAAATCACTCCGGCTTCTGTTGCTAAAGTCATATCTCAATTAAACTCGTCTACAGCTTGTGGTCCAGACAACATTCCTGTCACAGTCTTGCAGAATTGTTCTCCAGAACTTTCTTCAATTCTCTCTAAACTATTTAACAAGTGTTTGACTGAGTCTTGTTTTCCTGCTTGTTGGAAAATGGCATCTGTGGTTCCAATATTCAAAAACTCTGGAGAAAATTCTGACCCCTCCAATTATCGCCCGATCAGTCTTCTTTCTGTTATTAGCAAGGTCTTTGAGACTTTGATCAACAAATTCCTCACATCTCATCTTGAGTCAAATAAATTGCTGTCAGACAATCAATACGGTTTTCGATCCTCTCGCTCTACGGCCGACTTGCTAACTGCTGTAACTGAAAGATTTTATCGTGCATTAGGTGGAGGCGGTGAGGCTAGGGCTATTGCTCTCAACATATCTTTGGCATGCTGGTCTTCTCCATAAGCTTGCTTCATATGGTGTTTCTGAGAAAGTTTTTGAGATTATCAAATCATTTCTTTCTGACCGGTTTATTAAAGTCATCCTTGAAGGCCAACACTCTTCTTTATTTCCAGTAACATCTGGGGTTCCCCAAGGTTCCATCCTGGGCCCTGTTTTGTTTCTTATCTACATAAACGATCTTCCTGACAACCTTTCATCTAAAGTAGCTCTTTTTGCTGATGACTCAACTTTATACTCCTGTCTTGACAAAAAGTCTTCTCTTTTCGATCGCCTAGAACAAGCAGCTGATCTTGAATCTGATCTCACTTCGGTGGTAGATTGGGGTTCACAGTGGCTTGTGAGTTTCAACTCTAAAAAAACCCAATTGCTTACTGCAAACAACTACCGTAATATGGTCAACATTCCTATATTAATGAATGGCAATCCTCTTACTGAGTCGTCCTCTTTACGTCTTCTTGGATTATCGCTTACTACTGACCTTTCATGGAAACCATATATACAATCGATTGCTAAATTAGCTTCTGCTAAGGTTGCTTCTCTTTATCGTGCTCGCCATTTCCTTACTTCTGATTCCATTCTCTACCTCTACAAATCTCTTATTCATCCCTGTATGGAATACTGTTGTCATATTTGGGCTGGTTCTTCTAACGATTCACTTTCTCTTCTTGACAAGGTCCAAAAACGCATTGTAAATGTTGTTGGACCTGGACTATCTGCTAAGCTTGAACCTCTTTCCCATCGTCGTAAAGTTGCATCTCTTTCTCTTTTCTACAGATACTATCATGGTCACTGCTCAAAGGAGTTATCATCTCTAGTTCCATCAACTAAAATTCATTCTCGTTTTACTCGTCATTCAGCTAAGTCTCATTCGTTTACTGTATCTGTCCCTGCATGCTCTAAAAACTTTTATTCATCTAGTTTTTTTCCCCGCACTTCAATCCTTTGGAACTCTCTCCCATCTTCATGTTTTCCTGACTCATACAACCTTCAACTTTTCAAGTCTTCTGTCAACCGTTTCCTTGCTCTATAACTCTGTTCTTTTTTTTTTTCCTAGTAACTCCCAACTTAATAGTGGTTGCTTGCAGCCTTGTTGGGAGTGAATGCAAATTAAAAAAAAAAAAAAAAAAAAAAAAAAAAAAAAGTTTTGTTTACAACATGCTACTTAAATTTGCTTTGTTGATGTATGACATAAACTATAGCCCGGGTAAACAAAAAAAAGCAATTGCTTTTACTCAGTAATTGTTCAGCTTTACATGAATAAAAACTTCAGCAATTTTACTTAAATTTTTATTCATGTAAAGCTGAGCAGTTACTTAGCATTTTTGGAGTAAATAGCTTAACTTTACATGAATAAAAATTGGTCTGGTTTATTAGCATTCTCTTTAGAACTAAAGTTTTGGAAAGTTTTCTACAACCATGCTAAATAAATAAATATATATATATATATATATATATATATATATATATATATATATATATATATATATATATATATATATATATATACATATATATATATATATATATATATATATATATATATATACATATATATATATATACATATATTTATATATATATATATATATATATATATATATATATATATATATATATATATATAACATGGTAGTAGAAAACACATATACCATAGATATATATATATAGACAATTAAAAATTAATTTAGTATAGAAAATTGGAAATCAATTTAACAACATTATTTTTATTTAAACAAAAAATAAAAGCATTTTATTTTTGTTTTGTATAACTGTTTAATAAATGTTTACAAGTATGTTTTTGTAAGTGCCTGTTTCAAAATGCTCCTATTGAAAGAGACTGTTGCAAAAGTCTTCTTTAGAAATGAGTTGTTAAGCAAGTTTCTTTTTCGTCAATATTACAGAATTTGAATTTTTTTTTTTGTATAGCGCCTTACAGAAGGTGAATTTTCAAAATGAATCTTTTTGCAAGTTTCTTTTCGCAAGTCGTTATTATGGATATGTAAATTCTGTAATAGAATTTAAAATACAGTAGATAAAGATGCAAAACTTTTCGAAGTCTTGTATTTTGGCGAACAACCCTATTTTATACAGTGTTTTTATTAACTGGATTAACACCTATTTGATATAAATAAAATTTAAAACATTTTAGTTATGGAAGTCTTGGTGAACATTACTATTTTTGTTACAGTAAATTTCTTAATTTTTCCTCAAATATTTTTGAGATATAAAGAATTTGAGTTAATTTGCCCCTTTTATTTGAACATGAACATTGGTATTTGAAAACTAAATTGAAATATTAAAAAAAAAAACAATTAACTCCTGACCCACCAGTCTTAAAAAAGTGAATATTTTTTCAGTCTTAAAAAAGTGAAAATTTAGTAAAACTTGCATAGAGAAGACATTCTTCTGATGTGGCATAAATTAAAAATACTTCAGCTCTAATGCTGTACTATGTTATTAACATTCAAAGTAAAGTCATTTAAATAATTAGTTATTTAAAATTATTAATAATTTTAAAAAAGATTATTCCATGATTTCATTGTTGTTTATCAAAACTAATAAAAGAAATTCAAGCAAATATTTGATTAAATTCTTCAAATAAAAAACTAGCATCATCTCTAATATCTCAAAAAAAAAAAGTTTTTTCAAATTTGAAAAAAAAAAAACACCAGCTTTAAACATTGAAAAACAAGTTGTAATAAAAAACAAGATTCAATCTAGTTGAATCTTGTTTTTTTATTACAGTTATTTTAAAAATAGTTGTTTTTGAAATAAGTTGCTTGAATATTCAAAACATTTCCAATAAAAATTATGAAAAAGTCATACTAACACTGATAACTTGAACAGTGGAATAATATAACTAGAAACTATGAAAAATCAATATATATTGTATAAAAAAAACATAAATTATTTTTTGTCTTTTTTTTTTATTATGTAAATTGAATTTTATTGTAAAAACAAAATATTAAACAGAGACTTAGTATTTTTAGAGTGCCATAAGCAGGGTGATCACCAAAAGTTTAGAAACTTCTATCCATACCCAAAATTAAATTGGGGGTTATATTATTTTCCTTCTCTTAGGAAAGTTGCCTTTACCACAACTAAAGAGCTTCATCTGACATGTGTGGGAAAAATTTACTTTAAACTCTTGAAATTTATGCCACATAACTCCTAATATCACAGTTGTGGACAAGAAAGACATGCGATCGCACTCCAATCTTGGCGCAAGTAATTGTTTTTGTTTTTTGAAAGTTTGATCACGGCTCTTTAGAAAAATAAAAACGCGCTAAGTAAAACTGACAAAGATAAAAAATTATAAACAGGCTAAACTAAATAAAAAAGAAATCTTAACGAAAGAGAAATTACAAAAAAAAAATTAAAACCTATAGTTCTAAAAAAAACTCTAATAGAAAATTATTTTTAATTATGTTAAGGTTGAATAACTCGTCGCTTTGGTTTGACGAGTTCCTAACTGATTTTTTTTTATATTAGGAGAATAGAAAATAAATCTTTTTTTCTTTTTTTTAAATGTCTAAATAAAAATATTTTTATGATTATTATTTATTTATTAATGTATTTTTATATACCAATCAAAAAAAATAATACATAAACATAAAAAAAAATAATAATACAAATAATTTTAATTAAACATTTTAAAAAATGAAAAGATTTTTTTTTAATTCTCCTAATACAAAACCAACACAACAAACTATAAAACTCTGATCTTTTCTAATGATTTTATAAAATTATAACTCTTTTAAATAATTAAAAAATTATATCTAATTATCATTTAATAAAAAACTAACTTTATATAAATTATCAAAAAATATTTTTTAAAAAAGTTTATTGAAGCAAATTCTTTGCTGTCGTTGTTTAAGAATACAAATTGTTTATAAAAATTACATTCATCATTAAAAAAAAAAGTTTTGAAATAAAAGTTTTATTTAATATGATAATTTATTTTATAGCGTTTTAAAACTTTATTTAAAAGCATTTAGTTTAGTGTAAACAAGTTTTATTTAAAGGTTTACATAGCGAACAAAAAAAAATAATTTTGTTATTTTTTCGACTATTAAATTTATGGATTCATCAAAAAGTTTATTAAAACAATCGTTTTTGTAGCTTTTTATAAAATTAATTGTACAAATTGCTTTAAAAACATTTACATTCATCATAAAAAGTACACTTTTTAAAAACATAATTTCTTTTGATAACTTAAACATGTCATTTAAAGTATATAATCTTTAAAAACAACTTCTTGCTTAGACTTAACCTTAGATTAACCTTTAGCGTATTTTTAAAACGTTTTGAAAAATCTTAAAAGCTGTGGTTAAGTTGTCACAAAAAATAAATAAACGCCAGGTTAGGAATAGAGTGCAATTGCATGCCGTTCTTGTCCACGACTGATATCAAAGAAATATTAAAAATTAATCCAAAAGTATTACTTATGTTACTTAATTTATTACTTTGATAAAATTTTATGATAAATAACTAGTTAACTAATTTTTTAATGTAAACCTACATTAAAAAAATCACACAAAAATTGATAACAATATAACTTTAATCACCTCAATGTTAATGTTCTTTTGCGTAAGTAGTATCTCAACCGCTATTTCATTACCTCTCATGGCAGCATAATGAAGAGGAGTAGAACCATTTATATCTTTAGCATTAACATTTGCTTGTTGATCTAATAGATACTTTAATATGCATTCTTCTTTTATTTTATCTTTGACTTTTTTTAAAGGTTTTTTTTTACTTGTTTTTATGTTGACAAAAGAAGGCGTTCTTACCGAATTTTCACTAACATTTAGACTTCTTGATGTTGTGACCTCTGATAACAAACCATTTGCTTCATTTGTATTTTCAATAAATAAATTACGTTTTTTATCTTTAGCATTATGACATTCCAATTCTGTTGTGTTATTGTTATCAGTGCATAAATGAAATTTTGGGAGTGTTTCAGGTGTCTTTAAATGCTCGTTGCTACTAATTGTTTTTAACTTTTTCTCTACAAATCGAGATGCATAGTGCAAAGGAGTAGCACCATATTGACCTGGTATATTCACATCTAAAAAATATTTTAAGCAGTGTTCATATAAAATTATAAAATTATATTTTTATAAAATTAATTAGCATAGTTAGCATAATGAGTCTAAATAATAGTTTTCTCAAAGAAGAAATGAATATAATAAAACTATAATAATAAAATAATGAGTTTTCTCAAAGAATAAAGAAGAAATGAATATAAAATAAAAAAGAAGAAATGAATATAAAAGTGAGAATCAAAAAGAAAAGAAAAAAACAAAATGAACCATTGATTTAGTGAACAAAACAGAACAATGGACAAAATTGATCATTGATTTAGATATTAAAATATTTTCGACTCATTAAGATCGAAAAGATTAATCAGACCTATAACACATAATTTACAATATAATAAATATTTATTTTGAAAATGAGGTGCCATGAACTTAAGAACCAAGACCACAATTAACTATTTAATTGCTACAACCTACCACAAGCTTTTACCACCACTTCTAATGCTCAACTAAAGTTAAATTAGTTAATTTAGTAATTTAAGTTGAATAAACAAATTAAATAAAATATATAGATATTTCACACACCAGTAATAACTGGTGTGTGATGACAAGACCTGAAGGTCTTTTACAAATCTCCACGTTTCTTTTTTTTTTTGTTTATTTTATAAAAAATACTTGTATATTTGTATTACTTATCTCTTATCTTTTATTGTATATTTCATCTTAATATCTTATTGTATAAACTTAATAAAAAGTAACAAAAAACAAAACAAACAAAACACATATAAAAAATTGAAAAAACAAATTTAAAAAAAGAAAATGTTACAAAGATCTAACAATAAAAATGCAAAATCATAAAATTCTTTTAAAAAATACAAAATATCCCAAAAATTTTTGTCTCTAACACCAACCTGTTCTATTTTACAATTTGACCACAGCTGTTTTAATGTTTTAACAATTTTAATGCAATTAAAAAAATTGTTATTTTTAATCATTGACCTTTTCTAAAGTTTTTATTTTTAGGTAAAATAAAATAAAAAATTAATTATTTTGATATAAATACATTTTGTGTAAATTAACAAAAAATATTATATGAGTATTTCTGAAATTAGGTGCATTTTGCCTGTCTAATAATTTCAAACATATAGTTAGAACATTTTGCGTTATAAAAATTACGATCTTATGTTCTGAAACAGCTACTTGTACAAATTTATATTTTGAAAAGTTTCATCTTTCTAAGGGTCTAAGGTCTTTATTGGTCTAAGGTTTTCTGAAGTTGAAAGTGGCTTAGAATTTCAGATTTTACATGTCCTCGGTGTTAATAGTGCTATGTTTCGCATAGATTTCCAATAAAATCTGACATTTAACTGTGCCTAAGACACTAAAATGCTGAACTCTTGAATTGACAATATGAAAATGTCTAATTTGAATATTTTAATTATATTATAAGGTTGCGTGTTTGCTAAATAAGAGTCCTCCATTTTACTGTCATGTACGTAACATTAACAATTCACTGACAAAATAATAAATCCATTGGATAGTTACCGTAAAAAAATGCTTTATTTCATTTTAAAGTATTTGCGTATTATTAGGAATCTATATATGAGCGGTAATTAAGGCAAATTTTATTGTCATTTTAAAATAAATCGATTCATAGCGTATGTTTTTGAATTGTCAGGCACATAACGGATGAATTTTTATTAAGGTAAATATTTATAAATTTGAAATTTATATGATTAGATACATTTTGCTGTTATTTATTAAAAAAATCATTATTGCATTAAATTGACTAATTCATTTTAAGCGTATGAACAGAAACATAGTAAAAATGTCACGTACATAACAGTCATGTTCGTAACGTAATTATGTTACGGACCTGACAATAGCGTTACGTATTTGACAAACATGCCAAATAAATGACCGCTTATGTCAAAAACCAGTTTATTAGTTGGATGATTAAGAATTTACGTATCAGAAATTTTTATTTTAAACCATAAGTATAGTTATTATTTTAAACCATAAATATTTTTTTATTTTAAACCATCATTTAATAGTTCTATTTTGCTGCTAAGCTATTGATATTAAAGAACTGATATTATATTTGTTTCTAACAGAGATCGGAATTACAATTATGGCAAAGAAGTCAAAATCAGGAAGGCAATCGAAATTCAGAAATGAAATAAGAAATAAATCTGCGAAATTCGAAGATTATAAGAAGAAGGAACGAGAGCGTCGAATGCAAAGAAGAAAAGCTACAAAGCTGAAGACTGAACATAAGCAGCGACGTCAATGGAAACAATGGCAAGAAGCGCAACAGCATAGTAGAGCAAATGCAAAGACATGATCGTCATCGGTAAATGATTTATGTATAGAATCTCTACCAGATACATCATTTCCTTCATTACCAAGTTCATCAACTCGAAACCCCAATGAAACTAGGCAGAAAATTCAGGGCAGAAAACGCATTAAAAAGGAACGAAGTAAAGCGTATCGACTGATAAACAAGCTACGTGTACAGGTAATAAAGCTAAGCAAGCCGATAAGTATCGAAAACAAGCAGAAAGATTAAGTAAAAAATCAATAAAACAATAACACGCCACACAGTAAAATGATAAACATGACCCAAGGTTTGCATGGGCGCCCTAAAATCAAAAGAGCCCTTCTGTTTCATAATGTCTCATGTGATACCTTACACAAGAAGTATTCAGTGACCAAATCAGGCAGAGAAAAGTTTGTCATCGCAAAAATGATTACATCTAAACTGATGAGGAAGTATAAACTAATGAAAACATGTCAGCATTTCACTGGTATTAGTACACGCCGTTTATCAAGATCAAATTGCTCACTGTATTGTGCAAGATATAAGTCTACAGTGTTTCGTTATGCACCTGTTGCATTCTATGAAAGAGATGATAACAATAGTATAACTACCAGCATGTCTTCACGTATTCACTATTAGCTACCAGATTATTGCATGCTGAAGTCTATCCTTTCGGATAGCACTGCAGTAATAGTTGTTGACTTTTCAGAAAACTATATGTGTAAGTTGGAGAGAGTTGTACAGTCATCGCACTTTGGTGCATCCAACAATCAATTATCCATACACACTGGTGTTTCATACTTGAAGGAAGAAATTTTATCATTTTGCACAGTGTCAGATTGCCCCAAGCATGAGCCCGCTTCAATATGGGCTCATTTGCTGCCAGTTCTGAGTCATCTAAAAGAACATCATTCAGCACTTACAACAATACATTTTTGGAGTGATAGGCCAACAACACAGCATAGGAACAAACATCATATGCTGTTAACTTGTCATTATTTGTATGATGAAAGATTTACAGGTGGCAGCTGAAATTACTTTTAAGCTGGCCATTGCAAGAGTGCAGCAGATGCGATCAGAGGCACTCTAAAATGTACCACTGATCAAATAGCCGACCATGGTGTCATGATAACTTCAGCTTCAAATTTCCACATTACAAATGACAGGAATGAACAAATTCAAATATCCAACTTGTGAAGACAAAATATGGTATAAATGCGATCAAATAATCAAAAAAGTTTTACCACCGGTTGTAGTTTCTAGACGTGCAATAGCACTTAGTGAAGAAGATTGGCAGAGCATAAATGCAAACGATTAATCGGTGTTCATCATGTTTTCAATATATCATTGACTAGTTTACTGCACTTAATACTCTCCTTTTTTTTTGTTAATTTGTAATTTAATACAAATTTTTTTAATATCCAAGTCACTTTTGAGTCATTTGAAAGTAATCTTAAATCACCAAATAACAATCATTTAAATCTGGTCATAGTATTTACTTGAATTTCATATGTAAACCTTTTGATAATTGTCATGAGAATGATGGCTGCTGACAACAAATAATACAGTATGAAAAAAATAAAAGTGTTTTTTTAATGAATTGGTACCTTTGTCAACTAACTAAACGTAATGTTTATAATAGCCTACTGCATATATAAAGTAGTGATTTTGATAAAGTCCATCATTTAATATTGTTATGTCATGTACGTAACGCGATTAAAATTTTAGTTTCAAAATTAAACTTAAATAAAAGAAATTAAGTTTTGTTGGTTATTTGTACACACATAGGAGTTAGTTAAATACAAAACAAAAGTATTTCTGCTAAAGTTTTATGCAGTTTATCTTTAGTGAAAGTAGTCTTTTGAAAATGCGCCTAATTTTGAAAATACTCATACAAATTTGTTTATGTAGAAGTATTTTTTATGATAAATTTAAACATTTGAAACTATTTTTCCATGCTTTTCTAAAAATCTTTTATGCAATTATTTTTTGATATTTTGTTGATTAATGTAAAATTTTTGAAGTATTTTGAAACGTTTTGTTTCGATTTTTTTAAATCTTTTAAAAAGATTTTTTTTTAAATTCCAATTATTTTTAAATTTTTAGTTGAGCATGAATAATTAAAATCTTTTATAATAATTTTTAACCTTGTTACATGAATGAATATTAATAAACTTACAAATTGCTCATAAATTAAATCACTTACTGGTAGTATATTTTATTTAAACCGCAGACGCATTAAATTTAAATTATCAAAAAATAATTTACCAATTTTTTTATTAATATAACATTATTTTTATAATAATTTTTTTTTGCTACTTTCTGGATAAAATCTTTATACAATTTAAAAATAACATATATAACACATTTTAACAATTTAAATAAAATTTGTTCATTTATTAAAGAATTACTAGAAGTTTGTTACTAGAAGTTTGTTACTAGAAGTTTGTTACTAGAAGTTTGTTACTTAATGTAAATTAGAGCGCAACAGTTATTCGTTTATCAAATATTGATGTACAAATAAACGTTAGAGAACATTCAGTTAAATTATTTGTTAAACAATATTCGTAAAAACTAATCGTTTAAATTATGCGTAGGATACGAATATATTCGTAAACAAATTTTTGTTTAATAAATAATAACCGTTTAACAAATATATATTTGTCGAACAAATAAATAGGAACAAATATATATTGGTTTACTTTTATTTGCTAAATGAATTATTATTTGTTCAACAAACATTATTTGTTTATAGAATATTATTTGTTACGCGAATTTTATTTGTTAAACGAATATTATTTTCAAACGAATATAAAATAAACACAATTTGTATTTTACAAATATATTATTAAATTTTATTTTTTAATATTTGAAAATTTAAAATAAACATTTCAATATTGCGAGTTAGACTCTTTAAGGGAATTTCGGAGTTATGTTATACCAACAACTTGCAGGTCATGATTCATTTACGAAACCGCCACCGACATACGCTGGTGGTGTACAAATTTAATATAAAAGTACAAGTGGTAAAAAATTAGAATATAAAAAGGAGGTACTATCATTCGCGTCTTTTAAAAATTTAAGACATTTCATCATTTCAGGGCAGATGACACAGGTTTCAAAGTGAGGGGCATACTTCCTTATTTCTAAAAAAATGGCCAATTTTATGAGTCAATTTCTAAAAAAAAAAAAGGTCCTGAAAAATAAAAGTGCAGGGATTAGTGCTCCCCCTGGCCTCTCTGGTGTCGCCAGTCCTACATTTAAGATTCTTTTATATCTATGCAAATGTGAATGAAGATTATATTTTAAAAAGATAAACTTCTTTTTATATAAATTTTAAGTAAAAATCTTTTATGACTTAAAAACGTAACTTTTTATGGCAAAGTTTTATGGTTAAAAAAAAACACATGCCATTTTAATTTTCATATTTCTTTAATTATTAATTTAAATATTAATTTAAATGTTCCGGGGGCTGTTATTGCCATATTAGATAATATTTTTCCAAGGGAAATGTTGAAAAACGGTTGTGCTTACATATGCGGTTATGCCCCCATTTCCCCTTTAAACTACGAAATTAACCACAGTTTGTTACAATTATCACAATTTATTGCTGTCACTTTACTTTATAAAACAAGTAAGGAAACATTATTTATAAGTTTGTTTTTAATTAATAAGTAATGTTTTTCTGCTTATTATATATTATATCAACGAAATATTTAAATTAAATTAATCTTCAGCAAGATAACTTTACAGGTAAATTTTTATGCAATTTATTCATTTTAATAAATCCGATTTAGTTGTGTATAACCGTGCGACTCCGAACAAAAATATCATTTCAGGTTATTAAATGGCTTTATTTCATGCAATAATATTAATAAGGCTTTTTTTAATTAAGTAATTTTTTTGTAATATACCCAATATTTTTTAGCGTAATTTTATGTGTCCATTCCGTACTTTATGCTGATTTTTATGTGTACATACCTTTTTTTTAGCTTAGTCTTATTTGTTCATACTTATTTTTAAATAAGTTTTATGTGTTAATTTCTCTTTTTAAATTGAGTTTTATGTATATATACACTTTTTTTTAATCCAGTTCAACAAAAAATATAATTTAAAAAATATATTATTTTCAATATCACCAAGTTTTTTAACCAGTATTTTTTTTCAAAATTAGAGAAGATTATTTTACAATTCATAATAATTGTACGATGTCAATAGTGAGTGGAGCGAAAGGATAGCAATATTTTTGTAAAGAAAATGGGCAAAGAATTTTCTCTTTGGAAAACTGCTTTAAATTAAATCAAAAAATTGGGTATATTTATGAGAAAGTTTTTTTTTCGGGTAGGTAATATTTCAATAATAATTAAGATTAGTGTGCTAATATAAAATTTCCCCAGAAACCGCTTGTTTGTTATTATATTATTTTTATTCTGGGAAATCCCGGGATAACAAAGTTTCACACAGGGAATCCTGGGATGCAAAACTTACGGGAAATGTGAAACCCTAATTTATATAATTTATTACTTTACTTATTATATATATGAATTTTATAGATATACTTGATAGAAATATCTGCTCCAAAAATCAGCATGGGTAATAGCTAATATTTAACATTTAAATTTTATTATATTGTGAAATGAAACAATATAATAAATTTTGTTAAATATTATCTATTACTCGTAAAAGTATAACCCTGTTTCATCAAAATCACTTTCTCAGGACAGAACTCCTAAGCTATATAAATTCATCAGTGATCATGTGAACAAAATTATTGACAGTGAGAAGATTGACCTTGACGGTTGTGCCTTTACTACTGATATCTGGACTTCTTGTAATAACCTTGCTTTTCAATCGCTCACTCTACATTTTATTACAAAACGTTTTCAGCTTAAACGACTTCTTGTTAAACTTGATTCATTTTCGGATGCACATAATGCCGAAAATATCGTAAAAAAGTTAGATTACCTAATAAAATGCTTGAGTTTGGAGAATAAAACAAATACATGGGCAACGACTGATGGAGGATCAAATGTTATGAAAGCTATGCGCATCAGCAAAGTTATCAACAACAATCTTTGGTGCGCTGATCATCAGATACATTTAATTGTCACACAAGCTCTAGCTAGTGTTCCTGAGTGGTTAGAAATTGCACTAAAACTAAATAAATTAGTTGGGCACTTCAGTCATTCTTCTAAGGCAGTGAGTATTTTAAGAAAAATTGCTATTGAGTATAAGCAACAACGAACTAGACATATCCAGAAAGTACCAATTCGTTGGAATTGGTACTTTCTGGATATGTCTAGTTCGTGGTACTAATTGCCCACTGTTTTAGAAGCTAATATTATTAAAGGTATTATTGAATGTCTTGATCCTATCGATAAAATTTCACAAGTTTTAAGCTCTGACAAAGACCTAACAATCAACTTGGTGATATTGAAAATCTATAATCTCAAGAAAAAATTAACTAAAATTAGAAAACGAAGTTCTCTTACATGTGTCACGAATATAACTCAAGCGCTAATAGCAGGATTCCAACGCTTTCCTGATTGTGGTCATAAAGTACCTGAGTATTCAATGGCACATTTTTTTGATCCAAGACAAAAGGGATCAATCATTTTTGCACTTGATGAGCAAAGATACGAAAACATCATGGATACAGCTATTCAAGCTATAATTGATATGTGCCAAAGAGATGTTTGCAAAAGTCCAACATGCATTGAAAACGTTAACCAATCATTCAAAAATGATAATTTGTCCAATGAAGAAGCTTCAACTGCTGCTGTAAAGAAGCTGTATGTGCAAAATAAAAATAAAAACACTGAGAAAAATTGTCCGTTAACTTATGCCAAATGCGAGATAGCACATGTCGATAAAGGAGTTGCAAACGACAAAGCAGATATTATTGAATATTGGAAGACTAACCGTTTAAGATTACTTTATCTCAGCAGACTAGCAAGAAAGATCTTATGCATCCCTGCATCATCAGCAACCTCAGAACGAGTATTTTCAACTGCAGGAAATGTTCTAACGGAAAGAAGAAATAGCCTTAGCATTGACAATATTGAAATGATGTTTTTCATTTTTGATATTTGCCGACTGAAGGTCTAAGTTGGCCGGCTAGGCTCATTTTTGTCAACTGGTGAAAATGGTCAGGGGGTTACTAACCCCCTACGCCCCCAACCCCTAAGGATGTTTCTGCAAGTATATATAATCTATGCCACATTGCCGTAGTGGGTTTTTAATAATATTTTTTTATTATCCTGTGATCTACATTATAGATCACAGGATAATGAAAAAAATTAAAAAAATATATAAAAATATTATTAAACACCCACTTCGACGATGTGACATAACTAAATCATAAAGATGTTGTAGATATATCTAAGCTAGTGACTAATATCCTAGTTAAATGAAACGTCTTCTTTTTTTAACGAGTATATTCATTACTACTGATTTGCTGAACGATTATTTTATTCGTACAACGAATAAGCGGGAACGAATATATTTGTTTAACGAATACTTGTTAAGCACTAATTTTTGAACAATTATTACTTGTTCAGTATTTGTTTAACGAATAAAATGAAAATGAAAGAATATTCGTAACTGTTTAATGAATAAGCTTAAAAAAACTTGATTATCAAATAACCGTCACGCTCTAATGTAAATGCCTTTTGCGAAACTTTGATAAAATGCTTTAAAGGAATCCTAAAGTGCCAAGACAAGTTGTGTTCATATAGTCATTGTAGAATTTCGATAAAAAATCTGAAAATTCTTTTTTTTTTTTAATCAAATTATAGAATTTTTTTTTGTTATTATAGATTACTAAAGAATTTGTTTAATTACTCGTTATTATATAAAAGTTTTTTTTCATCATAAATTACAGAAGAAATTCTTTAGTTATCTTATTTTGTAAATTTCGCATTAAAAATATGAATATAATATATTTCTGACATTTTAAGCTTGTCTATTGCTATAAATTATTTTTGTGTTATTTATTGTTATTAAATGATTATATATTATTGTCCTTATTAAATATCATTTATGTGTTTTTTTATACAATATATATTGATTTTTCATAGTTTATAGTGATACTATTCCACTGTTCAAGTTATCAGTGTTAGTATGACTTTTTCATAATTTTTATTGGAAATGTTTTGATTATTCAAGCAACTTATTTCAAAAACAATACTCTATTAAAAAAATAATTTTGTATTATTTAACACAAACCCAAGCCACTGACAGTGGCTTTTGATTTTTTCAAATTTGACTGCAAGCCATTGCGAGCAGCTTTTCAAGTATGCTTCACAATTTATCTTGTTTTGTACATAAATTTTCACTCTAGACACATATAATTTGTTTGTTCTTAAGGTTTAATTAATTCTCTACATAATCAAGAACAAATAAGAGCCATATTGTGTTATTATAAAAAATTATCACTTAAGAAAGTTAAAAAAATCCTTGATTAAAAAAAAACTTCTTTAAATTTAATTCTAAAATTAAGCAACGTTAACACTGAAAAATTCCCGTTGAAATGTTTAAGTATTTATCTAAGTAATTAAAAACCTCTTTGGAAGAAAAACATTCTTGTTATACATTAAATGAGTTTTGTTTTGGACTTAATGTTTTAAACACTAATAAAACAATGGTTTTAAGCACTTTGTATTTCTTATTGTTTAATGATGCGTGTTAAAAACTTATTTAATTAAAAAGTTTATTTGTTTTGCTTTCTATTGATATAAAGTTAATTATGCTTTTAAAGAGATTTGCTATTCTAATTTTAATTAGTTGTCAATGTTATCCAAATTTTATTTTAAAAAAATGTGTTGTTGCAGATTTTTGTTAAAACGGCTGGTAGCAAAAAACTTTAGAAAATTTAGTTAACAGCATTTATTTGCTTAACTTTTTCTTGAAATTCTTATTTAAACTTATTTTATTTTATTTTAAAAATTGAACAATTATTGGTCAAGATTACAAAATTGTGTAGCATTATCGAGTAAATTTTAAAATTGAAATTGTTTAATGAAAAACTTTTTATTGTCAATTTTTGGTTTTTTAATTTATAATTTTAAGAGACAGGTTTTAATGTAAAATACTTGCCAAATACGACATAAATTAGGAAATATATATATATGTTTTTTAATGCCCGCTGCAACAAATTGACAATTTTAATTGCCATTTGTCTTGAACATAAAAATTTTTATTTTATTTGGTTCTTGCGCTCTATAAAAAAAACATTCTTTTGTTTAGCTTCCTATAAAATTTATAGGAAAGTCATGCGATTGGTAATAAATGCTTATTTTAGAAAAATAAATAAAACAAAAACAAATAATATTGATTCAGAAGAAAAAAAATGACGTCATTTATTAAAATTCTTTGGAATTAAACGCACTTGAATAAATTATAAAGTCTGTAGATTGCGACGTATATTTTAAAGACTTTGAGAGATTAGCTAACATGGAGACGGCAAGCTTCGAGTAAAACAACAAAGTTTGTTTTTCTTGGTATACCTTAATTATTTTGTTTTACTTACAAAAATTTTTTTATTATCATTCTCTTTTGGAATCCCTTTAAAAGATAAGTTTTAAAGTAATTTTTAAAGAAATTTGGAAAGCAAGATGAAGGAAGCGAATTCTAAAGAACTGATGTTTGAGGACAAAAACAAGATGAATAAGAGTTTAGGAACAGCCACAGAAAAAGAATGAGACTTGATTGAATGACGAGTAACACAAGAATGATATTTAGTAGATGGTACAAGAGATGCTAGTTCTCTAGAGCAGTGTCCATTATAGTATTTGTAGAAAAGAGAAAGAGAAGCAACAATACAATGATGTGACAGTGATTGGAGGTTGGCTTCAAGAGCAGGTCCAAACATAGTTTTACAATCCATTTTTGCACCTTGTCTAAAAGAGAAAGAGCATCATTGGAAGATTGGCCCCAGATATGGCAACAGTATTCCATACAAGGATGGATTTGAGATTTATAGAGATAAAGAATAGAATCCAGAGTAAGAAAGTGTCAAGCACAATAAAGAGATGTAACCTTAGCAGATGCCAATTTTGCAATGGATTTGATATATGACTTCCAAGAAAGATCGAAAGTAAGAGTTAACCCTAGAAGATGAAGGGTTGATGACTTATCAAGTACATTACCTTTCATAAATATAGGAAGACTTAAATTATTGCGACAACGATTGGCTGAAAAAATTGGGTTTTATCTAGGCTTGGTCGGGAAGTGGGTGCGATCCCACTCAATAACTGAACACGGAAATAATATTTAGTTGCGAAAAACCGGCCAGATTTTTTAGTTGTTTTGAGAACATTTAAGTTTTTGTATGTTTCCATGTTTGTCCGCAAAATAATAAGTTCATTTTATCGTAAATTTTAAAATATTTTGTTTTACGGACTTACATGGAAACATACATAAACTTGATTGTTCTCAAACATCTTAGTAAGAAAAAATAAAAAAAGAATATTCACGAACACAAAAAACCCGCTAAATCTACGAACAACTAATTTTATTGGTTCAAAAAATACTAACCAAAATTTCTAGAGTATTCAAAAAATACTAACCAAATGTCCTGATTATCTGTTGAAATATTTTTAAAAATTGTATTATTTGAGTTTTGTTACGTTTTTGTTGAGATTTCTAGCATAAATTATTTTAAGAATATACTATCAAATGAACTATTATTTTAATTCTTGGAGCCATATATACAAAGCTATAAATGTTTGAAACTAACATTATTTGTTTACAATAATAAATGTTTTAAATCTATATTTTTTAACTTGTCAACGTTTTGTAAATATATTATAGATTTTATTATTTTATTCTAATTTTTTATATATAAGGGATGTATTTTTTATGTATGTAATGTATTTTTATGTATGTGAAGTATTTTTTATGTAATGTATTTTTATGTATGTATTTTTTATGTATGTAGTTTTATGCATGTGTATTTTATTCAAATGTAATCTTTTAAAGCAATATGTGCGATTGATTTTGTAAACAAAAATATTTTCAATAATAACTGCATTTTTAATGAAATTATTAATAATCATCAAAGTTAATACAAATAATTTTAACCACTAATCCATTTTCCTCAGTGTACCTGATAACTCATTCTTTCTCCCAAGAAAGAAAAGTTTTTAAGTTCTTAGA
Source organism: Hydra vulgaris (assembly GCF_022113875.1). Taxonomy (NCBI): domain Eukaryota; kingdom Metazoa; phylum Cnidaria; class Hydrozoa; order Anthoathecata; family Hydridae; genus Hydra; species Hydra vulgaris. The sequence goes on along the minus strand of NC_061158.1, from coordinate 34,714,899 downwards.
AATTGGTTTACTAACTTCAATTATTTTTTGCTTCAGCTATTCTTACAAACTCAGTATACTTAGAGTTACTTTTTTCTGTTTTAAAAGGATCCCTAAGTGCTATAAAGATATGATCTCATATGAAAGAGCATTAAAAAAAAAATGTAAATAATGAATACACACTAACATATTTAAAATTCAAAAAAACGCTTTTCTTCAATTAAAAAAAATGCGTCTTGTCCAAAGTTTGTTGACTCTATTACCTCAAAAAACTAACGTTTGTACGTCAAATTAAACAAAGTAGACAAAATGTCATTATTGCAAACGTTTAGTTGATAATTAAATTTAAAGTCGTTTTTTTTTAACTAACACATAATTACTTACAAGAATAAGTTTTGTATAATTTTGTGAAAATATGTTTGTATATTAAAATTTTTTTAATAATTTTTATTTATATATTTGTGATATAAGGGCAATTCCACGGCCAAAAATGAATAGAAGTCAAGTTTTAAACTCTTTTTAGTCAGTTTTTAACAAATGAATATTGATGTAAAGTTTATTTAAAATATTTCCTTAGTACAAAAATAAATTTATTTCAGTCATTTTTATGGTTTTGAAAGTGATGGTTATTCTCATTTTCGCTTGATAAAAAAAATAATTATTGTAAAATGTTTTAGTTAAATTAACATTTATGTTAATTTTGCTATATTTTTTTGGTTCAAATTGATAAGGTTAAATAGACATTTTATTAGAAATTAAATTAAGACAGGGCTCGAATTAACGCAAAAAAAATCTCATCGCGAAAAAATTTTTTTTGTTCCCCTCTTCTCTTTTATAGCTTGCGCTGATGTGCGGAAATGCTTGCGTTAGTATAAAATTGTCTCTTTAGCATGTAATTGTTATCTTTTAACATACTATCTCTCATATTTAAATGTTATCTTATGATTTTCTTGTTTGGCGGAGTTTAAAATAGCGTAAGTTACTGTTATAATTTACAGCCTAATTTATAATTTAAAGTTTAAGTTGCAGTTACAGTGTAACATTATACTTAAAAAAGTAAAAGTAAAAAAATAAGAGTAAAAAGCAAACATTACTATATTTCAGTGACTGATCCAGGGGAAGGATGGGGGTATGCATCTCCCCCACCAGAATCTGAAAGTTTTGAAAATATCATAGAAATTGAGGGCCTTGCTTTTTGCTTTTTTTTTAGGAGACACAAACATGGTACAAAATTCAAAAATATTTCAACATCCTACACCAAAAATTCCTGGATCCGTCACTGCAATATTTAAACCACTTTAATTAGTCATAGAAAACTGTTTAATACAATCACGCTGACGATAAAACATGTGTTTTTAAAGAAACGATAAAACATGTGTTTTTTATTTGTTTTTGTAAAAAACTGTAAAACAATAGTAAAAGAAAAAATTGTCTTTAAAATATAAATAGGTTGTGTTAATGTAAAACAACTTCGTGATGCTGTTTTGTTGCTGTTTTATACAGTTTAATAACATAAAATGCGTTTAAAATAAAACGAAGCAAATAAATGAAATTGTTTTAGTAAATTAAAAAATTATTGTCAATAAATCAAAAAACATCGTCAAAAACTTAATAAAAAATTAGATTTTTAAAAACGATGTTTTTTATAATTTATTGTTTCTTGAATAAAGAACTAATAAAAGTTTAAATATAATTAAGTTTTTCATTTAAATGGTTTTTAAGTTGATGTTTTTATTCAATTTCTTTATTTCAATTGTTTTCCAATAAAAAGTGAAACAAAAAAATTTGGTTTAATAAATCAAATTATACTTCATGTTTAAAATGAGGCTTAAAAATGTTAAAGTAAAAAATTGCTGGTTTTTATTATCATTTTTATGCTGTTTGAAAAAAAAACTAATAAAAAAGAATTAACTAACAATATATTAATTAATAATTATTAGAATTAATAATAATAATAATTAATTCTTTTTATTAGTTTTTTTTCAAACAGCAAATAAAAGTCAGCAATTTTTTTGCTCTAACGTTTTTAAGCCTTATTTTAAACATTTTCATAAACAAAGATAAAAACCAGATTGTTTTGATAGAATGAAGAAAAAACTCGAATAAACGTCTTTTCCCTTTTCAACTTTTAGCTTTAACGACTTTTTAAAAATTTTCCACGCAGAGATTTAAAGTAATTTAAATTCAAAAATGTTTTAGGTTGAAAGAAAATGCGCGAAAGAGCAAATCATCTATTTATCTATCTATTCAGAATAATAAATTTTGTGTGACGTTCTTTAAGATAAAAAATTACTTTTAAGAATTGCTAAAAAAAATTCTAAGCTAGAAAAAAAAAAACTTATACATATTTTTTTTATGCTCTTTCATATGAGACCATAAGTTAGGAGCATTTAGGGATCCCTTTAAATACTAATTAAAATTATAAAGCCCATTTACTAAAACATCATCAGCAGTATTGTGAAGCAGTTCTGCTTCCTCGTCACAAAGTAATTTAACGTTTTTTTAAATTTCTATCTAGCTAATTGAATTTCTACAGTAACTCGATGATTTAATTATTTTATTTGTTCATCTTACTAAGAAGAATTATTTCAAATATGTTAAACTTTTTAAACTACGCGAAGCATAATACAGTTATTGAAAAAACTTTTTTAAAAATAAATCATTTGGTTGAATCTTGTTGGACTTTTCAGGGCCGGAGGCTGCATTATTTGGTCCTCTTGACTATTTCCCCTAACATTGTGAGTCCCGGGGCAATAGCCCTACTACCCCCACCCCACCTCCTCAATCCAGCACTGGAAATAAGACATAAGTATATAAATAAAAATTATATATACTCTTTGATAAATCGAAGAACATTTGTTTTTTTATAGTTGTTACTTTGTATAAAAAATGTCGCTTAATTTTATAAAAAAAATTATAAAAGAGCGACGTTTCAAAAATAATTGCTCTAATACCTTTATTTTGCTTAAAGTTTTTTTGAATTAAAAGCTATTTTTCTTTTTTTAACTGTCTCTCATCGGTCCAGTTAATCTTATTGCGCTTTTTTGTTTGTTTTTGAAATGTTCTCAAAACGACTAAAAAATCTGGCCAGTTTTTCGCAACTAAATAATATTTCCGTGGTCAATTATTGAATGGGATCGCACCTGCTTCCCGACCAAGCCTGGTTTTATCTGAACTAAAGTTTACCAGCCACTTTGAGCCCCGTGCTTTAGCAGAAGTGAGATCCTTTTCAAGCTCAAATGTCCCCTCCAAGCAATCAAAGAATTTATTTTAAATGCAATTTAAAAAAGAAAAAAAAAAGTAATTTTCGCTTGGAGTTTGAGTTTTTCAGTTTTATTTTAGAGCTGATATATTTTTTTTTTTCGTAAGGAATTATTTTATTTTTTTTTTTAATTTTTTATTTTTTTAAATAACTTTCTTCCTAGTTCAAGTTTAGCTTAGCATTTCTTTTTCAGCGCATTTCTGAAATGTTTAAATGTCATCAAAACATCATAACAGTTGTAGTCAAACTATCAAAAAAAAAACTCATATGCCTGGTCAGCAATAGTGTTCGATCACACGTTATTTCTGTCCAAGCCTGTGTCAATGTCCCTTTTTTTCATTAAAGGAATCCCCAAGTGCAGAGACAAGCTGTATTCATGTCATAGACAAACATTAGAAAATAAGTTAAAACTTAATTAAACTTTCCAAAACAAATTATTGAATGAGATATCAACAAAAGTACTTGTTGTTTTGCAATTATACTTCTGATTGAGAGGGTAATTATAGGCTCTCAAATCTGCATAGTTTTTTTTGCTAAAAAAATATCTGGTTTCAGTAATGTTTTCGCTTACCGCAGAGTTTTTTAAACTCAGTTCATTTTTACATAATCAAATTAAGTTTTCTCTTTCATATTTAGTCTGTGGTGGTTGTAAAAAATGTTTACTGTAGCATGTTTTTGTTTTTTGTTCAGCATATCGTTAAGTGTTTGAGTTAAAATAAACTAGCATAATAAAAAAAGTAATTAAGCGAAGCGAACTTTAAAATATACAAGATGAATATTTTTCTTAGAAAATAAGTAATCAATTTTTTTAAATACAACACTAAGTACAATATAATCTAGTATAGTTAAATTTTGAAAGATATAAAAATCATTATTTTTAAAAAAAAATTCAGGAAACAGTTTTAAAAATGATCTTCAAGCCTTCCCAGGAAAGACGTGCGGTTTTTTGTCTTGTACGACGACGAAAAACGTTTTTTAAGTTAGAGAACGTTATCACAGCCTTTTGCGCAAGTTTTATTATATGCGTTACTGAAAAATTGTTTTTAATTTAATAACTAAGTCCTCCTCTTTACGTCTTCTTGGATTATTGCTTACTACTGACCTTTCATGGAAACCATATATACAATCGATTGCTAAATTAGCTTCTGCTAAAGGTTGCTTCTCTTTATCGTGCTCGCCATTTCCTTACTTCTGATTCCATTCTCTACCTCTACAAATCTCTTACTCGTCCCTGTATGGAATACTGTTGTCATATTTATGCTGGTTCTTCTAACGATTCACTTTCTCTTCTTGACAAGGTCCAAAAACGCATTGTAAATGTTGTTGGACCTGCCTTATCTGCTAAGCTTGAACCTCTTTCCCATCGTCGTAAAGTTGCATCTCTTTCTCTTTTCTACAAATACTATCATGGTCACTGCTCAAAGGAGTTATCATCTCTAGTTCCATCAACTAAAATTCATTCTCGTTTTACTCGTCATTCAGCTAAGTCTCATTCGTTTACTGTATCTGTCCCTGCATGCTCTAAAAACTTTTATTCATCTAGTTTTTTTCCCCGCACTTCAATCCTTTGGAACTCTCTCCCATCTTCATGTTTTCCTGACTCATACAACCTTCAACTTTTCAAGTCTTCTGTCAACCGTTTCCTTGCTCTATAACTCTGTTCTTTTTTTTTTTCCTAGTAACTCCCAACTTAATAGTGGTTGCTTGCAGCCTTGTTGGGAGTGAATGCAAATAAAAAAAAAAAAAAAAAAAAAAAAAAAAAAAAAACTACATAAGAAATTAAAGTAAACTTAAATAGAAAACAATAATAATAGTTTAATAAATTTTATTTCTTAGTGGTTATTATTATCGGCAACAAAATTCATTAAGTCAAAGCAAAAAAAAAAAACGGTTTTAGGCGTTAAAAAGGATGACTTTCCCATATTTTATGTGTTTTTTATTTTAAAGAGGAAAGAGAAAATATGTATCGTCATCTGTTTGTAAAATATATTTGTATAATTATAATGTAACAAGTTTATATCAAGAGTTAAATTATACGATCGCAATTTGCAAACTCTGGTAAAATATTAGGTCTTTAAAATTTTAGTTCTGTGTACTTTCTTTATAAGGAGCAAATTATTAAAAGTTTGCTAGCGAGAAAGTTACAAAAAACAAAACAAAATCAATAAACTTATGACTACAAAAGTAATAACAATTTAGCCACTAACTGCATTATAAAAGTAATAAAACTATAAGTGTTATTACATTTATAAAGCACTTATTACTTTTAAAGTTCATTCTTTGTTCAAACAACATTATTAATTCCAAACATTTATTAAAGTAGAAAAGCATCTAGAAAAAATAAAGCGGATATTCAAATATTATTCTATTATTTCTATATAAGTACTTTATAAAAAGTATAGCATTATGAAAAACGTTACGTAAAAACGCGTGTTAATTTTAAAATCAACCAATAAAAAAATTTTATTGGTTAATTTTAAAATTAACCAATAAAATTTTTTTTTTTACGGTCCATTAGTAACGTTTTTTATAATGCTAAACTTTTAATACGATATATTTTCATAAAGTTGTTTGTCACGTTTTTATAAGTTACTTTAGTTTTAAAATTATTTAAACATCCACTTTATTCTTCTAGATATTTTTCTACTTCAATTAAAATTTGGGAATACTAATGTTGCTTGAACAAAGAATGAATTTTAAAAGTTATAAGTGTGTTATAAAAGTAATAACACTATTATAGTGTTATTACTTTTGTAATGCAGTTAGTGACTAGAGTGATATTACTTTTGTAATCACAAGTTTATTGTTTTACTTTTTATTTTTTCGCTAACAAATTTAGGTGATTCTCCCCTTAAAAACAACGAACACGGTTTGTATAAACTAAAATTTTGAATACTAGATATTTTTCCAGATTTTGCGTTTTGCATTCACTTAATTCAACCCTTGTTGTTACATTAAAATTATACAAATAAATTTTACAAACACATTGCAATTTGTATTTTTGCTATCCTCTTAAAAAAAATTAAAAGGAAAATCATTTTTTTTATTGTAGACTTCAAACTGTTTTTTTTTTTTTTGCTTCGCCTAGAAACAAAAATAAAAACAGTACACAAATTATTTAAATTATTAATTTGTTTTTATTTTTTTCTATTTTAATCTCTTTTTATTTTGTTAGTTTTTGTTTTTTTTTGTTTTTGAAATTTTTTTAACATTATTGTAAAACTTGGAAACGGCCGTGTTCACGTTTTCTAAAATACCATAATCGCGTGTGGTCATACGAGACAAAAAACCGCATGCCTTTCCTGGGAAGGCTTGATCTTATACATTTTTTTAACTTATGTTTATAATAATTAATATTTCTATCTCAAGAAACCGTTTTTAAAATTAATAATATATATTTTTCAGTTATATGTAAAATTGATATTGAAAACTTGAATCTTATATTTTCGTTTAATCGCTAAAGGGGAAATGGTCAAAGAGCCAGTAAAAATGGCCAAAGAGCCGGAACTTTCCTTCACAAAAAACAAAATGGCATTAAAAATTATGTTAATATCTCATTCAATAATTTGTTTTGGAAAGTTTATTTAACTTTTAACTTCTTTTCTAATATTTATCTATTATATGAATACAACTTGTCTAGGCACTTGGGAAACCCTTTAACTAATTTTACTTTAAATAGTACATTTTTATAATATTAGTATTAATGTGATTTTTTATAAAATTTTACTAACTAAGAAAAGTGTTTATCAATGTGGCTACATCAACAAATGAAAAGATTATAAATGCTTCAATTAAATTTAAAATTAAAAAACTACTAGAGAAACTGAAAGTAGATAGTTGAAACTGTTATTTATATTACAAAATTCATTTTGAGACATAAAATATTAATAGTGAGGGTCACTGTGCAATTTGTATGGACATGCGTGTTAGAAGCATTTTTTTTGCTTTCAACTTGGTTCTTTAGGTTAAAACCTAGGAAGAAAAAAATTGGTTCCAAAAATTTTTACATTTGGGGCCAGAACCCATGATGTCAAACTTATTGCATTAAACAAAAAAAAAAATATCATAAATTTTATATATATGTTATACAAAAGAGCTTGTCAAGCGGAACAAAAAAAATGTAAAAAACTTATGCTGAAAATGTTTTCTTTCCAAGATATAACACACCTTACAGAGCATATAAACTACCAGAATTTACAGACCGGCACAAGAAGACAAAAAAAATAGATTTTTTATTCCAATTTTGTTATATATCCAGATGTAGTCTTCTCTGTTTAAGTGGTGTAGTGGTAGAGTGCTAGCCTCATAAGTGAGAAGTTCCAAGTTCAATAACGTCCCTGATAGTACCACGTTCAACATGATTCTCCAGCGGCCTTGTTTGACTTGAGAGAGGGTTGTAACCACAACTTAAGCAGCCTCCTTGACTGTAGTGGCCTTCATGGCCTTCAGGAGATGAATTCAAATTAAAAAAAAAAAAACTATTTTATCTAAAATTTAAATGAAACGTTTGTTTTGCTATTTTTAATTAATTGAAATATCAAATAAAATTAAGTTTTAAAATTCTGAGGTTGGCAAAAACTTGCCTCAATAATGTCAGGTCGGCTGTTAGATCAGCATAGCTGAATTCAAGGGCTGATATATTTAATACTTATAAAACACTGCATATTTCCAATACGCTTGTAATTTAGGCTAAAAAAACTCAATTACAAAATTTATTTAAAAAATATATCTTACTTGCACCACTTTCAACAAGAATTTTGACAATTGGAAAATGACTATAACGGACGGCATAATGAAGAGCGGTGGTTTCATCTTCATCTTTAAAATTTACTTTCTTTTTATCTTTACCATACAACTTTAAATACTGTTGAACAATTTCTAACTGCCCATCACGAGCTGCCTGTGAAATTAGAATAGAATTTGACTATTATGTAAAGATTTTAACAGCAGTCTAACAAACTATAAATATATTTCCTTACCTGGTGTAGTGTTGATAAAGATGATATGAAAGCTTCATTAATTTTTTGCTTAGAATTTTGCTCAGAAGGAAGTAGAATATTAAGAATATGTCTTTGTGAGAAATTGGCGAGAACGTGGTGAGTATTTGATTTTTCACTTTTTTTGTTCATTATTTTATCAACACTGAAAATTTTTTTAAATATTTAAAAACTTATATTTAATTAACATAGTTTAAGAAATTAGCAGTGATGTTATGAGTGCTCAATATTTTACTTTTTTTGTTCACTATTTTATCAACATTGAAAATTTTGATAAAGAACAAAAGTTGTGTCTGAGAGGGTAGAATACAAATGATGTTCAAATAACAGAAACTAGAACAAATGAATGACTTTATAAAATATTTTGCATGTATACACCAACATTAATGGAATAGAACAACACAACAACCACAATATGCATTAATGATTTTGAATATGAACAGCTACTTTTATTTGACTAGTCTCTTTAATGCAGCACAACAACCCACTATGTATTTGTAAAAAGACATAACTAAGGATATTTTTATTTGTTTATATTCTCTAAAACAAGATTCTAATATTAATGACTTTTTTAGGTAAATGCAAACTGATCATGAAACATAAAGCATTTTAGATGCATCACCAAAGTTAACAAACAAATTTAATTATCTAATAATGTTGTGTATATAAAACTATGCAAGAAAGCAATATATGTAATATGCTTGCAGAAAATGGTTTTTCATAGCATTATTCAAAACATGGATAATAAAAATAACAATGTGAAGTCTATAATTTCTTTAACCAGACTGACCAGAATACTCTTTGTTTTTTTTTTTGTTTGTTAGTTGTTGTTTTTTTTTTGAAAGAATTAAATTTTAGTAGTTAATTTAATAGTATTGCAACTACTAAACATACTCGTTTAGTATTTGTGAAAATAGTTTTAAAACCTTAGGCAAATCATAAAAACTAGTTTTTATTCAATTTTTGGCCATTATAGCATTCTTGATTTTGCACATGTTTTTTCTGATTATGAAGTTTTTCAATTACACATAATCCTAAATATCTTTTTTCTTTAACTAAAGATTTGTCGTGTCATCTGTAACTCACTCTTACTAAGTTTTCCTAATTCTATTTTATTATTTTTCTCCTGAAACTAATCCCACTTTACAAGTTGATACTCAACCATCTTTTTGTTTACTAAACTGCATTAATCTTCCTTTCGCATCTCGTTGTTAAGTAACATTCACTGCTCTTAATCTGTCTTAAATCATCACTTCTTAGTTACACTATGCATCCATCTGATCATCAACTTTTTTTAACTGTTAGACATCATCAACAACCTTCATTGACTTTATTTAAATGTCATAAATTATTACACTACAAAATATTAACTCAACTTCTCACTGTTCAGAGCTGAGTCATTTTAGTGGTTTTTGCAACTTTTTAAAATTATTCATAAAAAACTTTTAAATTTCTGAAAAATTCAATTAATCTATGATTTAACTTAAAGTTATTTAAGCTCTGAAATTTAAAGACCTAGTGTAATTCTTGAAGATTTGGCCTTTGTACTAAGAGGTTGTTAAATTTAATAAGAATATTCTTTAAATTGCAAAAACCTCGTGTAAATTTTTATTCATTAAAAGTTTATCAAATATAAAAAATTCATTACATTTTTTTAATAAATTTAAAGAATATTTAATAAATTAAAAAATAAAATAAATTAAAGAATAAAAAAATACGCTTATTAAAAATAATAAAAAATACAAGTTTTATAATATACCAATTTGTAAACGTAAATATAATTATATAGTAACTTATAATTGTTAACTTTTAGTGCAGTTTAATGTACAATGTTCCGTCGATGATTATTCAAAAAAATGTAAATAGGACTGCCAAACAATTCATTTTCCATCAGAAAAAAATATTTGTTTATTTTTAAATCCATTTTAAAAAATTTTATTATCTTTAATGCGATTAACATTCGCTTAAATCGAGTAAGAATCGATTTAAGGAAACAAGGAAATAAAACTAATTAACGTCATAACTAGATATGCATTTTATTAAAAACAAAAAGGTTATCTTGGACAAATATCTCAACTTTATGTTATAATTGAAAAAATAAAATTGGATACAAACCATGTGTAAATTAATCTTAACGGATATAAAAAAGGGAATGGGGGAGGGGGAATGCATTACCCCTTCCCGTCCCTTAGTTTTCTATTTTTAATCATTTCTGCTTTTATATTTGATTTAATAGTATTGATGGTTTGAAAATTTCAGGTTACAATTAAAGTGTTATTGTGATAAAGATGAACACCATCAAAACAAATTTTTGAAAAATATAGGGTTTTTTTTTTTTTTTTACAGATCCCTCTTTCTTCAGAAGTTTTGTAATATTTTTTGTTAAATAAATAGGAAATTCGTGATATTCGTGAAGATAAACTAGTAAGATGTTAAAGTATTTGTAAAGCGGATCAGAACATCTTTTGAAATTCTACGTAGGATGTCGTATAGTCAACAAATTTGCTAAAAGTATAGAAATATTATAAAGTAATAACAATGAAATACGGCAAAGTTTTGGGTGTTTTTATTCATTGAACTACATTGCGATATTATAAAAAAAAAAAAAAAAAAAAGAAGAAATTTAAAAGTACGAAGTTTCGAGTGGCTTCAGAAAAACTAGAATGATAAAGCGTACAAGATGCCTTTGATGAAGGTGAAGTCTGTGACACAGATGCAGTTTTGAAATCCTAAGAACAATTTAAAACACAAACTTTCTTGTTATTGTTATTAGGCTCCTACAGGAGATAGAAAGAAAGAGCAAGGCATATCAGATATTGTCAGATTCGGTTTCCTGACAAAAGTCATTAATGTGTCAGATATGAAACATTTTTATGCAAAGTCAGTTCATCTTGTACAAAACTACCATTGTGATTTGGAACATGATTTCACTGATGAGATGATCATGTTGTTTGAATTGCTAAAAACGGATACAAACCAAGCAAAATCAGAGGAAAAAATGTTGTAATATGGCATTTAAAAAACTAAACTGTTACTTTCCTAAATGTATGCATTGTATTTCGGATTTAATTGAGCATCTTAGCTACTTATTGTTAAGGAAAACGTTTCTTTTCAACAATGAAAGGAGAGAAAAATTTCGAATATATACATATATATCTGACAGTTTTTAAACACTCTGATGTCAAGCGACATGTTAGTTACGCTGAACGCCAAAATATTTATTGTTTAAAAAATTTTATATCAAAAAACAACTATTAACATACAAAAAAGCGTCAGATGTTTATAAAATGTTAGTTGACATTTTGTATAATAAGGTTAAAAAACTTTATTCAAAAACACCAGAAAAAACTTAACAAATATTTACAAAAACCCACAAATTTTATAAATATACTGTTGTACAACATGCTATTGCTGTTTGTAACTAATCATTTGATTTCATGGACCTGAGTGTTTCAGAAAAATTCATTTTTAATGTTGAAAAAAGATATGTTTCTAAAAGTTTACTGCATTAAAGTATGATGAAGAAATAAAAATTTCTTTTAGAAAAGCATTTGTAAAACAGCTCTAGCACGATGCATTTTTAAAAGAGGGGTGAAATACCCTAGACTTTATTTACTTATTTGGTTTTGTTTGCTTTTCTTGCTGGTTTGAGACGGTTTGTTGTCACTTTGGTAATTATTTTCTCGAAACTAAAAATTCTATTGATGATAATCTAAGCAGTCACTTTAGTGAAAAGGTACTTAGGATCAAAGGCGGTTCTACAATTAAAATGAGGGAGGGGGGATGAATCCATTAAAAGTACCAACTGGTTCCTGAAAAAAATAAAGGTCCCCAAAACTAAAATTTACCCGACTGAATTGTGTCAAATACACGACTACCCGACTATATTTTGTCTTCTGAATTGTGTCAAAAAAACCGACTATAACTTGAAAATCATCTTCTATGGGGGGTGTTTCACCCCCTCCTCCCTAAAATTGCCTCTGCTTACATGATTAATAAAATGGCTAGTGTTCCAAAAAGCTACAAACAATTAGATAGCTTGATATATATTAGATATATATTTATCAGATCAAGATAAGGACTAATTTATTAGTTAGTTTTAAAAAATGTGGTATATCCTCGCAGTCGGAAAGTCACGTGGTTATGCAAAATAACAATAGCGCAAGTTGCTACCATTTTGGATGGGGAAAACAAATGATTAGTTGAGTTACAGGGTTTTGCAAAGTTATAAGTGCACGTTTGCAAAGTTATAAGTGCGCGTTTGCAAAGTTATAAGTGCATTTATAAAATTAATTTTAACCCTTATATTTTAAATATCAATGGAAAGAAAAGTACGGAAAACAATTACAGAAGAAACTAAAAATACGATTATTTCAATGAGAAATTGTGAAAAATATTCAATCACGGAAATATCCAACGCTTGTAATTTAACTCGAAATGCTGTTGATCGTGTTATAAAAAATAGTGATAATAATATACCCTTCACGTCATCTACAGTAAAAAGGAAAAAAACGTATAAAATTAAAAATTCTATAAATACAAACATTGAACAGACATTATTTAATTTTGTGGTCTGTAACAATGCCGTAATTCAAAAATTAATTAAAACGCAATTTTTAGATTAAAATGATAAAAACATTTTGATCTCATTTGTTTCCCTTAATTTTAAGAAATTATTTTTGAGACGAAAAAGATTAGTAATCATTTCTCAAGAAAGAAACACTATGGAAAGAATAAATCAGAGATCAATTTTTGCGGCAGAAGTTGCTAGAATTGCTTATTCAAATTTGATTTTTTTAGACGAAACCAGATTCAATAAACTTGCAATGCGCTCATATGTCTATTCTCCAAAAGAAAAAAAAGCATAATTGACAGTTCCTGCAAATAAAGGACAGAATGTTAGCCTCATGTGTTTAATTTCCAATTTAGGAGTTAAATGTTTCCAATACAAAAGCGGCGCATACAATACACAATCATTATTGATTTCATCAACAACAAACTAGTACCATTCTTTGCAGTAAATCCAAATAAAATTCTTAAAATAGATAATGTAAAATTTTATACAGCAGCTGCAGCACTTTAATTACTAAAAGAAAAAAATATTACTCACAAGTTTTTAGTACCATACTCCCCTGAATTGAACCCAATCGAAGAGTTCTTTTCAATGTTAAAATCCAATTTCAAATCCACAAGAAATGCTAATATTGATATGACTATTGAAGATACTCAATATTATATTTTATCTCCCTGAAAATAATTAAAGTCAACAGTGCAATGCCTTTTATATAAATATGAGAAGATGGTTGGAAAAGGCAATAAGAAGAGAAGAATTTATCTAATTAAAATATTTGAAATGATTTGTTTATTTTTTTTATAAATATATATTTTTATATGCCATTTTATAAATTTATGATTAAATAATGTATACTATTTTTAAAAATTATGGAAAATAAGTAACTAATGTAGAAAAGTTATTGATATATAACAATATGCTAAATTAAGTAAAAATGTAAAGAATTTTTACTGATTAATCACTTTTTTTAAGGAAAAAAAAACAACTTTTTAATTGCTATAATATAATTTAATTTTATATTTTGCTCAAACTTTTTCATTTTTAAACTAAAAAAATAATTTCCAAAAAAATATATATGCACTTATAACTTTGCAAGCGCGCACTTATAACTTTGCAACCGTGCACTTATAACTTTGCAAACATGCACTTACAACTTTGCAAAACCCTGTAATAAAGCAGGAGAATTCGTACGAAAAAGTAATTTAAAGAGTTTAAAAAGAGACTAATTTTTTAAAATATTTAAAAATATTTTAAAAAATTAGATTTTAACGCCTCAGAAAGATATATAAATAAACTTGCAATCCTTGGAATAACCGATGTCTATAAAAGATCCTTGCAAATACTTGGAAAGATGATCAAACTGAATGGCCATGAGTTCAATACCATGATGTTTATAATTATTTAATAAAAAGTCATAGATAATTACGAAGCATTAGATGCTTATAAATATTTTGGCTTTGGCTAGATGCAAGAAGTTTTTCACACGACATTAAACTCTAGTTTTGTTGTTTTGAAAGCACAAGTTGTCTGACTTGTGCGTTTAAAATAACAAAACCATCTGGGTCACCAGAGAACGAAAGTTTATTTTCCCCCAACTAAAATGGTAGCTGTTTGCGGCAATGATTATGACGTATTTCCGACTGCGAGGATAACCTTTAAATTCATTGCTCTCATTTGTTGCTGTTTATAGAAATATTAAAATTAATCAAATCAATATTACTCAAACTGTAGTTGTTCAAATTGACCATTTAGTTAAGAAAATCAATGTTAGCCAAGTAGTAATTGGTGTAGTAAGCCGCGTTTACCAAGTTATTGTAAAAATAATACTTAAACTAGCAGTAAGCAACCCGTAATACGCGTTGTTAGTAAATAAAATTAAAAAAAAAAAACGCGTATAGAAAAGCCTAGAAACTACTTTAAAATAGAAAAGCCTAGAAAATGACGTAACTCGACTAATATTAAATTAGCGTTTTCATATTATCAGATAAAAAATCAAAATAGCTCATTAAGTTTAATGAAAATGGCCGCATTAAAAAGGTTAAGATCTTCTACTCCTGTTTTTAGCGTTGTACGATCCTTAGTGTAATTAAGGAATTCGCGACGTAAGAACTAGATTGTGCTATCTCCACTTTTTGAAAAAATTGAGTTATTGATAGTGTTGTGTACTTCAGAACAAGATTTTTTTACTGTAATGAAACCTAAGTTATGATTAGAGAAGTTGCAGAGAAAACATAAGTTATAAAAATGTTTTTATATCCTAAAGTTTTTATTTTTTAAATCGTTATATCTCAAAACTCATAAACGGGGAGATAAAACAAGACAATTTTAAAGTCGCGAAGTACTTCATGTTCATGAGAAAGCCACAAAAAAAAGTTACTTTTTACCTCAGTAAAAGTATTTCTTTTGAGAGTTTTTAGACAACATGTAAAAATTTTCCGCTTTCATCTTCTTTAAGATGCGATACTAAAAAAGTTTTGTTTAATTTGTTTAATATCCCTATTCATAAAATTAAAGAAATAGAAACCCTCTAGGTAGCTCCTATTAAATCATACCCTTTAGATTAAAGCTAATTTAGTTTTAATTACAAAGTAATACTATACTTTCAGCTGGAATAATGATTAAGTTAATCCTTACTGTTGTATTTATTGAATTTCATACTTAAGTATATAATTAATTATAGTATAATAATTAAGGAAGAATGTATAAAATTATTTCAAAAACGTTCAAAGTAAAGTTTAAGGGTAATAATTATTAATACTGACTTTTATCGGGTTTTTTTGAAGAAATTAGATTATTATTTTCTTTTGTCACCGTTTTTTGATAACTTTATTTATTTTCGAATCAAGTTAAATTAGATTATAAAAAAACTCAAAGACTATTTACTGGTTGGTATGATTCCATTGTTTAATGAGAGATTAATTTTTTATATATACTTGTTATTACACGTGTGAAATTCCTAAATACGCCAATGGAATTAAGTCTAAGGTTTGACGTTTTTTCAGGCGGATTTAATATTGGACATGGGCAACAGACTACCCCTCCCCTACTTTAACATTTAATTTCGCGCATTATAATTGTTTCCAATTAAAAAATCTTGATTTATTTTACCCGGAAATTTAAACAACTACCCACCTCATGACACTAAACATCAATCCGCCATTGGGTATAAAATCCGTTTTTTTTTTTTTTTAAAAAAAAACTGTAAGAATTAACTAAAATTGAAAATCACACAACAAATAATTAAAAAATTTTCAATATTTCTTTAACTGCATCAAAAATAAGTTTTCATCAAGTTACACTTCAATGCAGTTTTTAACATTAACAAAATTTTAAGAATTTAGACAACATAATTAGCAGTACAGCACATTAACGTTAAGTTATCGAAAGTATTGTTTAAAAATATCTTGAGATTAAAATATAAAGCTAACTAATTGATGACACAAATATATATATACAAATTTGTTTAAAAATATACCATATCTTTCTTCTAAAATTACTCGGTTTGGAGTATGCGTCATTAATTTAGGAGTTTGCGTCAATAACTGTCGTTCCCGCGATTCTTACAGAATAATGGTAGACCAATTGATAGATTACTAAACACAACATGCTGCTTCTTAGAACAATTTTTTATGTTACTTCATTCGCAAATAAAATAAAAGCTTTTTTTTTTTTTTTGAAAAAAGATAACCGCATTAAAAAAAATTCTTTTAATAAAAAAGAGGTTTTATTTCTAGTAAGACAGACAATTAAATAACAATGACGCAGTTTGCGGCATTTTTAAGGTTAATAATCTTAACCTGAAAATACCATTGTTAAAAAAGTGTTTTTTTCTTTTCTCCATTTAAAGTACAATTCATTTATTGGCTATTTTGGTTTAATAAAAGTTGCAAAAAACTATTGAAACGTTTGTTTTATGACAAATTTTTAATCTGTTAGGGCTGTCCATTAATAATTTTAAAACTTTTGGTAATTTTACTTACTCCCTCTCCCTTGTTAACAACTACACTATAAAATTATCTCAGCATTTAATTACTCCCCCCCCCCCCGCTTCCCCAAAAAAAATCAAATCGGATTTAAACACCCTTTTTTTCTTTTTTTTAAGTAATTAAGTTTAATAAAGAGTAACATTGTTGACTTCAACCTTCCTTAGCTTCTCCTCTTCCCTATTTTGTTAGCATAATTAACAAACAGCTTCTTAGGGGTCGTCCAGAAATTAAGACACGCAATTTTAGACCTTTTTCAACCCTTTCCTCCCCTTTCGTTGCAACATTTTAATTCTTTAGTAACAAGTCCCGTACAAGTTGTCACAAAACCACCAAACAATTCCCCCAAAGAGCGTGATGTAATTGAACCCCGTTATGCTATAAGGAACCAAACCAACATTTACAATATTTCGAGATAATTAAGAAAAACAATCTAGCTATAACTATTTGCTAGGAAAATTATATATATATATATATATATATATATATATATATATATATATATATATATATATATATATATATATATATATATATATATATATATATATATATATATATATATATATATATATATATATAATATATATATATATATATATATATATATATATATATATATATATATATATATATATATATATATATATATATATGTATATATATATATATATATATATATATATATATATATATATATATATATATATATATATATATATGTATGTATATATATATATATATTATTGTTATTATTATTATTATTATTATTATTATTATTATTACTATTATTATTATCATTACTATTATTATTGCTATTATTATTATTATTATTATTTTTTGTTATTTAGGTGCCCTAAGAAGACCTAACGGTCTTGTCACAAAGCACTACGGAAGTGCATTTAACCAGGAAGTTCACGCCTAACGCACAAAGGCAATCCTGATAGATTCTGGTATACATATATGTATATATATATATATATATATATATATATATATATATATATATATATATATATATATATATATATATAAATATATATATATATATATATATATATATATATATATATATATATATATATATATATATTATATATATATATATATATATATATATATATATAATAGTAAATATATTTAAATATATATATATATATATATATATATATATATATAATAGTAAATATATTTAAATATATATATACATATATATATATATATATATATATATATATATATATATATATATATATATATATATATATATATATATATATATATATATATATATATATATATATATATATATATAATAGTAAATATATTTAATAATGACTATAAGTAGAATAGATATTTAAATTAGCCTTTTTTCCAATTCATTCATTTATTTCTGAATTAAGATTTTACAATCAAGGATGTTTACAAATAGTAAGTTTACTAATATAAAGTAAACGGCTACTAATGTTAATAATATCAAATTAAAATAACTATAATTCTAATTTTCACAATATATAATAGCAATAATAAACTTTATAAATTAAAAACAAAGATGTTAATAATAATAAATATAATAATAATAATAATAATAATAATAATAATAATAACAATAATAATATTAACGTTAGTAATCATAGTTAAATGTAGTTAATAATAATAATTTTATAATATTTGTAAAAATAACAATAAGGAATAGTAATGACAACAGAATATATTATTGAAATTAAAAAAAAACAATAAGAAACACAATAAAAATCGATTATAGTAATTATATATTTTTTTAATAAAAAGTAGAATAAACTGGTTTTAAAGGTTGAGAATGAATTAAGAGCTTTTAGTTCATAACCCAGAGCGACGAATCTTGCAAATCTTACTAAGATCTGTAAGATCTTTCTTATCTTACATAAATTAGTAAGAACTTATTATTATCTTAATAAGATTTGTCAGAAATATTTCTTTGAATAAGTTGTTAAGATCTTATTAAGATCTTATTAAGATCTTGCTAAGATCTTATTAAGTTAAATTCAAATTAAATTTTTATATAATCTCTTTTGGTCGTCGGTTGCTTATTTTGCGCCAATTTTTTAAGTGTTGTCGGAGATCAGTTGAGAGAGATTTTTTACTCGTGATAATTTTTAGATATTTGTAAAGACAAATAATATATCTAGTCTAAGGCTATACCTACCTTTTCAAAAAAGAAAATACTGTATTTCAACGGATAAACTATGTATCCTAATCAATAATCAATGTCTTTCTATTTTTAAAGTTATAATTAATTTTCTTTTTATTTGTTTATATTATTTTAAATAAATTTAATTTTCATTTTAAAATAATGTAGATGTTGTTTAGACTATTCTTCCAAATGATAGATAGATTCTATCTATCTATCTATCTATCTATATCTATATATATATATATATATATATATATATATATATATATATATATATATATATATATATATATATATATATATATATATATATATATGTATACATATATATATATATATATGTATATGTATATATATATGTATATGTATATATATATATATATATATATATATATATATATATATATATATATGTATATGTATATATATATATATATATATATATATATATATATATATATATATATATATATATATATATATATATATATATATATATATATGTATATGTATATATATATATATATATATATATATATATATATACATATACATATATATATACATATACATATATATATATATGTATACATATATATATATATATATATATATATATATATATATATATATATATATATATATATATATATATATATATATATATATATATATATATATATATATATATATATATATATATATATATATATATATATATGTATATGTATATATATATATATATATATATATATATATATATATATATATATATATATATATATATATATATATTATATATATATATATATATATATATATATATGTATATGTATATTATATATATTATATATATATATATATATATATATATATATATATATATATATTTGCTTAAATTATGAATAAAATAACTATAATAAACATGGCAAAACTAATGTTAATTTAAAATCCAAACGAAATAATTAAAATAAAAACGGTAATGTTTTATTTATATTCAAATTAAAGTAATTAAAAAGAAATAGGGCAAAACAGACGATATATATAAACTCTAAATAAAATAATTAAAATAAAAACAGCAATGTATCATATATACTCAAAATGATACAAAAAGAAAAACAACAAAACCAACGGTATACTTAAATTTTAAATAAAATTAATAAATTCAAAACGGCAAAACAAACGATTACTTAAATTTAAAAGAGAATAAATAAAATTATTTAAAAGTTATAAAATTATAACGGCAAAACAAAAATCATGTTAGGTAGGATCAAAAAAATGCATTGCCAATTTTAGTAAAATTTAACAAAAAATTGATCGTCTAAAAAATTATTTGATCGTCTGATTTTTAATTATTTTATTTCAGCCGATCAATGTTGATCTGCAATCTTCAAATAATTATTTCGAGCGCTGTATATATATATGTGTGTGTGTGTGTATGTATGTATGTATTAAAAACATCAGCCTATAATTTTAAATTCATGTAATAAAATCATGTATTTAGTTCAATATATATGTAGAAGCAAATAATGACAAGCAGGTACAACAAGCCACTAATAATTTATAGGGATAAATTGAACAACACCAACAGTTCTACTTAAACTCCTTATTATGGAATGAGAAGAAAGATAAGAAGGACTACTTTATGTTTAGCACAAATTTAACCAGTTTTTGATGATTTGAGAGTAAGAAAGCTGTAAATTTGTTTAAAATACTTAAATATTTCCAAATACAATATAGAGCTTGTCTAATATAATGCAATTTTCAGTTATATTTGATATGTTTTCAGAATATGAAAAACATGATGAACAAACAACAAAAATTTGTTAATGGTTGCGAAAACAAAAATTTAATTATGTTATTTGTGGCAAAATCAACTAATTATGGCAAATCTTGCGAATGAGTTAGCAAAAACAAGTTCTTTAATAAAAGTGTAAGATTTAAAATGTTTAATTGTAATATTTAAGAATAATATGTTATCTATGCATTCCTAATAATAATGTTATACAGACATTGGTTAAGATTTATTTATTATATTGAATTTTAGTTGTTTAAGGAAAAGTACATACCCCAATAATTCCGAAAAACCATAACAACTGTGCAATCAATTTAAAATAATTAGTTTCCATATTTTAAAAAATAATGCAATATTTCATTTTCAGAATATGTATAAAGATTATGTGGAAGTTATTACCGGGTGTCGGCCAGATCAAGGCAATCAGGGAATTTAGATTTCTGCAAAAGACCAGGTAATAGTCAGGGAAATTGGGTCGTATTTTGAAATAATCAGAGAAAATGGCTTTGTAGAAAATGTACATAATTTATGTAAGTTTTGAATCATACACGTATAATATAAAAATTTCACGAAAAAATAAATAAGTAAATAAATAGAAAAAAAAAAAAAAAAAAAACAAATTGGGTTGTATTTTGAAATAATCAGAGAAAATGGCTAAGTAGAAAATGTACATAACCTATGTCAGTTTTGTATCATACACGTAATGTAAAAATTTATTTCAAAAAATTTATTTTTCAATAAAGTACGGTCTTTTATTTGTTTATTTTTTATTCAACCATATCAATAAAATTTACAAATTTCATTGTAATTTAATATAAATTGGTTAGGTGTCACTCATATAGTTACTAACTAGTCAATGGAGTGACACCTAAAAAACATAAAAATTTCACGAAAAAATAAATAAGTAAATAAATAGAAAAAAAAAACAAAAAACAATGTAATGTAAAAATTTATTCAAAGGAATTTTTTTTTATGGCCTTCTATTGATAAATTGAATGTTGCTTGTAATTATATCTATATATATTTGCACTAAAGCATTTTTCTGAACAAATTTAAGTTAATTTTCTCTAAAGTTGAGCTTTTGTTGCTTTAAATTAGTCAGCAAAAACAGGTTGAGAATCAGGGAAAAATCAGAGAAATCCATTTTTTAATATTGGCAGACACCCTGTATTTTATTTAATTTATTTGCTTAAGGAAAACAACATCGTACATACCCTGGAACACTGGAAGAAGAATAGAAATAGTTGTTAATTATATTTATTTGATGACTACAGGACAAAACCCACATTAGTTCATGTTTTTAATTTTAATAAAAATAACATTTTGTGTTTAATGAATTTAGCTTTATATATGACTGTTAGTTGATTTCTGTACATAATCATATTCAAACATCTCAGTTATGCATAATACTTTTTTTTGTAGTAAAGTTAAACACCAGTGCACGATGAAAAGGGTGGATATACACAAATTAGTGCCACTGGGTGCACAAATATGTGAAACTGTTGTTTTTCCTGTCTTTAATGATGCAAAAGAGTTTCAATCTTTAGTGGTATTTGTTTCATTGTTGTTATAGTGTTGTGTTATGTCTTGAGTAATAACTTCTTTTATTTATTTTTTAAAATTAAGTTTAAAATTGATAACAGTTAATAAAAAATAATAATAATTTTTCTTCTTTAAACTATAAATTCAGGAGGGTGTTGATCTATGCATCATTGTTGATAACGAACTGTCATAAAACAATATTAATTTGGCACAAAATCTCTTAGTACAAAAAGTTTAAAGTTTTACTAAGTCGATCCAAAAATATAAAAACAGAAAAAGTTACCCTAAACAATTTATGTAAACAAAACGTAATTGTAAAACGCAGTAGTGGTCAGGCGCAATTGTAAAACGCTTTAGTGAACAGGCTGTTGACACAGCTGAAAAAACAATATCAGTGAGATGGAACTTGATTTAAAACAGAAATATTTGAACAGTTAAACTGCGCACAGTTTTATCACTTATAAAATAGTTGACTTTCGTTATTTGTGTTTTGATTTGTAAGCGCCTGAAAAATGTTTAGTTAAAAGTTTTTATGAGTATTATTATAGTTCGTCGGTAATACTTTCCCTTTTTAAGGTTTTAAAATACAATTTTCACATTTAAAGTATCTATGCAGTATGGAATAGTCTTGCATAAGTGATTTGTTGTATTATATATTATAGTTATTATTTATAATATTAACATGAGCACTGTTGTATTATTAATTATGAATTTGTTTCGAGAAAAAATTAATTAAAGTACTTAATTGTTATATCATACAAATAAACACAAAATAATCTAATAAGATCTTACAAATCTTCCTAAGAACTCATACTATAATTTGTAAATCTTACTAAGAAATTAAGATAAATCTTACTAATCTTATTAAGATCTTGCATTTCTTACAAATCTTAATAAGAAACCGCAAGAAAACTTACAAATCTTAATAAGAAACCGCAAGAAAACTTACAAATCTTAATAAGAAACCGCAAGAAAACTTACAAATCTTATTAGTAAATCGCACGTAAGCTTTCAAATCTTAATAAGATCTTACTAGTTTTCTTGCACGTCTTGCAAGTCTTACTAATCTTACTAAGAATCTTATTAGGAAATCTTATCGAGGGTTGTAAGATTCGTCGCTCTGGGAAAGTAGGTTGTTCCAAGTTTTAATGTTTTGACATTTTATAGATTTATGCCCGTAATTATGAGAGCAGTGTTTAGAGACAGACAGGTTTAAATTACTATCGGAACGTATGTTATAACGAGTGTTGGGACTTTTGGAAAAGAAATTGATGAAAGCTAAAGGTAGGTTATTGTGTTGGTGGTTCCAGACAAATTGAAAGTGTAAAAGTTGAGTATAGTCACATAGTTTTAATAATTTGGAAGTTAGGTAGAGCACATTATGATCAAAAATTAATATTCTGGAAATAAATAATTTTTAAAGCCTGGTTTTGGAGGTGGGATAACCTAATAAGAGCTTGTTGATGGGACTGCCCCCATACTTGGCATGCATATCTAAGATGTGAGCCAAAAATAGCATGTTATATGTTCAAGAGTGTCTCAAGATTAACATAATAGCAAATTTTAGCCAACATGCCATTAGATCTAATTAGTTTCATTGCTAAGTCTTTACAGTGGGATAAAAAGAAAAGATTTGAATCAATTTTTATACCAAGATATTTAATTGAGTTGACAGGTTCAATTTTTTTACCACTTAATCTAAAGTTCAAGTGTTTATAGATTTTTTTTTTTTTTTTTTTTGATTTAAAGATAATAAGTTCAGTTTTATTAGAATTTAAAAAAAGCTTGTAGGAGCAAAGCCACTGAACTAGATTGGCAAGATCATGGTTAATGTGTTTTTTGACTTTTTATAGAATTTATTAATTAGATTAGTATTATCAGCAAAGTGGTAAACAGTAGCAAACTTAATTGATGTATGAAGATCACACTGTAAAAAAACTCCGTCGTATTTATCAGACTTTTTCCGTGGTTTTGTTACGAAAAAAATCTTTTTTCAATAAAGTACGGTCTTTTACCTACACTTTTAAGACTTTTGAAATAATCACATCTTTTTATGGGATTTTGACCGTATTAATGAATATAAAATATTCCGTAACTTTAAATTACGGAATATTTTAGCATACTTTAGTATAGCCTCTAATTTACGCCTTATGGCGTAACTTAATTATTGTAACTTAAATATGACTCATCTGAAATTATTTCCTGCAATTTACATAACATGGTTAACAATTCGTTTGATGGAATGTGCATGATGGAATGCCAGACAGGCATATTTAGATAAAATTTATTTTTAGTGAACATTTATAACAATATGGATTTTGTTTTATCGCTAGAATTTAATAAAAAAAGTTTTCGCTTTTATATAAATTCTCAAAATTAAAACAAGGACTAAAATAAAAAACTATATTATTTCAAACAATTACATTTTTTGCTTGAAACCTAAATTATTAAAGAAACTAAAATAAAATATTTTTCAGAGTCATTTTCAGGTTTGTAAAAAATATAAAAATTGACTTCATATTACTAAAAAAAAAAAAGTTTTCTGGCACAAAATATCAAACATGATTCTAAATAATTCTAAATAATTCTAAATAAAACAAATAATTTCAGATGAGTCATATTTAAGTTACAATAATTAAGTTACGCCATAAGGCGTAAATATATATTAGCGCCTTAGTTCTTTTTAACGAGGAGAAATTGTTCACTTTTTTAATTTCAAGTTATCAAGTTTTCAAGTTTCAAGCGCATTCACAAAATTTTTTTAGTAATTTAGGTACTGATTAAGGATGCTGTTATAAATAGATATAGATATTTATTAAAGATAGGTACTTCTGAAAATTAGTTTCCTAAATTATATAGTGTTTATATGGTATAAAAATCTTTTCTTATGTATTTAATTTTTTAAAGTTCATACTATTTAGTGTTACATTTTTATAGTATATAAAAGAAACACTAAACATTATGAATTATAGAAAATTCATTTTATTTAGACAATATATTGAATTTGTGATTGACAGTGATATATTTGAGATTACTTAGTTGTTTTGTAATATATATATATATATATATATATATATATATATATATATATATATATATATATATATATATATATATATATATATATATATATATATATATATATATATATATATTACAAAACAACTAAGTATATAATACACACAATATACACACAAATTAATTAATAAAGAAACCTTTTTTTTTTGTCATTATTAAAAAATTAGCCCTAGGCCTAGTATAGTTTTAAATATAATACTTCTAAAGATTTTTCTCAAGAATGTAATTTTTATTCTTTTAAACAAAATCTTAAAAAACTCATTTTTTCAACTGAAAATATACTAATCTACTTTTAAATTTTTAAAAATCCCTTATCTATATTAGTATATTTATTTAATGTATATTCTTATTTATTTATTTATTATTTTATCATACATATATATACATATATATATACATATATATGTATATATATGTATATATATATATACATATATATGTATATATATATATACATATATATATATGTATATATATATATATGTATATATATATATACATATATATAAGAAAAATAAAATTAAAAAATATATATGTATGCGTATCTGCCAATATATGTATGTAGGCTACGTTTGGAGGTGAACCATCCTTTGGCAGTGGCTTGGCCTTTTTGTCGTTAGAAGTGTAAACGGTAATTTATATATTTGGCAGTGGGATGGCCTTTTTGTTGTCAGAAGCGTAAACGAAAATTTGGTAATTTGGCTAAACACAGCGATAACCATCGTATCTAGGTCCTTTTGCACAACCTTTTGAACTATCTGGAAATGTGATTACATTGATTATATATAGTGATATATAGTAAAATATATATACCGATTAATAAGATTCAGTGATTATTTTCAACAAATTAGATTCAGTGTGCGCAAGAGATTTTTCTATAAAATTATGAACATTATTATTCGCATGATTCAGTTGTTCGAAAGACACAGTAATTTGATTGATGCAAGCCGTAAACACCATAACAAAAGGAAAAAACCATTAAAAAAAAAGTTCTAATTTCTTCAATAGCGGTCTCTCTGTGAAAAGACCTGATGGTCTTCTTTGAGTATTCACGTTTTTTATATTTATTTTTATTTTTTATTTCTTAACGATATTTTGACTTGTTAACTTTTCTTTTTTTATACTATTTGTATCTTTATCATAATACTGTAATAAAGAACAAAAAAATAAAAGAATCAAAAAAATGGTTATTATCTTTTGTATTTGTATTGCTAATTATGATTTTGTACAAAACCCTTACTGCTGCTAACGGCGTTAACCATTACCATCAATGGCAAGCAACATTTGATTTTACAGCTGCTGGAAGATATTAAACAGATTAGGGGCTTTTGATTGACAATTTTTAAGAGGCTGTAACTAGACTGCTAAAATTAGAAACTGAACTCGCAACTAAAAGAAAGTGAAAACTGAAACGCTTTTACGATGAGACATCAAACACAGCCTATTTCCGCAAGAGCCAAACAAAAGAATTCAAAGAGAAAGATTTTAATGTAGGTTTAGATAGTCTGATCCAGATTGATTCAGGATTTGAGGCAAACAAGATGGTTGGCAATATATTTTTATTCATCTGGTTGGAAAATGATGATCTTCTCGTTAAAAATAAAGCTTGCAAACTTGCACGGTTTTATCCGAAAGATATGAACAAAGCATGGCGGTTATTTTTGATAATTTTTCTCCCACTGGCTAAGTTTGACAAGGTTTTAAAAAATTATTTAGTTAAAGACGTAACAAAAACATATTTACTAAATTTGTTTTTAAAATTACAGAAAAGTAGTACCATGCAAATTACCACGCATAACTCTTGG
Organism: Hydra vulgaris; assembly: GCF_022113875.1. Taxonomy (NCBI): domain Eukaryota; kingdom Metazoa; phylum Cnidaria; class Hydrozoa; order Anthoathecata; family Hydridae; genus Hydra; species Hydra vulgaris. The sequence continues at coordinate 34,687,712 of NC_061158.1, read as the reverse complement.
TACTTCTTTTTCAATAAAACTCAAGAATTCCATGACTTTTTCCGTGACCAAATAAAATTCCATCACATTTTCATGATTTCCATGACCAGTGGCCACCCTGAGAGTACTACTAAACAAAAGATCCCACACACCATAAATACCACCATCACTACCTTATTGAATAAATTCCATATTTTTTGTAATTACTTCTTGATTATTCTTATTCATTTTTCATAATGACTCATTTTAACTTATATTTTTTTGAACATGTTTATCAACAGTCATAAAGTCAGTTGAAGAAATATTTGACCATTTAGATTTTGCATATTACTATTGGTCAATCAGTCTTTTTCATATTAGATGTTTAATGCATTTAACTCATTTTCAATCTCTGCTTGTTCATATAAGTCAGCATCAATGCTTAGTTGAATAGCTTTATTTATTCCTTTTATGGTCACTATATCATTGTTTAATTTTTCTGCCTGTAATGCTAAAAAAAAAAATTATTTGTAACTAATTCCAAAATACAAAAAAAAAAAGAAAGTAAAATAAGATTAAATTTAAACTAACTTTTAAAAATGCTCACTCCTTTATAAATTTAATTAATTAACAATGAAAATTAATAAAAGTAGTTTTATGCACATTTGAAAAAAATAATGAAAAAAATAAATAATAATAATAGACTATTATTATTATTTATTAATAATAACAGCATATTATTATTATGTATGTAATAATATTATCATCATCAACACACAATTACAAAAAAAATATTTCTGTTTGTATATATGCCTATTGCTAATAAAAAAATATGTATGCAGTGGCGGATTTAGGTTTAGTGTCGCGGGGGGGCCAAGTCAATAAATAGGGGCGACCGGGGTTGCCTTCAGTAATTTAATCTTATATATATATATATTTTAATTATTTTAAGGGGCGCCGTTAGACCGTTCTAGGGGGCGTGGGGGGCAGCTCGCCCCCCCCCCCCCCACGCCCTACACTAAATCCGCCACTGTATGTATGAGAGATTTATTTTCAGTTGGATAAGAAAAATTGTTATTAATTTTCGCTAACTCTAGTAATTTTTAATAAACTTTGCTTATTGTGTATTTTGTTAATTAAGTCAGGAAATCACTAACCTTTTAAGACTTTAAGACTTAGCTACAAATTATCTAAATGTAATTGTAGCTAAACTATTCAATTTTAAAATAATTGTCATTTATTGATTTATGGTTTGCCAGTTCAGAGTAAGTTTTTCTTTGCCTCATCTTTAAAAATTAAACACGCTAAATAAACAAAACTGAAAGTGTACTGTACCAAGTGTTTCAATCTGTTTGGTCTGCTATTTCTACAATATCACTGTGTTAAAATATTTTTGTTCCACAAATAAATAAAATTCATTGAAGAATGAAACAATAACGATGACTAAGCTTTAGTCAAAGTCATATAATAAGTTTAAGACTATAACTTTTGAACTGAATGATATTATATGTTTTTAACATTTACTTATAGTATTAATATAAGTAAATGTCACAAGCATATATGATTCAGAATAAGAGTAATTAAAAATAGTAATACTGTTATGAAAATTTTACTTTAACCAAGCTACCCCAGAATATAAACTATTGATATTTCTAGGGTATCTTTCTTTGCAAAGAAAGATACCCTAGATTTATTATTGTGTAAAAGTTAGATAATTAAATGAACTAAAAAAATATATAAATATTTAATAAATATATTCAACTTATATTATTATTAATAATTATTATTAATAATAATTATTAATAATAATATAAGTTGAACATATTTATTAAATATTTATATATTTTTTTAGTTTAATAATATTAAATATACAATATTTAAAAATTAAGTATATAATAATTTAAATTTTTTTTGAATCAGGAAAATTTTTAGTTGAATAAAAAAGTTGTCATTAAATTGTGCTATAGAAAAATATTGACAGAAATGTTATGCAAAAGTTATTTGAAATAAATACTAATTTTTTTTTTAATACTTTATCTGGAAATAAAATTTTCCGGATTTAAAAAAGTTTAATTTAAAATTTATTAACAAAATTACACTTTCTACCCTACCAAACGTATGATAAATATCAATATTTAAATTTTTACGCATCAATTAATAACACAACACCGACAATAATATATTTAAAAAATCCGTAATGATTTCTGAGTCATCTTTTTGATTGAAAAAATAACCAACTAACAAACTCTTAGATAACCTTAATCCATGATAAATCATATGATCTAAAAATCCCTGCATTAGTTATATTGTTGATAATGCAGAAACTTCCGGAATGGCGGACTTTTTTTTATAACGAATTTTATAAATAAATTTATAAACAAAAAAAAGAAAGATAAAGAAAAAAGAATAAAATAAGAAAAATAAAATAAAAATATAGAGAATGAAGAAAAAAAAAAAAAAGAAAAGAAAAAACTAAAAAAAACAACTAAAAAGCAAACCAAACAAAATTAACAAAAGAAAAAAGAAACGAGAAAACGACAAAAAACCAAAGTTAAGGGGGAAAACCTCTCAAAAAAAAATTTCGAAAAAAAACATTCGAAAATGGAAAGGAATTAAAAAGGAATTAAAATAAAATATAAAAATTCCTCTGTTTTTAAAGAAAGAAAAAAGAATATTTTTTAAATTTTATTATTTTTGAGTGACGTTGTTTATATGTGTTTGCTTGATATGATTTACTTTTTTATTTTAATATTGTCATTTATTATTAAAACTATACTTTTCGTGACTAAATGTTTGTGTTTGTGACACGTTTTTATTTGTGAGTATTATTGAATCATTTTTGTTTTGTTTATTCATTGTTATTTTTTAATGAAGTATTTATTTTACTTTTAATTGTTTTTATTATGATTATTGATATTTGATATTTTATTATGATTATTTTTTTTGCAGTAATTGTTTTAGTTACATGGTAGGTTGTTACGTTTTGTCAGTACATAACTGTTTGTAACTTTCCTGTCTGTGCATTATATTCAATTGTTGTTTTAAAATTAAAATTGGTTTATTATTATACAATTTTCTTCTTATTCTTATAACTTTTAATTTATCATCATTATTATTATCATTGTTATTTGTATTATCAATTCTATTTTATGCCATTTACTTAAGATTAGTTTTTAACTATTTGTAAATGACCTCGATTGTAAGATCTTTTATCGAAAATATATTGATTGCTATATTGATTGATTTCTAATATATAAATCTACAATTCAAATAAGGTTTAAATAAGGAATAAACTTAAGAGATCAACCTTACATATAAACCTTACATACGAAGCGATTATTTTACCACTACAGCGCATCTTATACATGAAAATTTTAAAGATCTAAATACATAGTTGTTTATAGAATTTATTTAAAGGTTACAAGTTAGTTCAAAATTTAGCTCAAACTTTACTAGATAATTTTTTTAAGTTTGAAACAACTTTTAATGTAAAGCTATACCTCCGCGTAGCGCATCGTCACTTTCCAATTATTTAGAAATCATAGGAAATGAAGACAGTTTCAGTGGAGATCTGCTAAATAAACTCTGGGACAATTAAACTTATGAAAGATGTTTCTCAAAACTGAAGTACATCAAAAATTGCTTGCATAACATATTCTCTCACCTCAAGCTTTTATGCTTATATTAATAAAAACTAATGCGTCTTTTTTTATTGATTTTTTTAAGCTTCATTAACCTCCCGGTGAACATGTCTCTACAAATTTTTTTTTATTATTATTTTATATTACTTGCAGATAATAGGCTATTTGTTAACCGTTATCCTGCTTGATGACTTTTTTGTTATCTTCTGTCGTTTCTTAACTTAACATGTGATTTCTGGCATTGTTTTGAACTAACTTATATACAGCTTTTTTTTTGTGCAAATGTTACGGTGTTGCTTGACGGAATTTGATGATTGCGCACTTTTTTTTCCAAGTCTTTAGTAAAAAATAAATAAAAAATTATTAATAACGACCAAATCTAATATAGTTAGATTTGGTCTTCGTAACAGACAATGCTCATTTTCACGCTTGTGCGGAAAGAATGTTTGAAAATTCACCAGTTCAGTTGTTACGCATGGGACCATACTGTCAAATGTTAAACCCGGTGGAAACAATGTTTAAAATTCGATTTGTATTTCAGATCCAGAATAGACTAAAAATACAAAAATAAATTAAGGCTACAAAATCAGAAACACAAAGAACTTTGTTCTGAGTATCTATATCATAAAACCTTCCTAGTTACAAATATCATGTTCTCAATTGAAGCGCTTAGTACTAAAAGTCACAAAAAATTGTTTTGAGAAAATCTACTTTGACCAGCCATTTAAATCCTTACTTTAAAGTAATTTATCTTCTGAGCTATCCTTTGAGGAGTTTTCAAGTGTTGTTTAAATCTATTAAAAAAAACAAAGCCCCTGGAGCTGATGAAATAAATGGAACATAGTCTTAGAATGCTTTGAACAATTAAAAGATATTCTCTTTAAAATTTTCAGAGCATCAATACAACAAGGAGTTTTTCCTGATAAGTTAAAAGTAGCTAAGATAACCCCAATATACAAAGAAGAAGACAAAACTAATGTATGTAACTACCGACCTATTTCTATTTTATCAAGATTTTCAAAAATCATAGAAAAAATTATTTACAATAGATTATATACTTATTTTAAGGAGAAGAATTTTTTTATAAAAATCATTTTGGTTTTAAAAAAAATAGTTCTACTGAGCATATGCAATCATCCAATTCGTCCGTGAAATCTCTAACTCTTTCAAAAATTCACAATTCACTTTAGGTATTTTTTAGGATTTATCAAAAGCATTTGATACAGTAAATCATAGCATTTTGATTCATAAACTTGAATGATATGTGTATAAACTTGAATGATATATAAAATACATAAACTTGAATGATATGTGTAGTGGATGGTGTAATTTTGAAATGGTTTAAAAGTTATTTAACAAACCGAAAACAATTTGTTTCTTTTAATGATCCTTATCAAAAAGATGTTTTAGATATTTCATGTGGTGTTCCGCATTGATCAATTTTGGGGCCACTTCTTTTTTTAATATACATAAATGATTTGCATAAAGCTTCTAATCTTTTAAGTATTATGTTTGAGGATGATACTAATTTATTTTTATCTGATAACAATATTAATAAATTCTTCACTACTATGAATGAAGAACTCAAAGTAATTTCTAGCTGGTTCAAATGCAATAAACTTACCCTAAATATTAAAAAAACAAAATAAATTCTTTTTCATTCGATAGTTAAAAAACGTTATTTACCCCCAACTCTACCTAATATTTTTATTGACTAATTTGAAATAAAAAGAGACTGTATCACAAAATTTTTAGGCGTATTCCTTTATGAGAACATTACATGGAAGCAACATATTGATTATGTTGGTACTAAAGTTTCAAAAAATATTTGAATTCTTTATAAGGTCAGAATCTATATAAATAAAAAAATTTTATCCCAACTTTATTATGCATTCATTCATAGCTATATGAATTATGCAAGTAATGCTTGGGCAAGCACTGAAAAAAGTAAGTTAAAATCTCTCTATCGCCGTCAGAAACATGCAATACGTGTAATTAATTTTGCTGATCGTTTTTCTCACTCTAAACAACTTTTTTTATAAAATAAGAATACTTAATATTTACGAACTTAATACTTATAATTTGTATATATATGTAAAAACAATATTTCTCCTGCTGTTTTTAATGATTTAATTACCTTGAAACCTACCAATAAATATTCTTTAAGAAATAACAATCTTCTAAATGAGACTTTTTGTCGAACAAATTTTAACCAATTTTGCATTGATTATCGTGCACCCCAACTCTGAATCAAAATTATTTTGCCTAATTTTAATTTTGATCTACTTACTTCTTTGCATCTTTTCATAGTTAAGCTGAAAAATTTTTCTCTCTCCCGTATTATCAAAATTTGACAATAATATTTATATTATGGAAATATTTATTAAACTTTATTATGTATACTACAAAGTGATAAATGTATGTATATTTTATTTTTATTTTGTTGTACTTAAAGTTACTTTATAACCTAATATTTTGTTTACACTAGTATAAGGTTCTGACGATAAGATCTTACTGATCTTCTTTCAGATACTTTTTTTTTTAAATGTTAGTAGTATTTGCTTACTTTATAATTTGTATTAATCTTTTAATTACTCTCATTATATTGTAAAAACGAACTAACAAATGTAAACTAAAATACTAAAAAAAAAAAAAAAAAAAGGGTTATATCTCTGATCAAAGTAGATTTTCTGAAAACATTTTTTTTGTGACTTAAGTACTTTTAGCACTAAGATCTTCAATTACATCTCATAATTAAATTTCTTATTTACATCCTCTGCGTTCTCAATTACATCTTACGTTTCTAAATTACAACTTTTATGTTCCCAATTACATCTTATGTTTCTCGATTACATCTTGAAAGGGTGTAGTGTAAATTTTTATTAAAAAATTTGACAATAATCATAGAAAAAAAAACATTTGATTTTTATGAAAAAAAGGGCTTATTTTCTTATTATTCAGCAAAGGATTTTATAAATTTTTCGACACAAGCGATAGCTACCATTTCTACCTTATAACGGTTCTTGTTTTATAATTAATGCCACATTTTGTAAGAGCTTCGTATTCGTGTCATGGTAAAAATGTCTAAATTGTATTAAAAAGAAATAACGCATACATAGTTTAATTTCAAAATAATTTTGGTTTTTACAATGAGCTCCCAAACTACTGTTGCTCCTGCTCAACAGCAGCAAGAAGCACCACAACCATTATGGAAATCGGTATTGTGGCAATTAGTAACATTTTGGGTTGTAATGCAAATAGTAAAATCATTCACATCAAAAAAGGAAATGAGTGATCCTAAAGTTATGCAAAATTCTGATAAAATTAGTTGTAAAAATCTTTTCAATATAGGCGAAAGTTTAGACTTATATATTTATTATTCAGAATCTCGAAATTTCGATGATTTTTCAAACCAAAAGTTGCTATTATGGAAGGAAACAGATATTTTTTTTGGTAGTTGGTATGACGGGCCTTATGGCGACGGTACAAGAAAAAAATCAGGATATATAGAAATCTCTGAAGCTGTAAAAAACAACGGTTCATTATTTTATCATGTGTATGTTACAAAAAAGGGATACTCTCCCGATTCTAGGGACAAATCTTATTCAAAGTATGCTATAGTAAATTATACTAATTTAATGACAGTTTATCGAAAACAAAGAATTCATAAAACAAAAAATCTTTTGACCGGGGAAGTTGATCCTCAAAATAAAATTTTGCAAACAAACGTTTCTACTGTTAAGATAATGTCATACTGGCATCCTAATCTTACTTTAAACTTATTAGATGATCAAACACTTTGGGTTAGAGACGGGGTGCCATCTCCTCTTGATCAGTATATAACATTTTTACCAGGAGAAAATTTTTACAGACCAGTTTTGTATATTAATGATTACTGGAATTATGTGAGTGACTATATGCCAATAAATGAGACAACTCCGAAGCTAGAATATCACATAACATTTGCTCCTATATCAATGTTTCGTTGGCAAATGTATATATCTCAAAACATGCGCTCTCAATGGAATCAATATTTGGGTGATAGTGTTGAGCAGTCTGATCAAGAACAAGATATGCTCAAAAGAACATTGCAAGAAACAAATCCATATTTACTTGGTTTAACCATGATAGTTTCATTAGTGCATAGTGTTTTTGAGTTTTTAGCATTTAAAAATGATATTCAATTTTGGAAATCTCGTAAAACACTTGAAGGTTTATCTGTAAGATCAATATTCTTCAATGTGTTTCAATCTCTCATAGTTTTATTGTATGTACTTGACAATGAAACAAATACTATTGTTGTAATCAGCTGCTTTGTTGGTTTACTTATTGAGGCATGGAAAATCACTAAAGTTGTTGATATAAAGCGTCATCCAACAAAAAAGTGGGGCACATTTTCAGCTATAACCTTTGAAGACAAGTCTAGTTATGTTCAGTCAGATACTAAGCAATATGATCGTCTTGCTTTTCAATATCTATCGTGGCTATTGTTTCCTTTGTTAGGATGTTATGCAGTGTACTCTTTGTTTTATTCAGAACATAAAGGATGGTATTCTTTTGTTTTAAACATTGCCTACGGATTTTTGTTAACCTTTGGGTTTATAATGATGACACCACAGTTGTTTATTAATTATAAAATGAAAAGCATTGCTCATTTACCATGGCGAATGTTGACTTACAAAGCACTTAATACCTTTATTGACGATATATTTGCTTTTGTTATTAAAATGCCTACCTTGTATCGCCTTGGGTGCTTACGAGATGATGTCATATTTTTTATATATCTTTATCAACGTTGGATATATCCAATTGATCATAGCCGTGTCAATGAATTTGGATTAGTAGGTGAATCTGATCATATTGATGTTGCAAAAGAAATATCTGAAAGTGGTTTAGTCACAAATAATGATATTCAATTAGAAAAAAAAGAACAATAAATTTTTAGTCTATTTACTAATTTATGTAGTTCACATACAAATAAGATATTTTTTATCTAAAAATATTAATTCTTGTAATTTTTTTTTTATACAATATGTTTCAATTATTAAAAATATAATTTTTTTTTGTTTTTTTGTTAATTTTTTTAATTTTAGTTTTAATTCAACAAAGTTGCTTAAATTATTTTTTCCCCAGTACACAGTGTGTCCTTTTGACAATTTAGAAAAAAAAAGTTCTGATGACTCAACAAAAAGAAATTAAAAATTGGTGGAAACAAAAATGTATTTATATTTTGTATTTTGAAGTACCAAGTTATTGTTAATGGATAGTTTCCTTTGGGTTTAACTTTTTTATGGATATATTTTTCAACTCGTGTTACTTTTGAGTAGTTAGTAAAATTCGTTTTATAATAACAATATGGAAAAGACTAATATTGGTCTATTTTCTTTCCCGAACCAAGAAAAAAAAACGACGTTCACAAAGCTTGGTGTAACAAAATATTTTAATATAGACGTAAAGGAGGTGCTGATAATTTTAAAATAATGAAACACACTAAAGTGTGTGAGTTTCACTTTAGGCCTTAGGAGATAAAAATTAGTTCAGGTTGTAGTAAAAATCTTAAAAAAAAAGAAATGAAGTTCAAAGCTTGTATTCATTTAAGACAACACAAGAAAAATTACTTTGAAAATCTCCATGTAAAAGGTCAAAATATCCTGAGTTCACGACTAAGTTTAGCGATATAAAACATTATACATTACTGGATTTCACAAATAGTTAAAATTGTGAAAACTGTAAGCTGTTTTCATCTGCTGGTCACAACAATCCAGCGAAAATTTCTTTTAAAAAATAAATTTAGTATCGAGAGAAATTCGTTTATAAAATAATTATATATATATATATATATATATATATATATATATATATATATATATATATATATATATATATATATATATATATATATATATATATATATATATTCCTAGAGTTTAATCTTAAGCCCATCTGGACTTGTACCAAAACAAGGAACGTATGGTTGATCTTATAATCCAGTTTCAACAATTTTATTATGATTTAACATGTCGTAAGGCATTGGTAAATTTTTTATTGTCTTTTTTAAATTGTTTTACCAAAAATTCAAAGTTTGTTTTTTTTTCAATTTTTTTTTTAAATAGATAATTTACTACAAATTAGTAAATTAAAAGGATTATTTAAGCGATTTGTCGCTATTTGTTTACATTTTTGTCCTTAACTGACCTCGTTTTAATCTTGCGAAAATAGTTGCACAATCAAATTAGAGAAATGTCTATTGCCGATATCCGTTTTTAAACTGAACCTTAAGTTCTTTGTTTGTACTTATTTAAGTCAGTTTCTCTTGTATTATGACATTATTTGACGTTGCTTTTATTTCACCATATGGGTTAGTTATTAACGATGGTATTACCATAGTCAAAACATCCTCAAACCTAGTTTTAAAATCTGAATAGAGAGCATTTAGATGTTGAACGTAGTATTTTGTCTGTGACAAATTGGGGAACTGGGAAAATTCGCGCCGTCCAATATTTTGCTTCATTAGTTTAATTCTGGCAAGAAATAATGATAAAATGGACTTTGTTTTTATCAAGATTAGCCTGTCGCTTTGTAACTGCAAATTAACCTGAATTGAATAAAATAAAAAATTAACAAACTTTTTTCTCTCACGCATGGTACAGATATGGCTAAAAATTATGGCTTTTTTGTCCCTAGGCTCCAACTATCTCAGTTTTTTGCTAAGCATCGTTATTTAACTTAAGTACAGGATGGGGCATAAATAGTGTTGACGCTTTTGTACATAAAATCTCGCATAGGGCTATTCGGCGAGTGCTAAAGGAGGATCTCGGATTAAAGACTTACAAGCATCAAGTCTGCCAAGAACTCACAGATGTGAATAAGAAGAATCGACTCGTTAAATGCAAGACTCTCCTCTCGCGCATTAAGGCGGCACGGGGTCAGCCAATTCTCTTCTCAGATGAGAAAATTTTCTCGATTTCTCAAGAAGTGAACAAGCAAAATGATAGAGTTTATGCCGTTTCGATCAAAGATGCTTCTGTCAAAGGTCGCTTTGTGGGAAAACGACAGTCTGATGAATCCGTGATTGTCTGGCTGTGTATTTGTGAAGATGGAGTGACAGAGCCAATTTTCGTGCCACGAGGAGTGAAAATTAATGCTAAATCTTATCTGGACCTGATTTTGGAGAAAGGAGTTAAACCGTTTGCACAACGACACTTCAAAAATAAGTATTGGTGCTACCAGCAGGACGGCGCGCCCTCTCACAGAGCAAAGATCGTTCAAGCGTGGTGTCAAGCCAATTGCCCTGATTTCATTGCAGCTGCGGAATGGCCCCCATATTCACCTGATTTGAACCCGCTCGATTTTGCTGTTTGGGGAGTGTTGGAGGCCGAGGTTAACTCGACTCGACATGCTAATTTAGCTTCTCTCAAGTCCTCAATTTCTTGAGCAGTGAGTAATCTTTCTGCGTGCCATCTGCGATGCTTTCAAGAAGAGACTTAAGCTCTGTGTTAAGGCTAAAGACGACCATTTTAAATAATTTATTTGTTTTTTTGTTCTTCTGGCTATTGTTTAATTAAATAAAATTATTGTTTTACATTTTTTGCATTTTACATTTGGATATGGCTTAAAAAATGTGTCAACACTATTTATGCCCCACCCTGTATAAACATATCTTAATTATCAAAAAATGTTGCATACACCCTTAGGAAGAAATATTTGCAATAAAGCAATAAGTTTTTCATTAATATGTCAACATTTTTCAGGTCATAAGCGTATGACCATATTGAGTTCAAAAAATATCATAACTTCAGTGCAAAGTGTTGAAATCCGCAAATCAACTGATGTCTTATAAAATCAATCACGCAAGTCAATTGATGTTTTATAAAATTAATCAAAAATGTTCAATTCTTTTCTATTAGTAAACTTATTTCTTTTTAGCATCAATGCAAAACAAGGACTAGTGCCTTTCAAAACTGTGTTTTTCTAAATATAGATACGTTGTAAAGTTGTTTCTTCTTAGTGGGCATGAGACGTGTTTAAGACGTCTAAGATTCACTTTTTTGCCCGCTGAGATAGAACAACGGGAAAAGATTAGTACATCTGTTCAATAACATCCGTGAAGTAGTGAAATAATATCCGCACGTTTTGTCCAAGACCATCCGCTTTTTTTCTTTACTGAATTAACATCTGTTCAACAACATCCAAAATTTCATTGATGTCAAAAAATATCTTTAGAAAGATGTAACTACATTCGGGAGTTTTTCTCGATGTGTAACTACATCCGCCTAAAATAATACATTATTAAATAAAATAAATTTCCGGACAAAGTTATTATTTCGGACAAAGTTATTATTTTTTTTATTTTGAATTTTATACTATATTTTTCTATAAAATGTTCATATATCCGAATATATTGTTGGCTTAGCATAGAAACAGCCAAAAATAGCCATTAAGACTAATCCTAAGTAGCGTACGTTATTGACCAACATTTTTGCGTACCGAAATACTACTCAAGTGCTGAGTTGGCGGTAGCAAGATTTGAACTCATATTGTTCAACAATCCGGACTTTAACTTTTTGTTTGACGCTCTAACCAACTAAGCTATCCCGCCACAGTTACATCTGAAAAAAATCAGATGTTTAACTACATCTCGTTAAAATAATGCATTATGTTTGAACAGGCAGTCTATCTAATAATTAAAAAAAAAAAATTTATTAGGCTTAAAAAATATACAGATGTAGTTGCAGGGATGTTATTATACATCAATGAAATTTCGGATGTTGTCGGACAGATGTTATTATACATCAATGAAATTTGGGATGTTTTTGCACGGATGTTATTAAACATCGATGAAATTTCGGTATGGTTGGACAGATGTTGTTAGACATAGAAAAAACGGATATTGTTACCCTGACCCAGAACAACTGCTAAATTATATGAAAGGCGTTTAAATGTACAAAAATTTCAATATTGTATTTAACAAAGAATTTTTCTCTAGTTTTATATTGTTTTCTCAATAGATATGTTAACTTTAAAGGCTAACCAATCAAGAGCTTTGGAATATACGTCAAAAATAAAAGTATATACACATAAAACTTTATTTATTTATTGTTTACAAATTTATATTTTACCAAGTAGAAAAGTTCACGTCTTTAATATTATCAATTAATCAAAATACCTTACTAGAGCATATCACAGATTCAACGTTCCTCTCTGGATTCTATCCTACGTTCTTTTAAGCACAGAAGTGCTCAACATAAATATTTCATTTACAATAAACTTTGGAAAAACAATTTAGAGATTTTAATAAAGTTTGTTAGAATTAAGGCGATTGATTACTCCATTCAATAAATCCTCAACTCGATTATTTTGCGCTTCTATAGCTTTCATTCTTCTGCGTAACTTTCGAATATTTTCTTTAAGATCGCTTTGTTCTTTTTGAATACTTTTTATTTTATTCTAAAAATATAAAAACATAAATTGTGTAAGCTAATAGTGTAAAGCTATATTTTGACTAAACTTAGCTAACTTTTGACTAAAAATAGCTCGTTTACAGCGGTGATACATACATACATACATACATATATACGCGTATATATATATATATATATACATATATATATATATATATATATATATATATATATATATATATATATATATATATATATATATATATATATATATATATATATATATATATATATATATATATATATATATACGCGTACATATACGAGCTCCCTGGTAATTTTCCCATTTGACTTGATAAGATATAACCATTATTGAAATTTTAGGTTAATACCTGCTGATTTGACATTGCCACCAGCCTATTAAAGTTATCATGAATTATTAAAGTTTAATTTTATCAATGAATTTGGGATAATAATGCAGAACATTAATTAATACTTTTAATTGATTACAACTATGAAGCTAAACATAAAAATTGCTACTAGAACACAATGATATAATTAATTGATTTAGACCTTTATGCAAAATAAAAAATAAATGTTTGAGATTCAAGTAATTACTAGTTTATGAAACGAGTAACAAAACAAAATTATAGAAAACTTTAATTTCCTTATTATTTGTATATAACTAATCAATTGGAAACAATGTTACAAATATTAAATTAAAATGTTTCTATATTAGATTCAAATTTACTAAAACATATTTAGAAAAAAGAAAAGCGAGATAAAATTTACAAAAGAGAAATTATAATAAAATAAAAACTGTATAAATTGTAAAAATATGTATTTCCATTATAAAAGAAAATGTTGGTAACTGATGTTCCAATAAGTTCAACAGAGTTATATTCATGCATTAACATACATATTTATTATAAAGAGTTCTACTTTTTCATCAACATTGCTGCTTTATCAAACTTTGGTATGTTCCATCTATGCTGTTCCACTACTTGGAAAAGACACTGCTTTTGATTTTCATCCCGTGTTAGACTTTGATTAAAGTCAGTAACTAGTTTAACTGACCTTTCCGCTAAATCGTTGACAACTTTTAGGTCCTTGTAGTTAAATTCATAATTTTTTGACCATTCATCGAGGTATAGTGAAAGCCACTTAGTATTTACTTTCAAAAGATCAAAAAGAAGCCTGGAATTTTTTCAAATTAAAGAGTTCACTTGCACGTTTTGATTCATCTGTGGCATTACTGGCACTCCAGTTTCCATATTTTCATCGTTTATTTTTTTCAGAATTGTTGAAGCAATTTTCTTTTTTTCATGGGTAGACGCAATTTTCTTTTTTTTATGGGTAGATCCTGAAAAGAGGGCAAAGGGTGCAGCTTCTTCCTATAAGTACCATAGGTGTCTTGTTTGAGCTATCAAAGCTGCTTCTGCTACTCCTTGGTCAATTTTTTTAAACATTAGGTCAAAACTGTAGGTCGTTGATAGGAGCATCTATGGCGTTTGAAGATGTCAAACCAAACTTTTACATAGAATAAGCTTGTAAATAGGCAAAAGCGATGCAGTTTCTGAATCATATTTTTATCATAACCTAAGTACTCACTGAATGCATACATTTTAGCTTGGTCAGGCCTGTTGTTGGGCCAAACAGGTGTTTCCATACGGACGACAAAATAATCTCAAAGATATGATAGCGACATGGTAAATAAAACAGCTTAGAGTTCAAATTTTTTTCTAGAATGACAGAAGCTCCATTTTTCCATCCTGAGTTGGAAGCTGTGGTATCAAATACCATACTGATGGTAGAATTGTTAAACTCCCAGTCTTTAATGAGATCAAAGCTTGTCTCTGCTTGGACTAATCCTGTCCCATTCATAATTTTTGAAATGCCCAGCAACTTTCCTTCTACATAATTTGGTGCACCTGCAACTAAAACTGCCAATTATTCCCCATCCCCTTCAATAATTTTTCCATCCCAATGAATTGTTAGAAAGTCCGGCTTGTTAAAGTCAGATTTGATGTTTTTCGCAATGTCTTGGCAATTATATTTATTGGCATTATAGGAACTTGTCTTTGATAGTGTAACATTACTACAGGAAGCACCTCTTTCCTTCGCAATAGCTCCCAAAAATGCTGTTCTTTGTCCTAAGGACAAATTCAGCCTGACAGCGGTTTGGCAAATGTTTGGATTCAAAAATGAATTTTTTGGCAATAGTAGCTGAACCTTATTTTCATTATCGGTTGTTTGATTATTTATTAAGGTTTTTCTTTGATCATTTTGCATTTTTTTCACAAGTATTTCACTGATGCTTGCTTCACTTAAGGATGAATCACAATCTAGATTTGCTTCACTTTCTGAAGAGCTTAAACATTCAATATTTGAATTCTTTAGGCCTTTTTTTACCAATGTTGCCCTCTCTTGCTTCGTTCATCTTTCATTTTTAGTTTCTTTGCGTATTGATTATCTGGTGTTCCTAGTTTTACTCTTTTGTTATCTTTGATCGCAAATAAAAACTTAATGTCTTCACTTTTTTGTTTATCGTTCTGTAGTCTGTCTTTCTGAATGGTTTCTTCAGCATTAATGTAGGCAATTAATGTAGGAAAAAATAGTTTTCAAGCATTGCTACAAAATTATTTAGATTAGTTTCATTGTTTCATTTGGCCTTTTCTTTTTTGAACGTTGTATTTATCGTGCAATTTAGTTATTTTTTATTTGATTTTATCTTTCCTTTGGGTTTCAATACCGGTTTTATGCCAGATTTCTAGAACTGCTTCACATACTGCATCAGCAACAATTGAATTTGATTTTATTGATTTCTCAGTTTTAAATTCACAGTTCTTAAGGTGAAAAAATAATTTAAAAATATCCCCATTAGTGGGAATGATTGTTTGGCTCAGAGTATCGATAGAATTTCCTATCAACCAAATATTTTGTGACTGTTGTCTTTTTGATATAATTGATTCAGCCATTTCTAAAGCAATCACCAATCATATACTAACAATATATTAAAGGTATATATATGTTTTACTCATTTATATTATAATATTTATATTATACATATAAATTGTATTCAAATTAGGTAGTTGTTTAAGCTATATTAAGATAAAACTAAACCCATCCAAAGGAAACAAACAGAACATTAAACTCATTTTTGAAATCAACAGCGTAAAAGTATTTGCTAACAAAAGGCTGCCAACTATAACTTAAATAAAAATCTGTAAAAGTTAGGTATAATATATTCTAATAAAAACCATTACCTTTATTTAATGTTATAATAAAAGGATACACCAAAAAACCTGAATAATGTAATAAAACACCCACACTTAACAACAGTCAACTAGTCAATGGAGTGTAGCACGAGGGGATTGAGTTGAGAAGTCAATTCATGTTATAACACGTTTTTGCCACATACAATCCTGTTAATTACTATACAATTCACTAACAATATAATATATATATATAACTTACCATTAATTCTGTTGATATATATGTTTGTTTAGTGTTTACCAACTTAAAATGTATGGCATAAAAAATTACATTAAATATAGGCTTTTATATGGTAAAAAACCATTAAAATACATAAATTATTAATTCTAGCGCACGGTGGCAACCTTAAACATTAATTCAGGCTTAAAAAAATTTAGCAATATGCTCATATAAACAATAGAAATGGAAAAATAGCCAGGGAGCAGAAAAAATAAAAAAAAAAATTTCTCCATTAAATTACAGAATGCCCATATATATATATATATATATATATATATATATATATATATATATATATATATATATATATATATATATATATATATATATATATATATATATATATATATATATATATATATATATATATATATATATATATATATATATATGTATATATATATATATATATATATATATATATATTTATATATATATATATATATATATATATATATATATATATATATATTTATATATATATATATATATATATATTTATATATATATATTTATATATATATATATATATATATATATATATATACATATATATATATATATATATATATATATATATATATATATATATATATATATATATATATATATATATATATATATATATATATATATATATATATATATATATATATATACAAATAGTATTGCGTACAAAGGTAAGCAATCTGACATCATACTGAAATAGCCTGCTGCTGGGGGCTTCAGTACATACATTGACTGACAAATAGCCTGACTCGCAGTGGAGTGCTGCTAAATCGACTGAGAAAAACTGAGGGTTTAGGATGGGGAAGCAATCGTTTTATTCATCATTCTTCGTTTTTTCTTCTTCTTTTTTGAAAAAAACAGTATGACTTAAGGTAAGCAGAAAAAGTAAGCAAATGCTTATCAAAACACGCTTTAGTAAGTGTGTATATATATATATATATATATATATATATATATATATATATATATATATATATATATATATATATATATATATATATATATATATATATATATATATATACATATTAGTGCTTGCATATATCTTTGTGAGAGTGCTTGATGGATTAAAGTAAATTAAAATGATTTAAATTAAAAAAGAGCTGTATTTACATATAATATTTATATATAAAACTAGATATTTTTCACAACTATAAGTTTCACAACTATAATTAATATATATATATATATATATATATATATATATATATATATATATATATATATATATTCTACATTTAAAATAATTTTCAATTTGGGTTCCTTTGAAGATCACGGGGTAGAGAGATCGCAATAGTTGTTAAAAAATATGTTGACAAGGGTTCTACAATGTTTTTTTGAAACATTGATAAATCCATAAAAGTCAGATACCATCAAAAAACAGTTAAATAAGCTAACACGACAGACAAAAGTGTAAAGATGATGAAATAAAATGTATGAATAAAATATCCAATGGCAAATGTTATCCCCAGGCAAACTTAAACCATCACAATTAATCTCTCTGACATAATCTCCAAACTGCTCAAAACAAAATGATGTATCTTCAACTGAAGGATCTTCCCTATTGACATAGCCAGCAATGTAAACCAGAGACATTTTAATTTCTTTAGACAAATTGCTTTTAATAACTGGAAGATATGAAACACATTGAACAAAATATGATCTTGCAACACATAATTACATTTGTCACACAAAAGGCTTGATGATACTTCTAAATCATTAGCAGTGATACCAATATTTAGACTAAGTTTTGTTTTTTTAATGTCAACTTTTTGTAATATTTGCTAAACATTTATAAAATAGGTACCACCTGATCCTTGCCGAAGTTTTCCAAATGCTTCCTCAATAGGGTCACTAGTAAAATGTCTAATGCAAACATACTTATGACTTGTAGTTAGTAAATGTTTTACTAGTTCAACCATCCCATGACATGTATGGGAAAAAGCACGAGAAGTATCTTTGGGTAAACTTTTTAGTCTATGATCTTGTTTTTCAGGAGCCATTTTTTCGACCATATAAGCCAAATTTAAAAGAAAGTTCAATCGTTTATAATTGTTTGATGAAAAAACAGCACGATATTTATCTCTAGTACAAATATCTTCATAAAGTTCTTTAACATTAACTATTTTAAAAAAATTTATGAAAATAGATAAAAACATTGTGATGTCTTTAATATTTTTTATGGATGGATGAGTTTTTATAGCAGCTACAGTCTCATCACAAAATACTCTTAAACAAGTTGACACATTTTGACGCTCAATTGGTTTAGGAAAAACTGCTGTTTCATAAAGTTTAGACAGTTTCACAATAGCATCTTTTTCAAGTAGAAAAAGTTTTTTAAGATCTGACCATTTTGCAGCTCTTGAAATACCTTTGTAAGTAAAGCATAGTTCTTGGGATTTTTCTGTGAGCCAGTCGTTGCAAATAGATTTTATTAAATGAACAAAGTCATACAGAAGAAAAATGTTATCATTAGTGCACCAAGTATTACGGAGAATGAATATTCCAAAAAACTTTTCATTTATTTTGTTATTGTCACAATAAATAGCAACAACAGAACCACCACATTTTTCTATCGCTTCAATTGTTTGTACTGTTTGATCGTATTAAAAATTAGCATCTAAACCTGTTACTGGTAATGCTTTATACAAAAACTGTTTTCCACCAAATAAAGAACAAATCATTGAACCCAAAGCTGTTTTTGCTAACTCATTTGGAGAATTTACAGATTTACCAAAAGTGTTACTTCCTTGATATATTAACTGTGGTTTAACATAAATTTCATCAATTAGTAGAATAACCTGTCTTTGAGACATAGAGCATTTTTCAAAATACAACTTTAAAAAATCCTCATCTCCAACACTTCTAACTTTAGATGTCAACTTTGTCATCAAAGATATACTCGGTAGTTTGTAGTCATCACATAAAAGCAACCATATCAGGAGAATACTTTTTTTCACCAATAAACATTAATGAGTTTATACTTAACATCTGTTCAGTAATAATATTTTTCTTGTGATCGATTGGTAAAGAATTCAGATAGTGTATTGCAGCAAGGAGACAGCTAATTCAGTCAATAATACTCATATGATTGTTAGAAAAAGGTTTTATGGTGCACTTAACACCACAGTGATAGCTATCAAAGGATAAATCATTTTATATTTTCAAAATAAACTTTGGAACACCCAAGTTGTCCAATATATCAGCAGATTGAAGATGTTGAACAGATTGAAGATGTAAACAGTTTTCATTGATACTTGATATTATTGAGTAGGAAAAAGTTTTAGACATTATTTTATTAAACAAATCTTTGAAAGAAGAAATATTATCAGCTTTCACAAAAGCCTCTATTTCATCAAGCAAAGTACTTCTTAAAGATGGCAATGATTTAGTAGTTGGTCTTGGTGGTGCAAGTGGAGTCGGAATTTGACTTGGATTTACACAAGAAAATGCAGATGGTGGATGTTTTGGTTTTAACTTCTTGTAAACTAAAACTTTTTCATAGTCTTTAGGCCAATAATCTTCACAAATAAAAGTATGATTTAGTAGTTGGTCTTCACAAACAAAGTGGCAATGATTTAGTAGTTGGTCTTGGTGGTGCAAGTGGAGTCAGAATTTGACTTGGATTTACACAAGAAAATACAGATGGTGGATGAAAAAGTATGATTTAGTAGTTGGTCTTCACAAATAAAGTGGCAATGATTTAGTAGTTGGTCTTGGTGGTGCAAGTGGAGTCGGAATTTGACTTGGATTTACACAAGAAAATACAGATGGTGGATGTTTTGGCTTTAACTTCTCGTAAACTAAAACTTTTCTATAGTCTTTAGGCCAATAATCTTCACAAATAAAAGTATTTGGCCTATCTGGAATATTATCTCGAGGTATAGCACTTATCCATCTTTTTTATTCATCCACATTTTTTTTATTTGGAAGGCGAAAAACTTTTACAGACTTTGAAACATCGTAGTTACCTCTGCATCCAGTGACACATCAATTAAAAAACATATTCTTCAAATTTAACTATTTAGCTCTAAAAAAAAAGCAAATTTAATATACATAAAATTAAAATGTATCACATGTTAAATTTAAAACCAGGTTCTTTTTTTAAAACGTGCCATATTACTAGAACTTTATAAAATAAAAACTCACCTACAGTTTTTTTTTTAGCCATACGTTTACTAGGCCTGCCACTATAGTAGGCCATGATATATATATATATATATATATATATATATATATATATATATATATATATATATATATATATATATATATATATATATATATTTACGTATATATATATATATATATATATATATATAATATATATATATATATATATACAGATCAATACATTATCCTGATGATGCAAAGATTTACACCAAATCTACTAAATAGTGTGTTCATAAAAAAATCAGTCAAGGTTTCAATAACCATTGCTTTGTGGAGAAAAGAAAATTTAAAACCATATACGTGAAGTAAAGAAACTGGTGATGACACATGGTAGATGTATCGCCACGAATTTAAAACACACTAGTTTTGTATATATCTTGCAAAACTAGTGTTGGAGCAGTATTAATTCAAAATATTCGAATTGCGATTATCTCAAGGTCAATGACATCAGCTCAGTTGGCCTACATACATTAGATGTGAATGTTTTTATTGATATATTTATAGAAAAAAAGTTATTGCATATAGTGATCAGAAACCGTTAACAATTATTATAATACCCATAATGGATACTGATTACTGGAATAACTTTTAGGAGACAAGATATTGTAATTCAAACATCAATGCAATGCATCATATTTCAAAAACAACATCAAACACAGAAGAGGATAGAAAAGACAAAAAAGAGAACAAGAGAAATAATGTTTTGTTATTATTAAACTAAAAATTATTCAAGTTGTAACAAACAATAGAAATAGTGATATCTAGTGAAATACCAAATTATCCATTTCAAATAGTTGAATGATTTCTTTTTACTGGAATAATCAAGATTTTGACTGGAAAAATCAAGATTTTGTAATGGCAGTAAATTACGATAGTTTTTGTTGAGAAATCAACACCTATTCATCACCTTCGACACCTATAAACACTTTCAACATCTATCAACATCTTCGACACTTGGACAACTATCAAAACCTTTACCAACTTCAACACCCAAACATCTTCAACACCTCAACACCATCAACACCAATCAACACTTTCAACACCAATCAAAACCTTCAGCACCCCAATACCAATCAACACCTTCAAGACCCCAATACCAATTAACACCTTCATCACCCCAACACCAATCAACACCCCAACACCAATCAACACCTTCAACACCAATTAACACCTTCAACACCTTTAACACTAATCACTACTTTAAATTTTTTAAAAAACTGAAAAAATTTTTACAGAAGAAATATTACTACAAACAAGCATAGACACTGGAAAACATGTGCATTGAAGTGTTTAAATACCCAAAAGAACAAACAAGCAACTGAGAAAAGTCAATTGAAAAAACTACCAAATTTTAATGCTGAAACCTCAAATGAAAAAGTTATTATAATTTACTGAAAAATAAAAAATAAAAAATCAGTATGACAGACAATTAAAGCAATCAAAATGAAATAAATAACACGTTTATAGACAAACACTGATTATCACCTGGTTAAAAAAAGTAAAAACAAATGATATTAAATCAACAAATGCTAATACAGTTACAAAATTTCAAAAAAACTTAATCATTTTGATAATTATGACCCGTTTCTAAAAAAAATAAGGTGTAATGATGGGTACTTCAATAATTCCCCGTAGACATTGCAATAATTATTATACAAATAATTTTTTTAAGGAAATTTAGTATGATTTACACACAAAATCATAAATGAGGATTAGGAATATTTGTATAAATGCTGTAGTCAAGACTAAAGAAAGAGAGAGTACAAGAGAAAACAACATACTATAAAAGACTGTAGATACTACACAAATATATGTACTAATTGCTAAAAACCTAATATAATAAATCTCATTTACTTAAAACTTCTCAAAAAATATTTTTTTACAAAAATTTTTTTTTCTATTCTATCATACATATAGTATATATGACCGAATGTGTGTATATGGTTCACTATTTTCAATACCAAAAAAAACATGAATAAAACTTTTAGCAAGTTAAACCTTTTTTCTTATATTAGTAGAAGGGGATTCAAACGACCAAAAAGACCAGAGATTCCATGATTTATGTACATTTGGATACACTGATTCTTCCATTTTCACTAATTTCTTTTGCAACGATATGGGAAGTGCTTTTTCTACATCCAATGTCAAATCTACCTTTTAAACATAAATATCAAATTAATATTTTAAAGGAAAAAAAATCTAAAATGATAATACTAAAATAATAAAATATTTAAAAGCAGCAAGTTAGAAAATAGTTAGAAAACCATTAAAAACTTATCTATTCTTAATTGCCTAACAAGCAAGGGAATGTGTTCATAATTACCAAGAGAGCTTGAAACAATTCTATAATCTAATAAACATGGTCTTAGTAAACAGCCGAGTCAAAATTAAAAAAAAACTTTCTAAAAAACATGAATACACAAGAAAAAAATTGTTTAACTCAGAAGGTAGTCTTTTTTAAAATAAGCAAAAAAAAAAGAAAAAAAAAAGAAATGCTAAAATGTTACAAGTCTTCAAAGTGGTTTTTAAAAATGTTGACAACATCAGGATCACCTTGCTCTAATGACACTATCTGTTCTGAAACAGCTGAATTTTTTTCAGTTTATAATGCCTTTTGCATCCTTCCACTCCTCATTTTTACATTCTAGGTGTAGTTCAATTGAAGATCAAAATCTCGTTTCAGCTGTTGTTCAGTACTTCAATGTTGTTATATGCAGCTAGGATATCACATGACCTTTCATATAACACACACATTTCAACAGACAGACAGTGTTGTATACATACAAAATAATACATAATAAATATTTTTTTACCTCACTATCTGAGCACTGTACTTATCCCAAAGTTAAGTAATTTATGAAGGTTTGAAATTGCACTTAACATTTGTTTAAGACAATAATATTCTTTAGGAGTCCAACGACATTCTATTCCTTCAAGTAGATTCAGTTTAGTTTCAGTGCTCTTCCATTAAACAAAAACTTTAGCTTAACAACAACACATGGGTCACTAAAGACCTGAGTAAACACAGTGATCCTTTTTGCCTTAACAATTTTTTGTATTAAGCACTTTTCCAGTGGTAGGGCAATTAATCCTCATTTATTATCAAAAATTGCATAATTATCCCTCTAACAGTCCATACTATTTTAAATGTACTATTAAACACGCTCTTTTCTATCTTCTTGCTTAATTTGAAAGAGCTTGTATGGGTTCTTTAAAATGACTTTATATTCTTGCATCCAATCAGTGAGCAATTTGTTTAAAGACACAAAGTTTGGTTGCTGTACATTAAATGATTGCGTAACAAACAATCACATTGATCACTCCACTAATTTTATGACTTTAACTAAAACAGGTTTCCTGTTAGCATGTGCAACATAATATTCTCTAGGTAATTTTAGCATGTGTTTTTTGATTTTTCAATTCCAGTTTATTGCATTTTTGCATATGTTAAATGTGCTATATGCGTTTTAGCAATATACTAAATGTGGGCTAAAGTTGTTATAAAAAATCTCCTTTTGAAACAACTAAAAATTTCAAGGAGAACACTGACAAGTCTTAAAAATATGCAAACTAAAATAATTGTAAACAAAAAAAAAATGGTGAAAATAAAATAAAAAAGCGATTGTGTTAGAATAACAAAATAATTTTTAAAATGTTTTTTAGCTTACTAGCATGGTTAATCTTTTTAGAACAGCTTGTTTTCGTAGACTTTTAATATCAGCAGCTGCTAAAGCAATCTAGAAATTATGTTAAAACTATTTTTACCAATTATTTATTACAATATGTCAATGTTTGTTTGTAATAACGTAAATGATTGTTAAAAAGTAAAAAACAATTACCAACAAACTCATAAGCACAAGACAATCAATAACCAGAAAAATAGCATACATTGGCCAAGCAATAGCCAGTGTATAGAATGGTGGATCAGGGTTAAATATAGTGTCAAAATTAAATTCTCCACCCATGGCAGTTAACAACATAACAAAAGAGCGAGCAGGTGTTGAAAATGAGCTCAGCTAAAATTAAAAAAAAAATTATATGACTAAGTTTTTCATAATAAAGATAAACAGAATATAATATAAAAATAAAAAATAAAATTGATTTAATTTTGATAACAAAAACTGTTACGTTTAACTTGCAAATATTCAATTGGCCTGTAAAATCTAAATTTAATGGAAGCAACTTACTTCAACAAACATAATTAAATGAAAACCCAAACCAAATGCAATAATAAATAAAACCCAGATAGGAAAAATTTGGGTAAATGTCTTTAAGATATGAAGGAACATAACAACATAAATTCCAAGTTTAGGAAACCTTCTCATAAGCAGCACAAAACCTAACCATGATAGTGTTACAATAGCTCCTCCAAGTTGACGTTGTAAATATGAACATCTAGCAAGATAAAAACATACTTCAAGTAAAAAAACTATGATGCAAAAAAAAAAAAAAAAAGAAAGTTACTATAGAATTTAATGTACTTAATATTGTAAAGGTCTATTATATGTTAGTATATACTTTTATTGTTTTAGACAATATGCATACCAATCTAATAAAGATCAGAAGAAGGTTTTTGCTAAATAAGTCATTAAAAAATCATTTATTGTTGTTAAGAAAGATTCTTAAATGTCAGCTAAAATGTTGTTTGTTTTTTTACTTATGATAATTCTCAACTACCTGTCAGGTTTATTTGATTTTTATAACAATGAAATGTTAAAAAGGTGTTTAATAAAATAATTTAAAGCATTTATATTCTAGAAAAAAATTTAAGAATTTTTTAAGTTTAAAACTTTGTCATTATTAAATTACATAAAGGGAATACACAATTTTTATTGAGACATTATCAAAGATAGTAAAAATATAACTTATAAAGCCTTAAATTAAATCTTTATGTTAGTTAGTATTGATTATTATATTATTTATATTGATTATCAGTTTAAAATTATATTTAAAATATTTGTGAAAACCTGAATACTAGTGTTATAACCTTTTGGTATAAAAATATATATTCATTCTGCATCACCCTGAAAAAATAGATGTTTACATCTGCATTCACACTGCATCAATTATTTACTTGGAAATTGCTGAAATTTTAGTGTCCAAAAGAATTGGCCACTAAAAAAAAGAACTAAACTGGTATCTTATAATATGTAAGATTGTACTGAAAACTTGTACTGAGACTCCTAAAATGTAAGAGGTAAGATTTTGAATTTTATAAAGATTTTAAAATTCAAAGATTTTTTATTTAAAACTATTATTATTTCTAAAATCTTATGAGCCTCAAGTTTATATATTTTTTTATTACTTATAATTTTAAGTAAATTTTATTGAAAAGATATATACTTCATTAAATATTTATATACTGTTACTTTTTAAGTAAATTTTGTTGAAAAGATATATACCTTTTTTTTGTTTTTGTTAACAATTTATGCTTTTGATGATAAATAAACTTTGTTAAAAACGGGCTTTCTGTTTTAGAAAAAAAATCAAAAAAATAGAGAAAAAAAAATTACTCTTATATGAATCTTTTTTTGTTAAAAGGACATAAATCAAATTTTTTACCAAAATGAGCTTGATATGGTTTCATATTTCTAACTGTATTAGTCTTTACTTTAGGGAAAGAAATCAAAGACATTCCTTGGATGCTCCTGTCTGTAACAATCATTCCATAGTTTATTTGATGGATGAGTATTAATACCCTAAATTAGGGTATTAAAGTTTTAAACTGTAATAGTAGTCCTCAGAAGAGAGAAGAAATTTACAATAATGATAGCAATTGTAATAGGAATAAAATCAAAGAAGGCTTAAGGGTCAGACATACTAAGTCATGTGAACAGGATCTGTAATACAAGGGTTTATTGATGTAGTTGACTTCCATCAAAGACAACCAAGAGATAATACAGACAGAGGTCCAAAGACTGTATCTTTCAATTGTCAAAAAATGTTGGATACTAATAATAAAAGTTTCAATGCTTTATTAGTTATACTTTTAATAAGTAAGAAAATAAGATAAAAAGAATCAGACAACTTAAGATCATGGGAAAAAAACAAGAAAATAAGAGAAAAAAAGATGTCAACTAGTCTTTACCACAAGATGATCACTATGCTGGACCTAAGATAGATGATCACTATGCTGGACCTAAGCATATTAAAACATTTTCCTTCAAATGCTCACATTATATTGGCAAAAAATGCATTATATCAGAAGAGTTCAATATAAAGCATATGTGGATATTGTTATGTGCTAAACACCCAAACCTTAGCAAACAAGTTAGCAAATTATTTTACTGGATTACAGGGAAATTTTTAACTACATATTTGGACAGGTAGACACGTGTTGCACATGTATCAAACAATAAAATTAATTATCTACTCACTACTACTTCAGCAGCTTATTTTGCAACTCTTGTTACAAAACAAGCTGCTGAAGCTAAACTTTCAGTTAAAAAAAAAAAAAAGTGAGAGTCGTCTGATGCTGCTAAATATGAAAGCTATGTTTTATCTTGCATTTGACTTTATGAAAACAATATCACTTCAAAAAATTCCAAAAAATAGATCCCATGATGCTCTAAATATCTAAAGACTATTGCTGGATAAAAACTGGAAGCAATAGAGAACTAAGACTGTAACAATTAAAGCTGTCTCAATAAGAACCATTTTTAATTTTTTTCTTATTGATTCAGAAGAATTCAACATAGTTACTCAATACTTCCCTGTGCCAGGGGATAGATTTCTCCCTTGTGATCAAGATATTAGTCTCATACTTAAATGACTGAGAACACATGACTGCATAAATACTTTGAATGAAGCCTCAGACTATATTAAATCAAACACAACTTTGATTTGACGAATTCACAGTTTGCCAAGTTTTTTCCTTTTAAATTAAAAAACATGAATAAAAGCCTACTTCAAAAAATCTTGCCTTTCTAAATAGACCAAAGGTAAAAAAGGTTAGAAAAAAAAACAGTATCTATTTCATAAATACTAATGCTATTTCAATTTGTATAGAAAAAGCAAAACAAAGTATTTGTTAAAAGATATTTTACTATAAACAGTCTGCTCCCTCCCCCATAGGCTGTTTAACTGCCCACAGCTCCAAACTATCCTGCAGAAAAAGAACCGATACAAAAAAAAAATTAACATTGAGAAGATAATTAACTACATCTTGGTTCCACATGAAGAGTAGCATAAAGAGATTTAATACAGCATCAGGAGTTGGCCAAAACAACTGAAGCCAAAATTTCTGATAGTAACATTGATCCAGAACTGAGTGATGCTTTTAAAATAATTTTTATGTTATGTTTGCTTTTTTTTGACTTGAAATATTTTGAAATATGTTCAATAATGCATTGTGCTCATCAATGAATTTGTGCATTTAATTACTTAAAAATAATTTAATAATTTAGTAATTAATAAATTAAAAGGTGCATGTAATTACTTAAAAAAATACTGTTCAAAATTTGAAACTCTAATAATCTTATAAAACAGTAACATTTACTTCAAATTAATTTTCTAAAATTTTTAAAAAAAAAAGTTTTTTAATATAAAGTAGGGGAAGTGGAGGCATAACTGCCCCCATAAAGTTTGGAATAATGCTAGATGAAGATAAAAACGAAATGTGTTTTTTTACAAGTTTATTTCAATAACCACATCATTAAGCTTTAAATTGATACAATTAAAAAAAAAATTAAACGGTTTTTGAAAATGTTATTTCACAAAAAGTACAATAAGTGAAAAAAACAGTTTTTCCCCCATTGTTAGGCACAACCGCACCCTCACAAAAATTGTTGAGGGTACACCTTTCATGGTACATTTTCTTTACAATTTTCACAGCTCAGATTATTTGATGATTTTATTGCATGTTTGCATAATTTGCAGGCATTCTTTATATTTACATTTTGAGTTTTGCTCTAGAAGAGAGTTCTGCCCCAGAAGAGAGTTTTTAGAAAGAATTCAGTTTCATGGCTTGCTTATTAGATTATGCTGATATCAAAAATGATTTTCATTTGATGAAATAATGCTGATAACACATGTCTTTAACACTAAAATCAAACATTGCTTAATTCTCAAAAAAAAGGTCTGGAAAAATATGATGTAAATATAAAATTTTTATCAAAATAAACATTATTATGCACAATTTCTCAGAAACGTAACAAGCACACTTTTTGACATATGCAAAATGAAGGAAACTATTTTACTAATGCGTGGTATGTTTTTTGCCATATTAGATAATATTTTTCCAAGGGAAATGATAAAAAACGGTTGTGCCTCTTTATGCGGTTATGTCCCCACTACCCATACTTTTAATTTTTGAAACACTTGTATTTTGTGACTCGAAAACCAGTTTTAATAAAAAGTGATGCAGAATGAACTTGAAAACAATAAAAAGTGATGCAGAGTGAAAAAGATAAATGAAAACAATAATTTTTTAAAGTTACTTTCAGATCTTATCAAAGTTTCTCTATTTTTCTTTCAGGAAACCAAAAAGTTATGAAATTAGTTATAAATTAGACTAAAGAGTCTGTACTATAAAGAAATCTAAAATTAAAAAAACTACAACTAAATTTAGTCAACTAACTTTTGAGGTTAACTAAATCTAGTCTACTAGTTTTTTAGTTTAACTAAAATTAGATGACTGAGAATATGTAATTTTTGGAAAAGCAACTTTAAACGGAAATATTGAAAGTCTTGTTATTTAACAAATAAACTTTAAAGGCAAAAGATGCATTCACTCTATTAACACTTATCTTAGTGTTTGATATTGGTGTTTGATATTAGTGTTTCATATTGGTGTTTGATATTGATGTTTAATATCGGTGTTTCATTCACTCTATTAACAGTTATCAATGGTGTTTGACTAAAATCATACACTCACCAGAGTGCACTAAACATAAAAAAGATATCAATTAGACATTCATTTAATGCCCCAAAATTTAACTTTTATTAAATGTCTAAATGGCATCTTTTTTACACCTGTACCCACTATTTATTTAAAATTGTTGCAATGTCTCAGAACTGGAAAAAAATGCTTATAACCATTCATAATGTATTTAACCATTTGGTTAAATACATTATGAACTTGATTTAACTGGGCCCTAAGAACCATAATTGGGACAGTGTTTTTAAAACGACATAATAGTATTCAACCACCTAAATAAAGTCCCTGTGTGTGAAAATTTCATGGTATGGGGGTTGTTCAGTTTTTTAGTACTCATTTTAGTCAACTAATTTTAGACTAAAAAGTTAGAGGACTTATTTTAGTTGAGCTAAAATGTCAACTAAAAATTTCGGCTAAAAATTTAGCCGAATAAATTTCTAAAACTAAGTTAACTGCCACCCCTAGAAATCTATTTTTATCAGTATAAAAATTTTCAACAAAATTAAAAATATTTAAATCTAATCTCATGTTTTTTAGGTAAAAAATGTGGTTATTAACAAGAATTTTAAAAATTTAATGTTTTAAATACTAGTGTGTTCAAACCAAATCAAAAAAGTATATTTTGAAACAAATTGTAATGTTTTCAGGACTTTTACGTTTACTAATATAAACAACAACAAGTACTAATATAATATAAATACCTTATACCAGGACTTTTATGTATACTATTACAAATACTAATATAAAGTAAACAAGTTATACAACATAAAATATTGAAAATTCTTTTAATAAAAAGTTGAAATAACTGAATTTTTAGGTTAAAAAAAAGTTGAGAGCTTTTAGTTCATAATTTAAAGATGATAATGGTTCCAGACAGATTGGTAGTTAAACATGGTCACATATTCTTATTGATTTGGAGGTTAGTTAGTGCTCTTATCTCATTTCATTCATTTATATACTGTTCAGATTCACACTATTTTAACCTTTAATATATATATATATATATATATATATATATATATATATATATATATATATATATATATATGTATGTATTTGCATTTAAAATTTTTAAAAAAAATTTAATAAAAATCAAAATTACCGAAAACTGCTTACATCACTGTCAAAGGGTTTAAATTGTGTTGCATAAATCAATGAACAAATATAAGCTGCTAACTCAACAACCCTGTGTATATGAATGTAATGGTAGGGATCTGTAAGAAGCTTAACAAACTAAGAAATAAATTTAAAAAATTCAATGATAAAAATTATGCAACAACAAATTTATATCACATTGAAAAAAATTAGGGAAAATAAAATACTTTATAAAAATCAAAAGTAAAAATAGAGGTAAATAAAATATAAAAGATTAAAATTTATTATGAAAATAATAAATAAAATAATATATGAAAAAGGTCTTTAAGTATATATTTAATTTTGTTATAGAATAAAAAAAAACTGAAATAAAAAAATAAAAAAATAGAAAAGAAAAATTAATAGTTGAACATCTAAATCTTCTTTTTTTAGCATTTTTAAAAAAAATATGCTTTGCTTTGTTTTAAAATTTTAATTTCTCAAATTTGTTCAAATTGAGAAATTAAAATTTGTTAAACAGCTCATTAAAAAAATGCATATATATATGTTTTTTTTTTTTACTTCACAAAAAATATTATGCACAATATGTATAAAAATTATAAAAAGTATAAAAATTATAAAAAGTATAAAAATTATAAAAAATATAAAAATTATAAAAAGTATAAAAATAAAAAATATCATATGCTAACAATACGAGTCTTTTTTTTTCCATTAAAAAAACTGGAAAGTAATGTGTGTAAGTAAAAACTGGAAATAGCTAATAAATACATTTTTGTCCTAAAATAAAAAAGTTTTTCAGTAAAATGGCATCAACAAAGCAACATTTGACTTTAACGAAGACAAAAAGCTTTTCAAATTTTCATTATAGTTGATTTCGAAAATTAAGAAAAATTTTAGTATTAGATTCAAAATAAAAATGGAATTCCTCTTTCATTCTGTGTCAAAACACAATCTTTTCTCATTAAATGGGGTCTAGAAAGTCTTGCTTGAATGAACTGTGATGTAGAAAAACAAAGCTATATTTTGATACATACTCCCTCAAGGTTTTGGAAATCTCAAAATTTAGAATTGAATTCAACAGAATATTTGTAGTACATTTGGACAGAAAAATTGTTGAGTATTTAGATGCAAAAGTAACTTGAAAATAAAAACAGAAGAAATCCAAAATTTTTTTCAACTCAACGCCATATTGTCTAGTTGAGGTCATTAAAGCAAATTGACTAATTAGTATATAATTTGTTCAATTCTATTTTTGAACTGTATGGTATTTTTTACCTACTAACGTTTTTATTATATATATTTTTTTACTTGTATTATATTATTTTATTATATGTTTTTTTATTACATTTCAATAATGTACAAACATCAAACAGTTGATAGCTCTCTATTTCTTGCAGGGGCGTACACTTAAACTATTGGTTGGTTGCCAGAAAGGCAGCTGAAAGTAACCAGTTTGTTAATTTTGGATGTCTGCCAATGTTTTGAGTTTTTAATAAATAATAATGACAGGCGTCATTACTATTTATTAAATTTTTTTCATTCATTGGAGTTCTCATATACTCTATTTTTTTTTCCATATAGAGCTTAGTGTAGACTAAAAATAATTTGAGTAAATAAAAGTAATATTGTAAACTCTTGACAACATTCACTTTTCTACTTTCAGATAAAGCACATTATATACGCCATCAGTTTTTTCAATTAAATTGAGCACTTATTTTATATAAAAATTAGGCACTTTTTTTTACAACAACAAAGTGTGGAAAAATATAAGAAAATAATTTACAAATACCTTGTGCATTTTAATGTGTCATAGTTATTAAGATTTTATTTGTTACAGGAAAAACTATTGATAATTTTTAATAATAAACCTATCTTAAAGTACTGCATTGTAACTTTAATAACCTTTTGATTATTTTGCTTTATAACAATTAACTAATCAATATAAAAAAATAAAATAAAAATGAAATATAAAAATACCTCTATTCCTAAACTCAAAGAACATAATATTATGACAAGATATCTGGCAGGATTAACAAAAAACTTCACTGAAGAGCTTACACTTACTGCATGAATAGGTTGGCAATATAAAACTGTTTCATTTGTATTAAGTTGGTATAAATTAGACCTCAATGTTAAAGCATAACCATTAATAAATAAAAGAAAAATCATATACAAAAACAGTCTGGAATAATATGCGTATCGCCCACAACAACTCCATTTGCACCTCAACAAGTAAGTAACCAAAGGATGACACAGAAGATCAGTATGCTCATTTTGAACCTAACATAAAAATTTTTAAAAGTATTTATAAAATCTTTATAACTAAGTTATCAGATGTCAGTCTTTTTTTTTATGGCAAGCGCATAAAAAGAGCTTGCCGAAAAACAAGTGTTTTTTTACATTGCAACAAACTTTTTTTGTTCATGAAATACTTTTATGAAAAATGGTGAAAATACTTATATGTATAAATTATTAATTATATGTATAAATTATTAATTATATGTATAAATTATTACTTATATGAATGTATAATTTCTTATATGTATGAATTATTACTTAGAATCGTGAAAATACTTTCATGTTTTTTTTTTTATTTATTTAATTTAAAATTTAAATAAAACGTTTGTCTTATTTTTTTTCAAGATCTTCACTTCCAACAAGGCTGTAAGCAACCACTTTTAGAGTTGGAATTACTTATTCCAACTCTAATAAAGGTTATTCTGTTTTTGGGGTAACTGGAAGAGAAAGAAGGATGTTTATAGTGCAAGATAACGATTGACAGACAACTTAAAAGATTGCAAACTGAATGAATCAGTAATATGTATATATATATATATATATATATATATATATATATATATATATATATATATATATATATATATATATATATATATATATATATATATATATATATATATATATATATATATATATATATATATATTTATATATATATATATATATATATATATATAACAAAACTAAAAAAAACACTGAAAAATAATTAAAAAAGGAAAGCAATACCATAAACTTCAAAGGATGATTTTGTTTGAAATCATTTTTTCTCATCCAATTGACTAAAAACCTTGTTCTTATACCAGAAAATATTGAGAAAAATGATGTTCTATAAGAATTTTCCAATAATTTGCTTGGATACTGCTGCTTGTTACTATCTGTGGAAATAGTGCACCATGGAGCAAAGGTATCTTCAAGAAACTCATAAGAGCACGTAATTTTGAATTGGGGATCTTTTGGAGGTAGACCATTATCTGAAATGCATTGATTAAAGACTTGCTCTGCAACATCTACATCAAATTTACATAAGTCAGTCTGACTTGAAACTATAAACTCAATTTATATGTATTTTTATTAGAAAATAAAGGTTTGAATACCAGTTCAAAGTATGTACATGAAATAAATATGAAAGAGTAAACACGTCATTTTTTTTCAATGGTTGTAGTAATATATTTGTAATTGTTTTTATAATTTGTTGGCAACATATAACAATTACAAAAAAATGTTTTAGTTTACCCATTTAACTTAAAATATGTTTTAAAATTAATAAAAGAAGAAGACATTAGAAAAAGTATTTTACACAAATATTTGGAAAATCTGAATAGAAGCTACAATTCAAAAGCAGAAAAGTTACAAATAAATCCCTAGACCGTTAGTCATGTTAATTAACATTTTTCCTAAACAAAATCAATTAAATGCAAAACTGGAAATGTTGGAAAGGAGGGTTTTCAAGATATAAAACTGGTTAGAAAACTGGTTAATAGTTTTATGAATAATCCAAGCCTTGCACTAAGGGAACACGCAAAAAGATAAGAATTTTCTCATAGTTTGGTTGTAAAAGTTTGAAATAAACATGTTTTTTGAGCTTTCAAATCACAAAAGTGCCGTTCTGAAGCTTAAAATGAAAGTGCAAGAACTGCTGAAGAAAGTTTAATTACAAATATATTTCTAAAAATTTCTAAATTATTTAAAATATTCCTGGTGCTGTCTAAAGCATAAATATACAGGAAAAGTAGATTAGAAATATAAATACACAAAACATGTTAAGTTTGCTAAAAATGCTTTGATTTGGCAAGGTAATTGCAGGTATGACAAAAAATCGGCACACTACATTTTTGATTCCACACTTTCTAGTAAAATACATGTTAAAGAGCGTTTACAAGTGTCAATACAGAAAACTGGCTGTGGTATGGTATAAAAATGATGAGAAAAGTTGTCTAAAATAGCAAATCCTTTAAACTGCCCAGAATTAAAAATCATTGCAAATTAATGAATAAGTATTATAGAAAAAAAGGAAAAAAATGTTGTTTAAAAAGTATCAAATAGTTTTGATTTTTACTCTGTGTGCAAGCTTATGTGTACCACCAAAACAAAAGTTCAATATTTTATTAGATCCCACAGGAATAAAATAATTTCTTTGAAATATTTTATTATAATTTATTATTGTATTAAAATTATTACCTATTTCTATATAAAAAATGATGAGAACCTTTATCTAGTTGTTTTTTTTCTTTCACACTTATTTCATGTACACACTTCAACATAAAATCATACATTTGATGTAACTAATTCTATTAGGGAAATTTTTTTTACTATTTCTTTTTTTTTTTAATATCATATAATATAACTGTATATTATGCTTTTAAAATAAAATTTACTATAAAGTGTGCAAAGATTAGAACATTAACTTATTGATGTAGTTAAACAACATAACTTTTTAATGTTTATACTAACTGGTGGTAATAGTGGTATTTCAGTTTCTATTTTATCGATATCTCTGATACAAAAAAAAACACTTCATTTCTGAACCATATATAATACATTTCAGTTAAATGTACCAAATAATGTTTAATGTAAAAAAAAAAAAAGTATGTTTAATTCTTAAGGAGTCAAGAAAAGAATAAAGAAAACTAATTTTTACAAATGCATATTTATCAAATGCTTTTAACCATCTATTCTAAAAGTGATCCCTAAGCGTTGAGAAAAGTTGTGTTTATATTAATAGGAATGTTTAAAAAAACATTTAGGCAGAATTTTTAAAAATTAAAACACAAAATTTTTAACACATTCACACTTTTTTTTGACATATCTACAGACTTTATAACTACAATCGACTCTCGATATCTCGAACACTAAGGGGACTGGAAAAAAGTTCGAGATATTGAGAGTTTGAGTTATCAAGAAAAGGGTTGAAAATAAATAAAATTGCCAGACTTTCATTAAAACAAGTTATTTGAAAATCATTAACAACAAAAACTACAACTTTTGGAAAAAAATCTGTTATCTGATATTGCTTTAAATTATCAATCTTTTCCATCTTCATTAAATCCTCAAGTTTTAGTGCTAGGGATTGTATTTCATTTCCGTATTTTGAGCTGTATAGCGAAGCATTTTGAATCGTTTTAAAAGCAATTTCTAATTGAATATCAGATGGGTGTGGCAGGGCTTCCACGTCAATAGCTTCGTCAACGCTATCTTCAACTTCAATATCATTGTTTTCAAAATTAGGGTCTAAAATCTGAGCAATGATTTCAGCATCAGTAGCAAGTGAACCGGTGGTTACTACATTGCAATCTAAACCAATGTAAGATTCCGCTGAGAGATCTTCTTGGACGGCATGAGTATCTAACTCTCGCAAACGGTTAAGTTCTTCTGTCAAAAAGTTAAAAGGATGATCATCATCAGCTTCTTCAATACTCTTGTTTGTTTTGCTGATACCAGCTTTTTTAAAGCAGTTGATGACAGTCTCCTTTGACACAGCATTCCACAAAGAAACAAGATCTTTCATTGCTTGAAGTATAGAAATTTTTGGCATGGGTTCGTTATTATCAACAGCCTTGATACACAAACGCACAATTTTGTGACAATAATGAGCTTTAAGACTTCGTATTACGCCTTGATCCATGGGCTGAAGGACAGATGTGGTGTTAGGGGGGAAAAATATTAGGTTGATGTTGCTTAGCCCTTCAATGTGTGGGTGGGCAGAAAAGTTATCCACCAAGAGTGCTACTTTCCTGTCTTGAGCACGAAAAAATGAGTCAAGTTTCATTACCCATTCTGTAAAAAGGTCTCCGGTCATCCAACTTTTTAGCTGATTTTTATATGTGCAAGGAAGTTGTTTAATGTGTTTAAAACACCGTGGATTTTTAGAATTTTTCAATAACAAACATAGGTAATTTTTCTCCCGTTGCACTCCCTGCTGCTATGCCTGTTAGTCTGACTTAACTATTTTTTCCCCCAAAACATTTTTCTCGTGATAAATGGTATGTTTTGTTTGGTAGGCACTGGTAAAATAGTCCAAACTCATCGGCATTAAAAATGTTTTCAAGTTTGTAATTCAAAAGCAATGATGGAAGTGTAGTTTCATTCCACAAAGCAGTCATATTATACGTCACGGCGGCACTTTTGCCTGAGATTATTTTAAAGCTGATGCTGTTCCTAAAAAGAGGAACAGAATAATTGAATTTTAATTACACGTTTAAAAAACTAAATAAATTAAATATAAACAGATACATGTTATTTGTTTATATTAAAATTGAACAAAATTTGACAAAATTTAACTGACCTTTCTTTCCAATTATGAAACCAACAATCAGATGCTTTAAAATCTAACTCTCCTAATGCTTCTGCAAATTTTAGTGCCTTTTTTTTTAGTATGGTACCATCAATTGGTACTTGTTGACTTCTTTTTGCAACAAACCACGGGTATATGGCCTTGTCTACATTTTTGAAATTACCACTACGAAGTTTCTTCCGTTTAGATTTTGTGCCATTTTTTTCCAGTGAGGTTAATAATTTGGTTTTATTTTTAATCAAGGTTGATAATGTGTTCTTTGGGAATCCATACTTTTCGGCAACCTCTTTGTTAGACATCCCTGTCTCTAGGTCTTTTAATGCCTTGCATTTTTCTATTATAGATTTGTTTGTGAGTTTTCGTTTAACGAGTGGCATGTTGTTGCGTTTGACAAAAAGAATAAATTAATATATTAAAGGAAAACTTTTCAGAAATTTGATTCTTAAAAAAAATCAAATTAAAAATTTTTTTTCTTTCGAAAATTGGAATTTAAATTGAATTTAAATTTTGGTCCACAGGGCAATTAATTTAATTGCCCTGTGGACCAAAAATATTGCTCGAGATACCAAAAAGTTTGAGATATTAAGGTTCAAGATATCGAGAGGACTTTAGCTTAAACTAGTACGTTATGTCCATGGGAATGCTAAAAAAGTTCGAGATACTCAAAAGTTCGAGATATCAAGTATTCAAGATATCGAGAGTCGACTGTATTCAAGATTTTTTTTTTTAAAACATCAAAAAAATATTTTTTTTCCACATACAATTAGTTAAAAGGTTGTTCATAAATTTGGCATGCAATTTTCAACTGTTTTCGAACCCTCCCCTCCCACAGCTTTGTTTTTTAGTAACAAGTCTAATAAATGTCATCACAGAAGCACTAAACCCTTCCCCCCCCCACAATCCCTTCTAAATGCAAGCCCCTGTGACGCAAATTATGGACCTACTCTAATCACTTTTATTTATAAAATTTTTTAATAAATCTCAAAACATATTTATAAATAAATATGTTTTGAGATTTTCTTTTCTTTTACTTTTATTTAATATTTTTTATAATGATTTTCAGGATAATTGTATATATCTGATATATTTTATATTTCTATAAGTTTATATATCTTATTATTTTTTGTTTTTAAAGCAAGATTTCTTATCATTTGTATGACTTTTATAAGAGTTTTATATATTTTATAGAATGCTAAATATAATGATGTTTTTTTATAGTGCACAAGTGTCAAATAAAAGATTTTTATGGTACTCACTTGCTCAAAATAAATAAATAAAAAAAATGATATATTTTTTTTTTAAATTCACCTCCCCAAGGCCAAGAAGGAGACTAAAGATATTTAATTGTGGGTATTACCCTCTCTCAACTCTATAACTCCAAAACACAAACTTTGACGAATGAGGCTGCTGCAAGGAGAAACAAGTTGAGTGCAGTACTACCAGGGATGTGATGGGGATCGAACTCCAAGACTCTTGCTTATGAAGCAAGCGCTCTAACTACTACACCATTACCGCATTTAATAAGGTGACTTTCTTTATTTTATATACTTTTTTTATATATTTATTATATGCAAGAAACTAAATTGACACATGGCCTACTTTATACACGGCCGGATATGTTGCATAAATTTTTCGGGATTTAAGT
Organism: Hydra vulgaris; assembly: GCF_022113875.1. Lineage (NCBI taxonomy): Eukaryota > Metazoa > Cnidaria > Hydrozoa > Anthoathecata > Hydridae > Hydra > Hydra vulgaris. The sequence goes on along the minus strand of NC_061158.1, from coordinate 34,648,825 downwards.
TTAAATAGGTTTAGATATAATTAAATTGCTAGGTTTTTTAATTTAAGTTAATAAATATATTATTATTATTTAAATTATATAGATTTCTATAGTAAAATATCTTTTCGTATTAGTTTTTCCTTATTTAAAAACGTTTAGGTTGATTTTATTAATAACATCTTGTAGTTTTTTTTTTAATTTGTTCATTTGATTTTCGTAGTTCACTTCAAATAATTTTTTCTTTTGAACAACAATATTTTAAATATAAAATTAGGAATATGACTATTTTTATACAAATTTTTTTACAGTAGAGATTTCAGGCAAAAATCAAAAAATACTAATAGCAAGTTTCATCAAAATTTCATATACAAAATATATCTATTTATATATCTACATACCTGTATATCTATATATATCTACATCTCTCTCTCTCTCTCTCTCTCTCTCTCTATATATATATATATATATATATATATATATATATATATATATATATATATATATATATATATATATATATATATATATATATATATATATATATATATATACACACACACATAAACTACATTTCTTTTTTTTTCTTTTCCCTTTGTCTTTTTTTAAAAGATAATACAGCATCTTTGCGCTTTCCATTACTTAAAATCTTTTGTTCATTGTTATAAAAAATATTTATTACTGTCTGATTAACGAGAGAAAGCCCCTACTATAAATGACCCTCACAAATAAAGCTGTGGTTCAAGTTATATTCATATAAAATATGTTTGCTAACTTTTCTGATGTCAAGAATTTCTATTGTAAGTAAACTTTTTTTTACTGCATCAAGCATAGCAATGCAAATAATAACATGATTTGCAAGCAATTTTGAGGGAGTTATGAGACCTCCTTTGGATAGTAGTTCAATATATTCTGTTTTTAAATCAATGAGATTACTTTTTAGCAATAAAGAACATAATTCACATTTAACTTTTTTGAGTAATTTTCTGCATATATATCCAGCAATAAAAAGAGCAACTTCTTTACTGTTATCATCTTCCTTGAAATAACATTCCTGAATATCATTAATAAAAAGTTCAGAAATCAAATTTATATTTACAACCGAGTTGAAAGTTTTTAAATCTATTTTCCAAAAGCCAAAACTTCTTTTTAATAATGATCTCATTTGCAAAATTTTTTCAGAAGTTATTATTTCATGTAATCCAACAAGAAATCTGCCACCACTCATTTGACGATACTTTGAAAAATCTCGCTCCAATGGATCACTTTGGAAACAAGAGGAGTTTAATTGAAGATCTTCTATTTGAAGTATCCTTCAAATAGAAGATCTTCAATTAAACTAGAAGTACTTTGCAGTGTTACAATAAGGGCTTTAGAAGTCTGAGCTGTAAGAGAATATCTTTCGGTGGAACTGTATTGCGAATTTTGCCACTGATCAATCCAGTGAGCAAATGCACATAAAAATTGTGGCTTACCGTCCCCCATAACAGATGCATTTCCAAACTTATGATTAGAGTATTTCATTTTAGAATTAGGTATTACCCACCATAAATTAACAAGTTTTAAAAATTCTGATGGTGAAAATTCATTAGGAAAATAACTTTGTGATGTTGTTTCATGGAATATATTTAATGCTAGGTTAACGTCTTGTTTATTGTTACCTGGATATAATGTCTTTTCTTCTAGTTTTGATGCCTTTCTTAAGTTTGCTGATAGAGTTTCATCTTTTTTTTATGCACTCTATGAAGCAATCCTCAAGATATATCACCTGCAGAGACTTTTATATTAAAAATGTAATCAGTGAACTGAAATGATAGGAAAATAAAATTTTTGGTACTAATCAAATTATTTCTTATGTTTTTGAGCAAATGTACACTATCATACATCAAATAAATTATATGACCATTAAAAGTGATACAAAAATTTTTCTTCTGGCTTCTCTGAACCATAAACACTGAGTAATTTTGAACAAGCTGACACATTAGTTGGATGGTTATCAGCAATCAATGCACGAATGTTGAGACCAGCAGATCTTAATGTATTTAAACTTTCTTCTATTTCATCTTTAACAAAATCCTCAGTAAGGCTAATTTCTGGGATAGCTTTAACAACATATGGTATTGATTTTTTAAGACCAACGATCATGAACACAATTATTCCTTTGTAAAGATTACCTTCAGTATCTTGACCGATTAATCTACCACTGTGGTATTCACAAGATTGCTGTAAATACATTTCATCAAAAAGGAAAACACAATCATTGCTTATTTTTCCTTCATTTAATATCAGTTTTAATAATTTTATTGAATTGATTCCACCAGAAACTAACTACTTTAGTAGTGACATTGATGGCAATGGAAGTTGTAAAAAATTAAATTTGATAGTTCATTAACTAAACCATACGAATTTTCTTCAACAAGGTTGTGCATATAAGACACCAAATTATTTAAAATCAATAAACTTGTAAGCTTACAATTGTTAATTGTTCTAAACCATTTAGGAAGTGGAAGTGGAGAACTTTTGTAATGTAACTTTACGTGCAAATTGTTATCAATGTGTATTGATTCAATAAATGGAGTTGCGTCTACAAAAAATAAACAATAATATAAAAAAAACACTCTTAGCAAAAATAGGCGATAACTGTCTCGTCCTCACCCGAGAAAAATGCAACATTCCTGTGAAAGCTTATGACCATGGGATTCCAAAAATGTAAACATTCAAATCATCTGCCTACGTCCGTGAAAGAAAATCAATTTTGAAATTTTCCCTTATTACACATTTATGTGAAATGACAGCATTTCTATTTTTTTCATTTTTACAGCTTTTATTAAATGTAAAAAACTTCTAACAAAGGTAAAGTATAGATTTTTGCCATATAATTTTTTTAAATTTTAAATTGACAAATTTCAGAAAAGGGCACTTTTTCAAAGAAACTAAATCTGTAAAGGTTACATTTTTGAGTCTCTTAAAAAAAAACAAAAAAATGCCCAATTCAGCTAGGAATCATGATGAAAACAGGAAAGTTGTTTGCCTCCTGTATCTCAAAGAGGCAAACAGACAGCTCACAACGTTTTTGCATGAAAAAATTCAACAAGTCTACAGATAACAAATCAATTTTGAAGATGGAAGAGTACCGCAAGGGTTGTGTGAAACTTGTAGAACTGCTCTGAGGAAACGTTATGAAGGACATCCTGGTGAATTACCAGCTCTTTTTGACTTTGTTACTATCAATGTCAAACCACTCACAAGAAGAAATCCTTGTGAATGCTTGATTTGTTGCATTGGCCGGTTGAAATTGACTGAAAAGCACCCTCTTGACACTGACACGAAAGAAGAAAAGATTTCTGACAAAATGTGCTCAAAATGTCTGTCATTAATTGGTAGGGGATTGCCACATCAATGCTCTGTATCACAGTTTAGAGAGAATATAAGATCTCTGGCAGTCAATTATGGTAAAGTTGCGGAACAGATTGCATCTTCAACAATCACAATGCAAGATGTTCCTTGTGGAGATGCAAGGATGCATCTCCACATGGAACAGTTCGACTTTCACAAACCAAGGGTGGGAGAGCATTGCCTATAACTCCAGGTAAACATATGGTTACATCATTTAAGTATTTTGGTAAAATATTTGCTGTTAAGTTAATTTTATGTTTAATTTTATATAAACATGTTTTAGAACCATCAAGTGCAAAACAGCTATTCAAGGATCACCCAGTTGTAACAGCGCAAGATCTTGCTCAGGTTCAAATAAACACAGGGTTGTCCAATAATGGCATCAGAAAGCTTGCAACAACAATCAACAATGTAAGCACAACCAAAGTCTAGGAGCCATACATTTTTAAAAAAATTTCAAACCTCCAAGCAAACGCTTGCTTACATCACAAGCATCAAAGGATACAGGAGTGAAAAAACAACTTCTTGTGGCTGTGGCTGAAGGAGTTCAAGAAAACTACAACAATGTGAAAGTCATTCTTTCCCTTCTCGACATTCAAGAGGTCAATTTTGTTATCTCTTGTGACATGAAATTGGCTAACATCTTGTGTAGTCTGCAGGCTCATTTATCCTCTCATCCATGTACATGGTGCACAGTTCTAATCTTGCGAATTGTGATACTCCAAAAACTTTTGGCTCTCTGAAGCAGTCATTCCATGCATTCTCTGCAGCAGGTTCAAATACCAAAAATACAAAGAAATTCAGAAACGTGGTTTATGAGCCTGTTCTTTCACTCGAAGATTCTGCATTGGTAATTGATCTAATACCTCCAATGGAGTTGCATCTACTTCTTGGAGTGGTCAATCATCTTTTTAAGATTCTGAAAGATTCATGACCAAAGGCAGATGAATGGCTTCAAGCATTGCATATACAACATCAACCCTTTCATGGTGGACAATTTGAAGGAAATTCCTGCAATAAGTTGCTGAAGAACTTGGATCTTTTGCAAACATTGGCTGAAAAAGACAATGCTTTTTAAGTCTTTCCTTGCATTGCCAATTGGAACTGTCACACCAAAAACACATGCTGTGTTTTTCCATATAAAGGAATTTATCCTGAGGAAAAAGATGCAACTTGGTATTTATAGCGAACAAACAACAGAAGCAATGCACCATTGCTTTAGTACAAATTGGGCAAGGTACAAACGCCCAATCAGTCATCCAGAATATGAAAAAATGCTTGTGATGTGCCTTGTTGATTTTAACAGCAAGAATCTTTGAAGAAAACACTGAGCACAAAGTAAATAGAATTGGAGATTTATGAATAAATTATGTTGCCCTTACATTAGAAATCTTTATATGAGAACAGAATGTACCTTTTTTATCCCTTTAGAATAATGTTTTTTTATTGTATGTATTTTTGTTTAAAGAATGCTGTAAAAATGCAAAAAATAGAAAAGCTGTCATTTTACATATATGTGTAATAAAGGAAAATTTCAAAATTGATTTTCTTTCATGGACGTAGGCAGATGATTTTAATTTTTACATTTTTAGAATCCCATGGTCATAAGCTTTCACAGGAATGTTGTGGTTTTCTAGGGTGCGGACTGGACAGTTATCTCCTATTTTTGCTAAGAGTGAAAACATTCATATCTTTGAAAACTAAATTCATTTGGAGAGTTAGATTCATGAAGCATATCAATGATTTTTATTTTATCCGTTTCTTGAAATGTATGAAATTCATCTAGGATGGTAGAATGTTGGTCAGTTGGAGGTTTACGAAAAGTAGGAATTTTAGGTATTATAGAAGATGGAATAGAAATTTTATCAGAATAAATGGTTGGAACAAGATTTAGCTCATATTTTAAGGTAACTCGTTTTCCATATTTTAAATTTTTTTTCAAAACGTTTTCCATATTTTAAACTTTTTTTCAAAATGGTCCAAGCATATAACTGAATGTTTGCTTGGCTTCCAATCTTTTCTGTTAACAAATTTCATCCATTTTTCTTCTAAAACAGTATCTTTAGGAAAACTAAAAACAACTTTACTTGCACTAAGAGATTCATTTTTTTTAGATTTATAGCCAGTTCGACAAATAAAAACAGCACATTTGTTTACCATTATATCCAAAACTAAAGTTCCAACTTAATCAATATTTCCCAAAATAAATTTAAACAGTATAAACTGGCAGTTTGAAAAATAATCGAAATGCTAAAAACTGGCCTTCTAATTTTCGGCCTATTTATGCAACATATCCGGCCGTGTATAAAGTAGGCCATGATTGACATTATTTAAAGAGTTTATAAATTCTTCAAATATCTCTGATATATGCTGTCATTTACCAAAATGAATTATTATTTAAATTTTAAAAACTCATAAAATGTCATTTTAATTGAAGAACAAAAATATTGTAGCAATAAATGGCCAATAAATAGCAATAAATTAAACAAGAAAAAAGTTCACATTGTTTAAATAAAAATAAAAAAGATTCAGAATATAAAATGAGCCTTATACAATAAGTCTTTTTATATATTCTGATTTTTTTAATTTTTATTTAAACAATGTGAACTTTTTTTCTAGTCTAGTCTGGACCATTTATTGCTACAATACTTTTTTTATCCAATTGAAATTTTATGAGTTCTTATGATAATCATAAATATTATCTTAAATTTAGTTGCTAAATTTTTATAATTTGCAAATGGATATAAAGGTAATTTTGTTAATTTTTGTATTTGTATTTTGATAACTAAGTTGTTAAAATGTCAGCATTGCAATACTGCGAACCCCTTAAAAAAATTGAGTTAAATAACAAGGAAATGGTTGACAGAAGACTTAGTATGTATGAGTTAGGAAAACATGTAAATGGGAAAGAGTCCCAAAGGGATAAAATGCAGGGAAAAAAACTAGACACATTTTAGAGCATGGACAGATATAGTAAAAAGATGCAATTTTTCTGAATAATGAATGAGTTTTGGTTGATGAAAACTGAGATTATAACTCTTTGGAGTATTGACAATGAAAAGTACTTGTAAAAAAAAGAAAAGAGATATAACTTTACAATGATGGGAGAGATGTAGTTGGACCTGTTTGGCAGATAAAGCAATTACATTTACAATGTGTTTTTGAATCTTTAATGAAGAATAAAAAGTATCATTAGTAGAACCAACTTTGTACTCCTGTCTTGACAAAAAAGAGAAGACTTTTTGTCAAGACAGGAGTACAAAGTTGAGTTGTTAGCTAATAGAACCACTTTAGATGTAAAGTTGTCAGGAAAATCATTAATGTAGATAAGAAAAAATACAGAACTAAACACAGAACCTTAAGGTACTTCATAAGTTAATGGAAATAATAATGAGTGCTGACCTTCAAGAAGGAAGGTCAACACTTTCAAAAATTTTCCAAGATACACCATATGGAGCTTTTGGAGAAAACCAGCATGCCAAAGCTTAATCAAAAGCTTTAGATAAGTCAAGAGCAATAACCCTTGTCTTACTGCTCCATCTAATACTGTTAATTAAATTTTAAATTTTATATGATTAAATAGTTTAAAAAATTAATTTCTTATCAGAATTTTGATAAAGATAATAAATACTTTATTTAAGACCATTAAATATAACACAAAATTAATTTATACCAATATACAATCTGAAATACTTTATTATTTTTTTAAATTCAAATTAGGGTTGTAATCTCATGCTACATTTTTAATCCTGGGATTTTGGGATTACATTTACCTATTACCAAGATCCCGGGATTATTTGGAGATTTTTAAATACCTGTTCTTCAAAAAAATTTTAAGTGTTTTTTAATAATATTTTTTTACGCATTAAGTAAAACTTACACTTTATTATATATTATTTATTACATTTATTACAGACTTTTTACAAATTGTTTAAGTAAAATTTTAACAAAATTAATAGCACATTCAAAACATGTTTAGAAAAAATATTTACTAAACTAAAAGAAAATTTTTTTATCTTTTTGTTCTTTTTTGATTTTGATTTTTTTAATACTAAAATACTTAATTGTTAAATTCTAAACAATTAGTTGTTTTTATAAATATAATATACATATGTAATTGTTTTTGATTATTTTTTAAAATACGTTTTGAGGGAACAGAGTACATTCAAAGTTTCATTGCCCAGAAAATTTTTTATTTTTGTTGCAAAAAGACCAGGCACAGAAAAAGCATGTTCAGATTCTATACTGAATGGCTTAATAGTCATTAAAAAATTATACACTCTTAGCAAAAAATCACCTCATGTTCATCCATTTTCAAACAGCAGCATTTCTTTTTAAATTTTTACTGACAGCGTCTTACAAGGAATTTTTGTTTTGCTGGGCAAATGTGCTTTTTTTAAATAGTTTTATTAAGTTTATTATTCATTGCTCTTGAAAAGAGCAAAAGAAATAAATTCAGATGGAGAGTCAGAAGAACCAGAAACAATTTTGAGTAGTAATTGAACTATTAAGCTTTTAAGTTGACATTTTATTGAAGAAGGAACTGTTAATAGCTCTATTTCAGATGTTTATTGATTCTACCATTGTACAGATACTGAAGATACAGATAACACTTAAATTGGTACCCCTTTGTTGCATTTGAAAGAGAGATGACACTCACTCAATCTTTGACTTATAACGTTGTTAACATCTTTAAGTTTTTTAGCATAAAAGTTATGGCAACATTGGCTGTAAAAATTAGCATTCAGACTAAGGGCCTCAAGTTGCTTTTACTGGGACTAGCGCATTAATGATATCAGAAACAGTTTTAATCTCATTATTAGATAAAGCCAAATATTCACCTTCTGGTAGACTTATGTCTATTAGTTCCTTTTGTATACAATTTTTTAATAAATAGATGCATTGAAGCATTGACAAAAAACTATTCTGTTTAGTCTTGCAATCTTTTTATTAGAGTTATTTGCTTTCCAAATTCAGCCACAACATACTTCTGCATTAGGGTACAGCAAAACTTTTTTTCTTTCTAAAAGCTTAGGAAAAGGTGTATTCTTATGTAAAATCAAATTTTAAAGAGGGTTACATAAAAAAAAATTTTGATCGGAAAAAGTTTTGATACCCAAATATGGACTTTTAGAAATTCCAAAAACTAGTAAAATCTTATTTGTCACATGTCCTTCATTGTATTTTACATTTTCTTTTTCATTGCAATAAAATGTTAAATGCAAATAATATTTTTAGACTGTTGAAAGTTTTTTTGATACTTTTCAAAATCATTATCTTTCATGGATCCTATCAGCAGTGTAGATTCTGCATTTTTTAGAGGGAGGAGGAGAGAGCCTTCAATTTTTTATGAGATTTTAATGATTAAAAAATTTGATCATAATAATTCATTGTACTTTCACCAAAAAACAGGTGGTTTATCCCCCTATCTTACCCCAACAATATTTTTATAGAACTACTAAAACACTATTAAAAACCAATAAATAAAATAAAAATCTATTGAAATTAAAAATTTAATAAAATTTCTTTCTTTGTTTTAAAAACAGGTAGCAACTCTCTATGTTGAGCTCTAGCTCTAATATACCCATGTCTTGCATCTGGTCCAACTACTGACATGGATGCTACTGTCACTTGTTTTACAGCATGCTCAGTACTTTGAGTATGAATTTTAATCGAAGGAGTTATTAAAGGTATCAATCTTAGTAATAACAACTTATCTCTGGTAAGCGAACAAGTAAAAACAGGTTCTTGTACAACACCATTTTCTCATTTAGCTAGTTCTTGAAGAGTAGTTGCTGCAAAGTTAAGTTTATGTATTTTTCTTGGTCTGATTCACATATCTCCAAGGATATCATTACCCCTTAGTTTCAAAATTCGATCAACTGCAAAATTGCGGTCTTCTGCATTATTACTAGATAATAAAGAGATTAGTATACTCTCATGGTTTGCATACCAAGCTCCTAACTGGATGTAGGGAGTCACAATTTCTTTTACTCTATCAGGTTGCATTCTAAGAATTCTCAATTGAGAAAGAATGTGATAGGAAGCATCTTTAAGCCGGTCTTTGAGCTTTATGTCAAAAAAAAGTTTAAAGTAAATTTGTAAACAAAATACAATAAGTAACTCAAGATTTTGCGAATTTTGATCATTTAAGTCATGTTTCCTTGTCCACATAAAGGCTATTCTCATGCCAGTAGTGAACTATCTGACATGACTTAAGGGGCCACATTTAATTTCCCTAAGATTTCTCTAAGGTGGCAATCTTACCTGCTTTGCATAGTTTGTAACATTGTTTCTGATCTGTTGACATATTTTTTAATATTGTTTCTGGAATGTCGACAAAGCTCTCTCCATTCGAAAGAGCTTTGAATTGAGGATTATACTCCATTTTATTAACATCAGGAAGAAATTTTCCCACAGGACCTACAAATCCAGTACTACATGATGTTGGTCCATCAATGCCTTTTATAAGGTGACGCAAAAATAATTCATTCAAATGAAGCGTGCATATGGCCCAGTGGCACTTGTGACCTAACAGCTTTTCAATTAAAATGATTCAGTAAGATTATGTTGTTGCAGCAAAATATAAACACCTTCAGCAATCTTTTTAGCTGGCTTATCTAGATGATTAGGTGCATTTGGGGTAAAATGACAGAGATATCGGTTACTAGGTTCTATAGTCACAGTAATGTGATGCTCTTTGATAAAAATAGGATGTAGCTGTCCATTTGAATCATTTATCATTGCACTTGTTGAATCTTTCCTTCCGCCAAAGTAAATGGCAATATTATCTGCTTTTGGAAGTTTTAAATTATCATTTTTCTTTGACTACCATGACCTTTTTTCTCGCTCTCGTCAACTTAGAAGGATCACAAGCAAGGTAAGAGGATTCAGGGGTAAGAAATCCTACTTCAATTAAATCTTGAAGATAACTTGTAGCAATTGCTGCAGTTGCAGCAGGTGAAATTTCAAACCTATAAAATAAGAATGGTTTATACTTATTTCTACTAACTAATGTTGCTGCTCAACAAAACAATAGTCAATATAGTTACCTTATATTAGCCATAGCAGTGTTTTTTATTGACTTAGTGTTATATCTTGACTTCTTTTCTAAAAACCGTGTTAAAAGGAAAGCATAGACACCTAACTTTTCCTTTAGCAGCCTTTCAACCAACACCTTAACTTCATTGTCTTGTTGTAAAGTTAAGTTAACATTATTTGGATTATAGTTTTCATTGAGAAAACCAGGAATATATATATATATATATATATATATATATATATATATATATATATATATATATATATATATATATATATATATATATATATATATATATATATATATATATATATATATATATATATTATTGTTATTATTATATGAAAAAAGAAAATATTTATTATTAAGAAATTATATTTACCTTGAAGAATGCTTGTTTCTCCTGTATTTTTTAAATTCTTTTCTCATAAGCTTCTTCATTACTGACTTTTCTATTATACTTTTTTCTTAGTTTCATTGTCTTGATCTTATCAGCATGTCCCATCTGTATGTCAGACTTTTCACCTGTCTTATTTCTTTGACTGTATAACAATCTGAGCTCCATAGTCGGAATTTTTTTAAAACAAATACAGGTGCAATTTATATGTGCTTCATTTTTACAATTTTTAAGGGAAGAACACCCAGACAGATCATGCTCGCATAAAATTATTGTGTGAGGACATGTTATGAGGTCTATTAGTTTATCTAACTTCAATATAAACTCTTCTTTTACTTTTGCCTTAATTCTTCCCCATGCAACATTTTCTGCTTTCTCCCAAAGTGTTTTTATTCTATAATAAAGCAATTTCTCCCCAATAATAACTGGTTGTTGAAAAATAATATTTGCTTTTTTCCATTGAGCAAGAACAAATGGAATTAGATCTTTGTTAAAATATTTATTTTGGTGTAAATTGCATGTTATGCTTTTTTGTTATTTTTATAAAATTCCTTTTTGAATAGCTGCTCTGTTTGTAAGCAGCTCACTAGGAATAAAATTTTTTCCAGGTCCAATAAACTCAGAAATTCTAGTGGTGGATGAATATCTTGTCTTAACTTTTGACATTTATGAATAACTCGATGATATAACAAATAAAATATTTACAGACTACGATCTTATTATGCTGTTTTTTACGGCAGAGAGCTAAGTCAGAATTTCTTTTAAAAATTGATTTGGCACTGCGCTTATTATGATAGACTAAACATAAAACCAGATTAAATTTACTTTATAATAATTTGGGTTTTAATAATGTATAAGTATGAAAATTTGGGTATTAAAACATTTTCTAATCAAAAAGTTGTCGATAGCAATCCTACCTTAAAACTTAATTTTACATAAGAATACACCTTTTCCTAAGCTTTAACTTCATTTTTTTTTAAAAACATATGAATTTCACTCTACCCTATTCTGCATATCATAACTGCAAGATATTGTATTTTTTTTATACTAAAAAAATTATGATATCTTGCAGTTTTTACTCAATGATTAACAATAAATAACATCTCTTAAAACTATTAAATTATTTATTCATCAAAAAAATACAAATTTCCTCCGCAGAAGGAAATTTGTATTTTTGTGGATATATGGAACTTTTTGTTTGTGGAGTGGATATATGGAACTTTTTGTTTGGTAGTAACTGTTTCACCATATTGAAGTCATTATGCCTCTTAACATGCCACTGCAATTACATGTTATGTGGTGCCCCCACCATATTTTTGGTCAAATACATATTTGTATTTAAATTTGTATTTATACTTGCTACAAATAGACTAACTTTGCATATTTGTATTCATATTGTATTTGATTAAAAAATTCCCTCAATATTTGTATTTGAATCTGATTGAAATTAGAAATTCAATAAACTAGGTTAAACAGTGTTTCTTTGGGACACCATTTGTTTTTTTGTTTTTTTATTTTCAAAACTAAAATAAATTACTTGATTTGTTTATTCTTCTACTTAATAGACCATTTTATCAAATAATATTTTTTCTTTGAATTTGTATTTGGAAATGTAATAAAGAAGTATGAGAAAAATAAAAGTAATAAAGTACAAACCTGGAAATTTTTTAATTAACTTTCTCATTGGTGTTGTAAGTTTATTCCCTTCAACAGTTGAGTTTCGCAAAGCATTTTTCCAGTTATTACATCCAATAATTGCCATAGCAACCTCTCTATACAGAATTTATTTCAAAAATTTAAAGCATAATAATAGTAGTTAAAAATCTTCTCTATTTTTGGAATTAAATATTCTTATCCTTGAACTCAAGTCTAAGAAGTTACTCATTTTTTAAGTTATTCATTTTTAAATGTTTGTATATATGTTACAGCCTACTTTTAACCCTTTAACATTAAAAAACCCAATTAAATTGCAGCAAAAAAAAAAAGCTGACTACAGTACTAAAAAAGACCTGGTGGGTTTATTATATTATTTGGGTTATTTATGGTATTTTGGTCTATTTTTAGTAAATTTTTGCATTCAAAATGTTGTGAAATTTTGTAAAATTTTGTAATTTTGTAAAATTTTGTAATTTTGTAAAATTTTGTAATTTTGTAAAATTTTGTAATTTTGTAAAATTTTGTAATTTTGTAAAATTTTGTAATTTTGTAAAATTTTGTAATTTTGTAAAATTTTGTAATTTTGTAAAATTTTGTAATTTTGTAAAATTTTGTAATTTTGTAAAATTTTGTAATTTTGTAAAATTTTGTAATTTTGTAAAATTTTTTAATTTTGTAACATTTTGTAATTTTGTAAAATTTTGTAATTTTGTAAAATTTTGTAATTTTGTAAAATTTTTTAATTTTGTAAAATTTTTTAATTTTGTAAAATTTTGTAATTTTTGTAAAATTTTGAAATTTTGTAAAATTTTGCATTCAAAATTCTAAAGTTGTTAAAATGACAAATGGTCTATTCAAGAATAAATTTTTTTAGCAACTTTCTTGAATTATGACTTAATTTGAAATAATAATAATAATAAAAAATTATAAAATGCGATAAATTGAAAAGTGATGATAATGGTTAAGCTCACATTTTAAAGATAAATTTCCCTGTATTTTTACATTTCATTTGCAGTCATAAATAATTTATCTGAAAAATAAATTTAAATATCTCCCCCAAAAGGAGGGAAAAGCTGTACAAAACATAACGTTTTGTATCAGCAAGCCTTGTTTTAAAAAGTAAACTGGCGCACCATTTGCTTACATGCTAAGCTGTTTAAGGTAAGTGGTAAGCCATTTCATGCAAGCCATTTTTTATCATTTTTTAATATTTAAACAAGTCAAAATAAATCATTTAGGTGGTAAGTAAAAAAAAGTAATTAATGTTATAAGCATTGAGTTTGAATAATAATTACGTAAAAAAGTTTGCATGACAATTATATTTGATAATCGCGCTATTTACAAATGTAATAACGTAAGGAAAAACAAGGAAAACTTTATTTTCATCTTTAACTTTGATATTTTAATCTTTAACTCTGAAACACAAACCTTTGCAAACAAAGCAACAAAAGCTGAGAAAAAAAGTTGATTTAAAAGTATAGTTATAAAAAAAACAAACAAGTTTTTTTATTCTCCAAACCACACCTCTATAAAAACATTCCAAAAATTGTATTTTTTCAAATTTTTTTGAAAATTCTAATTTACTCCCAACAAGGCTGCAAGCAACCATATTGGGAGTTACTAGAAAATAAAGATTAGATTTAAAGAGGAAGGAAATGGTTGACAAAAGTGTTAAAAAAGTTGTAAGTTGTATGAATTAGGAAAACATGAAGATGTAATAGAGTTCCAAAGGGTTGAAGTGTGGGAAAAAAACCAGACGAATAAAAGTTGAGCATTCAGGGAACTGTACAGTAAAAGGATGTGACTTTGCTAAATGATGAATCAAGAGAGATCGAGTCTTGGTTGATGCAACTAAAGATTAAAGCTTCTTTGAGCAGTGACTATGATAGTAGTTGTAGAAAAGAGAAAGAAATGCAACTTTACAACAATAGGAGAGAGACCCAAGTTTGGCAGATACAGCAGTTCCAATTTTTTTTTTTTTTTTATTCAACCATATCAATAAAATTTACAAATTTCATTGTAAATTAATATAAATTGGTTAGGTGTCACTCATATAGTTACAAACTAGTCAATGGAGTGACACCTAAAAAACATAAAAATTTCACAAAAAAATAAATAAATAATTAAATTGGAACTGCTGTATCTGCCAAACTTGAGCCTCTCTTCTATTTATTGGAAAAACTTAACATTTGTATATATAAATAAGAGAGAAAAGAAGAAAAGATTGTTAAACAAATAATAATGATATATGTAATAGTAATAGGAATAATACAAAATAATAACAATAATAATAAAGTACCAATAATATTAAGAATATTATAATACAATATAAATTGTATGTACAAATCATAGATGATAATTAGATATAATAATAACATTAAATGTAACATTAATAACACAATAATAAATAAATATAAGATAGGTAAATAATAAATAAAATAAAAATCAAACCACTTGTTCGTTAAAGAGATTATATATTGAAGACAACTACAGTACAGAGAGAAATTATAAAAGATACACTCCAACAATATATTTTTAAATTGAATTCTGTTGAGCAGTAAAAAATTCGTAACAAGTGGATATTTTTTCTTAGACTTTTTTATTAATGCAGAAATACACTGGTTCCATTGAGAAATACATTGTTGTTTTATGGAAAACTTACCATGATTGTGTTGAAAAAAGAATAGTATAGCTTGTTATTTTCTGTATTCCTGGTGTGATGATTATGAACTTCGTTTGTTTTAATAAAAAAATTTGAAAAAGGGCTTGGTAGTTTATTTTGGAGAAAGTCAAACACAAAAAGACAATTGTAAAACTTTACAAGATTATGGAGTTTTAGGATTTTTAGTTCAGAAAATTTTTTTTCGACATCAGATCTCATTGGGTAAAACGTCATTATTCTAATAGATGCGCGTTGTAAACTAGCAATGTTATTAAGTAAAAAATTTCTTTTTTGACCCCAAACAATACAACAATAGCAAAGGTGAGAAGAGAATAAAGAAAAACAAATCATTCAAAGAGTTTGGATAGGAACATAGTAACGAATTAGAGAAAGCATACTGTTAGCTCGTGTAAGTTTTTTTTTTAGATGATACAGTTGGTTATACCAAGATAGGTTTTCATCAAGATATATTCCAAGATACTTTATATACTTTGATGGAAAAAGTTTTTTACCGCTAATTTTAATTTTAATATGATCAATAGTTTTTTGAGGGGAATGAAAAATAATGTATTCAGTTTTATTGACATTCAAGGAAATACGGTTACTATTTAACCAGTTACATAAGCGATGAAGATCTTGATTAACTTTTTTACAAAGAGTCGTGAGGAATTTGTTGATATATAAAAAATTGGTATCGTCAGCATAATGATGTTTCATAGAATTTTTTACAAACAAGATAAATCATTTATATATAATAAGAACAACAACAGTCCAAGAACAGAACCTTGTGGAACGCCATATTTAATAACTTTATGTGTGGATTCAAATCCATTAATTAAAACAAACTGAGTGCGATCCATAATATATGAAGAAAACCAATGATTAGCTATACTACGTATTCCGTAGTAGTTTAACTTTTTTATTAGAATGTTGTGATCAACCATATCAAAAGCTTTTTGAAAATATAAAAAAACCACTGTCAATTGCACCACGAATTATTTCAGTAATGCTAATAAGAGCATGAAAAGTGGAGTGATTTGAGCGAAACCCAAATTGTCGAATATGAAAACAAGCAGAATTATTTAAAAAGTTGTAAATACGAGAATACATAAGTTTTTCTAAAAGTTTGCTCACATTTGATAATAATGAAATTGGTCTGTAGTTATTACATTCAAGTTTTGAGTCTTTTTTATGAATTGGGATAACAGAAGCAGTTTTTAAAATATCAGGGAATTCACCGGTTGTGAATGACAGATTAAATAGTTCAGAAAGTGCAGGAGATATATCGTTTGCAAGAGCTTTAAAAATAGGTATTGGAATGCTGTTAGGTCCTGAAGCCTTGCTGTCATTAAGAGAATGAATAATCGATAATACTTCGTTTTTGTCTGTAGGTTTTATGAACATTGAATTAAGATTAGGATTTTTAAGATATTTATTAAAGTCAGTATTGGATGAGTGGATCTTATTCTGTAAATCTTCCGTAACTGAAACAAAGAATGAATTATGGGGTGGTATATCATGGTGTTGGTAGAAGATAAGCATAAAGGAGATAAGTTAACTCTCGAACTAATATTTAAAAGGTTCTTAATACCATCCCATGTAGATTTCAAATTTTTGGCATTATCAGAGAAGAACTTAGAGTAATGGTTCTTTTTACTACGACGGGTAAGAGTAACAAATAAGTTTCTATATGTTTTATAAGATTTTTCTAGATTGAGTTTGTTATTAGGATTTTCTTTAAGAAATTTGTTAAATATTTTATTTCGCATTTTAATAGAAGTCTAGATTCCTCGTGTTATCCAAGGTTTGAGACCCCTTGATAAGCAGCGATTGCCAACTTTTTTTAATGGTGCATATTTATCTAAAAAAGAATTGAAACTTGAGAAAAACTCTTCAAATGACTTATTAGTCTTACCTTCATTGACATTGATTACATTAGTCCAGCTAATTTTTGAGAAATCACTACATAATTTGATGCAATTTATTTGTTTTAAATTTCGATGAAAAATGCAGCTTTTACGAGTATTAATTTTGGTTCTATAAAATGGATATATTAAAAATTGGGGCAAATGATCTGATGCCGTAGAAGTAAAATTACTGGCAAAAATATTTGTAGAAGTTGCATTAGAAAATATGTTATCAATTAGAGTTTTAGAGTGATTTGTGATTCTTGTTGGCAATGAAATAAAGAGAAGAAAGTTATTTAAAGCAATAGTGTCTAAAAATTCAGAGACAGAATTATCTGAGTTTGCTAATAAAAGATCAACATTAAAATCACCTATTAAAAAAGTAGTTTTGTTTTTTTCCATAGAGAGCTTTTCAAAAAGTGGAATTAAATATGATTTAATAAATTCTGAAATATCCATACTAGGATGGCAATAAATACAGCCAATAATGATGTTTGATTTTTTAGGAATTATGATTTCCACAAACACAGATACTAAAAGCTTTGGTTTAAACATATTAAGATCATATCGAAGTGTGTAAATTAATATATTCAATATATAAAGTAAAGCTCCTCCAAAATAAGATTTTGTCAGAGTGTGCTCATAAACATAACCGGTAAGATTTAATGGGATAGTTGGTAGAATGTCATTTTTTACTTTAGTTTCAGTTATGTCAATAATACTGAATTTATGATTAATCAGAGATAAAAGTGAGTTTAATTCATCAAAATTTTTAACAAGAGAAGAAATATTTAAATAAAAAGAGAAAAATTATTTTTGTCGATGTTAGAAGAGTTAAAACTTTCTATGTCCATATAATTACAATTAATAGGGTTTTCTTCAAGGTTTACGTCATTGTCATTGTTGTTATTAAGTTGATGGGAAATAAAATCATTAAGTTCATTATAAAGATTAGGCTGTATGTTGTTTGGGAAAGACGATATGTTGTTTTCGAATTCATTAATATAAATCACTTTATCATTTATTGTTTGAAGGTGCAGCTCCTTATCTGATAAAGTACTGAATAAAATTTTTTTTCCCTACATGAAATACAGAACCAAGATGTTTTAGAGTTTTTCAATATTCTAAATTCAATATCATTCAGACGACAACATTTTTTATGAAAAAGGTTTAGGCAATGATTACATTGAAGGTAGTGGTTCTTATTAATTTTCTTGAAACAATCTTTGCAGTGAGTAGACATTTAAGTGGTACAGTTTATAAAATGAAATGATTGAATGAACTAAAATAAGGAAACAAAGAGTAATATGAGCAGCAATATAACCAAAAATAATAAAAATAATAATAGTATTTATTAACAATATAAATATAATTCAATTGATAAAATAGTAAAACAAAAATAATATTTATTTAACAGTTAAAATAAATAATGAAAAAATACTATTAATAAAGTAAAAGAAGAATAAGGTAAATATATATTAAAAAAAAGTTATAATTGGTTAAACCTGATTACTCAACAAATAGGTTAATTGATGCCTAAGTATACCCCCAAGACAAACATAAGTCTATTAGAGTTTTTGTGAATCAAAGAATAGTACCCATTATTATTAAGATCTGAAGAAAGAACAGCCGAATTTTAATTAGCCTCACAACAAACAAGCAAGTCTGATAAATTTTTTCAAGAGATTCAAATAAGTGTAAAGTTACTTTAAAGACCACAAATATTTGTGAAAGATTTATTAAAACAGTTAGGTGGTGGGGATGGTTTTTTATGTTTAATACTTTTAGTTACTTTAGACAGTTTTAAAAAAAAGAACTTGACTCATTTATAGATAGACCACAGCATCCCAAGCAATAAGTTATGCAGTTGTTTCAACCCTACTAACTAACCCTAAGTCATAACTTAGGCCTCTTTAAGAGGCCTTGAAAATGCACACTAAAAACGTTAATAATGACACAGTCCATGCACAGCATGGTACTGTTAATACTTTGATATTTTACAACTGTTGATGAAATCAGCCTCTCTGAGAGCTAAACCAAAGAGCTCTGGGAACTTTACTGCCAGCTGGCCTCAAAACCATTAAACTGAGTTTTAGAGCTGCACTCTTATTAAGAGATAATAGGAAGAGTTGCATAGCCATCTATAAGTAGAAAAATCTATGATAAGAGTCAAGAAGATTCAGCATCAAGAAAAAAAGTAACACAGGTTTACATCTGCATTTTATACAAATTTATGAAACAATCTAAAAAAATTAAGGTTAGTTAAGTATGACAATTAGTAAGTATGACAATTTGTTTCTAAGGCGGAAGGGGGAAAGGGTCCTAAACTGCCTAAAGTTGTTTCTTTATAGTTAATGGACAGCCCTTTTAGAAATCTTAAAACAAATAAAAATTTGCACCTTCATATGTTACATAAACATAACAACATAAATGTAATTTAGTTTTGTATAAATTTACCTATGATTATTCTCAATTGCATAATCTAAACAGTTTTTTCCAAGATGATCTTTGCGAGTAACATCAGCATTTTTTGACAACAATAAGTTTACAATATCAACATGTCCTTCTTTACTAGCAAGATGCAATGATGTTATCTAATAAATAATTTTTTTATAAAAACTTTAAATACCTCTTAACTATTGTAAATTTATAATATTGTTTATATAAATAAAAAATTTATATATCATTTAAAGTACATACATCAAGTAATTTTATTTGAGTATTAAGTAATTAGCACATTAACTAACTTTAAGTAAGTAGTTTTAAGTAAGTATAGACACAGCACATATATATATATATATATATATATATATATATATATATATATATATATATATATATATGTATATATATATATATATATATATATATATATATTATATATATATATATATATATATATATATATGCTGTATATATATATGCTTGTTGATGAAGTTAAAAGTAATATATATATATATATTACTTTTAACTTCATATATATATACAGCATATATATATATATATATATATATATATATATATATATATATATATATATATATATATATATATATATATATATATATATATATATATATATATATATATATATATATATATATATACATATATATATATATATATATATATATATATATATATATATATATATATATATATATATATATATATATATATATATACATATATATATATATATATATATATATATATATATATGCTGTATTATATATGCTTGTTGATGAAGTAAAAAAAAAGTAAGTAAATAAAGTTTTTTTTTCAATTCAATTAAAAAATCATATTTGATATAAAAAAAAAGCTTATTTAAGAGATGCTAAAGAGTATAGACATTTTTTAAATAAAAAGTACCTATATTTTCTTTTTAAAAAACAATTCAATCCAAACAACAAGCAACAACTAATTAAATTGGGAGTAAGCAGAAAACAAAGAAAATAGAGTAAAGAGCTAGAAAGTGATTGACAGCAGAAAACAAAAAAATCTTTATATTAAATTTAATCAAAGTGTATCATGGGAACTTCCTTTACTTCCTTCCAGTCCGAACGTTTTTTAAATAATAATCAATTGATATGATAGGAATAGGGCCATCCGAATTACCAGAAATGGTTGCATCATTTGGAATAGTGGGGCCTTCTGTTTTAATTTCTTCCTCATCGAGTTTAATTAATAAAACATTAAAGTTAAGTAGAATTCCAATTAAGAGAGAATTCAAAGAAAAAAAATCTTGATGATAATTTTCAGAGATGAAGGAACAGTTTTACAACTACAAATCATTATAACTCAAATGGGTAGTTAAAAAAAAATTATTTTTGCCTGGATACAAGTTTAAAACTAAAAATTATTTTAGCTTGTATACACAATTATAATTAAAAAATATCACAACCTGCATAAACAGTTTATAGTTGAAAATTATTATAGCTTTTATACCAAGGTTATGATCCTTATATCCAAAAAAAAACTGACTTTTTATTGGTAAACAAATATTTTACAATAGTGATGTAACATATAAAAACATCTTATTAACAGTCGCTCACAGGTAATTGATTTATGAACCAGTAAGCCTAATTTTTTATTCATGTGCCCCAAGAAGTCCTAACGGTCTTGTCACAAAGCACCGCGGAAGTACATTTAACCAGAAAGTTCACGCCTCCTTCCTTACCATGACACGAAATATGTCCTAGGCTCATTTTGAACCTGGATCTCCTGCTTATAAAGCAAGCGCTCTAACCACTGCGCCGCGGTTGCACTATGACACTTGCAACTATTTTAACTTCCTTGTAATCAAGATTTTAATTTCAGTATTTTTGAAAAAAAAAAAAATTAACAACAATAATATCATTAAAATTCTAATAAAAATAAACGTTTTTATTGGCAATAGTTTGCTAATATGAAAAGAAAAAAAAATTATCAGACCTATTATTTTAAACATTTATGTCCTTAACTTCAAACTTTAATTGACATCACATTTTATAACCTTGGCTATGCAGACAAGAAAAAAAGTAAGTTATTTGACTTAAATTAAGATGTTAAAAATTTGTTGTTTAAAGACTCAAAGACCTTGCTAATAACAGATAGAAGACTGATCGGACTGTAGCTGGAGAGGTCAGAATGTTCTCCAAAGTTTTTAAAATTAGAATCACAAATGCCAGTTAGTGACTAAAGATTGTGATAAAGATTTTCCATAAGAATAATAAGCATAAGAAGATGAAAACATTGGAGTAGAATGAGACTTCACTTATAATTGGCATGAAGAAATAAAATTTTCCATACCTGCTTGTACCCAGGAGATTATGTAGGAGAGCATATTTATCAGCGGAGAGACAAAAGACATTAGCTTAAGTACAACCACAAAGAGAATCAAAAAAAAATTTTATTCAGCTTTTAGTTTATTTTTAAGCAGACATTACAAAATACATTCACATTACAACATTAAAAAAAATCCATTTACCTTGACCTTATCAGAAGGATTTATAATAGAGTCAGCATCTAATAAACATTGTGCACATTGGTTCCAACCACGATAAGAAGCACAGTCTAATGGAGTCATTTGATTCGCATTTCTTAGTAAAGGTAATATATATATATATATATATATATATATATATATATATATATATATATATATATATATATATATATATATATATATATATATATATATATATATATATATATATATATACACACACATATATATACATATATATATATATATACACACACACACACACACACATATATATATTAGATATATGACAAAAAAACCTTTTTTCAAAATATTAATTTTCCTGATGTTGCATTTGATGAATTTTAACAATAGATCACTGTTTTGAGGTTTATTTTATTGGATCACAAAAAAACCTCCCGCACATAGCACCTCACCACTTTTAACTTTTTCGATTTTTCACTTGATTTTTTTTTCAGTTCTTACTTCCTTATGCTTGACTATGCTTGACTATGCTTAAATATAACTACAAGTTGGAGAGCGTCAAACAGTTTAAAAAGTTAATTAACATAGAATGAAAAAGTTCGATAGTTTTAAATTGTTTTTATGTTATGTAACTCAATTTTGAATAACAAATTTTAATGACTGTTTTTCAAATTAATGCGCGTTTGTTGTTGTTTGTTGTTCAGTATTTTTTAATGTTCGTGCAATTAAAATATTAAGTAGAAGTATTTAAAAAGTTTTTTCATTATTTGCAGTATTAATTAGCAAGATCTGCTGTTTAGTGCTTCTTTTTGAAAATATGTCCGTTAAAAGTAAAAAGTCAAAATCAGCAGCTGGTAAAATATGGACACAAAATTTGAAATCAAGCACGAAACGCCGTCCTAATATACCACAGGTAAAACAGGATATGAGCAACAAATGGTGTAAAATGCCTTCCAACAGAGATATCGTTGGAAGATTCTTAGGACTCTTTAATGAATTGAAAGGACAACATGATTGACTAACAAAAATATCAGAGGAATTGATAAATTTTTAGCAGAAGTTTAATTTTCCTGTTCTTTCCCAACAACAAGTGTCTGCTAATGTTTACAAACTTATCACATCATTTGAGAAAGCAACCAAATGCAGTATTTGAAGAAAATCTTGCTCATCTGTTCGATATAACAAAACCAGATGAAAATTGTAGTGAGGACAAACAACTGTACAAAGTAAAATTGAATCAGATGGCAGGGTGGAATATACAACTATGAAAGTGGCTCCTATGTCAGCAATCCATCCATCAAAAAGGGCCAAAAGAACATCAGAACCCTTGACAAACCAAGCGGTTATCTCCGTACCACTTTCCTGTGATAGTGAGGATTCTGAGGAAGGAAGCAACAGTGGTGACTCAGGGGCAGTTCCAGGAGAATCTCGCAGAAAGCGGGCAACACGCCAGTCAATTAAGTCTGCTGCCAAACTAGTGTCTAGTCACTCTTTGTCAACCAGAAAAACGTCACAGGTGCTTCAAAGTCTGGCTGAGGATGGGGTTTGTGTCGCAACACCATCACAGTCTGGAGTCTGGTGTTGAACAATCAGAGATGCAGAACAAGTTAAGAACCGCCTCATGGAACTGATTTCTGAAGAGAAATTTTTTTGCATTTTGATGGTAAGAAAATTGACAAGACTGAGTACCAAGTTGTGTGCTTGAAAAATGACAAAAGAACATTACAACTTGGCGTTTTGGTTTGTGACAGTGTTACATCTGCAAGCATATATAAACCACTACAGGACCTATTTGATGATTACAATGCATGGAACAGTATTCAAATGATCATTTCTGACACAACAGCTGTAAATACTGGTCGCAAGAATGGAGTTGTAGCCAAGCTTCAGAAAACATTTCGAGACAAGGGATTCGATGAACCTTAATACATCGGCTGCCAACACCACACTCTTGATCTTGTTCTATGACATGTGTTGGACATGTGTTTTTTCTTTATTTCTATACAGTCACAGTCGCCTAACATTAACTACATATTTATTGATGAGATTATGGAGCATTACGATGATTTAAAAAATGCCTACAAGGGCACAGCAGTGGTAGCAGAGTATGAGAACCTTGGCTGGAGAGATGACTTTAAATTTCTTTTTCAGCTTTGTGAAGCATACAAGTTTTACAAAAATGAGAAAAAATGGCCTCGTATCAAATGGCACAAGCTGCCATCACTGCACAGTGCCAGGTAGAACTCAAGAGGCATTTTTGCGCTTATTGCACTTTTCATTTTTCCAAACTGGCGAGAACAGCTGAGGATAACTTGCGATTTCGTTGCAACTACATGGTCGCGGGCCTGGTTTTCAAACCAGCACTATGCAGAGGCGGCTTATGAAGACCTGCTGTCAGCAATATCCCAACTTAAGTGTTCCAAAGCTGTGAAATTCTTCTCTACCCACTGAAAGAAGGAACCATCAGTGC
The DNA here is from genome assembly GCF_022113875.1 of Hydra vulgaris. Lineage (NCBI taxonomy): Eukaryota > Metazoa > Cnidaria > Hydrozoa > Anthoathecata > Hydridae > Hydra > Hydra vulgaris. Next base: position 34,624,368 of record NC_061158.1, on the reverse strand, counting down.
TTGATGTGCCTCGAACCAACATAGTAGCCAAGAGAGCTGTAAAGTTGATGGGAGACATTCGTTCTTCTTGCAGAACAAACAAATATATTAACTGTAAATTTATTAATACTAATACACAAATCTGTAAGATTATTAATATCACTACAAATGCTGTAGGACAGTGTATTTCTCATGTGTATTGTATATAAAGTTGACATATTATAATTAATAGCCTTTGGGCTACTATGTGTTGTATGGTTAAATATGAAACTGTCTTAAGTGCGGAAAGTTTTTTCAAGGTATGGTGAAATCAATGTCATTTCTGTGATTTATAGACAAAAGTTCATCATTTAGAACCCCAGGCTAATTGATTTAAAATTTATCATATACCTAATATATATATATATATATATATATATATATATATATATATATATATATACATATATATATATATATATATACATATATATATATATATATATATATATATATATATATATATTATATATATATATATATATATATATATATATATATATATATATATATATATATATATATATATATATAGGCTTGGTCGGGAAGCGGGTGCGATTGCACTCGATAATTGACCACGGAAATAATATTTAGTTGTGAAAAACCGGTCAGATTTTTTAGCCGTTTTCAGAACATTTCAAAAACAAACAAAAAAGCGCAATAAGATTAATTGGACTGATGAGAGACAGTTAAAAAAAGAAAAATAACTTTTAATGCGAAAAAACTTTAAACAAAATAAATACGATTAGAGCAAATATTTTTGAAACGCCGCTCTTTTATAATTTTTTTTTTAAATTGAGCGACATTTTTTATATAAAGTAACAACTTACTATTAATGATTGTTTAATAAGGAAACAAATGTTCTTCGATTTATCAAAGAGTATATATAATTTTTATTTATATACTTATCCCTTATTTCCAGTGCTGGATTGAGGAGGTGGGGGGAAGGGATAGAAGGGCTATAGCCCCTGGACTCACAATGTTAGGGGCCACGAAATAGTCATGAGGACCATTTGGTATTTTTTTAGTAAATTTTACGATATGGCACATAAAAAAAAGCAACCAAAATAATGCGGCCTCCGGCCCTGAAAAGTCCAACAAGATTCAACCAATAAAACTAACACTAGATCATTTATTTATGAATAAAAAAGTTTTTTACATAACTATTTTATGCTTCACGTAGTTTGAAAAGTTTAACATTTGAAACAATTCTTCTTAGTAAGATGAACAAATGAATTAATTAAATCATTGAGTTACTGTAGAAATTTGATTAGCTTAAAATTAACTAAAAACTTTAAATTACCTTGTGAGGAGGAAGCGGAACTGCTTCACAATACCGCTGATGATGTTTAGTGAGTGGGCTTTATAATTTTAATTAGTAATTAAAACAGAAAAAAGTAACTTTAAGTTTAAGTGTAAAGAGTTTGAAAGAATAGCTGAAGCAAAAATAATTGAAGTTAGTAAACCAATTTCTAAAAACTTAAAAACTTTTCTTTCTTGTGGGAAAGAATCAGTTATCGGTAGAGTGAGGAAAATGGATTAGTGGTTAAATTTATTTGTATTAACTTGGATGATTATTAATAATTTTCATTGAAAACGCAGTTATTATTGAAAGTATTTTTGTTTACAAAGTCAATTGCACAAATTGCTTTAAAGATTAATTTGAATAAAATACACCTACATAAAATTACATGCATAAAAAATACATACATAAAAATATATTACATACATAAAAATATGTTACATACATAAAAAATACATCTCTTTTATATAAAAAATAAGAATAAACTTATTATTTTTTGGTCAGTATTTTTGAACTAATAGAATAAGTTGTTCGTAGATTTGGTGGGATTTTTGTGTTTGCGAATTTTCTTTTTTTATTTTTCTACACAAAGATGTTTGAGAATATTTGAGTTTATGTATGTTTCCATGTATGTCCATAAAACAAAATATTTTAAAATTTACAATAAAATAATAAACTTATTATTTTGCGGACAAACAAGGAAACATACATTAACTTGAATGATCTCAAAACGACTAAAAAATCTAGCCGGTTTTTCGCAACTAAATATTATTTCTGTAGTCAGTTATCGAGTGCGATTGCATCCGCTTCCTGACCAAGCCTGTATATATATATATATATATATATATATATATATATATATATATATATATATATATATATATATATATATATATATATATATATATATATATATGTATATATATATATATATATATATATATATATATATATATATACATATATATATATATATATATTGATTGGTTGTTTATGTATTAAATTATGTTAAAATAATACAAAAACTCTTGAAAGTAAAACAGTGCTCAATATTTCTATAATAGAGCAATAAATGTTTACATTTTGTTTAAATGAAAAACAATATTATTAATAGTGCTTAAAACTTCATGCCATTCACGGCAATCATCAGCTAATAACTACATAGAAAAACCGTTAGAAAAAACTGTTTAAAAACAAACACTTTTACAAATGAATTAAAAATTACGGTAGAATGTTTTCTAACGTAATAAAAGATGTAACTATTTAGTCTCCGGTATCAAAAGAGGACAATAGAAATTTGTTGGAATGTCAACACTTAGATAATATTTCGTCTTTTTTATTGAGCAGGTTGTTTTTTTTGTGATATAAAATTATAATTTTTCATGAAGGCAAAGGTTACAAACTTTGGATGTTGTTTTAATAGGTTTACAGCATTTTACAATTTTCCACTTTATTGTGTACTTTATTATTATTTTTTTTAAACTCTTTTTTTTTTCTTTTAATCTCCTTAGAAAGCTTGGTATCATTTCTGTATTTCACAGCATTAAAAGATTTTGAATGATTTGCATATCTTTGCAAGTTTGAATGGTGTCTTGTTAAAATATATATATATATATATATATTTTAAAATATATATATTTTTTTTCTTTAGGATAAGCATTTTCATCAATCACAGTAGCGTGATAAACAATATTACTTAATAAATACTGATTGTTCAATGGGCAAGTAATCTCTGTAATGCAGTTGCAAGTTCTTGCATTCAAGTTTGTATCACTGTGTAAAATCTTGTGGTTATGTGAACTAATTATAGACTTTACATTTTGCATACAGCTATAACTAACTTTGATTAAATTTCTGATAAATATCTTATGAAGTTTATGGTTTACTGGAAAGTGCAGGTCAGTTCAAGTAAATGACTGCCTATTTTTGTTTCCACATTCTGACTAAATGGAGGGTTGTACCATATGACTTTTTGCTTTCGATTTTTGTTTTTATTTGAGGTAACTTGAAGTTGGTATTTCAATTTACAATAGCCACACTTTTTTAAAGCTTCTTTGTAAGGTGGGATAGCATTATAAAAAACAGGTTCATTAACTGACGTGACTAGATAATCTCAATTCAACAGTGCAAGGGAGTCTTTTGATAATACTAGGTGGGTGGTTTGAATCAGAGTGAACATAACTCAGCTCATTGTCGCATTTACGGTATGGTTGAATAGAATTGTTATTGATTCTAATGTCACGTCCAGATAATTAACTATTTTCATATTAAATGGGATGGAAATAAGATTGTTACTTTTAATAATTTTTTTACAAAATGTTTTTTGATTTTCTTCATTTGCTGGTCATTTTTGTTTTTAAATATCGCTAGCCCATCATCATGATATAGATCAAAATCATATATATATATATATATATATATATATATATATATATATATATATATATATATATATATATATATATATATATATATATATATATATATGTATATATATATATATATATATATATATATACATATATATATATATATATATATATATATATATATATATATATATATATATATATATATATATATACACCAAATAGAGATACAAAGCCTCTTGTTTATTTTTTAGAATGATCAATATAATGTAAATTAATTATTTAAAAAATAGATCATCAATTATATATAAAAATTTAACTAAATGAAAAAATACAACTTTATGATAGAACTTAAAGTTTCATGCCATTTCGATACCGGTGATTAATCCAGTTTCTGCATTACATTTTGTTTTGTTTTGACTTCAGAACACATTCTATTATTGTTTTTGTATATTGTATTTTTAACGGTTTTCTTGATTAAAATATATATATATATTATATATATATATATATATATATATATATATATATATATATATATATATACATATATATGTATATATATATATATATATATATATATATATATATATATATATATATATATATATATATATATATATATATATATATATATATATATATATATATATATATATATATATATGGCTGATGATTGCCGAAATGACATAAAACTTTAAGTTCCATCATAAAGTTGTAACTTTTTATTTAGTTAAATTTATATATATACATATATATATATATATATATATATATATATATATATATATATATATATATATATATATATATATATATATATATATATATATATATATATCAGGCCTTGTTTTAAATAAAAAAAGTGCTTAATGCATTAGCTTAACGCGATTTTGACGTCATAAAATTATCTTTATTTTTTTTTATAGACGTTAAGTGTTTTAACTACCGCAATAAATAAATAACCGCAAACTAGTTCTATTTAACAATAAACTTAAATAACTATAAACGTTTTAAATGTAAATTTATTATGAAAAGTTTGAAATGTTTTCAATTGTTACTTTATTATTATTTTAGTTCAATTTTATTTAGTAAAATATATATATATATATATATATATATATATATATATATATATATATATATATATATATATATATATATATATATATATACATTTTAATTATTTCTGAAATTTGTTTTTGAATAATTATTGTTTATAAATCGTCATTGAATAAAAAATAATGATTTTTTTTATTTTAAAAAATTTCTGGAGTAAACAAAAAATATTAACATTGATAAACAAAAACCCATGTTAATTATTTGAACAGCGATTTTGTTTTGACTAGCAAAGAATAATTTAGGTTTTTAAACATTTTTTAAATTTATCTTGCTTAGCGTTTCAACTTGTATTATATAAAAATATAAGTTTTGTCTGCTTTGAGCATATTTTTGATACATAGTTTAGAATGCGCTGGCCAGGAATTTAATTCATAAATTTTTATGTTGTTGTAAAAATGTTTTACATTTTAAACAAATCACAAAGAAACAGGGCTATAGAGAAAAATCGTTTTTAACGATTAAATCTTTTTTTTTTTAAATTTTAGGAAATTAAAAAAAAAATTAAATTAACTTACCTTTACATTCAAAAAATTAAATTAACTTACATTTACAAAAATTGAATTAACTTACCTTTACATTTTGATGAAGATCATTAACTTACATATACATAAAAGTCTTAATTATGCAAACTCTTTTGTTAATTATTCTTAAAACAAAAAACAAATACTTATACGCAAAACTTTAATCGTGCAAACTTAAAAAAATACTTAACTAAAATAATTTAAGTATATTTAATAATTTGAATTGTATCTGTTTATAATATACATTCGTAAAAATTTGTTTATTAAAAATTAAGTTCCTTAACTTATAAACAATCTCAAAAGTATTTTCATTGTACGTATAATTACAAAACTCTTTTTTTTCGTTTGTAAGCAATTTAACTTAATAAAATAAAAAAATAATAAATATGAGGTCATCTTTGTTAAGAACAAATTTAATTTATTTATTAAACTATATATATTTTTTTATTTATATATCAATTTAATTAAAATATAGTAACATTTTAAAATATTTTAACATGACTTGTGTTATTTAAAAAACGTAGGGCAGCTACCCTTACGGCACCATTGTTTTTGGATAATATTTTATTTTGATGAAGATCATATAACTTACATTTGATATTAATAGCGTAAGTCTTCTCTTTTTCTGTGATCATCGCATCGGCAAAGTATCGGCAAAGTCCCAAGATTTAAAAGTTTTTAAAGTAAATCTTTGATCCTTCAAAATACAATCTGTATTCGAACTTTAAACAATTCAGAGAGAATAGAAATATACAAGGTTTTTATATACTAGTTTGTCTTGTTTTATAAAGCAAAATACATATTCATTAGTAAAAAATAGAGACTGTCATTAAACTAAAACGTACCTTAGTATTTATTTAACAGAATCTGTAATGTGCGCGTACATAATGAAAATACTATAAACCTTATATAAATATATTCAATATAATATTAGTGTCATCAGCGGATGTTGTAGTCTACTCGTGATTTCTTTACCTCATAATATAATTTGATTTATGAAAAAAACTTATTGAATCGCATGCAGAAGAAATTTAACAAATTGTCTTCATTCAAAAATTGCGAGTAACAGGTAATTTTTTATTCTGTGTCAGCCCCCTCACCCCACATAACTTAAAGGTAAAGGTAATCTATATACCTTAAACTAATAAGAAAATCAAAGAAAAATAATTAATGAAGTAATTTTTAGAAAAATAAAAATAGATTTTTCATTCATTGGCACATTTTTTTTAATATCTCAAAAAAATGTCTGGTTATCATGATAACAACAAAATTAAGATATTTTTTGAGATATTAAAAAAAAATGTTAACCCTTAAGGCCTGATATATATATATATATATGTACATTTTGTTCTTTATTACAATATTTAATACACAGATACAAATATATAAAAAGGTTAGGTCTTGCTACAGAACTGCTGTTAAAGAAAATAGAACTTTAAAAAAAATTTTCAACTTTATTATGGTGTTTACTTGCATCTATTGAACTACTGAGTCTTGCAAGCATGAATGTTCAAAATGTTCTTAATAAATATCACTAAATCTTATTTGTCAAATATTCAAAAGCTTGAAAAATGACAAACAAATTGTTCAAGTAATGATTCATTCCTAAATGAGATTATCAGAATGTAATTCCTATTACATTCTGATAATCTCCTGCTGCCAAGTCCTTGTATTTCTGACAGAAGGCCATACGATCTCTAATATTCTTTTGCGAAAAGCAAGTTTTGTTTGCAGGAATATAGAACAATTTGTTTGCACAAACAACTTCTGATTGGTTAATTAATTTGTCAACTACTTTTCAAAAATAACGTTTTTTTGTAGCAAACATCATGGTTTTGCTCCAAATAAATCATGTACAACTAATTTCTGGAAACTATAGACTTGGCCACCAAAACCGATGGCAAAGAAAATACCACTAGATATTGTATTTCTCAACTTTTCACATGCATTTGATTTAGTACAGCATGTAAGTTTTATTGAAAAACTGAGCAAGTATGGCATAACAGTTTATCTACTTGCTTAGATTTGCTCATTTTTAACACATCCACAATAGCAAGTCCTTCTAGGCAATACATCATCAGGACGGGCACCAGTGTCTAGTGGTGTCCAAGAATCTTTGTTAGGACTAACTCTATTTACCAACTTCATAAATGACCTTCCAGACAGCATTAACTCTTGTTGCAAAATCTTTGTGGAAAAAATTATTATCATTTTCCATTTGTAGTTGTTGCTGTCTGTTTAACTTGTGTTCGCTTGTAAAGTTTCCATACCGCCATTTTCTTATTTTATAATAGTCAAGAATTTTTTTTACAATCAGATGTCCTTCTGTTGTTAACATTTTGATGCAAAGCAGGACTAAGTATTTTTATAGTGATACTACCATTAGAAAAATAATCATAATAATTATGATCAAATGTTTATGAACTTTACCTACTTTTTCCCTAAATTACACAGGAATTTTATTTTAAAGTTTTCCTTATTATAGGTGTGCTGCCTATACCGTGGCTCAACAGCCTCACATGCTCTAAATTTATACATTATATATTATTATAATCTATATATTATATATAGTCTATATATTATATTTGTACATTTAATGGAAATTTTACCTAGTATGAACTGCTGAACCAACCTCAATAAGCATTTCAACAATTTTAACATGACCTTCCATTGCAGCAAGATGAAGAGGTGTGTTTGAAGAATCATCAACATCATTAACAATGCTTAAAACATTTGACAGTAAGAGTTGAACAATTCTGTAAATTAAATTTTTTGTTTAAAAGAAAAATACACTTTGAAATTGATTTGAAACTCAGAAATCAAAATTAGCATAATAAACAAAAATAAGATACAACATAAAACTATGTTCTGATAAAAATTGACACTTTTTTGATTTGAAATTTAATTGACACTTTTCTTAGACACTCAAGCCTCGAATGATTATATTAAAGCATAAAATAATTTTATTATCAAAATAAAGTTGTTTTAAACAATTTGTTCATAATATTGATTATGAACAAATTAAGTCGTTTAACATAAAAAATAAAAATAAACTGTTATTTGTTATTGAAATCATTTCATAATATTAAAATTATTTCCTTAATTTTTGCTCATATAAGCTTTTGAGTTGATAAAACATGTTATTATTTGAGCGTATGTTTTCTATGATTTTTTTGTATTTTTATTTGTTTTTTCTATTATTGTTATTTTTTTTCTTTATTCTGTTATCTTTATATACTTTCTTCCACTACATTTTGTTTCATCTCTTTGCTATTTATATTTTTCATAGCTTTAAGTAAATAAGTTTAATTTATTCTGTTTGTCAATGAGACAAACAGAATAAATTAAATCTGTGACAATAAATAAGATTATAGGTTGACATTAAAATTTACTATCCTTTCTTCCTACTTCAAATCAACTTATTTTAAATTATCTATTTTCGAATCGGTCTTAAGATATTCAAATAATTTTTTTTGTTTTAACTTGCATACCTATATTTATATATGCCTCTATTTATATATTATTATAAATATCGTTATTTATATATTATTATGAAAAAATATTTATAACCAAGATTTTATTTAAATTTCAGTTTGCTTATATTATTGTAGGATTTAAACAAGTTTTCTAACTTTTTCTAATGAGTTTTTCTTTTTATTTACTTTTTTTTTCTGTTGTTGTTTTTAACTACTGTTACTAGTTGCATTGCACTTGAATTTTTAACCTGTTTGTTTATTCTAATTATTTTTTGAACGTTAATCTTTCTGACCATTTATTTCTATTTTCTTTTTATTTTGTGCTTTTGAAAAAATTAAATTCATTAGCCAATGCAAATGTACGCAATAATCTGTTATGGAAAACGAAAGAACATTCTGTGAGAATAAACATCAAATGTACAAATGTGAGCAAAAAAAAAACAAGTGAAAAAGAAAATAAGTGAAAAACATATTTTTGAATTAAAGTTTATTACATTGAAGTTTGTATATATTTGTTTTTGGAACTTATCACATTGGAGTTTATTATATTAAAGTTTATATATAATATATTTGTGCAGAAGATCTTTTTATTAGAAGTCACTTATATTGTATTAAAGTGTTTTTTTGTTTTTAAAGAAATCTTCGTCATATTCTCCAAACTGTTTTAATTTTTTCATGAAAAATCTACAAGCTAACCAGTCAAGAAAATCAAAACTATATTATTCAAGGTTTTTTTCTGAACCCCTATGCAGCATACAAGTTATACATAAAACTGGATAATGGAGATGTTGGATTTGAAAACATTCAGAGATAAAATTCAAAAATATGTTGGGTCAGCAACATTTTTCTTAAAGTTGATGGGGTCCACATTAATGATCAAATTTTGGTAGCAAGTTATCGTCCTTTTGGAGTAGATGCAATGCTGAGTATGAACACAATAGAGTTACTAGAAGGAGTTACCATTCTTTGGTCTGAATGCATTTTGAAAATGTATGTGCAGGAGTGGAAAATGAAAGTAAAACATTATTTGAGACCAAGAAATGAGACCATGAGGCCACTATATTTACTCAACATTATTTTGCAACAGGTCAACAGAAATTATGAGAATCATTTGATGATTATATCTAAGCACTTAAAATACTTGCCAAAGATTGTAACTTTAAAGAAGTTACTGCATTACAAAACCATTTGTGACCTATTTTATAAGTGGTATAGCATCTAATAAAATTTGCAACTGATGAAAATAGAAACATATTAGAGATTTGACAAATTTAGAGTTTAATACAGGGCTGTGGAGTCGGAGTTGAAGTTGTGAAGTTACAACATTTTCAGCAGAGACGGAGTCGCTAAACAAAATTGTGACTCCAACTCCAATAGTAAAACTTCTTGGTATTGCACGTGCATGTACAAAACATTCAATTAACCTTATGTTCATACTAAACCTCAAAGAACGTTTCATAAATTTGTTAAAAAAAAAATTTTAACTTTGTGTGTAATATTTTTTAAAGAATTCTAAGAGTTTTTCAAAAATTTTGATTTGGAGTTAGAGTCGGAGTCAAAGTTGTACTCAAAAAGCTTTAGCTACTGGAGTCGGAGTCGAAGTCATTACTTTTTTTTTACAACTCCACACCCTTGGTTTAATAGGAAAGAATGGCAAGTAAAATGGAAAAATAGAATCTGCGAATACGCTGGCTCAGTATACAGTTCCAGAAAACATTTAGCAAGAGTACAAGAGCAAAATACAATGGAATAAAACAATTCAATAAAATAAAGACAAAGTTTGGCCAGTGTTAGATTGGAGAGCCCTGAACAAATTCATTGAGGAATTCACAAGGGATTCAGACAATTATGCAAAGAAATCTAGACAGTGGAAAAGAATGGATGACAAACCTGCAAATATCAACCTGAGCAAAGCACATCTTTAGCTGAAAATGGACAAGACATTGTTGCCAAATCAAACAGTGATGTTTCAGAACCAAAGGTACTGTCTGACAGGACTTGAGTTTGGACTCAATGTGATATTAATGATTATGAAGTCTGTGATAAGACCCATTGTTGAGCAAGTTAAAGGGTGAAGAAAAAACTTCAACATAGGTCGATGACATTTTTGTTAATGAGAATGTAGTGAGTATAGATTTTGTAATAAAATTTTTTTTGAAGTATAGTTTAAAAAGCAAAGACAGGTAATAAATTGATGTTCATGGAATCCAAGTGTTCTGATTGATGGTGAAGAGAATGGGAAGATTTGTTGTGGTCAAGGGAAAATAAAATGTGTGAAATTCCACAGAAACTATCAAGGAAGATGGTGATTTCTATTTGCGGACAGTTTATAATTGTAAATTACTGATGAGGAAGTACAACATGTATTTTGGAAGGTAATAGCAAGGTGAAAGAACTTGAGCCTGCTCATGTACATTGGAAGTGTGAGGCAGCGAAGGCAAAATGTGGGTTGATCGCAGTTCTTTGGCATTAGGAGCTTTTGTCCAAATTGATGGAGTCACCATTGAAGACACAACATGGTTGCGCAAGAACCAATCTGAGGTTCAGATAAATATAGTGAAATTGGACGCCGTTTTGTGTGGTATTAATATGGCATTGGCATGGAAACTTAACAGACTTAAAGTATCTGACTGCAACAAAAGATGTACGCAAAATAAATTACGAGTGTGAACCGTGTCAATCAATAGATCAGCACCTGTCAAATAAACGCATGGAAAACTAGAAGTCAACAAAAATTGGAAAAGATTTGGGATAGATATTACTCATTACTGAGAGGATCATTATCTGAGTTTGCTCAACTGCAGCCACTCAAGGTTCACATTGTGGGATTGCTATCACATTTGCAGGGAAGCATTGAGGTGATTTGACACCTTCATATTTTGAAAAGGAGGAGCACTGGAAGAAATTCTGACAGATATTGAACTCAGATTTATATTCTGACAGATATTGAACTAATGATTTTGAACTCAGAAATGAAGAGATTGTAAAATGTTTAGAGAAATGGGATGTAGGCTTAAGACATTGAGCAGCGTATTAGCTTGTAAGCTCATAAGACGTTAACTTTCCATCACTTGACTTGTCATTCAGCTAAGTCTCATTCCTTTACTGTGTCTGTCCCTGCATGCTCTAAAAACTTTTATTTGTCTGGTTTTTTTCCTTGCACTTCAACCCTTTAAAACTGAGTAAATTGCTTAACTTTACTTGGATAAAAATTTGAGCAAAACTGCTGAAGTTTTTATTCACTGACCAATTATTGAGTAAAAGCAATTGCTCATTTTTATTCACCCACCTTAAAAGTCTAAAAAGATTTCAATAATTATCATTTTGATTATTTGAAAAAGAAACAAACTATTTTATTAACTCAAATGACTTTTACAAATCAAAATTCATCAAAATTAAAAAAGACACTTCTTTTTCTAATTATATACTTTACAATAACAAGAAAGCCTACTCTCACATTGAAAAAGTCATTATTTTTCAACAAATTCTTTAGTACATTTAAGTTTAATTCCAATTGTGTACTTAATGATTCTCATATATTTATTTATAATCACTTCAATAATTTTAAAATATCTAGTGATACAAAAAATTCTTATTTCTTTGTTGATGCAATCAAAAATTTAAAAGAAAAAAGCAATTACTATTAAATTAATTTTTTAATTTAATTTTTTTAATTTTAATTATTCATCTCCCCAAGGCCCGAAGGGGCCACTACAGTCGAGGAGGCTACTCGTTTTTTTTTTTTTTTTTGTTGTAAATTGTGGTACAACCCTCTCTCAACTCTTTAACTCCGAAACACGAACCTTAACAAGCAAAGCCGCTGTGCGGAGAAATTAAGTTAAGCGCGGTACTTCCAGGGACATGGTGGGAGTCGAACTCCGAACTTCTCGCTTACAAAGCAAGCGCTCTTACCACTACACCACTACCACATATATATATATATATATTGCATATATAATATATTCAACAAATGGCTAGAAACAGGCAGTATTCCAAATTAATTCAAAATAGGTAGTATTACGCTACTCTATAAACAGAAAGGTGAAATTCATGATATCAACAGTTATCAAAGTTTAACTATAAATCTCAGTTAACAAAAGTGTTTGAATGACAAATACTAAAAGCAAAAACTTTTTAAACTTCAAAGTATCCAACAAACATTATGAACAGTCATTTAAGACTTTCTTTCTTTTCAGCAATATAATAAATAACTATTGCAATAACAACATCAAATTAGAACCAAAAGAATTTAATGATCTATTTTTATTTAACAACATCAACTCAATTTATAACACATTCAATTATTAACAAAATTAGGTTTGAAAAAGTTAACCATCAAACCATAAATCTGTTAAAAACTAGGTTTAATGTCAAAATAAACAGATTATATAACTATATTGACTTTTAATATAAGCAAAAAAATTAGAAAAAAAAGAAAGACAAACATTAATTAACTTATTTTAACAATATATAAAACTTAAAATAACTTACTATACTACTTGTATCTCATATTAAAAACACTTCTATTCACCAACAAGGGTAAAAGACATATGGTCCATAAAATTGAAGTAAAGAAAAAAACAAAACAATTATTGATCACTAAATAATTGAATTATCTGTCTTGATTGTAAAGACTCATGTTTTGGAGCTAATAAGCTGATGGAGGTTGCAACAACTATTCAAGCAATGGTCTAAGGGAGGTAAATGCAAACAACTTATGCATGTATACTTCAAATTTAAAAGATGTGGGAAACCACAACAATAAAAACTTTACTCTAATAGACAAAAAAAAAAAAAAGCTATATTAGTAACACTACATACAGTTTCATTACACATTCATTCAATGTAAAAAAAATCTAATTTTCTTATGTCATCAAGTATTTTTATAATAGTTACTTAAAAATTAAAATACATGTATGTTTTAACTTTAAATACTTACCATATAAACATGAGCATCTGTTATACACACATGCCAACTTAAAAGTGTTTGAGATCGACAATATTTTAAAAAGATTTTAAAAAAATTTTTAGACACAATACCTGTATATACATAAATATATAGAGAGAGAGAGAAAGAAAGGATACTTTTACATTATTGAGTGATTTTTTTCTTGTTTTTCTTGTTGGTAATCAATTATGATTAATCCTCTCCATACAGGAGACAGAAATAAAACCTTAGTTGTCCATTTAGTTAAACTTTTAATTTAAATTAACAAAATGGAAAAAGTTAAAAAAGTGTCCTGATATAGTACTATATGAAAATATCTGGATATAAAAAAAAAAAATATTGATAAATTATGAATCTTCAGATGAAGGTGGTCTCAGAAATTCAGTAAATAATTTTAATTCAAAATTTTATTATTTTTCCTTGAAATTAAGTACAGTATAGGGCTTTTTTTATAAGGGCCTACTAGCAATACATATATTTTTGACAAATATAACAAACAATGTAACACTAAACTACTACACAATGTAAAAATGCTCAAATAAATAAATTTAAAATATCAAATTGACATGGTATTATATACTGATGTATTACATTACCAAAATTAAAATAGTAATTTTCTCATAGAATAAGGATAATTTCTATATATAATGAGTCACAGTTGTTAGAAGTACAACATGACAAATAAATATTTTTATACAGTATGCCTAGATTTATAACTAACTTATAGCTAATTGAATTTTTTTATTTAAAATAAGTTAAATTGGTGTTTATCCATGTAATTTTGCTTTTAATGATCATATACTAAAAATATATTAGAAAAAAAGAAAACTATTCCAAATTTATGCCAAAAAAAAACTAAAAAATTACTAAAAAAAGCAAAAAAAAAGCAAAAAATATATATATAAATAAATAAATATATATATATATATATATATATATACACGCATACACACACACATTAATATATATACATATGTATATATGTGTATATATATATATATATATATATATATATATATATATATACATATATACATATATGTACTATAGTGTATATCGATAACATATTGTATATATACATTCAAATTTTTGGCTGACTAACCTAAAGTGACCATTCTTTGCAGCAAGATGTAGAGGAGTAAGACTTTCATGACATTTTGCATCAATACACGCCCCTAAGTTCAAGAGAGTCTAAAAAAAATTTAATTTTAAATAATGCAGCAAACATTTTGCACACCAAAGACATTTAAACAATGTAAACACAAGCCTTTTTTAGTATGCTTAGTATTCAAATGGAAATAAAAATTAAAACAAAGTGATTTAATGAAAAATTACAAATTAGTGTGTTGCTAATTATCTTCACAAACTTATTCACATCAGCAATCAAGAATTGCAATCAAAACATACAAAATATACATCATAATTCGTCAAAATAAAAATTAAAAAAAAATCATATAAATCATCAGACAGTTTAGTAAAATTCAAAAATTAATCATCCATTACTCCAAATAAAGCCAATAAAATACTTGATACACTTAAACTTTTTTAGTTAGTCATTTATCAAACCTCTTAACTACAATTAAGTTTGTTAGCCTCTTTTACATAGAAATCGTCAATGTCTGCTGATGCCTACACCAGAAAAATGAGGGCATAAATTAATCTTTTTGATTTTGATAAATAGATAACTTGAAGATAACTTTTTTTTTAAATAACCTTTAAAAACAAAGCAAACTCAAAATTTTTTGTTTGAAAAAAAAAACAAATACTTTCAGCCATTTTGTATTGGCCCTTTTAATTCAGGAAAGAGTAGAAGGTAGAATTTTATATTATCATTATTCATATGTAAAAAGTTGTCTAAAAGTTATCTAAAGCACCAAACACTATGCCTTATAGACTCATAGCAAGACAAAATATATTTTTATATATTTTGTCTTTACTTAAAGAGTAGAAGGTAGAATTTTAGATTATTTCCAGGTTCTAATCGATGTAAATTTTATATTATCATTATTCATATGTAAAAAGTTGTCTAAAAGTTATCTAAAGCACCAAACACTATGCCTTATAGACTCATAGCAAGACAAAATATATCTTTATATATTTTGTCTTGCTATGAGTCTATAAGGCATAGTGTTTGGTGCTTTAGATAACTTTTAGACAACTTTTTACATATGAATAATGATAATATAAAATTTACATTGATTAGAACCTGGAAATAATCTAAAATTCTACCTTCTACTCTATTCTACCTAGACAATAAGCAAAAAAGCCAATAAGTTCCTTGCCATAAACAATGAGACTAATAATTGAGACAAAAAAAAAAAAGTAAATTAAGTAATTAGGTACTTTAATAAATTTGTTTTAAATTATTTTTTTAATTGCTAAAATTGATTCTTTGTTTTAAAAAATAAGAAGATGACTAATGAAATCTTTTTTTTTAAATTAAAAAGAAAAAAAAAAATTTTTAAAACCTTAACTTACTTGAACAATATTATCATGTCCTTCTTTTGCTGCAATATGAAGTGGTGTCATACCATACTTATTAATTTCTTCCAAAAGATTCTTAATATCATACTTACACAAAATCTAAAATAGGAAAATGGAAAAACTCTAACATTTTTGTCAACATAAAAAATGAAAATAACAAACCATTGCCACCAACAAAAATTTTGTTTTTTAATTAAAGTAATGGTAACTAATAAAAACATATCTTTTTCATTTAAAAAAAAACATTAAGTTCATACATTACAAAAAACAAAATTTATAGCTATAAATATTTACCTCTAATGCTTCTTTAGAATTTTCTTCAGCAGCTAAAAATAAGCATGTTTTATCATTTGCATCTTTTGCATATATGCTTGCAGAATATTCAAGCAACAATTTTACTGATTCAAAATAATTTTTACGCACAGCTATAAGTAAGGGTGTTTCATTGTCTTTATCACAACAATCAACATGTACTCTTCTGTAAAAGAGAATAAATTTTATACTACTATTATGATATACATAAAACTTCACCAATAGCACAATACTAAAATCAGGAAAGGGTCTTAAGTAAATACAGCTTATGATATGGAAAGTACCTACATATATAAAAGATCAATCACAGTAAGTTACTGTAATTGATCTTTTATATATGTAGGTACTTTCCATATCATAAGTTGTATCTACTTAAGACCCTTTCCTGATTTTATTATTGTGCTATTGGTGAAATTTTATGTATACCATACATAAAAAGCTGCATCTTGAATATAACTACTTTTTAAAAAAATTATTATAATAATTATAATTATTTTTATTATTATATATATAAATAAATTCACACAAAATTTATGACCTTTGTAACTTGAAATTGTAATTAAAATTACAAGTTATAAATTAAAACATATTAAAAAAATCAGGGGGTTCAAACTTTGTATAAATATAAGTATTATTTAAATATTTTATCAACTTGTGACTTTCACGTTTAGGGCAGTTGTGGCCAAAATTTTAGATTTTTTTTGTTCCCAGGCTCCAATCATTGCAATTTTTTGCAAAGCATCTTTATTTAAAATAAATATTAACATATAAATGTTTGAAACTTGTTCCATGTCTAAAACATAGCTACTTTTAATATCAAATAACGTTGGATCCACATTTATATATATATATATATATATATATATATATATATGTATATATATATATATATATATATATATATATATATATATATATATATAAATATATATATAATGTGATGTATTCCTCGATACTGTGGAAACTATGACACTAAACATAAAGTAAAAGTTTTTAGGTTTCCTCTAATGAAGAAGAAAGAAACTGTTGGACAAATTCAGTTCCAAGAAATTTTCCAAGTAAACCAGATAATGTTGTCTGTCAAAGACATTTTCCAAAAAATTTCTTAAAAACTATTTTCAATGGGAAAGTTAGATCAGTTAAACATCCTTCAATTTTCCAAACATTTGGCCTAGTGTGATATCAACTCAACCTTTAAAACCAAGATCCACTACTAAAGTGTTGTTTTCTATCAGAAATAAAAAGTGTGAGAAATCACATTATTTAAAAAACAATTTGTTTATGTTCTTTTTTTTCTGTAAAGATATTAAAAATCATAAACTTATTAGTCCTGTAACAACGTTTGTTATAAATGATGTTTTGCACATCCAATCAAACTCTTTTTATGTTAACTTTATACATAGTTTGCTGTTTATATCTCAAACAATTTCAAATTTGAAAGTTTTCATGCTGGTGTTGGTTGTTTTATTTCTTCACTATCTAAAAACCATATTATATATCTTGATTGCTAGTCAAGAGTTGAAAAAATAATTTGTTTCCTGAACAACATTAAAATTGATCACCAAAAGTTGATATTACAAGATCTTTTTAAATTTATGAACGCATCAGAAGTAGGTAAAAAAAAATTATAAAAAAGATAATCATCAAAAAGTATTGTTATTTCCAATGTCTACAAAAGGATTTTAAACTCTATAGTGTTAAAACACTGACAAATATTACACCCGTTTCAAATACTGACTTAATCAGTACCATATTTTCAAATTTAAAGGAGAATCAGAAAAATTGTATACTCTTGGTGGATGAAGTTTTTGTAGTCTTTCCTTCTTTATCATGGTAGTTTTTTTTTAAAAAAAGCAAAAAAATAACTTGGATGCTTCTATTTTGTTTAAGCAAGTATGTTGTCATTAACTCAATTAATTTTAGCAATGGAAAGGTTATTTGAGTTATTTTGATTCAATGAAACAAATCAAGCTTTGTTTAAACTATTTGAGAAAGTTGAAGAAAAATTATGGTTAACAAAAGGTGGAATTTTTCTTTTTTTCAATTATGTTCATCTACTAAAAAATATCAGGAATAACTGAATTACAGAAAAAATGTATGAACTACTATTTGAGAAGAACCAAAACAAGACTGCTAATTAGAGTGACTTTAAATGAATCTTTGATTTCGAGAAAAACCAGCTAATTAAATTATTGAGACTAAATTTTGTATCTATACATCCATTTTGTATCTATACATACATTTGTATTTATACATTTATATAACAGTTCAAAATTTTGTTGAAAAGTTAAAATTTGACTAAACTGTTATTGCAATTAAAAATAATGTTACAGATTATGATATCGAGCTTTCTTGTCAAAAATGTGGCTATTTTATATGTAAAGAATATTGTGACATCCTTAATTTATTACCTGAACTAGAACCATCTTTGACACTCAGTACAAAAATGACTGTGCTTTATATTGCAAGTTATGCTACAAGAAAAGATAATTTTAGTGAAAATGATTTGTTTAATGATACTGCATTTTGTTTCAGTTATATGGACTATACAAAAATTACAGACCATGGTGAATTGAATGTACCTCTCAATTGCTGTGTGCAGAGGGAGTTTTTTTGTTTATTATTTTTGAAATTGAGGAAAATAAAATGCGCAATAAGTAGTTGTTTAATACTTTTATGATGATAACTGATATTTATAACTTTAACTATTTATAATGTTAAAGAAACATGGTACCATATTATCAAACATATTTCTTCAAAATTATTGTTTGCTTTTTTCACCAAAGTCCAATAAGGAAACTGCTTTAAAGGTTTTAAAGTTATCTAAATAACTTTGAAAAAATTATTGTGCACATTTTTGTATATTTTGATGTTTTTTTTTCTTTCTTTCTTTTGCATTATTTTAATATTTTTTCATTTTTTTGTGATTTAGATTTTAAATAATTGCAACTCATTTATTTTTTTGAAAATATTGTATTTTATACATAAAATTCAGAGTTCCATCAAAAGTTGTTTTTATTCATTTTATATAAATAAATATTGCTCTATTATTTAATAGTATTAAGCACTCTCAAACGCACAAAAGTATTTGTATAACTATTATTATACCAAACAAAATTTTTTATCAATATGTTAAATCTTATAATTTTACATTTAAAAGTTTAAATAAAAATGCTTATTTAATTTTGAATTTGTGTAACATAAGTTAAATGTTTGCAAATTAAAACCTAAAGGTTTTGACACTTTTTTGAAAATTTTTTACTACTTACATGACAAAGAAATATATTCAAAATTTGCTTTACTCTTCAAGAAAAAACTGTTTTTAAACTTTCTTAAATTTTGAAGAAAAAATCTATACTTTTATGTTCTTATTAGATGAATCTGGGGTAGGGGGTGGTGGGGGGAGTGAATATACTGTGTATGTAACACATACACAGTATATTCACTCCCCCCACCATATACTGTGTATGTATATATAGTGTCAAAACAACATGTTTCTTTTTTTAAGTTGTTCATTCTAATGAAACTTTTTTATCTATTTTTATCAAAATAAGTACTAAATTTACAAATCTTGTTAAAAGTTTTGATGCTAGTCAACAATTCACAGAAATCCAACTTGAATTATGTAATTCTTAAATTAATCTTGCAAAAAAAAATTGAAATTATTAGCTAAGATATTAAATAAATAGAAATAATACTGGATAATTGATCTTGATAGTTTGGCTGATGTAAATAATCAAAGCCTTTAATTTAGTATCTTAATTGCCCATTAAATATTTTCATGTTTATGCAAAAAAATCTATAATAATATTCTTTTTATAAAAGAAATATTTTTAGTATATTTTTTTTAATACAAAATATTATTTCTTTTGATAAAAGAAATAATATTTTCAATATATATATATATATATATATATATATATATATATATATATATATATATATATATATATATATATATATATATATATATATATATATATATATATATATATATATATACATATATATATATATATATATATATATATATATATATATATATATATATATATTTATATATATATATATATATATATATATATATATATATATATATATATATATATATATATATATATATATATATATATATATATATATATATATATATATATACACATATATATCACAAAAAGCCTACCTCACTAACAAGAACTCAATAATTTCAAAGTGATTAAACAATGTAGCTTTGTGCAATGGTGTTTCCTGCAGAGAGTTCTTTGATTCAATGTTAGCACCACTTTCAACAAGAAGCTTTGCAATCTCAAAAAACCCTGAGGTGCAAGCAAGATGAAGAGGAGAATTCATGTTTGCTTGTACTAAGTTTACATTAGAACCTTTATCGATACATAATTTGACTATATCTATGTGATTGTTCTCAACTGCAAGATGAAGAGCAGTTTGTTCATTTCGATTAGATGCAAGAAATAACTTGGCAACCAAACAATAACCACCTTGATTCTCAGCATGATTGAAAAGTAGTTGAACAATATCTACCATATAAAATAAAATTCAAAAAACTAAATAAATTAAAATTAAAAAAAATCATAATCAATTGAATTTGTTTATATTCAATAAAATAATTTTTTAATAAATTAACTATAATGAAAACATGTTATAATTAAATTACTTCTTATATTATTTAAAGATTTTTCTTTTGTGATCTTGTTTGTTTGTAATAATAACTTGTTGGTATTAATAAAAATGTTTTATCAAAAAAAAATAGTAAATTTAATAAAACAAACCATCTATGTAATGCTAAATAAAAATTAGGCTTCATAACCCAAATGCTATGACTCCTTTTTTTTTTTAATTAGATATTGAATTAATTTTTTTCAGCTAATTGCAACAATCTAGATCAGCCTTATTTATGAATGGTAATGAACTCAATGAGTAATCTACCCTTCATCTATTAGAATTAATTCTTACTTCTTATCTTTCTTGGAAACCATATATCAATTCAATTGCAAAATTAGCATCTGCTAAGGTTGCATATCTTTATCTTTAAGGTTGCATATCTTTATCTTTAAGGTTGCATATCTTTATCTTTAAGGTTGCATATCTTTATCTTTAAGGTTGCATATCTTTATCTTTAAGGTTGCATATCTTTATCTTTAAGGTTGCATATCTTTATCTTTAAGGTTGCATATCTTTATCTTTAAGGTTGCATATCTTTATCTTTAAGGTTGCATATCTTTATCTTTAAGGTTGCATATCTTTATCTTTAAGGTTGCATATCTTTATCTTTAAGGTTGCATATCTTTATCTTTAAGGTTGCATATCTTTATCTTTAAGGTTGCATATCTTTATCTTTAAGGTTGCATATCTTTATCTTTAAGGTTGCATATCTTTATCTTTAAGGTTGCATATCTTTATCTTTAAGGTTGCATATCTTTATCTTTAAGGTTGCATATCTTTATCTTTAAGGTTGCATATCTTTATCTTTAAGGTTGCATATCTTTATCTTTAAGGTTGCATATCTTTATCTTTAAGGTTGCATATCTTTATCTTTAAGGTTGCATATCTTTATCTTTAAGGTTGCATATCTTTATCTTTAAGGTTGCATATCTTTATCTTTAAGGTTGCATATCTTTATCTTTAAGGTTGCATATCTTTATCTTTAAGGTTGCATATCTTTATCTTTAAGGTTGCATATCTTTATCTTTAAGGTTGCATATCTTTATCTTTAAGGTTGCATATCTTTATCTTTAAGGTTGCATATCTTTATCATGCTCGCCACTTTTTTACTCCAGATTAAATTCTTTGCTTGTCACTTTCTTACTCTGGATTCTATTCTAATTGGACCTGCTTTTGCAGTCAACCTCCAACCATTATCATATTGTTGTAATGTTTCATTTCTATAAATACTATAATGGGCATTGTTCAAAAAATCTGCTTCTACCGTCTACATGTGTTTTATTTAAGTCTGTTAAACTCAATAAACAAGGAAAATACTGAAAGGACTATTAATTTTACTATTTATAATATATGTCAAAAAATTAGAATTTATCTTTTTTGTTTAAATTTTAAAATACCAAATCTGTTGATCTAAGTTTTGAATTTCAAGCCCATCATTTCTATTTTTAAATACAATATAAATCCTATATTACACAAACTTCAAAGTGAATATCATCTAGGAAAACAAAATTTAAATATATTCTAAGAATAAAATGAAAAAAAAAAAAGGAAAATCAACTAAGCAATTTTCATTATATTCTTACCTAAATGACCCTCCATAGCAGCCCAATGCAAAGGCGTCATACTTTCTTTATCCTGACATAAAATTGAAGCTTCATGCTTCAACAACATTTCACATACTTCAAATGAACCAGCAATTGAAGCACAATGCAATGGTGTCATTTTTGATTGATCAACAGCCTAGCAGTAATTAATTAAAAAATACAGTTTTATTATACCATAATTAAAAAAACAATTTTTTTTTTAAATGTTTTTTTATTTTTAAAAAACTCACACCATATTTTATATACATTTTTCAATACACAAAAATTACAATTAATCACCTCATTAACATTAATCTCTTTCTGCCTAAACTATGCTCACCCTTACGTTTTATTTTTATGAACATCACACATCCATCTACAACCAGATTTTAAAAATATCACATATCCGTATCATTGAAGATGAAATAAAATTAAAGCGTTCAATATCTTAGAAAAATGAAATTGCTTAGTAGTGTAAGTAGTCAGGGCGCTACATGTAAAAAAAAAAAGAAAACTAAACATTTTGTGTGAACATTCTAATTTTTGTACAGATGTTTTCTATATGTTTTAAGAAGTTAAAAAATCTTTACGGGCCACTTGGAAACTGCTTATAACTTTATTTATTGACAAAAATAGTAGAAGCTAAGCGAAGCGATTTCATCTTAAAATTTCCGCCATGTTGTTTAAAAATCAAAACCGCAAAGCATTTATTTCAGTTTTTACAAATTATTTGCAGGGGGGTAACAATTTTTAAAATAAAAAGTTTTTAAAATGTTTTATTTAATTAATAACATTAAAATTTTCTAAAGCTTGTTTGAAATAAAATTTTATTCATTATTTTTGTTTAATTAACGTTTTAAGACTAAAAATTAGTTTTAATGGTACAATTTGAAAAAGCAACCGCTCCCGTTTCGTGTCTACTTAAAAAATGTTTACTTTTTAAAAACTGTTTAATAAATAAACGTGTTTATTTGTTTTTATTTATTTAAAATTATCTAAGTAAATAATGTCAAGTGAAAATAAAAGTCTCAGTTTAGTTGCTACAAAAATAATTAATAATGCTTGCATACTTCATCAAGGAAAAGATACTAATTGTATTGACAAGCTACGTGGGTTTACTGAAAATGCGCTTTCGAAAGTGAAGAATGCTAGGTAAGTTACTTATTAAATGCGCAA
The DNA here is from genome assembly GCF_022113875.1 of Hydra vulgaris. NCBI lineage: Eukaryota > Metazoa > Cnidaria > Hydrozoa > Anthoathecata > Hydridae > Hydra > Hydra vulgaris. The sequence goes on along the minus strand of NC_061158.1, from coordinate 34,600,376 downwards.
CTTAATTCATCTCTATAAAATTTTTAAAACAATTAAAAAATCACTAATAGCATGGATTTGTAAATAGTATTATATATATTTTTTATTATAGTCAGATTCGACAAGACTTTAAAATTATAAGTGTTCTAACTGATACATGCCCAACAACTCTCATGTTTCATCAAAGATGTTACGACAAATACGTACATATAAAAACAATAAGCAATATACAACATAAACAAGGTAGAGCAGAAACAGCCCACGATAGTGTATGCGTGGTTGATAAATTCACATCTGAGCGCAGAACCTCAACTCGAAAAAGAGATAGATCAGGTAAATTAAAAACCTTTGGGCGGGAAATACAAATCAAAACAAGCTACCCTCAGTTTTCCTTTTTTGACTGTTATATGTATTACCCTATTTTAAAGGTAAAATAACTCCATTGTTTTAGGAAAAATTATTGCAGATAAAGAATGCTGCATTTGCTATCGTAAGAAGACAAATAAAGATAGGAATGGATATGAAGCGCTAACAAAGTGCGTAACAGAAAATGCTGCAAAAACGTTAAAAGAAAATGCCTTATGTAAATCTGATATCCCAAGACTCATGGCTAGCGTATCGGGCGCAGAGTGGCAAAGTATTATCTCCTTAGAGTTACACTATCATCGATCTTGTTATGTTAACTACACGAGACCCCTTAGAAATCCTTCTGTTATTACAGAAAATACAATCATGTCTTTGCTTTTTGACTATGTAAGAGAGCACATTTTAAACAATTTAGAAATTATAGAAACAAGCAAACTAATTGAATTTTATAGCGAAAACTGCACAGATAGAGAAAAAATTCCAGATAGCAGGACTTTGCAGGATTCTGTTGTTGCACAATTTAAAGGGTCTGTTCAGTTGTGGTCACCAAAATACGGCTATTCTTTTTTATACAACAATACCATTGAGAAGGGAAAAATCATTGAAGTTCTTTTAAAGAAAATTGAACGCTTAGAAAAAAAGAATAATCCAAAACCAATCGAACAACTTATTGATCAAGTTGCCCAAGAGATTCGCAATGAGGTTTTATCTATGGAAAAAACATACTTTGATTGGCCTCCTAATGAGGACGAATTGCTACGAGTCAAGACTAAAATTCCTCCTCTTCTCCGTCGACTTTTTGCAAAAGTTCTATTTTGTGCTAGAGTGAGCAACAAAGGGCTTGTAAAAATAACTTCTCTTTGTGAAGATGTAATTTATAATATAACAAACGGCGATCATCGATGCTCTAAACACGTGTTACTTGGCTTAAGTACCAAACGAAAAACTGGGTCAAAGGAATTGATCAAATGGTTAAATAAATTAGGACATGGAATTTCCTATGATGAAGTAAACTATTTAGAGACAACTCTTGCACAAAATGCAATACAAAATCAAAATTTAAAAAGTTTTTGCCCTTCTGTTCTCCAGCCCTCAAGATTCGTGACCTTCGTCTGGGACAACAATGACATAAAACTTTGGGGAGGGGGAGGGGGAAGAGAAGCGCGGCTTCTTGCTCCTCCCCCTTAATCCCCTTCCTCTGTGACCTATATATATATATATATATATATATATATATATATATATATATATATATATATATATATATATATATATATATATATATATATATATACATGCACACACACAAACATACGCGCAAAATACAATTTCTTCATTATGTAAGCACGTCATCAAAAAGGACCCTCGAGTCCAATAACTACTTACCTGTTAAAAATCTGTACATGAGGTATTGATACTTTTTATTCAGAACGAGTTTACCTAACTTTTAACATAAATTTTTATTTTTTAATTTGACTTTTAAAAAAAATTTATAGTGTGACGTCATCAGTACCAAATAATGCCCCGAATTTGACCATTAAGCATTTTCAGAATGGCCCGTAAAGTTTTTTTCATTTAGGACATCAACCTTGAACTATTTAATTAGTTTTTGTAATGTCCACATCATTTCCAAAAAAAAATTACACGTAGCGTCCTGACTAAAGCTGATTTGAATGCTTTTAATCATTTGAATAAGTTAATTCTAAAAATTGTTAACTTAAATTTTTATTATTTAAAAAATAACAAAAATGTGTTATTGAAAGCATCAAAATGTAATTTACGCTTACAGACCTGATTGACATAAAACAGCTAAACTTGAATATTTTAATCTTGGTTTTATGGCTGATAATAACAAATATAAAATATTTTGAAAATTGTTTAAATAAAAATATTAAATATTCCAGAAAAATTTAAAGATTGGATAGCTAAAGAAAAACAATACAAAATTTTATATTTGATAAAAAATTATTCATATAATTTACCTCAATATGAATGTTCTTTTGCTTAAGTAGCAAATCCGTTGCAAACAGGTTTCCTCTTGTAGCAGCATAATGGAGAGGAGTGGAACCATTGATATCTTTAGCATTAACATTTACCTTTTGCTCTAACAAAAACATCAAAATAGAGTCCTTTTGTTTACTATCATTATTTTTTTTCCATTTAAACAGTTTTTTATTCTTTTTATTAAACTTCTCTTTAAAATGATCACTGAGATTGGTTGTTGCACTTATTGAACCAGCACTATTGTTTTTACTTAAACTAATTTTAGATATAGAAGTTACGTTTTTTACAGTTGGTATTATAAGTGCATCTATAGTTTTCATTTCAGCAATCTCTTCTTGATTTAAATTACCTACAATGACAACTGCACTTTTTTTTTTATCTTCATTTTGATTATGTTCATAATGATATAAAAAACTTGTTTTGGGTTTAGAAAAAATGCTATTTCTTTTATTGTATGGTGATTTAGGTTTTATACTAGAAGTATTATTAGTAACTTGATTAGTATACATAGTGCTGGATCCTTTATGAGAAATATCAAGTGAAACTTTTTTCTTTCGTGTAATTTCTTTACTTTGCTTTTTTGCAAGGTTTTTTGTCTTGTCCCCAAAAAATATATCAAAATGTTTCAATCCTTTATGTAAACTAAATTTCTGATAGGTTGTCATTTGCTGCTTGATTTCAATGTTTATTTCTTCATTTTTTCTCACTGTGTAACGAGATGCATAGTGTAATGGAGTAGCCCCATTTTCACCTGGTATATTCACATCTATTAAATATAAACAGTTAAACAGTTTAATACAACTTTGATGAGGATAATGAAGATAATATTGATAATGATGATGATGAAGTTGATGATGATGATAATGATGATAACAATTTTGACATCTCAATTTATAAACAAATAAATTATGTGTGTATATATATATATATATATATATATATATATATATATATATATATATATATATATATATATATACATATACATATATATATACATATATATATATATATATATATATATATATATATATATATATATATATATATATATATATATATATATATATATACATATACATATACATATACATATATATATACATATATATATATATATATATATATATATATATATATATATATATATATATATATATACACATGCGATAGTGGTGTACTGGTAAGAGCGCTCGCTTTGTAAACAAGAGGTTTGGAGTTCGACTCCCACCATGTCCCTGGAAGTACCGCGCTCAACTTAATTTCTCCGCGCAGCGACCTTGCTTGTCAAGGTTCGTGTTTCGGAGTTAAAGAGTTGAGAGAGGGTTGTACCACGATTTACAACAAAAAATAAAAAAATAAAATTAAAAAAAAATTAAAAAAAAATTAAAAAAATGAGTAGCCTCCTCGATTGTAGTGGCCCCTTTAGGCCTTGGGGAGGTAAATAATAATAAAAAAATGTATATATATATATATAAATATATATATATATAAATATATATATATAAATATATATATATAAATATATATATATAAATATATATATATATATATAAATATATATATAAATATAAATATAAATATATATATATATATATATATATATATATATATATATATATATATATATATATATATATTTATATATATATATATATATATATACATATATATATATATATATATATATATATATATATATATATATATATATATATATATATATATATATATATATATATATATATATAATAACAATAATAATTAGAGATTAAAGTGCCAAGTAAACTATGAGTCTGAAAAAGAGTTCTTAAAAAGTTCATATTTTAGTCTTTTTTTGAATGTTTCTATAGAAGTTGAGTTTCGCGTGTTATAAAGATAAACCATTCCAAATTCGAGGTGAAGTCATACAAAAAGGTTTTGAGCCTAAGGAGGTTTTTTGTTGACGACGTGAAAGTTGGCAACTGTCTAATGATCTTGTATTTTGTTTTGAAGTTTGGACTTCTAGGACTTCAAATAAATATGCAGGAGATTTTGATAATAAAATTTTATATGTGATAACTGATATTTTATAGATTATTCTTTGATGTATTGGTAACCAATGAAGAGATTTCAGCAATATTTCTGATTTTAAATGGAAAGGAGAATGGAAAACAATACAAGATAAGCTATTTTGAATTCGTTGGAGTTTTTTAATATTTTTTTGATAAGTGCCAGATAAAATGCTGTTACAATAGTCAAGCTGAGAGTTAACGATGCCACAAGCAATTATGTTTGCAGCTTCTTTGGTCAGACATGGACGAATGTGGCGAAGTGCACGAATATGGTAATTGCAGGATTTAATAATATTGTTTATGTGCTTGTCCATAGACAGCTTTGAATCTAGGATGACTCCAAGGATTTTTACTGAATTTATTGTAGTTATTGTGGTTCCAGAAAACGCAATATTCAAATCATTTTTATATTTGCTAGTTTGTTTTCTAGATCCTAATAAAATAGATTCTGTTTTGTTTGGATAAGCAGAAGTCCATTTTCTAGAAACCATGTTGTTACTGCATTAGCACACTCAGTGATTTTGTTGATGCTATCTTTGCCAGGGCTGAGGAAAGTATAAAGTTGGGTATCATCAGCATATTGATGATGATTTGTACCAAATTTAGCTATAATACGATATATAGGTGAAACAAACATGGAAAATAGAAATGGGCCTAATACACTACCCTGTGGTACTCCTGTTGAACTTGCTATTAGTCTAGAATTTGATGATCCAATAGAAACAAAAGATTTTTGAGAGTGCAAGTATGATGTTAGCCATTTTAATGCAATATCTGTGACACCAAAATCATTCTTAATACGGGTAATCAGCAGGCTGTGATCGATTGTATCAAATGCTGAAGATATGTCCTGAGATAGGAGAATAGTGGTCAAACCATCATCAATGTTTAGCAGGATGTCATTGCATATCTTTAAGAATGCTGTTTCGGTTGAGTGATAAGATCTAAAACCAGATTGTAGAGGATTGAAGTTGACAGATAATGTTACATGTGGACGAAGACGAGATAAAGCAAGCTTTTCAAGAATTTTTGAAATTGTATTGAGATTTGATATGGGGCGTAGATTTGTTAGGTCAAATTCTGCTAGTCCTGATTTTTTGGGAATTGGCGTTATTTGAGCAACTTTATATGAGGTTGGGAAAAGTTCCGGATTTGAATGAGAGTTCAGCAAGGTGAGCTATAATTGGACTGAATATTTCTGAACAAGATTTAAGGATGTTTGTTGGAATAATATCAAGTGGCGATGTCTTAGGTTTGAGAGCTCTGATTATTTTCGACACATCTTTAGATGTGAATGTACCAAGTGTTGTTAAAATATCTACAGGGGGAGATAACTCTGAGATAAATTTAGATATTGGAGTTTTTGCAAGCCTTTCCTGGATAGTGTTCTTTATAATTTCGAGTTTGCGTATGAAATATTGACTTATTATATCGCGTTTTGCTTCTGGTATTGTGTTATTAGTTTCAGAACTATTCGAATGTAGTAATTTCTTGGCAATGTTCCATAATTCTTTTTGATCACCGTATGCTGAATTTAGTTTCGCCCTATAATGACTACATATGGATTTGTGAATTGCTGCTGCAGCCTCATGGCATGCAGTTCGATATAATTTTTTATCTGATAAACTATTAGTTTTTCTATAACAACGCTCCAGTTTACGACGTCTGATTTTTTTATTCTTGGCATCTGAAGATAACCATTGATCATCGTGTTTACCAAGTCGCATTGAATATTTTTGAATGGGTGCTAAATGATCAAGAACAGTTGTTATATTTGATCTTATTTGTTCAGCATAATCATCCACATTGTTTTCAGGTGATAAGCAACATGGCATCACTTGCAATTCTTGTCGTGCTTTATAAACTTGTCATGCTTTATAAAATAAAGCATGACAAGTTTAGTTTTCTAAAGTTTCATTTTGAAAACCAAACAGTTTTAGTAATTGAAGGTTGATGATAAAGTTCTACCCGAATCATATAGTGATCTGAAATACCCTCATCAGTTACTTGGATACTCTTGAGTGAAATATCATCATGTCGATTTATTACAAGATCAAGCAAGTTGGCTATACCAGTAGTAGATGATATGCGAGTTGGAGATTGAACTCGTTGTATCATGTTGTAAGTCTCTAAAATCTCATTAAGTCTTGAATTGCAGGTTATTGGAGAAGTACCTGGACAGTTAAGGTCACCACACAGAAGTATTTCTCCAGATAATGTTTGAAGTTCCTTTAAGAGTTTAGATAATTTGAAAAATAAAATGTTTTTTAGAATGATTGGATTTGATCGATAAATAGCAACAATATTGTAGATAGTATTTCCCAGATTTAGTTTATACGTTCATAAGACAGACAGGTAGATGATAATGAGAGTAGCTTGACATTTAAGCCGTCTCTATAAATTACTGCAACGCCTCCTCCACAATGGTCTGATTGGCAGTATTGAATTGTTTTAAAGCCTGGTGGAGCCATATCTTCTTTAATTGCAGTAGGGTCGTCCAACTTTATCCAAGTTTCAGTGAGTATAAAAATATCTAGAGAATGATTTTGCACTATATCATGAATGATAGCAGATTTTTTCATGGCAGATTGAACATTTTGGATACCCAAGTTTAATGCAGAGGTTCTTTTAATTTTTATATGTAAATTATGTTGATTTAATTTCGATCCATTTGAGTTCACCTGATTGTATACCCCAATAATATTTTTTTCCATTGTGCACATTGTATCGTTGCCTCCCATTTGTTCCCTCAACCTCTTGAGCAAGTGCTGCATTTCTAGTATTTCTAACTTTTCTGAGTTCACTTTCAAACAATCTCTCATTTGCTGTTTTGTCTTTATTAATAAAAATATTTTTGAAGTTAGTACTGTCCTTTAACTTTTTGGAATTTTTAATTATAAAATTTTGAGTTTCTTTGTTCTCCAATTCAACTAAGATAAGGTCAGGTGGTCCTTCTGGTCTTTTAGCATTTTTAGTTAATCAAATTATTCTTTTTGCATTTGTTATTGAAAAATCTGGTTTAATTGCTTTTAGTATTGTTTCAATGGTTTGTTTATCATTTTCTTCATTAACTTGTTTGTCTAAAGTAGTATGATCAGCAACTCCACTTATAACGATGTTGTTTTGAATTCTATTTTTGTTATTAAACTCGCTACCACCCTGAATAACAGTGGATTACCTCTTGAGTATATATATTTACCTTGTAAACACAGTGTTGCGCATTTAATTTAATTTGTTTATTCAGAATTAGAAATTTACAATACAAAAATTCTAATGAAGTAGTGCGACACCAGGCATTACTATGCTGACAGCTTAAAGACACGTGCTGTGTCTCTTGTTTGTTATTTTTCCATCAATGTGATCCTTGAAGGAATTTAACAAGACTGCATATGCTCCTTTTGCAGGAAGTGAGTTCCATGCATTTATCACACGTTTAGTGAAGAAATGCTTCCTCTCTTCGCAGAGGAAGCATTTCTTTATATTTCTAATTTATATTATTAATCTTCGGTTGTGTCCTTGTAGGCAGTAATTTACTATTGATGGCGCGTACACCTGTGGTACGCCAAATTCTATTTTTTCGATGCCTTGAACGATTTTATTTTGCTGAATCAAATCACCTTGATTTCTTCTTTCTTCAAGAGTTGTGAGTCAAAGGATTTGGAGCCTCTCCTCATATGATTTATGTTTGATTTCTGTGACTGTTTTTGTTGCTCTTTGTTAAATGCATAATTATATCTCGTTGTAGATGTGGAGACCAAGGTTGTATAGCAAATTCAAGATGTGGCCTGACATATATGGTGTACAAGACTTTCCACAACAAAAGTCCTCTGCTTCTAAAAGCTTTTTTGAGAGAGCCTAACACACACTTGGCTCTTGCTGATGCCGCTTCTACTTGATATTTCACTCTCAAGTCATGAGAAACAATTATTCCCAGATCACTTTCATTATTGGTGCTTTCAAAGGTTTTTCTGTTTCCTAAATGATCGAGCATTGTATAGTCTTTAGTCGATTTGTTGATTAGGCATCCAACATGCATGACTTTGCATTTTGCCACAATCAACTCCATGAGCCATATTTTGGACCAACGTAATACTTCGTCTATATCGTTTATATAACGTACTACTTCGTCTATATAAAAAAGCTCAAATATATCTAAAAGTATATCGTCCATTTGTCTAAAAAGCACAATTTTCGGCCATCAAAAAACAACAGGTATATAACATTTTTTGTCTTCGTTTATGTGCGTTGGATTTTTTTTCTTCTAAATAATTAATGTTTTGTATTTTTTATCATAATGGACTTTTAATTAAAAGTAATTAAAATGGTTAATATTATTAGTTTTATAAATCAATCCTAAAACAAAATTTGAAAACTTAGTATTAAAAATGTTTTAAATTATGTAGAAAATACTTCATTAAAACAAGTTTTCAGATTTATCTAATATAAATTGATTTTTAGATTTTTCTACCAAAATAGCTGCTAATGCACAAGAAGTACTAACTAAATGATTTGAGAATGTTCACTAAATATTGACATCAATATTCATTAATTTGCTGATTGTGAATTATTTTGATCAATTTTTCCTAGTAAGACTTTCTGGTAACAGTTCTTATATGTGATTCTGTTTGTGTTAACTGTTTACAAAATGCTGGCAATTATTTCAAGTACTTAACAATACTAGATATACATTGGTATCAAGTGAGTGACATTATTGCCAAGATAAATGAGGATAAGCTCAAAAACACAAGTAGATTTTATTTCTATTTTATTAAAGATAGATTAAATAAATGATCATATATTAGTTGTTTTTAATTATCAACTAATTATCAACTAGAAAGTAAAATCTAAATCTAATAATAAAAGTTGTTTGATACATATTTTAATTTTTTTTTTTTAAGAACCTTTATTTATTTTCATGATAGAATTCTTTAATTCTCCTTGCAGTTCATATATGGTCACACACATAAGTCATGCACTTGTGTTTCAAATTTGTAGATTTCATGTTATTTTTATAAAAGTAAATTGCTTGTGAGTATTTCAAATGAAATATTATATCTCAAAAACTCATATTTAATATACCCTCAATGAGAAATAGCAATCATTAAATATTTCTAGCTAATGTGTTGTGTTTAGAAAATTAATGCATATTCTTCAAACTATTGACATTAACATATAAAAGAATAAAATGATAAGATAATATACATTTAAATAGCTAAAAATATGAAAAACAAATTTTGGTTGGATTAGTTCTTTAAAAAAGCCATAATAGTATGCATATTGCAATAAGTCATAGTTTTTAATGGCAAAAACAAAGATAAATAAAAAAATCACTTGGAGAAATGGAAATGCCCATGTGTCAAATCGAAAACAAAGAGCATAGAAACACTCCCAAACATTCACTACAACAACATTGCAAATTCTAATCTAGATAAAGCTCAAATATTAAATAGGTATTTTGTTAATACTTATTCAAACGAAAAAAAAACAGCAATGTGAAGATATCATTATTCTGATAAATGAAGTACCAGATAAAAGATTTAAAGAGGTCATTGCATGGTCAGAACCATTTAAGGGAGAAAAAGGAGAAACTGAAAACAAGCTAGGATCAGAGACATTACATAAATCAAGGAGTGAAGGTAAATAGTTAGGTTTGTCTAGAAAACAAGTCACAAAGTTAACTATCTGAGTAAGAGATTGAGAAATGCAGAAGTTATAGGTTTCAGTGCCAGCAGGGTCATTAGCGTTAGAGCCAAGCCATTCAGTGTGACGAGCATTAAAGTCACCAATAATAACAACATTGGCAGAGGGGTAAAGAGAGAGAGCATGGTCAGAAGTCTAAAAGAGTACAGTCTTGAGAAGAAGGAGAACGATAAAGAACAAAGAGAAAGGTGATAGAGTAAAGAACTGCTAAGCGGAAGCACATAAAGGAATGGTCAAAAAGATTCAAACCTGATTTCTTGACAAATTGGTGAATCGATGCGTATGTATACCCTTAAGCTAAGCATGTGACTATTGGAGTCATTGTGAACTAAAGTATATTACTTATCAGCATTGAGATAATGAATAGCATAATTTAGATTAGTCTCACTAAAAGCACGGCCCATAATCAATGAACTATGCAACTTTCTCAGTCCTGTAAATTAACCCTAAGTTGTAATGCAGATCATAAGCATTAACAAGGACACAATCCATGCGCAACATGGCACTGTTAATACTCTGATATTTTGTAGTTGTTGATGGAATCAGTCTCTCTGAGAGCTACTACAGAGTTCAGGAAACCTTACTAGCAGCCGGCCTCAGAACTATTAAACTGAGTTTTAGAGCTGTACCCTCATTAGGAGATAACAGGAAGTGTTTCATAGCCACTATTAAGGAGGCACAAGCAAAAACCTATGAGAAAAGAAGATCCAGCATTCATCATCCTAGGCGGGAATGTAAAGAAGGTTTACATCGTAGCCAGCCTAATAGATGAAGAAGGGTTCGATCAATATTCTTGCCCAAGATGAATATTTTTATCGATATACCATCTCTAGCCTTTGCTCAACCAAGAGCCCCAAGGAAGGGGATTTTTAAGTCAAAGTTTGTTTCTTGTAACCTTTGCCTGAAAAAACACACTCTACAAGGCAGTAGAGCATAGAGCAGGTGGTACTGGGTTACATAATACCAGTAGCAGAATGATTGTGATAATCCCGAACCTGACCTGGAGTAATTAAAAAAAACTACTTCCTGCAAATAGCACCTTAAAGCATCAGGCATGATATTTTGGAAATACATTAGGAAAAATATTACACCAAACAAAATACTAGAGATAAGGGTAAGCATAGGTTTAATAGTTGGAGTGTCTAGTTGGAGTGTCTAGTTAGTTAACGAGCTCACACTGCATCAAAACAGTTTTAAACATTTAAACAGAACATTTAAACAGAACACATACATATATAAAGTAATTTACAAGTGAGTAAACACTGCGCCAGAGGTTCAGACAGAACACAAACAAACATATAAAGTAGGTTACAGGTGAGCTAAAACAGTAACTAAGGCATCTCAAACTATATAAAAAACACACACAAATATATATATATATATATATATATATATATATATATATATATATATATATATATATATATATATATATATATATATATATATATATATATATATATATATATATATATATATATATATATATATATATATACATATATATATATATATATATATATATATATATATATATATATATATATATATATATATATATATATATATGCATGAATATAGAATATATTACTATAAGCAAGACCTAGATGTATGTAATAATATTACAACAAAGAATTCAAAAGACAGCTAATTTTGTAATAAATAATTTAGCAACAAATTTTATGCCAACATATTTATATAAGCATTTGTATAAGGCTATAAAGCTTTACTTATAAGGCTGTATTTAAAAAAGTCGAAAAATGTAGTAATATATTTTTTATTAATAGTGATGTTTGATACCTATATTGTAAGTTATAACAATGCCTCAAATATTATCAAGGTGACATCAAACTTTTGACTGTCAAAATACACTAAAATATATGCTTTTATTATACAATTTACATGTAATTAAGTTGGTCTAAAAAAATTTTCAATTTGAAGTTTTTATCCGCCATGTGTAAGATTATCTATGTACTATATTTTAGGATGATTTTGTCATATGATTTTGTCATTTTTTCTATTTAATGACAATAAATAATTTTTCAAAAATACTGAGTCAGCAAAAATAAGAAAATTGAATCCTGAATATCTCATGAAATGTAAGGAGTTGGAGGTTCCAAATTTCAGATTTTTCTAATTTTTATAAACCCTATAACATATTAAAAAATTAGCAAAATCCGAAATATGAGTGGCATGAGCCTGTTGATTTGATATGGAGTTATCACTAACATATAAAAATGAATATCTATTTTCAAACAATATTTATTAAATCCATAAAATAACGAAACATACCTTTTAAATCTAAACTCATTTTAATCACCAGGTCCTACCGAATTACATCCAATAATATTTTTAAAAAATTAGCTTTCAAATGTCTAAACATTTATCCACTATTTTTAACAAAGTCTTTGAAATTAGTTCAATACCTCAATTTCACTTACAGTGTCTCAAAAAATTATCTGACCAAACATTTTTTTAAATATTTTTTCTAAAAATAAAAAATGTTTTTAAATAGATTTTATTTATTTTAGTGTAAAATATGAATCACAAAGTTTTCAGTCTTAAAATAAAGGAACTTAGGTTGTTTTTTTATTGTCAAAAAAATATTCGACCAAACATATTTTTTGTTTCATAATAAATAATTAAATAACAAAACAATTATTTTAATACTTTGTAGGGCCTCCCTTTGCTTGGATTACAGCTTCTATACTTAATATAGCATTGATTCGACTAAAGATTTTGTTTCTTCTGGTTAAATATTTTACCAGGCTTCTTTAATTGCCACTTTGAGGTTATCTTTTTTGGAAAATGACTGATCTCCAATTTTTCGGTCTAAAACTTCCCACAAATGTTCAATGCGATTGAGGTCCGGTGAGTGAGCGAGCCATTCCAAGACCTCAACATTATTTTCAGCAAACCACTCCTTGGTTTTGCTTGGATTCATTATCTTGCTGAAATGTAAAATCAGATCCTAGCCGAAGTTTTCAAGCAGATGACTTCAAATTTTGCTTTAAAATGTTTCTGTATTGCACCTGATCCATTATAGTATTAATAAATTGGAGTTTTCCGACAGCCTTCCAAGCCATTAAACCCTATACCAACACGTTACTGCCACCATACTTGACAGTTCCTCTCATGCAGCTTAATTTGTAGGCTTCTCCGGCTTTTCTCCAAACTTTTTGGGCTCCATCAGATGACTTTAAGTTGAATTTTGATTCCTCGCTCCACAGGATCTTTTTCCAGAAACGGCATGTTTTTGAACTTCTTAGCAAACTTCAATCTTTTTTTTATGTGTTTCTTACTCAATTATGGTTTATTACGCATAAGTTGTCCTTGAAATCCCTGGTCTTGGATACGATTTCTGATTGTCTGATGGGATAATTTGATTCAATAATTCTTTATAACTTGCTCAGCCAGTTTTTGAGCAGAAATGAAGCGATTTTTCTTGAATTGCATAATTAAGTTTCTATCAAAACTTATGAAAGTCTTTTTTTTGCGAACCCTGTCCTTCTTTTATGGCTGTTATTCCAATCAAATTATACTTCTTCATTATGTCGAATACTGTATTATGAGGAATTCTAGTCTCTTGCCTGACGATAGGTTTTACCCTGATTGACTAGATCGACAGCTAAATTTCTCTGAGAAACAGTCCAGTGACATTTACCTCCAATCATTTTACTTAAAAAAACATGAAACCTTTTTTTTATACAAAACTTTTTTTTTACTACAAAAAAACAGTTTTTTGTTATGCAATTTCATTAATTGTGTAAAAATTTGCTAAAATATTTCAACAAATTTTACATAAAGTTAATTAAACTTACCTAAATATCGCTTGGTCTGATAATTTTTTTACAAGTCTATTCAATACTAAATTTCTTTTAGAACAAATAATAAACCAACTGAAGCATAAATCAAAAAATATCATCGCTAAATAACATACTATTCCCAATAGTATTAAAATGACAGACAAAGTAAGTATTACTATTCATTGTTTTTAGTATAATTTAGAGCATAAACATTTTTTTTTTGTGAAAAACTTGTTTGTTCGGATAATTTTTTGAGACACTGTATATTTAAAAAAATTTATAAAACTTAACTAAAGCAAAAACACACGCAAAAAAAAATTCATCAAACTAAAATGCTTGTCTACTTAATTTAATTTTATTCTTTGTTTTAAAATTTGTACTGTGTTTTTTGTTTTTTAATATGTTTAAAGATAAACATTTATCATAAAAATTACATAGTTATACAAGTAAAAAAAAAAAAACAATTTTTAATACTTATTATAAAAATTCATTAGAAGTGTTTTGTTACTTTATTAAAAAACATTTAAGATCAAACTTATTTAATTTTCACAGCTTTCTAAAACATGTCTTTTTTTTTCAACAAAGTTTTGTTTATCTTTTCAGATGTATTAACTTTAATTATTCTTATATTAAAATTTGTTAAAAAGACTTTCATTGTCGTAGAATGTCATCGTTTATAAAAACAAAACAATTCTTTACTTTTTAATAACGTTTATTATTATTATATTAATGCACACTTAAACAATTTATATATTATAAAATATATACAACTGTCAATTATACTTAAAAAAAAAACATTATCAGCGAATTGTTACTTTATTTAAAAGCGTTTCGCTAATATAAAAACATTTTTTCAAAGCTTTGATGTAATTTACTTCACTTAAGGTACAATTCAGAATATTTTGCATTTTTTAAATGTTTTTTGTAATAGCGATCGCACGTCTTTATATGACCAGGCAAATTACATTTCTCTGCCCATACTTATACTATGTAAGCTTCAGTTAAGAAAAGAGGATGCTCAAGATCATTTATATAATAAAAAAACACCACAATGTGGGGAGGCAATAATGATGATGATGGTAATGATGATGATTGTATATGTTCATATAAATTAAACAAGTAGAACAAAAAATAATGATAATATAGTTTACTTCGTAAATTTGTTAACAAAGCAAATTAAAGTAGCACATTGTAAACAATAAAACTATTTTTAATGCTTCTATGAAATCTAAATGGTTTTATGAAATACTAGAACAGAACAATTTGAAGTGTTATTCGATACAAGGGTGAATCATTTCTTCTTTGTATTATTTACCAATTAGATACCATATATTTACATACTAGATACCACATGAAGAAGATAATGAAATTTTTACAGAAGTAATAGAGACACAACTAGGATAATGAAATTTTAGCAGAAATAATAGAGACAATAAAAAGGCAAGGAACTTCTTAGTTAACCTTAATTATTTCTTTATTTTGATTTAAGTCTCACATATCAACAACTGCAAATGGTGCTACTATTATGGTCCAACATGTACTTGGCATACGCTCTACTGACTTTCAGTCATACCTCTGCAAAACTTTTTTCACTCAAATGTTAACAAATAAAATTTACCACCAAAAAATGCTTGATCTCATTATCACAGACTAATCATTCAATCACAGACAATCACAGACATAATCAATCACCGTCCTCATTATCACAAAATAATCCTTATTGAGTCATCCGTCTGAAGGTGATCCCTATAAATTAATTCCAATGAGTCAAGCTCATTGTTTAATCATTGGATCTATGAGCATCTTACCGCAAAATATTTTAAAGCAATCAAGCATATTCCCTCTACATCAGTACCTTTTGTTACCAGAAATAACAAACTTTGGGTTACAACAAAGGTTATAGCAAGCAGAAACAAGTGCTATGGCAGAAATATTTAACATCAGGTAGATAAACTCATCAGTCTTTGTAAAAATAACACAGGATTGCAAGCAAAAATATTATAAAGGTAATTTAAATACCTAAATGGAACTAGGAAAAAAAATTATCCATGACTCAAAGTCTAAACCAAAGAAATTACATGCACATATCCGCAGTAAACAACATGTAAATGATTTCTTATGAGCACTCAAAATAACAGATGGTTTAAGTAACGGTAAATAACCAAACAATATGTTCAACATTAAACTATTACTTTGAATCATTTTTCGCTATTAAACCACTAGGTGACATGCTTGTCATTGATAACTGTACAAATGAAGTAGTGGCTTTAGTGAAAATGGTATTGCTTTTGATCAAGTGGAAGTGAGACTTAAGGGTCTAGGTTTAGTAGAAAATAAATTGATGGGCATAGACAACATTGCAATAGATTTACATGTATTAAGTAGGTGTGTGACATCACACTACCAGTGGCTCTAATATTCAAGCATTTAATTACAAGCAGAGTAGTGCCTGACCTGTGGAGGAAATTAAATGTTACACCATTATTGTTAACATTGTATTCTGTAAAATCTTGAAGAGTTTCATTCGCAACAACATTATAAAATTTACTAAAAGATATATAAATAACTCTCAGCAAGATTTTGTTTTTGGTAAAGGTTGTCTATCAAACCTCCTTTAAGCATGTGACATTCTAACAGAAGCTGTACATCTTGGTTATGCTGCTGATGTTATCTACACAGACTTTCCTGAAGCTTGATGAGTTCATGCAAACAAATTTTTGCATGAACTCATCATAATTATTTAAAATTAATACAAATTTTACAATTAATTTTAAAGACATGCTTAAAAGCTTTTACACTTTTTTTTGTTGAGCTTTTGATGAAAGTTACTATTTACTTTGTTTGTTGATTTTAATTGTTGTTTTTAATTTGTAGTTCTTTTTTTTAAAAAAAAACATTTTTATTATAAATAGACATTAAAAATTTATTATATTTTTTATGAATGTTTTTCTTATAAATCAATTATTAAAATGAAGTTACTTTTTTAATAGGGGTAGTTTTTTGGGTTAATAAAAGGGAGGGAGGAATTTTTATATGTTACAATTTAAATATTTTTATAAAAAATTTCATTTTTTAAATCTAAACTAATATTTTTACAAAAAACTCATAAAACTATTTAAATCTAGCAAGACTTGCGGTCAAATGTGCATTTTCTAACAGCTGTTTTATAATAATTTCAATAGGATTTAATATGTTATAACTTCAATAGGATTTAATGTGTAAATTTTATTTTGTGAGAAATAAATTAAAAGCTTATTTTCAATAAATCGAATTTACTTGGTTGGTGATTTTTAAAGCCTTTTTACACTAAAAATTTTTTTTATCAGTGACTAAATTAGTTTTTATCAGTAACTAAATTTCTAATTTTTAAGGTCGATTTTCAATGACTTTATTTTTTTGATAAGTAAAAGTTAATAAACAGGGGAAGGGGAAAGGAAAAAAAGAGAGGGGGAAGGGGGAATAGTAAGAAGGGTCTTAACAAGCTTGGGGTGGGTGGAAAAATTTTCAAAAAACTAATAAATGTCCCCCCCCCCCCGTTTTTATTAGAGACTCAAGAGTACAATAACATATTCTTAATGTGGTTGCATATATGATTTATACAAAATTTCTATCATTTGTGCACTTATTATGCCAAATGTTCATTTTGCTAGAGCAGTGGTATTTGCTTTATTAAATACGTCTAATACTTGCATTTTCCATTTCAAATTGTATCTTATTGTGATTCTTAAATCTATTTCTTCATTTGATGATTATAAGACTAGTTGTGTGCCATTTTTTTATTATTATTATTATTTACCTCCCCAAGGCCGAGAAGGCCACTAGAGTCAAAGAGGCTACTTTTTTGGTTACAACCCTCTCTCAATTCTATAACTCTAAAACACGAACCTCGACGAATAAGACGCCTGTGCAGAGGAACAAGATAAGCATGGTACTACCAGAAACGTGGTGGGGATCGAACTCAGAACCTCTTGCTTATGAGGAGAGCGCTTTACAATTACACCACTACCATATTTACTGTATTACTGTATTTATGATGTAATTGTACATTAAGTTATGTTTACCTATGTGCATAACTTTGCATTTGTTGATGTTGATTAAACAATCTTTAAACCACTATAAATTATTATTGTTTTAATTAATTATTAATGATAAAAATTGTGTCATATTTACAATTTAAAAAATTTTGAATTATTTGAGATGATCTCATTCAAACCTTTTAATTAAAACGATAAATAAACCAAATAAACCATCAATCACCCTGTTCAATCACCTTTATCTATCTAATTGATATTAAATCACCCATTAGAACTTGTTGTTTACATAAATATAAAAAATCTGCAATCCATTTCAATAATTTGCCTCCTATACCATAAACCAATCATTTTGAAAATAATTTCCAATGTAATACACATCCAAGATTATTTTTCTAATCGAAGGCCTAAATCAAAAAAAATAATATCCACAAATGAATTTTGAGATAAATAATATGTAATCAAGTAGATTACATATTATTTATCTCAAAATATATTTTTCTCATAGATTTTACTAAATTGGTGGTATTAATTAACTTATGATTCAAAAATTCATGTTGATTCTTAAATATCGCAGTTAGATTTAAAGTTTTCCAAGTATCAGGCAGTTTAGAATTATTGAACAATATATTAAATAGAGTACTTAATGGTTTTGACAAACTGGATTCACATTGTTTTAGTACATATCCATGGACGTTATCCACACCAACATTTTTGGTTATCCACACCAACATTTTTGTATGGATCTACTTTTAATAACTGTTGATTTACATCTGACTCTTTAATTTAATTTAACCTTGGTATTGGACAATCTATATTTGTTCGAATTGGAAAATTTGGTATTTCATTATTTTCTTTTGTAAAAATGCTGATTTAAATTAATTATTTAATTGATTGACAATATCAAACCCGTTAATTAATGAGTCATCATCATAATTATTTATTCTTCATGAACTGATTCCTGTTGTTTAATGTACAAGTAAAATTATTTTGGTTTATATCTGAAATTTTTTATTAATTGTATTTATAATTCACTTTTGATAACTTTAATTGTTTTTCAACTTTTTAAATATCTTATACTGTTGCATTTGTGGTTCAAATTTCCAACCAGAATTTCTATTAAGCTTCCATAAAGTGTTTTTACTCTTAATTAGTTATTCGACCTCATTATCTAACCATTTTTAATTTTGTTTATATTAACTTGTGCTTTTTTAAATGAATAGTATCAAGCTTTCTTGGAAAGCGCATGTGGTCACTCATCATGTTTGTCCACATTTAAAGTAATTTTTTAGACACACTGACCACGGCAGTTCACATCTTTTAACTTTTAAAGGATATCAATAATTTGCGGCAAAAAGCTAACTCATTTACTTAGAAAAAAACAATTATAAAAAAAGGAAACAAAGTTGTAACATAATATCAAATTTTAATTAAATAAACTAGAAACATTTAATAATTTGAGAAAAGAAAAATTTTTATAAAATTTTTATACAAATTTTGTATTCTTTTGTTTAGGGTGGTTGTTATTTTTAGCTACCAAAATTAATACAAGTTGAGTAAAAAAACATATTTTCTAACAATATAATATCAATAAATAGTTTTGATTTGCAATTCATTCACGATTTTCATCAGCTGGTATAATTAATAAACTAATTTGCTATGTACGCTAGAACTATGAGAAAATTTGTTAATTTTCTTTCTTACGTTTATTTTCACTTCATTTGGCTTTTAACCATGTTTTTGCTATGTTTGACTTTTTTTTTCAATACTTATATAATGTGAAAATAAAAAAATAATTTTGTTTGTTTGCTATTTATTAGTAAAAAAATAATATTCGAATAATAAATTTTGTAAAGATGAAAGAAATTAAATATAAGAACTGCATGATTACTTTTATAAATGAATTTACCACATTTTATGTCTGTCTGAAATTGTTGTCTTTATATAGTCCAATTTCCAACGCTAATACGAAATACTAGAGATAATGAACATAACGATTGCTTTGTTTGTAAAAACATTTAAAAACTTAAAAAAAGTTTTAAATAGGATCCTAAAAATTTCATTAAAAAATTCAGTAAGTTACGAAGCACTAACCCACAAGCTTTTGGAGCACAATAACAATAATTTATCAAACTATTGGGTTTAAATGCACAATTTAAAGAATCCAAAAAA